>OY723406.1:68925182-69537127 GCA_963210345.1 Inga oerstediana
TTACTATAACATATTTATAGCAATTAAAAATATTAACATACGCATATAATCATTTCAACAAGCATACATGATAAATTGGAAAGTGGTTACCTCAAGTTCTTGACACCTAAACTTGAGAATTTAACTCCAACAAGCCAAATTCAAATTCACTCTACAATAAATATATATATTTACATGTTAATATAATTTATAATAATTGTTAACTATTACAAAATAGCAAATAATAATCCCCATAATTGGCTCAATATTCTTAAAAATAACAACAATTTATCTATTCCTCAAATTCGTTTTAAATCAAAATTTCTAAAATTTCTTAACTCTATTTCACAATAAAATATTTAATAACCATAATTCTCTAACTATAATATCAAATCATAATTTATAATTTCACATAACTCAAAATCTGCAAAACTAAACCGATTAAAATTTTAATAATACTTTCAATAACTCAAATAAATTGTTTAATCCAAATTTAATTGGTTAAAAACGTTCCTAAAGCATAATTTATTATTTATTTAAGAAGAAATTAATTATAAAATCATAAAACAATCAAATGGTAAATCTAAACTGATTAAAATCAATTATTATTTATTCTCTACATATCTATAATCATCTTTTGTAAAAACTCAAAATTCTCCCAAAACCTAATCCCAAAATTCTCACTAATCAGTATAATATTACCATCAATAGAAAGATAAAAATACGTAGAACAATATTTATGAAGGAAGTTTGATAAGAAAAAGTGATTTTAAATATGAAAATTATCTGATAAATTTATAACCTTACTTGTTGAATTGCGTTCGCTCTCCGCTGATCGCTTCTCGTGAAACCTGAATGAGAAAGTGAAGGGAAAGGTATTAATAATACCCTCCCATCACTTTTTCCTCAAGCGAGCCCCACATGTTTTTTTTTGAAAAGCAGACGATAGTTTTTTTTTTTATAATATTACAACCCTATCTTCCTCCACATCCTCCTCTTGAAGGCTTGTTGGTATCAACAAATGGATCAAGTATTGAGGATTCTAACCACGTCACCCCCTTCGCCTTAGCCAATGGCTCTGCCCCCTCTGCCAAATCCATCTATTGCGTGAAATGACAAGATGGCGCAAGAGAAAAGAACATTGGGGAAGTGTCTTGTCATCATGAAGGAGCTCTAGAAAACAAATTATGAGTCAGGGGAGTAAACTTACTATGACATGGAACTAGAAAGATCAAGTTGTGATGAAATATTGGCACATTGCTTTTGGTCACCTACCCAATTGAGGTAGCTAATGAACTTGTTAGATTTCATAATTTATCCTTTCTTGTTCTATCTAACAGTAAGTTTTCTCCCTTCTCTCTTAATTTTCTTTTTGGACCTCCTTCATGACAACAAGATCCTTCCCCAATGCTCTTATGCCATCTCTTCATACAGTGTAATAGATGGATTTACAGAAGGGGCAGATAGGGCATTGTTGTTAGGATTCTCAATACAAATACGTAACGATTATGAAGTAAAATCCCTCACTTAATAAAAAACCATGCAAATAGATAACAATTCTAAGTTAATAAGCATTAAGTTAATAATAAATTAAAAAAATTGTCAAATAATAATAGAAGACCATGAAAGTTTGAGCTCTGACATGCTAGTGTGTGGATTGAAGCCAGAATTGAAGGAAAAGTTGGTCTCCAAGCAATTTACAGAATTTAATCAAGTCATGGAGGCATGCCGAATAACTGAAATGTGATAAATTGTGGAAGTACCAGCTGTGGAGTTCTTTTCACAAATGGAAAAGCCAAGGGTTCTTGCCCAAAAGAGACAATAGGAGATTCTTCTCGCTAAAAAATCGTGGTTTTCAATACCCTCTAGAGCCAAGGTTAATGCCTCACTGTGACAAATCACATGATGGTAGGCCTTGCACTGCTACCAATATAATTTGTTATTCTTTCTGGAAGCCGGGTCATATTGTTGAGGATTGTAAACAATAGCTAGCAAAGCCCAGACCTAGAAATCAAGGTAAGGTGTTCGCCATGACACATGAAAAGGCACTGAAATCATCCAAGATAATCTAAGGTACAATCCAACCTAATGGTAACGTAGTTCAAGCATTATTTGACTTTGGTGCTTGCCATTCTTTTATTGCTTTTAATTGTGCTAGACCACTAGGGCTGAAAATTCATGAACTACTGTATGATTTGGTTGTGTCTATGCCTATGGGTGCCAAAACTATCACAACAAGTGCTTGCTTAAATTGTATGGTAAATGGTGAGAAAAAAAATATGTTATAGACTTAATTTGCTTGCCATTTAACAAACTTAAAGTTATACTAGGGCTTGATTGTTTGACGAAAAATAATTTGTTGTTAGATTGCAAAAACAAGAGAATCGTATATCCTACTCTGTAAAAGGATATCAATGTAAACACTGATATAAACTTTCTCTCAGTAGCTCAAGTTAAGAAATATTTGCGTAGGGGATACCAAGGGTATTTTATGTTCTTCTCAATATAGGCAAAAGCAGAAATGACAATTGAAGATATACCTATGGCTAACGAATTCCCTATTACCCCCAGTAAGGGAAGTGGAATTTTCAATTGAAATAATGCCTGTAGCTGGACCTATATTTAAAGCCCCATACAGAACGGCTCCAAATGAAATGGTAGAGTTAAAGAAGTAGATTGAGGAGTTGCTAGAAGAAGGATTTATATGACCTAGTGTATTGCCGTGCACTACTACAAAAAGATGGAATGGCTGCACACATTTTGTGGCATTTCTTTAAAAAAGGGCTATTGCTTCTATTTTTTTAAACGAATATACAAGTTGTGGCGCTTTCTTAAGTAAGGGCCACAACTTGTAGGATGGCTTATGTAACCATCTCCGTAATTATTATTTGATATACGCAATTACAATGAATTAGAGATCGACGGTTAATCAAAACTCATTTCAATCACTTCCTTACAGTAGGGTTTTCACAAATACCTTTCTAAAATACAATTCACCTGGTCTCAGATTTATATTTAGAATACAATTACTTCACGAAGATAAATTACATTCATAATTATTAGAGTACACATAGCAATCCTGGCAATCCTAGGTTCCACTTATTAACTCAAGCTTTACAGGGCACATTTGCCCATTACAATTACCCAAATATGGGATTACACAAATCCATCAAGAATACATAACCAAGTACTTATTCGAATATACACATCCAAATATCCAAATTCATATCCCAAACATATACAGTCATCTCAATCCATGACTGATAATCAACAACCAAATCTACCTCCCGGAGGAGTCTTCGCTGCCCTTGATTGCTCGTCCCCTCTTCGAGCCTCTTGCCCTGTACTTGTTTTTCCACGTATGCTCTAGCACCATCTACTCACGATCATGGTGAATACTGAACCCTATAAACCAAATAAAGGACATAAGGTTATTCTCTTTTCCAATTCCTTAACTTTAAACACTTAAAGTTGGTTATTATTTACAACCTTTAGGTGGCTACTCAAAGCCTAAACACATGTCTAAAGGATTGGGAGAAGCTTGACAGAGATAGAAAGTAATCACTACGCTCGAGTCCTGACCCTAACACTCGAGTGATAACCTCATGCTCACCCGAGTCCCACCGAGTGAGGCACAGAAAGTGTCAACCCGAGAGCAAAGGAATCCCAGAAGTGAAGAGTGCACTTGAGTAACAACTATGAACACTTGAGTGACAATTCAAAACTCGCAAGTGCCAACACACATTCTTGATAAATGGACTACGAGTGTTTACCCAAGAAGCGGCTCTTAGTGCAAAAATACACATGCACTCGAGTGAGAACCCTCCCACTCGAGTGAGGACCCACTTTACTCACAGGTGAGTAAATGCACTCTCACTTTTTGGCACGGAAGTGCAACCGAAAATTGAAGGGAAAAGAGGGAATATGATGCTGAACTCAAGTGAGACCCCTGTTTACTCGAGTGAGGCTTATCAGAAGCCAAAACGCAGCAGATGATAAAATTTTCCCTAACTTCCAGCATGTGTTTCCAATGGTCCCAAAACTCTAACCCAAGGCTATTCTCATAAATTTCACATAAGAAACCCATTGGAAACCTCAAAACACCCAAAATCACATCCTAGATACAAGTTTTGTCTTGAACCCCTGTGAACACCCTATTTTGTCCGGGCCCCACTAAAAAATACAAAAATAATTGATAATGATTGGTGTCCAAATTGGTAATCATCATTGAAAGAAAAAATAAAAAAATGAAAATAAGAAAAATAAGGAAATCCTCCTATTGATGATGATCGGTGTCTAAATAGGCAATCATCATTGAAAGGGAAAAAATAAAAAAAAACGAAAATTAAAATAAATCCCCTCATTGATATGATTGGCATTGTCATTCATTAAGGGAAAATAATAAATAAAAAAAATAAAAATAAAAAATAAAAAAATCTCATTTATATTGATAGGTTTAAATTAGGAAGTTACTTGTGGGGAGAATAATGAAAAAAAATTAAAAATGAAAAAATCTCCACTAATGGTAATTAGGTCAAGTTAGGAAGTTTTATCAATAGAAAATACAAAAAATAAAAGAACGAAAATTAAAAAAAAAAATCTCCATTGACGGTGATTAGGTCAAGTTAGGTAGTTCTTAACATAAAATATAAAAAAAAATCAAAAAAAAAAGGAGCATTTATGAAGAAAACCCTACCTTGAGACTATAAATAGGAGTGTAAGGGTTGAAATAAAGGGGACAAGAATTTTGGGACAGTAAGGAGATAAGGTATGTGGCTGAGTTTTCATCCTTTTCTTTTATTTTGCTCTGACATCTCGTTTTTTTTTCCTCATCTAATATACCTTGGTTCATACTCACCTCATCATGTCTCATGCTTACCTCATCATTCATGCACTATAACTTTATCCAATATGCATTACATTGCTTAACTTTGTACTATGATGTTGCTGGACGTGGATTACCTCATTGTGGTCTTGTGGATTTGCGTTTTATTGTCTAACTGAATCATCTCATACATAGGCAAGAGGTATATGCTGTCTCGTTTTCTTATGATACTAGGTGTTATGCTTAATAAATATAGATAATGTGATTGTACTTGCCTCCTGTTTATTATGTGGTTTTATCACCTTATTTCTTGTTGTAGCGGGTTCAAAGGATAAAAGGTATGCATAAGTCTCCTCTCCTTTGACTTCCTTTTTGTTTAACATATGCTACTTTTCTTTTCTTTTTTTAATCCCTTTCTTAGGTATTCTTTCAAAAAAAAAAAAAAGAAAAAGATATTTTGACACATTTTGATAAATAAAAATAAAATGGAAAAACTCTCTTTTACAAGAATATAAAAAAAACGTTTTTTAAAAAAATAATAAAAAATAAAAACCAAATAAAAAAATATATTTTTCTCAAATAAATTAAATAAGCATTTTTTCTAAAAAACACAAACAAAGTGACACGCATTTCTACCCCTCGAACTACGTGGGCTTTGATCCCTCTAAAGGGTGCGTAGGCCCTAGGTTTTCATCCTAGGTCAAGTCCAATTTTGTAAATAAATATATATTTTTTTTCTTATTTTCTTTTTTGTAAATAAATGTTCCTTTTTTTCTTTTTCTTTATTTTTTTCATTTAGTTTTGTAAACATTCTGTTCTTTTTTTATTTGGGTAATTATAATAAAGTTAAAGGCCATAATATTTTTAAATAATTAACTTAGGGTAACCATTCTTATGAATGAGTGTTGTGGGGTGCCTAACACCTTCCCCATACACAATCGACTCCCGAACCCTAAATGGTTTTTATAGACCAGTTTCCATTTTTAAAAAGGTTTCCAAAGTTATCCTATTTTTAAAATTTTGGTGGCGGCTCCATGTTTTCAAAATTTCGGGCGCTACAACCCCACATTACCACACATTACCTAATTTTACTACTTTTGCTTCCGATGAGCCAAATTAATTCTAATGGCACCAAAACACCATAGGACATCAATTTTACCGCAATACACTATCCAATTCATTCATTTCACAATTACACTAAATCAGGGAAAATTCCACAATTCACAAAACTCAACCAAAAGTCTCAACAAATAGATTAAAAGCAAGCTCTTACTCACCTCTTCCTCTTTCTCATGCTAGTTTCTTGATTCTTCATCTTTCCAATTTTCCCCAAGCACTCAAACACCTCCTTTCACAAATCTAAAACCATAAAGATGAAGCTCTCATCACTATGAACAACATTATAGAAGAGTGTTTGAGCTAAAGAGATCATTTAACAAACCATATCTCACCTTTTTTATTTCTCTTTCCTCCTTTGAGCTCAACAAAAATGGAGGACAAGAGAGAGAGAGAGTGGAGAGCATGAAGAAGAATAAGATTTTGTGCTCTTCAATGCCCCTTAACCGACCTAAGAGAGAAGAGAGGAGAGAGGGAAGAGTTGAAAAGTTGACCATGATCCAATGGTCCACATTATGACACTTGTCACAATCTTACTCTATCTTCCATGAGTTCACATAGGCGCGCACACACATGATTCCACCCTTTGATCTCTTACACATTCTATCACAACCATTGATCTTCAAGTTACCAATGAGTTTCCTCTTCGGTAATTGACCAATTGGCTGGTAACTTTCCCATTTTGCCCCTGATTATGGTAATTGCTCTTAAATTACCATCAAACACATTTCTCTCATTCCATTAAACCAATCATGCGTCCTCCCTCTATTATAAGTCAATTTAGATGTTAATTCACAATTAAACTTAAATACAGAGTTTCGGCACTGCTCATAACACATCCAAATCCAATTCACATCGTATTCTCCAAAATTCACCATTTTACTTTCTTTAATACCCCAAAGATATAAAAATCATTAGAGAATAAATTTGGCTCCTGCTAAACTGGGGCTTAGCAGTCCACTTATCTCAGACTTATTCTCTAGCCTCAAATCTCAAAATTCAAGGTATTACAGCTTACGTGGCGCTTGATTACTTAAGCACCACATAAGCATAAAGAAGACCAATTATGGCGCTTGGTTGGCCAAGCGCGATAGCTGATGTCTTATGCATGTGCAAGCACTACACTAGCTTAGAATTGGATAAGAAATCCAGTTCCAGCCAATAAGCCACCTTCTCTCTTCCACACTTTAATGTCTTTTATCCTTCCCTCCTCTATACACACACAAATGCCCAGCAAGTGCCATGCTCCCTCTCCTTCCCTATCGTTCTCAGCTCATCTTGCCTACAACGCTCCATCTCCCAATCGTCCCCACTTGTCCCCATTATTTGTTCCCTTTTCTTTCCTATACCCTTCCTCTTTTGGTCCCCACTCCTCTATCCTCACTCAAGCGTCACCAACGTCGTACGTTGTGGTCCCCTACTCCTTTGCTTTGTCGTCCTTCACTGTACTTGAGCAAATATGTAAGTGTTAGTTTTTTTTGCCAAAGTAAGTGTTAGCTATTACATAATTAATTATATATTTTGCTAGTTTGTTATATGTGGAAATAGCTAGTTTGATACATTGTTTCTTATTTAATTTGTAAAGATGAGGTTGCACAAGTGGGACTCCTCATTTAATCGTACGTAGATGTAGTTTTCACTGCTCACTGAGTTTATCTAAATCTTTTTGTTTTTAAATTCTTAAAAGAGAAACTATATATATGTAAAGAAATAGATATATGGCTTTAATGACTACAAAGTCTTCTTCTTCATCATATTCCACACGTTGTATGTAACATGAGGTTAAAAGTAGCTACTTTTAGGACATGCACACATATTTGAGAATTTTAAAGGTGGTGATGGCAGTCACAATAAGTTATAATAGATCTTCATCAGTATTGAAATTATAATTGAGAAAATTGAGTAACTTATTTTTTGCTAGCAAGAAAATTGAGTAACTGCATAAATAGATATAAAGTATTTTATATTTTTCAATCAATAATGTTTGTATACTGAGATGCTAAGAACCCACTGAATCTTAGAAAATATAGTGAAACTCTCAGAGAAGCTCTGAGGACTGGACGTAGGTCAAAGTAGTTGTTGCCAAACCAGTATAACTCCCTGTGTACACTTTGATAATATTTCTTCTAGTTCTTAACTGCTTTAAATTTCTAGTCAATTTTTATATACGAAACAATTTCTTTGCGATCACCCAATTCACCCTCCTCTTAGGTAAATGCTTGCACTAACATTTGGTATCAGAGCATAGGTCTTCTTGTTCAGGTATAACAACCTAAGAAGGATCCAATGGCAAGCATGGGTAAAGGAATACTTCCCGATGGAGCCTCTATTACCAGAGGTTCAGTGGCGAACACTTCTCTTTCTGAAAAGTGAAGTTCAAAGTATTCATAATGGCTACTGAATACAGATTGTAGGAGGTGATTGAGAATGGAAACTATAAACTTGCAAAGATTGTAGATTCATAGAAAGTTTTAAAGACACCAGCAGAGTACGATGAGAATGACAAGAAACTCATTACACTCAATCGCAAGGCAATTCTGATGATTCAAAGTGCTTTAAGTCAAAACGAGTACTTCAGGATTTGCATACTTCCAACACCAAGGAAATGTGGCAAGTCTTGGAAATAGCTCATGAAAGACCTTCAGGAATAAAGGAAAATTGGATCAATACTCTGGTTACTGAGTTTGATTTACTTTGAATGAATCTGGTGAGCCAATAGCTGAATTTGAACTTAGATATACTCATCTTGTTAATCAACTTGCAGTGTTTAGGAAATTCTATGATTAGCATACCCAAGTAAGAAAGATTCTGAACATACTCTCTAAAGAATGGGAGGCCAAAGTCATTGTGGTTGAGAAAGTAAAAGGCGAATCAATGTGATCCATTGATTTTCTATTTAGAAGTCTCTCTGAATATGAAAGTAAATTGAAATTCAAATGAGAACTAGAAGATATTGGTGACAAGAAAAAGAAAGGCCTTGCACTAAAAGCAAAAGAGGAAACCTACGAAAATGATGAAGATTTCGACTATGATGAAATGGGCCTGATAATAAAATGATTCAGGAAATTTTTCAAGAAAGGCCAGTGATTTAGAAATTTTCAAAAGGGAGGAACAAGCAGTAAAGAACACATTATCTACTATGAATATGGAAAGCTAAGACATATCGAGTCAGAATGTCCAAAACTAGTTCAGAAGAGCAAAGAAAAGAGAAAATGCAAGTGCTTCAATAAGGAGAAAGCTTTTGTATCTGCTATATAGGGAGATAGTTCCTCTGACGAAAATGGCGATGAAGAAGAAGTAGCTAATATCTGTCTGGTTGCTCAAGAAAAAATATAAGAAGAAGAGGTAATTGATTCTAATCCCACCTATAATGAATTATTTTTCGAATATAATGCTTTACATTCTAAAGTCATCAAAGTGATTAAAGAATTAGTTGCTTTCAAAAAGAAGAACAAAAATCTTGAAGAAAAACTCAAAGTTGTTTTAGAAAATGATTGTGAAAATTGTCTATCCTTGAAAAAGAAAAACACTGATCTCACTAAGACTCTTGAAAAATTTACTAAAGGAAGTGAGATGTTAGATGTTATTCTAAAAGCTCAATGTTTTGTAAATGACTGATCTGGTATTAAATATGATCCAAAATCAAATAGAAAGAAAGGAAGAAAGAAAACTAGAGGTAAGATATATTTAAGTCATTTTCAACATTATGTACATATGTCAAATTCTTTTGCATTTTGCAATTACTATAATAGAAAGGGTCACTATACTTTGTCATGCATTCATAAGAAGAAAGGAAAAATAGGAACCTATAAATGGGTACCTAAAGGCTCATATATTTAGAAAATAATTTGTACTAACCCTAAAGGACCCAAAAAGATGTAGGTACCTAAGACTTAGTTGTATGTAATTGCATATATGTCTTCAAGCATCCAAAAGTAACAAATAGTACATAGACAGTAGATGCTCCAGACATATGACCAGAGATTTTGAAAGTTTTACCACATTACAACTCAAGGAAGGAGGAAAGGTAAAATTTGGAGGAAATCAATTTGGAAAGATAACAAGAAATGTTGAAATAAAAAACGATAAAGGAACATAAGTCAAAGACGTATATTATGTTGAATGCTTGTGCCACAACTTACTGAGCATGAGTCAAAGTACAGATAAAGACAACTGGGTAATATTTGACTCAGAGGAATGTGTAATTATAAATAAGAAAGACTTACAATTAGATAAAAAGAATATCAAAACAAAACTCAAAGCAAAAAAGGAAGGTAACTTCTATACTCTTGATATCAGTTGAAATGCTTCTGAAAACTATTTTCTAAGTAATGCCAATGAAAGTTGGTTATGGCATAAGAGACTATCTCATGTCAATATGCACCAACTAGGCAAGTTACTCAAAAAGGATTTAATACTTGGTTTACCCAAAGTAAATTTCAAAAATGATTTGATCTGTGACGCATGTCAGAAGGGTAAACAAACTAAATCATCTTTCAAATAAAAAAAATGAGATCACAACTAATAGACCACTTTAATTGCCGTATATGGATTTAGTTAGACCAACAAGAGTTAAAGTCTTGGTGGCAACCTATATTCATTAGTCATTGTTGATGATTTCTCTAGATTTACATGGACAATTTTCTGATCATCAAAGGATGAACCCTTCAGTGAATTTATTATTTTTGCCAAAAAAAAGTTCAAAATGAGAAAGGTATGTCCATTGCAAGTATCATGACAGATCATGATGGAGAATTTGTGAATCAAGCCTTTGGAGAATACTGTGACACCAACGACATTAATCACAATTTCTTTGCATCAAGGACACCTTAACAGAATGAAGTTGTAGAAAGAAAGAATAGAGTGCTCAGTGAGATGGCCAGAGCTATGCTGAATAAAAAGAATGTTTCACAAGTTTTCTGGGAGGATGCAATGAGCACGGCATGCTACATTTCAAACAGAGTCTACATCAGAACAAAACTTGAAAAGACATTATATGAACTATACAAAGGAAGAAAGCCTAACCTCGTTCATCCCTACATCTTCGGTTGTAAGTTTTTTATTCATAATAATGGTAAAGATAACCTAGGAGAGTTGATTCTAAAACTGATGAAGGAATATTCCTAGGCTATTATAACCGAAGTAAAGCATATAGAGTTTTCAATAAACGAACTTATGTTGTTGAAGAATCAATTCATGTTGTATTTGATAAATTTGAATCCTCCAACAAGACTATTGACGATAATCAGGAAATAGTATTAAATCAAGATAATGATCAACCCAAGTCTAAACCATACAATCTTGAAAATGACCAAACCAAGGAAGAAGAACAACCTCTAGAACAACCTAGAGCCTGGAAATACAACAAGACTCATCCTCTAGAATAAGTTATAGGAGATGTAAATGAGGGAGTCAAAACTAGAAATAGAATCTTTAATGAAGTCAGTTTTTCTGCATTTATTTCTGAGATTAAACCTTCTAACATTGACAAAGCCCTATCAGACAATGATTAGGTAATAGCAATGCAAGAAGAACTTAACTAGTTTGAAAGAAATCAAGTTTGGGGTTTGGTACCTCGGCCAAAGGATCATTCAATCATTGGCACAAAATGGGTATTTAAGAACAAACTTGACAAATCTGCAATCATTGTTAGAAACAAGGCAAGATTGGTAGCCAAAGGCTATAATTAGGAAGAAGGTATTGATTATGAGGAAACGTATGCTCCAGTGGCTAAAGTGGAAGCTATACGAGTACTCTTAGCCTTTGCATGCATCAATAGATTTAAACTCTATCAAATGGATGTAAAAAGTGCATTTTTAAATAGATACATTATGGAGGAAGTATACGTAGAACAACCTCCAGGTTTTGAAGATGTAACTAAGCCTAACTATGTTTTCAAACTAAGAAAAGCTTTATAAGGTTTAAAATAAGCCCCTAGAGAATGGTATGAAAGACTTAGTAAATTTCTTATTGATCAAGATTTTTTAAGAGGAAAGGGCAATACAACACTTTTTACAAAACAAAAATGGAATGATATTTTAATAGTACAAATATATGTTGATGATATAGTTTTCGGTGCTACTAATGAAATTTTATGCAATGAATTTTTTGAGATAATGCAGGGGGAGTTTGAGATGTCTTTGATGGGAGAATTAAATTTCTTTCTCAATTTGCAAATAAAACAAAGAAAGAATGGAATTTTCATATCTCAAACAAAGTATTTGAAAGAGCTATTGAAGAAATATGAAATGGATGAAGCGAATAGAATGGACACGCCTATGAGCTCGACTATGTTGCTTGATGTTGATGTCAAAGGGAAAGAATATAACATCACAAAATATAGAGGAATGATTAGATCATTACTCTATCTCACTGCAAGTAGACCTGACATCCAATTCAGTGTTGGCATTTGTGTAGGATATCAATCAGCACCAAAGGAGTCACATGCTAAAACTGTTAAACATATTTTTAGATATCTTGCCGACACAGCAGAATTAGGTCTCTGGTATTCTAAATGAAGAAGTAAATACCTAGTTGTATACTCAAACTCTAATTATGGAGGCCATAAGACAGACAGAAAGAGTACCAGTGGGCAATATCAGTTTCTTAGAGGTTCACTCGTCTCATGGTTCAACAAGAAATAAAACACAGTGTCTCTTTCATCAACGAAAACTGAGTATGTCGCAGCATCAAGTTGTTATGTACAAGTTTTATAGTTAAAGCAATAATTGCAAGATCTTGGTATTTATGTGAAAGAGATACCTATATATTGTGACAACACCAGTACGATAAGTGGCAAAAAATCCTGTTCAACATTCCATAACCAAGCATATCAATGTTAGACATCACTTTATTAGGGATCATGTTCAAAAGAAGGATGTCAAAGTGATATTCACTGTAACTCATCTTCAACTAGCTGATATCTTTACAAAACCCCTTACAAAAGATCAATTTCTATTTATTAAAAGAGAATTGGGAATGTTAAATCCTAATAAATTATAAGTTGTTTTATGTTAGAAATTATAATTTGATCATGTTTTAATGTTTACTAACTTAAGCATCAGAGTATCTAGCAATTTTTTTGGCAGGACCTTGATACTCTGTTATAGGACATCAAAAGTAGAGATAAACAGAGGGAAAAATCACTTAAGTGATTACTTCAAGTGATCTACACATTACCCGAGTGATAACTAGAAGTAATGGTAAGCATCACTGGAGTGATGACCTTAAAAATTTGGGAGTGAGGCATTAATTCAAATAGAAACAGCATACAGTTGAAAATGAATAATTAGGAGGTGAAGAGACTGATCATTTGAGTAATCACTCGAGTAAGCCCTCGAGTGATCATAAATGCATATCACAAATCAACCAAGCTTCAACTTAAATCTGCCTTAAAGTGTCATCAAATCACAAAGGGGATATACATGGGTAATTACAATATTACTCATACTAGGTACACTTTTAAAATGCATCATTTTTTATTTTCTAGCATGATCACTCGAGTGATGCCTCAAGATCACTCAAGTGATGTTGGGCTCCAGGGTTATATCTGTCGGAACTTTGTCATTTTTCACAAAATCTCTTATAGTAATTCTCCTAGTGCTCTTCCAAAAAAATTTCACAAACTCTTTCTCACTTCATTTCCATCAAAACCCACATGTTTTCATTGTGAAAAGCCTCTTAGATTTCTCAAATCTTTGTGCCTAAAGTCGCGACAGTCGATATTTATTTTCCAAAATCCACTCATCTTCTCAATCATAATGGTTAGAACCAAAACCCCTCATTCTAACACTCCTTCTGGGTCCTTTAAACCTCAGCAACCCTCTGAATCTCCTCCAACCAAGAAATAAAAAATCTCTACCTCAAAACCAAAACCCAAACCTAAGCCTCAAGTAAAACCTAAAGCCAAAAGGGTTGTAATCAAGGAGCTTATTATCATAAGGGCTCAAATAAAGAAGGCCATACCTCTAGGTAGAGGCAAGGGTACAAAAGTATCAACTCCACCCACCTTAGATTGATGTGACACACCTTCTTGGTTTGGGAAACCATCTAAGGGATCCAAGTACGATAGAAAACTTGCCCAAGCAATAGCAAGTATGCTAGATGAGGACTCTAGAGGAGGAAAATAAGGACAATCCTCCAAGTCTTCACCAAAAGAAGAAGGGGGAGAAAAAGAAGAAGATATTACTTTTACACCAAAGGGCTTCAATGTGAAGAAAATTGAGGAGTCTTAGAAGTTCAAGGAATACTTTTCAAGGAGACAAGTATGCAAAATGCACTACATTAACGTCAAGCTTCTTCAAGAGGTATTGAATTTTGACCTAAGCCCTTACCTTGAGTCTTACATACCCTAGCTATCTATTAAACTTCCTTTTTGCACAAAAATAGTTAGACACTTTTACTGTAATTTAGAACCATTGAATGATGAGTTAAGAGCCTCAGTAGAAGAAGAAATGTTATCTAAGGTTAGGGGACAAGAAATCTTGTTCTTACCTTCTAAAATAAACCCCTGGCTAGGAATAGAGGACCCTTTGGATGATATTCATCCCAACCTTGACTCAAACCAATTGTTTACAATTTTGAGGCCCAGGGAAAGAGTGGGACCACTTAACTTTAACCCTAGTGATATGTGTGGCTTATATAGGGCATTATGGTATATATACTCTAGAGCCATAGCAATAAATCAAACAATTTCACACATTTTATTGGGTGAGATTTCAGAAAAATAGCCTCCATTATCCTGAAAGAGCAAAAAGACCTTGGTGAACTCATATTTACTGAGATCAAGAGATATAGGTTTAATGGAACCAAGACCACTCCCATACCTTTTTTCCCAACTTATTCCTTTATTCTTAAAATAGAATAAGATATGGTATTTGGAATCTATTGAACTTGTTGAGAGACTACAGCCAGTTGGGAGAAACTAAATTGGGAAATTGGGGATCAAAATTCCTTTGAAGAAGCCCCTTGAATCTAGCTTGAAGAAGAAGAAAACTGAGGCTGGGTCAAGTAGGTTGGATGACACTCAGTCCTCTGACCCAACTTCTATATCTCCTCCATCATTCTTTGGTTCAACAATTCAGACATATATGAAGAATGTGCTTAAGGGATTTCATGTGGATATCTCCAATACGAATGCAGAACTAGTAACCCACATGAACCACAAGATAGGAGAGTTGGTGGTGAGTATGAATCAATATAATGAAGCAATATTGGCAGAGCAATGGGCACAAGGCATTACTATACAAGAGCTTCGAAACCTCCTGAGGTCATTGCATGAGAAGATAGATGTTATGGCATGTGGCCCTTCAACTTCTGGTCCATCTATATTTGCTTCTAGTTCAACTCTGGTCTTTGAGCCTGATCCTTCTACCATCCCTCCTCCTATCATACCTACTACCATTCCCAGTAACCTTCTCTTCACCGTGACTGACCCATCCACATCCGATCAAGTTTATATCACTACTGATGAGCCAGTCCAGCTAGTCCAGCCTCAACCAGTGCTAACCCCTGTTACTTCACCTACAGGCATTGAGTATTTTTCCTCACACCACTCCTCCAGTGATCATTCTCAGTCACCTACTATTATAGAGGAGGTGGTAGTTACCTCTCAGCCTTTACTACCACATAACCCTCCCATCTTTATCCCATCTCTAGATGATCTACTCAATATCCCTCTTGTGGATCTTCATGAGCCTGCATAATCCTTACCAAGCTTCTATACTTATTAGGCTGACCTAGAGCCTTACCCTTAACATCACCACTATTTTTGCCACCAAACCATCCAGCTCCAGTTCTTCCTTTCTCAGTTGATTCCCACTTTCTGATGATGTCTAAAAGGGGTAAAAGATTTGGATGTGATTTTGTGAAGATTTGATAGTTTGTACATCATAGGGTTTATAGGTGTATTAGGATGTAAGGAGCTATATTAACTTATTTTGATGTAGTGCTATGAATTTCTAAGTTTACTTTTATTCTGTAGATTGGAATTGTGAATTTAATCTTATGAATTTTGTAGTATGAATGTTGTTATTACTGTCATTTTTGTAAATTGATAAACTTTTGGTTGTGTGTGCAAGGTGATTACATAATTTGATCCAATATTAAAAGCACACTAATCTTAAGTCATTGAATTTGAAATCAAAATGATTTCGAACGATAAAAATTTCAAAGACACTAGATTTGAATTCAACATGATTTCAAATGTTTCAAAGTCATTAGTTTTGAACTCAAAATGGTTTCAAAGAAGTTTATTAAAAAAAGTTCAAAGTTTAGTCTAGACTAATGATATTTTTATTTCATATGAAAAGATGTCAAGAATCTCAAAAGTAAATGATCTTAATTGAAACTTCAATTTTCAAAATGCTTTCAAATACTTTGTTTAAAAATCACCTAGTTTTGTCATCATCAAAAAGGGGGAGAATGTTAGATCCCATATGTTTTGATGATAACAAAGATTAGAATGATACACCAAAGATTTGATAATGAACAAAAGTGTTTTGAACAAAGAAACAAAGTATTTGGTGACATACAGAGTTATCACTCGAGTAAGCCCTCAAGTGATAAGAAGGACAAGAAGTCACAAAACAGGAGAAAGAGCCTCTAGCAGATTTTAGAAGGGATCACTTGAGTAATGATCTTTGATCACTTGAGTGATGTGTACCACAAAGTTACAGAAGCTCTCTGCCAAGATTTGTATGGTGTCACTCGAGGGATCACTCAAGTGACGACAAAAGGATTACTTGAGTGACCAGGTAAGAAATAACCCAGTACCTCTCTACCAAGATTTGGAAAGGATTACTCGAGTGATCACTTGAGTGATATCCTTGAATCACTCAAGTGACCACTTGAATGATCTAAGTTAGAAACATTGACTTCACTCTCTACCAAATTTTTTAATAGATCACTCGGGTGATGAATTTGGATTACTCAAGTGATGAAGATTAGGAAGCATGATTTTTATCTGTTGATTATTGATTTATTATCTATATGATTAACCTTTTATTATATTAGCATTTTAAGTATATTTACAGAGAAACAATGAAGAGATCATGCTTCAAGAGAAAAGTCAAACGTAACATCTGAAATGCTCACCTACCACAACGGTTATTTTTCAAATTCAAAGAACAGTCAAACAAAGTTGCATAACTCAAACGGACATGTTGAAATGCTTCTAACAACTATCAAGATTCAACTATAAATATGGGAATATTCAACAAAGAACAGACACGACTAAGAACACATGAACATACATCGATTAACACATTCATAGTGCTCTATTTCTTATATTCATTCTTTGTACTTTAGTGTTTATATATTTACTCTGTGAGAGAGATTTCCATTACAAACTCAATATTTGTTATTAAGAGAACTTAAAGTTGTAGAGCCTTGAATTGGGGATTTGTTTACATCGTGTAAGGGGGAACGAGTGTCCAGTGAAGGAACTTGTTGTGTACTAAGGTGCCAAGAACCAATTGAACTTTGGAAGATATAGTGAAACTCTCAGAGAAGCTCTGAGCACTAGACATAGGTCAAAGTGGTTGTAGCCGAACTAGTGTAACTCCCAGTGTATACTTCGGTGCTATTTCTTCTAACTCTTAACTGCTTTAAATTTCCAGTAAACTTTTATATGTGAAATAAATTTTTTGTGATCACTCAATTCACCCCCTCTTAGGTGAAATGCTTGCACTAATTGTAGTCATTTAGTATTTTGCGCGACCAATTTGGGAATTCTCTGAGGACTTTTTTGTCAACTTCGGAGGATGTTTGTGTACAGATCCTGAGTTGACACCCCACATGACTTTTGAATTCCCTGCAATTAATTATGGGAAGGTGATCATGAAATGTAAGTAAAAAAAGTAAGGATATATATATAATAACATATGAGTGTACAATTTTAATTAAAGGAAGGGTTCAACTTGAGTGCAATTAATCAATACAAGTCTATGTGTTTGCAACTTTTCAGTTGTTATTAGTTTGAAGTTCTCACTTCCTCTAACTGGTTTACCAATACGAGGGATTAATGTAACATCCCAAATTTCAGTCACCAAAATACCTTTACACCTTTGTGGTATTAAAGGGAATAAAATGGTGAATATTTGCACACTTGAATTAGCCAAACAGTGCAATTAGTGGCCACACGAATTTTGGGCTATAATAAGACATAAAATTTAAATTGTCTTCATAAAAGCCCATTATTGGAGCCCAAATTGGAGAATAGAATAGCACAATTTTTGGGCCCAATATATTGTGAATTTTGGCCAAACACAAACAAAAGGAAGAAAGTCTAATTTAATTATAAAAATGTAAGGGAAAAATAGTCATTTGACTAAATAAAAATTAAAAGCCCATAGTTTCCCTTTCCTTATGGTGTGGGATGTCCAAACAAGGGAAGCAAGAGGGAAATAAATACTTGGTCCAAATTATGCTAAAAGTTGGTGCATAATTAACCAAATAAAATAAAGGAGAAAAGTCAATAATTATCATGTGATGAATTAGTAAATAAAATAATATATTTCAAGGAGGTGGATGATGATAATTCAAGAAGCCCTTTAGTTCTTTCAAGGGCCAAATTCATGTCAAGATCGAGAGAGCAAAGAGAAGCATTTGTGGCCAAGTAAACATGAGGAGAAAAGTCAAAAGTTAGATATGTGATTAATAGCAATTAAAATAATACTCCCTCCGGTCCTAATTATAGGATATATTTACCTAACTTTTGAGAAATTAAGGATAGTAGTTAAATTAGTTAATTTAATTTATTTTTAAAAAATGCCCTTATTTAATAGAGGTGATTTAGGAATACTACATGAGTCTACCATGAGGCAATCCAACCATTATCTAAATCAGTATTCTCTCTCCACCTCTCTGTGTTTACTTTCATGGTATTTTATTTGGTGTATGTTTGATACTTCATGGTACCGCACGTCGGACGAGGCAATCCAACCATTATCTAAAGCAATGGGGGTATTTTGGGAAGAAATTGATAAAAATTAAAATTTTGTCCTATAATTAGGACCAAGATCAACTTCCAAATGTTGTCCTATAATTAGGACCGGAGGGAGTATTAACTAAGGAGGTGCAAGCGGATTTTTTTTAAAAGCTCTTATGCTCTCCTCCAAAGGCCATTTTCGGCCAAGCATGAGCAAGAAGGAAGAGAGAGAGAGAGAGAGAGAGAGAGAGAGTTTTGAAACACAACAACACAAAGAGAAAGAGTAAGATTCAAGAAGCAAGATCAAGGTGAGTTTGGTTGTGATTTTCACTTGTTTTTGCCTTTTAATTCATGGAAACCCTCTTAATCTCTATGCCTTCTTGAAATACATGTATAGCAAGCACAAACTCAAGAGGAAGAGAGAGGAGGAGGCCACGATTTAGAGAGAGAAAGAAGGAAAACAAAGGTAAAGCCATAAAACCTTGTTATTTTGTTAGATTCAAGGTTGTTGTTGTGGTTGGTTTATTGGCTTGTTTAGTTGATTTTATAATTTGGGAATGCCAAACCCTAAGGGAAGGTGCTGCCCAATTTTCCATTAATCATCTCTAATAAGTGGCTAAGTGGTTAATTATGGGATTGCAAGGGAAAAGAATGTGTTTTATGGATTGAAATCAAGAAATTTCATTTTTCCCTAATTTCTCTAAACTTTTGTCTAGCTATTGTTCATAGTGTTGGAGCTAGAATTTCATGAATTTGATGTCCCCATTGTGTTTAGAATGGAATATTGTGCAGGGAACATGTAAAATATAAAGTATAAAGGCTTTAGGGGGTGTGAAATGACAATTTTACCCCTAAAACCTTAACATAGTGATTGCCAAGGGTATTTTCATAATTTGGGCATGAATTTGACAAATCTGAGGTCAAAAATAGATTCTACATACAAAATTGTGTAGGAATAGCCCAGGTCATAATTTTTGATAAAGTAACGTCCTTAGGGGCATTTTGATCAATATGTGATTTTAAGTCAAGATAACCAACTATATGAGTTTAGAATGAGTTATGAATGAGTAATAACTCATTTATTATAAATTTAGAATTTTAGGATATATCAGTAGCTTGAGCCGGACATAAAGTATTAGACAGACAAACAAGCAAGGAAAGGGCAATTCCAGATAGTAACCCTGTCTCATACACTATATGAATGCTGATATGTTGTATGTTGCTATATTTTGTGATATGAACACGGTGTCTGGGGCACATTACCTAGATATGTTCTAGGACCTAGATGAGGTACACGAACAAGTAAGGGATCCAAATAGTCATTTGGCCCTGAACAGTGTGCACACACATGATATAGTATATATTTTTATTATACACGATGTGGTGCATTACATATTTAATTATTGCATTTTATATGATTGATAGCTTGCTACTACTGAGATTCTTTTGTATCTCACCCGTTTCCATAATGTATTGTGTATCCAGCAACAGGAAGCGGCTCAAGGGCAAAGTGGTAATTGCTAGCAATAGAAGGTTTCGATCCAAATCAAGCACTGACGTTGGTTATCTGCAGGCTTTTATTATATTTTAAGTTTGTAATTATTATGTATAATCTCTGTGGGGAATTCTTGTAATGTAATCAAGTACTTATTATCAGTATTTTTATGCTATTTTTGTGTGTCCACTGAACTGCACACAAACACTCTGATCAAGGAGTTTAAAATTAAGTGTCTGACAATTAACAACTCACTTGATGTTCGCTCAAGTTCAGGACAATCGTCTATACGAGGTGGTTGGTTGAAAACTGTTTCAATGTCATCAAAGTACCTTTAGCAGAAGTACATGACCTCATCCCTTATATAACCTTCAACTATAGAACATTTTGGCCATGCCTTATTCCTTACATAAGATTTCAATTTCCCAAGAAACCTATAAAGTAAAGAAGGAAAAATGATACTAAATGGTGAAATAGGGGACTAGCAAATTTAGAATATAATAATGACACACATATGTAAAATGAGTACCTTTTAATAGGATACGTCCATCAATATTGAACTAGGCTAGTGAGCTTTGTTTCATGAACAAGGTGGACTGTTAAGTGAACCATCATTGTGAAAATGGAAGAAGGAAAGATCATCTTCAAATGATAAAGTGTAAGAATGATTTTAGATTGCAGCTGTAATGCCCCAAATTTTGATTAAGAGCTAATGGCAATTATTGAAAATAATTTGGGAATTAAAGTTAATTTTTTACATGAATCATTTATTGGGAATGCTCAACACCCTGTATTTTAGCATAATTATGTAATGAAATAATTATTTGCGCTAAAATAGGGGTAAATGGCACATAAAGAAGAGGAAAAGAATTAATTATGTGTTACGTGACAATTTAAATAAATGTACCATAATCAGTGAGAAATTAAAAGAATGGCCATAAGTTAGTGATTAATGGAGAGATAAATTACTAACTAAGGAGAAATGAGATATGTAACTAAATGGATAATGGAGTGGTTAGAGTAACTAATTAGTTACTTACTTTATGAGAACCAATGAGAGAGTGACATGTGGCCATTGGTAGATGAAGCAAGCATGAGAGTTGGTGGGGGAAAAGTCAATTAAATCATTTTAAACTCTCTTTTCTCTCCCTTATCTCTTGTTTATGCGTGTGGGCATGGAATGGCAGAATTTTCTGCCTTCATCTTCATCATTTCACCCTCTCATCTCTCTCTTCTCTCTCTATATTTTTGGCTTCCATGGAAGCTCAAGAGAGAGGAAGAAAACTTGATAAAGGTAAGCCATTTTGACCTTTCTAATGACCTATAATACCAAAACTCCCTTCTATAAAGTTGTTCCTTGTGTTGAGAGCTTTACTTTCATGGTTTTAGATTTTCCATTGGTGGTGTTTTGAGCACACAAGGAAATCTAGAGATTGGAGAACCAAGGAACCTATTTGGGAAAATTGTTGAGGTGAGTGAAAGCTTTATTTTCATATAAGTTTTATGGCCATTAGTTGGGCCTTGAAATTCTGAAAAATTTGCCCTAATTTTTGTGATTTAGGGTCATGGGGAGTATGGTATGTTGTTGTCATGGAAATGGCGCCTTGTTTAATATTTTGAATTGATAGAATTGAATTGAAGCTTAAATGTAAAGTTTGGCACCTTTGTGTTAGTTTTGTGTATTGGTCAAAACAGGGCATGTTGATAGGTTGTGATTTGGTCATTTTGAGGTTGCCATTGTGTTCCTTATGGAAAATTGTATGGAAATAGATTTGGTTATTGATTTTGGAGCCATTAGATACTTTCGTAGAAAATTGGAAATCTGTCAAGTGAGAACTCTAGTTTGGGCAGTTAGTCTGCAAGAAATTTTTGAATGAACAAATGGTATCTAAAAATTATGAAACTTACTAGTCTTAAATTTCACATCCCAAGCTTCAAAATGGACATATAATTTGTGTTATTTCGTTTTGTGTGCTGGGAGATATGATTGTCCAAAGTTTGGGATGGAAACATAACTCTGTTTTGGGGTAGTGTTGAGTTTTGGGTAATTCTGGAATTTTGTGGTGATTTCTAGTAATAGTCCATATTTTTCCTATAAAGATGACTTAAATATCTTTCATTTGGCTTTGGAATCACCGTATTTTGATTTTTCTAGAATTAATTATGATTTTTGGAATTTCAGTCAAGAAACAGGATTTTCTTGGCCACAACCAGAAGGACTTTGGGCCGTGGCCTAAATGTTTCTGACTTATTGTTGGCTGCGGCCAATGGATTGGTGGGCCGCGGCCAACCCCTAAAAATGAAATTTTAGACTTTCGAAGATAGTCTTTGGTCAAGTGTTTTCCCAAGCCTTTAGGCATGTGTTTAGGCTTTGATTAGCCACATAAAGGTCATGAATGGTAACCAACTATAAGTGTTATGAAAGTGAGAATTTGGAAAAGAGAATAACACTATATCCTTGTTTTGGTTTATAGGGTTCGATATTCACCCTGATCATGGTTTGATGTTCGTCTGATCATGAGTAAGCTATGTTGGAGCACACATGAAAGAATAAGTGTAGGGAACTTACCTCTCCTGCATGTATTGATATTTGTGTTTGGTATTGATGCATGTTATTGCTTTGCTTGATTTTGTGAAACATATATGAATGATTGAAGCTCTATTTCTATTTATGCTATGGCATGAGTATGTTGTTGAAACATTGAGCATACAGATATATCATTATGTGAGCACGAGTTATTGTGATGCAAGCATGTCATGTATTAAACACTTATCTTGTATGCATATTAGTATCTGTTTCCTACTGGGATTCTCTTGAATATCACCCTCCCCTACCAACATTTTAGACAGGACAGGTGGCTCGAGGAAGGAGCAAGCGACTAGGGGCTGCGAGAATTCCTTATGGGCATTTGGATTTGGTAGTTAGTTATCGTTAGATGTTGGGAAAACTATATATGTTCGGATGATAGGTTGGAATGTGTAATTGGAATGAGTATTGTGTAATCCCCATTTGAGAAATTGTAAAGGGCGTATGTGCCCTATGAAACTTTAGTGAAGGTATGAACCCGGGATTGTCGGGAATATTGTTGTGCACTCTGATATTTATATGGATGTGGTTTATCTTCACGAGGTAATTATATTTGAAATATGAATGTGAGACCAGGTTAAAGTGTTTATGAAAGAAATTTGTGAAAACTATATCTTATGGATGGGAATGTAAATGAGTTTTGATTATTATTGGTCTCTATTTCATTTTAATCACGTATTTCGGATAATAATTATGGAAGGGGTTACAGCAACTGATCGTGCTCCTCAACGATCAAAACTTTAGAACACAACTTCCAAAAGAAAGACAACAACTCTACCAAAACAATGGACATATCGGGAGGAAGTGCATTATTTATAGCTAGAAGAAGTAACTGTTGCAAAAGAACATGTGAGTCATAACTCTTCAAGCTAGCAACCTCTCGAGCCTGTATGTCAATACATCATGAAATGTTGCTTGAATATCAATTAGGAACTTTTATTTCTTCAACGTCGCGAGGAAGACTTCCTTGTTCGGTTTTGTGAGGGTGAACTTTGCCATGCTCATCTGGCCATACATCTTCTCAAACTCCCATGGCCCATAAATCTTTCCTCGCTTGAAGATGATCTTTTGACTTACGAGTTTTGTTAAGAAGCGTGTATGGCATATTGTCATTCAGTCTGCGTGACATCAAGATTGTGTCGAAGTAAATTAGATTTCCAATATGAAAAAGTGAAGAAAATGCTTATCTTTTACTATTGCTAGGGTGCTGAAGCAAAAGTCCTGCTAGTCTTTTGCCTCACTTTTGCTGCATCATAGCTTTTTCTGAACTTAACATCCTAAAGTTGCTGTAAGATATCTACACCAGATAAAGTTTGGGTAGGTCTTCGTTTTTCTGATTTCCCATTGAAATGGTTCTGTTGCCATCTAAACTTGTGTTTATCATCAAGAAACCTCCAATGACCTATGAAATACCACTTACGACTATGGGGAAGGCATACTGCGATAGGTCAAAATTGCAAGTTGGACATGCCATGCCAATATGCACAGTCCATCGGATAATGTTCTAAGCTTAGGAAAGTCACTTAATGTAACCCCTACCTCGAGAAAGACCACAATTAAGCGTTTAAACACGTTTAATAATTGAATAAGAGATTCGGGATAATTAAAACTTTTTACAACACTTGTACAAATAGATCTCTATTCATTTCATTTATAAAATTAATAGGCTTGTTCGGTTTGTCACATGTATAATATCAGAGTAAGCACAATTCCCGACGTTCACCCGGGATAATAACATTAATCCAAAATATTATACAAGGCATCATTGCCCATCTCAGTATCCATACCAGGGATTACACAAAACTATAATGCTATGATCTATTCAATATATATACATTCATCCAAAATGATAACCAGTTCAGTATAAAACCAAAATGTCTAACTAAGACTACCGCCGGTAGTCCTAATTGCCCTTATACACTTGCTTGATCCTCGATCCACTTGCCCCGTCTAAAAATGTTTTTTGGAAAGAATGAGATTCTAGAAAATCCCAGTAGCAACAGTTTACGAATTTGATGTATATATACAAAGCAAGTAAACATATATCACAATGCAGCAATCAATATTCGAGGCCGGGCATACTGCCACGTCCCCTTCACTGTATACAAGGTCAGGCTTTCGCCACGTCCCCTCACTGTATCTGTATTTAAGGCTGGGCTTTCGCCACATCCTATCAACTATATCTATATTCGAGATCAGGCTTACGCCACGTTCTCTTCACTGTATCGGTATCCGAGGCCGGGCTTTTACCACACCCCCTCACTGTATTCAATGACTAATGCAAACAAGCAATGCAATATATATGATATAGGATAAAGCGTCACTACCTTTCTCTATCCGTTCTTGTTCAGGCACAGGCCTTCTCCGTTCCAGGCAATTATCAAATCCTATATTTATAATTAAGGACGATACGTTATCACTTATTTCAATACTTAAACGACTCCAAAATACTTAGATTTGGTTATCTTTTATATCCTTTAGGTGGCTACTAAAAGCCTAAATATATGTCTAAAGGGTTGGGAAACAACTATATCAAAAACCATCTTTGGAAGTCCAAAATGTCATTTTTGGGGGTTGGCCGTGGCCCACAACAAGTCTGAGACATTTGGGCCACAGCCCAGAATCCTTCTGGCCGCTGCTAAGAAAAATCTTGTTTCTTGGCTGAACTTTCAAAAATCATAACTAATTATAGAAAAATCAAAACGAGGTGATTACAAAACCAAATGAAAGATAATTAAGTCCTCTTTATAGGAAAAATATGGACAATTACTAGAAATCATCACACAATTCTAGAATTACACAAAATCCACCACTGCCCCAAAACAGAGTCCAGTTTCCATCCTAAACTTTGGCAAAGCATAAATCTCAGTTCAAAAAATGAAATGACATGAATTATATGTCCATTTTGAAGCTTGGGATGTGAAATTTAAGATTGGAAATTTTTAGAATTTTCCAATACCATTTGGTCATTCAAAACATTCGTGCAAACTGGCTGCTTAGACAGAGTTCAAACAAGACAGATTTTCCAACTTTTCTACCAAAGTGTTCAATGACTCCAAAATCAATAACTAAACCTATTCCCACACAATTTCTCATAAAGAACACAATAATAACCTCAAAATGACCAAAATCACAATCCATTGACATGCCCTGTTTTGCCCAATGCACAAAAACCAATACAAAGTGGCCAAACTTCACTTTCAAGCTTCAATGCAATTCCATCACTTCAAAACACTAGATAAGGTACCATTTCCATAACAATAACATACCATACTCCCACATAACCCTGAATCACAAAAATTAGGCCAAAATTTCCAGAAATTTAAGGGCCAACCAATGGTCACAAAACTTATATGAAAATGAAGCTTTCACTTACCTTAACAACTTTCCCAAAGAAGTTCTTTGGTTCACCCAAGTCTACAATTTCGTGAGAGCTCAAACACCACCAAATGATAAATCTAAAATCATGAAAGTGAAGCTCTCAACTCAAGGAAAAACTTTAAAGAAGGGAGTTTTGGCATTAGAGATCATTTAGAAGGTCAAAATGCAAGAGCTTTACCTTGGAAACTTTCTCTTTCTTTACCTTCAATGGCTGCTCGAAAATGGAGAGAAGGATGAGAGAGAAATGAAAGTGGAGGAGTGGAGAAGGAGATGAAATGATACTCTCTTCTCATGCCATACTTGCTGCAGCAAAAATGAGGGAAAGAGAGAGAGAAAATATGATTAAAAATGCTTACTTTGACTTTCTCTAACACTCTACCATCATCTCCATTTGCCACATGTCCCAATCTTATTAGTCCTCATAAAGTAAGTAACCACTTAGTTACTCTAATCACTCCATTAGCCACTTAGTTACACTTCTCATTTCTCTTAGTTAGTCATTAATTTCTCTATTAATCACTAACTAATTAACCGATAATTTTCCATTATTCCACTGATTTTGGCACATTTACTTAAATTGCCACATAACACATAATTACTCAGATTTAATTCACAAATTATTCTCAATAATCATCATTAGCCTTTAATCAAAATTTTGGGGCGTTACACTTATGGTCCATGTCAAGGCTGCATGCAAGTTGAACAGTGTTTTCTCGTATGCGTTATATGTCTCGATGACGTCATTCCACAAGTCCAACAATTTTACAATAAACGGTTGGAGATACACATCAATGTTATTACCTGGTGCCTTTTTGCGGATGTCTAAAGTGTGAGAGTCATCATTAAATAATTTCAATGGATATTATTAATTGCTGGACATTTACATTTCTTAATATTACAACAATAAATTTGACCAAAATGAAGAATACATCAATCAACAATAATACTCAGAAAATTCTTATCTTTCTTTTCTTAATTAATTTTAGTTAGGAAGGTTGTGTGGTGATGATCTAAAGGAGGAAAGTAAGCCCTAAAGAGGGAGGCTTTGTAGCAGTATCTCTGTATGAAAAAGAATAAAGATCCTTTTATCACCTCGATCATTTATGGTCAACCACTGGTTTGTTGTTTATATGATTATGGCTTAATATCTATTATGAGCATATACCCAATCAGTACATTTTACTATTATCGTTAAAAAATATATTATTATACAATTATTTTAAAACAAAATATATATTATTATATTAATTATAAAAAAACGTTATTATATTAATCAGATAAGATGTAAATTTATTTATATTAATATTTTTTAATCGTAAAAATATTTTTTTTTTCAAGTTTGTTTCATAATAATATTTTTTAATGATAAAAATATATTTCTATTCAAATTGTTTTAATAATAATATTTTTATTTTAAATTGTATGAGCCTATATTATAATTATAATATTTTTATTCATAAATATATAATTTTTATATTAAATTATTTTTTAATAATACATTTTTAATTATAATAATTTTTGCAATAATATTTTTTTATTTTATAATAAAATATTTTAATAATAATAATAATATTTTTTGTTATGTGCATTATTGAAATATCATATAAATTATAAGGATAAAATGATCCAAAATTTTGGCTTCGCTCCAAAACCTCAAATTTAGAGAGGAGTCAAAATAGGAGTGTTGGAGGGGAGGGAATAAAAACTTTTGGGTCTTCCTCCAAAATTTCAAGCCAAATAAAGAAAGATACTCATTTTTCTTTCTCTTCCATCTTCTCCCCTCTAACCAAGCATGCCCTTGAGGTGTTAGCGTTTGTAGAAACCTTCAAAGAGGCTTAAACATGTAAAAGGTATGGTAAATGGAACTAATATGGAAGGCAACAAGACCGAAAGTCTCTTTTTTAATAAAAAAGTATTACTGTTACTATATATTTATTTTTTAAGTCATTTACTTATATTTCTTTTTAAAAAACTATGATATTTTCCTAAAATCCCACAAATGAGGCCTAAAATAAATATCACATCAAAACTTCAAACAAATCCTTTTAATTTAGTATTAATAACTCCCCAAATATATTAAAATATATCTTAAATCTATTAAAATTGGGAAGTCATCAATGATTAATGAAAATTTTGGGAATATTAATATTAATAACAGAGGATAATCATTTGTTTTTTAAACAAAAATATTCTGGAAAAAAAAGTTTTTAAAACAAAAATACTGCCAATACATCACTCGTCAAGGTTCTAGTCTACTTGCTGAGAGCCAAAAAGGAGGGACCGCGAAAGCAGACAAGAAGAATCGAAGGCAACACACCATCTTCAAGCATCAATCTCCCTTTGAGCTGAATCCGCTTGCGGAAACCATTGTTTCAGACGAATCAGAGACCTCAACAATCCCTGATTTGCTCTCCTTCCACGGCTTGCAGCAAAAGATCTTCGTCTTCCTCGAGGTTTTAGGGTTTTTGTTCTCGAGCTCCACCATGGTATTTTTTATTTTGTAATTGATGATAAAGCGTCGAAAATTCCCAATTTTTGTTTGCGTGTATGTTCTTGTTAGTCATACGACGGGAATCCCGTTCGTTTTTATCATGTGCTTCTCATTTTGAGATTTTTTTTTTACCGATAAATGAAGTAAACTTTTCTTTCTGAATTTCTGGATAAGTTCGGAGATTCGAGAATTTATATGCTGGCAATCGAAGTTTTTATTTATCTTATCTTCTTCCTTTTAAGTTTTTTCCCTTTGTGGTGAAGTAGCTTTTTCTAATGACAACTGAAGTAAAACTTTTTCTCTGAATTTGTTGGGTGAGTCCCAAGATTGAGGAAGTCATAGTATCATAAATTCAGTGTAGTGCGTATATTGTTAGTTCGCCTCATTATGCCTGACAATTACACCAACGAAATCCAGTTCGCTTTTGTCAACTTTCTAATATAAAGTAGCATCTTTTACTGACTTCTGAAGTAAAATTTTCTCTGAATTTATGAAGTTTTAAGGCTGGGGAAATTATGAATGCCAGTTATATGCCACTGAATATGTTTTTATCTTTTCTCCGTGGTCAGAAGGTCGCGATGCTTATATATTGATAACATTTTTGGATTATGATTTTCTCCCACTTTATCAGTTTGCTTGCATTTTAGTTTTTTCAGACAACTTCATTGCTTCTGTTCGATTATCAAAATTATATAGATAACTGACAGAAATGAAATTTATGACTTACTGATTACTTGTTCTACTTTTGATAGCACAAACTGGGAAGAGGACACCGTGATAAACTCCAGCAGTTCATGACCATAACTGGAGCTAGGTATTGTCACCTATGACTCTTGACTGCATGTGGTTTGCTTGAACTTTGTCATTTACCTAGTTGCGGAATTTATAGCTTATCGTTTGTCTGTGTGTGTGGCCTTTTTTTTGGTCGGTTGGGGAGTGGGGGTTTTGAGAATTGAGATGATTGCAGACCAAAAAAAGAAAAAAGGATCGATATTCTGTTCTATAGATAGAGCTGGGAATCAGGGCCGGCTCTTGACGGGCCAGAGCCTAACAAGGCTGGCCCTAAAGGGCTCTGAATCATAAAAATTGCAGTTTTTCAAGGCCTGGTCCGTAGGGCCGGGAATTTCTTTTCACAATATTTAACTATTTTTCCTGCGTATTTTCCCCAGAGAGATATAATTAGTAAATAACAACGATTAAAGTTCTAATTTAATACATAAATGTTGTCAATATTAAGGTTTAAATAACACGTCTCTTTCAACAAGCAAACACAGTTACTAATGTATAATCAAAGCAAACACAGTTATTAATGTATAATCAAAGGTAAAATCATGTCCATAAATAACTCACACAAAAGTCAAAGTATAAGAAGGCAATAAGCTAAATACTCTAACCTCTAAATAACATGAGTATGACGACTATCATTTTCACTTTCTTCGCCACTATCATCAATTTCAAAGACATTTGATTGTGTTTCACTTTGAGCAATAGGTTTAAGTAGTCAAATAATCACAACCTCCATCAAAGTTCATACTCTATCAGGAAGAATAGTATATAATATGATTTTATTCTAAATAGGCAGAACAATATACTAAAAAATCATACTAAAAATTCACAATATGATTCAATTAGACAAAACAATATACTCAAAAATCATACTCTATACAATATGAGGACAGAGTAACATATAGATTCAATAAGGCAATTCAAAAATGTAACAGTTCCTTTCCAAGCAAATAAAAAAAAAAAATAAACGGGCCTAAAGGGCCGGCCTTTTTAGGCTCGACTTCCTTTGGAGGCTACAATTTGCAAGCCCGGCCCTTAAAGGGTTAGGGCCCGGGCCAGCCCGTTTCCCGGTTCTATCTATAGACTTGAAACTTACAAATTTATCAATTTGATTGCTTCATCTGATGCTGCCGAGAATGTGCATACTTCTAATATAACACACAACAGAGGATACTGTAGAATTTTCATGTACAACGGTGTGAATAATGCAGTTACTATTTGGTGCTAAAACTAAGATATATAGAATTAGTTGGCTGGTTTCCTATGGATATTCATAAGAATTGCCTGCATCACATGTCCTTTACTATTTTCATCACTGAAAGAAATCTAATTATGTATTTGTAGTGAGAAAGTGGCTCTTCAGGCTTTGAAGGCTAGTGACTGGCATCTTGAAGGAGCATTTGATGTGTTCTACAGCCAGCCCCAGCTTAAAACGGTAGCTGATTCCAGACACTTGGAGAAGCTTTACAATAGATATAAAGGTTAGCAATGAAGCAAAAAGTTAAAGACACTAAAAGCTTGAAACTGATACAGCAAACCTGTTAGTGAATCACTTTAATTTCATCTGCAAATTGAGCATAAAAATCTTGTCTTGAGCCATTGATGTTCAGCATAAAATTTTGACTGAAAATGAAATAAATTGCAAAATTTGCCCATAAATGGAAAACTTTCAGATTTCCATTTCATTCTCTTTCATGATTAGTGACTTTAAATAGGGGCAATATGGGAAAAATTTAATTAATATCCCATCCAGTGACTTATAACATGGGTAATCCTTCTCTTCTTGAAGGTGTCTTATAATAAGGTCTGGAGGGAGTATTTATTTTAATGAAAATATCAGACAACATTTTATTCAGTCTTCTTTTGATGCAAGACTTGCTTTCTGCGCTCAACTGTTTTTGTGAACTTCAAATCTTGATACTGAATCTTGATATGCATTGGTTATTCTAATTGGACAAATTTTACTGAATTGAACCAACCCATTATTTGAATGAGATTTAAGGATATGGAAGATATTGTGGGTTTAAAACTTGTGCTTTTGAACTAATAAAAAAGGTCGTAAAAGCTTCGATTCAGTGCCATTATGTGTGGTCATTAACTTAGTTTTCCAATGTTGATGTGTGGCTTTTGCTTATGCGAACATGGTACACTGTGGCTGTCTTAAATTTTCTTTCTGTACTAATTTCCATGCAGATCAATATGTTGACATGATATTGGCCGATGGTATCACTCTTCTTTGCAACGATCTCCAGGTTGCTATTTGAAAATGCAATTCTTTTTAGTCATTGATGTCTGTTTGAACTTTTCAGTTTGTAGGAACTTGCTGATTAATTATTTGTATCATATCCAGTGCACACCATCTGGGTTTTTTTATTTTTTCTTTAGTTCTTTTGATCCACTTTAAAGGTTAGTAAAATCATTTTTGTTTGTTCTGTGATTTACTTATTATTAATTTTTATGTGCAGGTGGATCCTCAAGATATAGTGATGGTATGACTTTACTTTCTAAAAGTATAGATTCATCTAGATTATGCATTATTTCTTAGGTTTATTTATTTTCTCCCTTCATTTAGTGTATGTAGTATAGCTTTGGAAAGCTGGCATTGTTTAAATTGTGATCAACAAAGGTAATAATACATAATAACTTAAAATTCAGTATTATATTAAGGAATTAGATTTAGATGAGTAATAAATTGCGTATTCATGTTCTATGATTTCTCGCCGTGTGAAAGTTTTCTGATATCAAAAAGATATTTATAGTAGCAAAGTTAACATCATTGTTTCATGTAAACAGGAATGATAATGTTCTTACTCAAATGCTAATGCGTGATGAATTTATATTTCCCCTGGTAGACAGTTGCAATTCTAAATGAATTTTTTCACATAAAATGTTCATCTCTGTTTAAAATTTGTGATGTGGGAATGCTTTTTGTTTACTTGGGATATTGACATCCTTGCAGTTAGTTCTTTCATGGCACATGAAGGCTGGCACCATGTGTGAATTTTCCAAGCAGGAGTTTATTGGTGGTTTACAATCTTTGGGGTAAATTTTTCCATGGTTTTTGTAAAAATATGTTTGTTTCTTGCTCCTCAGTGTCTGATACCCTATTGAAATCTGTACAAATGTTTCAGGATAGATTCCTTAGAAAAGTTTCGTGAAAGGATGCCATATATGCGATCTGAGCTGAAAGATGAACGTATGTATGATAGTACAAATACACAGTTCATAGATTCAAAATTAGAGCTAGCTGTACTTGCTATATTTCATCTCTCATTAGAAATTATCTTTGACTATTGGAGAAGTTCCCTGAAATATATCCACAATTTTGAATTGTTCAGAGAAGTTCCGTGAGATATATAACTTTGCTTTTGGCTGGGCGAAAGAGAAGGTATGCTATGCTCCCATTGTTGCCTTAACATCAGTTTGTGCTGGACGTAATATCTGATGGGTGTTCCCAATCTTGTTCTTCTGAGTTCAGATGTTCATTATTCTGTTGTCTGTTTCTTTGTTAGCCAAATCTGCTATTTTCTGCTTATTACTTCTTTATTCTCTGGATTGTTCTCTCTCTATAGTTTTTGAGCTATGCCCGTTTTCAATTACTGGGGATTATAATTAGTTATTATCATCCTATCCGTATGCAGAACCTTCTTTACTAGTGATGATGACCTACCGAATTCTTGTGGGTATGTGGCATCTTCTGGATACTCTAGGGTTGCTTCATGTCCTTCTCTAGTGTTCATTACTAATTAAGTTATTTAAGTATAGAAGATGGTTAATGACTTATGATTTCTCTTTTGAATGAACATGTTTTGTGTGTTTGATGTCATAAGTTTTCAAGCCTTAGGTTCCTGAAATCACTTGCTATTATTTAGTGTCTGACTGACAGCATGAACCATTAAAAAAATGAAAAACATAATATCAAAGTGGTGATATTCTTAGCATAATGACGCAAGTCTAGTTTAAAAATTTGAGGGAGATATAAGGAGAAAAGACAAACACGTTCACTGCTGCCATTATGAGCAAAGGTTCTGAGATTGGGCAGGAATAGTAAATTGGATGCGTGTAGTTTACTTCCGGTGAATGATTTGATGATAATTATTCTGGGTATATCCTAGCAAGTGTCAGATCAATTTCAGTCGTGGACCTCTTTCTTGGGCATAAAACATGGACATCTTTACATAACTTAGATGGCTATAGACCTTCAGCATCTTGTACCGAGTTTTGGACACGTATGCAGCTATATTGTGGTTATGTATGTACTTCAAGATAGGGACTATACGAATCTGATTTACGTATTTCAGGGTCAGAAATCTCTGGCTTTGGATACAGCCATTGGAATGTGGCAACTACTATTTGCTGAAAAGCAGTGGCCACTGGTTGATCACTGGTGCCAGTTCTTACAGGTAATTTACTAATTATTATATCGATACACCTGATTAACTTTTGCATCTCTTAAGGGTTGTTATTTTGGTCTTTGTTGGAGCTTTTTTTTTTTCCTCGTGTGTGACTTACTCAGGCCCGGCATAACAAAGCCATCTCTAGGGACACATGGTCTCAACTGCTGGAGTTTGCTAAGGTAAGCTTTTAAAGCATTAGAAGACAGCTCAGCTGGTATTGCTTTGTTGAAAGTAAAGAAAAAGAAATCTTGTATTCTTTTTTGTTGTCCTCTTTGATGCCTAAGTCTCTGACCAACTTTCTAGTGGTAGCTACTATTGGCTTGGTGGAATCTGCAGAGTTAGGTTTTAAGCCTTTTTCTTATATTTTCATTGTATTATTTTGAGTCAGATAAAGCTGAATGGTTGATATGCCCCATAAAATACCAGCCCATTGGCTGTTAAATTATGCAAAAATCTGCCACTCGCTGTGGCAGCCGCCTGTCAATGAGCACCACAACCATGGCTGCCCCTTAAGCAACGTTACAACATTAAACAATATCTTTGCATTCTTTGTTTGTTGGGTTTGCAAGGAAAATGATAACAAATTTATGTAAAATAACTTTCCTTTTTAATGCCTAAACAGTTTCAGAACATTGCTAGGCCTTAGCAAAACAAAACGTGATACCTTTCCCCTTCCATGTAAAGGGAACCAAAGCATAAATTTCTGTTTGTTGATATTCTTTATTTGGGGGGTTTGATGATGGGCCTTAGGGAATCACAAGTTAAGCTGGAGTACTCTTGCCTGTCCTCTTTTGGGACAAAGCATGAGTTTAGTATCATACATTTATCTTAGTTTATTAAAAACATGAAATTTGGTTATTTTTTTAGAGCTCAAAATGATTTTTTTTCTGAAGAAAAGTTTACCCTAATGTTTGAGTTTTTATCCGTACATCTGATGGCAAAACCTAAAAGAACTTTATCTTAAGTTTTGTACTTTTTTGTATTCATTTTGTGCGATATTGAAACAGTACATTTTTTATGCTCTATTCTGCAGACTGTCGACCCAAATTTATCTAATTATGATTCTGAAGGTGCCTGGCCATATCTTATTGATGATTTTGTGGAGTATCTGCAAGAAAACGGCATTATCCAAAAGAGTGAGGATGCCGATAGTAGCCTAAAACTATGATGCATTTTCTGAGGTGTCCATTGAAGAGTATATGTATATACTCTGGCTTCTAGGTGTGGTATGAGTTGTAAAATCCTGTGGTTGAACATCTATTTGATATCAAGGAGAATTTATTTTATCCAAAAGGGAAAAAGGGTTGTGGCATCTAGCTTGAACTCATTGTTGCTGACAATTGATAATAACATCAGTTTCTTCAGATTGATGATGTAATTTGGTGAATTTCTGGGAAAATATGTAATCAAGCCAGGTAAGCGGATTGATTTTCTGAATTTTTGCCCCCTTCGGGTTGATGTCTTGTTCTGGTTTTAAAAAGAAAAAGAAATTGATGGCGACTGTGACTGTTATAGTATTCATTAGAATGAAAAGAGGGAGATTTATCAGAATAAGATGGATCAAGTTGGCCCAGTATTTTTGTCCATTTGGTGGTTGAACTTTCATGCCTCCTGGTTTGAGGATGATGTTTCATTGTAAATGGAAGGTCGGGGGTTTGTACTGCTTGTAAATACCTGTTCCTCTAAGTCTAATTTTTTCTTAAAAGAAGAGGTGAGGATGAAAGTAAGATTTTTGTTCGTTTGGGGCTTGGGAATTGGGCCTAGCTCCCTTCTCATCATAATTTAAAAGGGTATTTTGGTTTTTTCCTATTATATATAAAAATATTAATTGAACTTTATACCAAAGTTTCAAGGGGAAAGTATACCAAACAAATTTTGGAAGCCCGCTGCCGCCTCACTTCCTTGTCCACTTTTTTCCCCGTTTCAATGAGAAAAGTCCCAGCAAATAGGAATCAGGCTGCATAAGTGGCTGACTTTTGAATCACTAATGATGAACATATGCAAAGAACATTTATATGCAAGAGTCTTGTAGATTCCATAATGCGACCGGCCAATTGATTGGCGTTTCGACTTTGATTCTGACATTGTGTTTGGCTCGACTGAGGGGAGGGATGGAACAGGAAGGGTCAATATCTAGAAGGGGCGGGGAAGAGAGATATTTTAGTAATTCTTTGTTTGGATTGATTGGAGAGCAGAGGGGAAGAATTTTAATGGTACTTTATTTAGCTTGGGAGGAGAGCTAATGAAAGATTGATTATTGTACCCTTATAACATTAATTGAATTTTTATCGTGGTTTTTTATTAGCATATAAAGTTTAGGGTTAAGGTGCAAATTTACTAATGAAGTTTTGTCTGAGGAGCATCTAGCACAAATATCTTTTAGAAGGGGCAAAAATACCAATGAACAATTAAAAAGGGGCATCTACCACAAAAACCGTTAAATCCGTATTAACGCTGTTAGAGGTTTTCTTCTCTTATAATTTAACGCCGTTAGTAGGGATTAATGGTTTTTCTGGTGGATGCCCCTTTTTAATTGTTCATTGGTATTTTTGTCCCTTGAAAAAGATATTTGTGCCAGACGCTCCTCGGACAAAACTTCATTAGTAAATTTGCACCTTAACCCTAAAGTTTAAAGTTTATGATTGATCGTGCTTATTGTTAGTGCACTAATTAATAACTAAATTATGCCGCTAACCTAGGTTGTATTCTCTTGCACGAAGTCAATAGTATTTAATTTATAAATTAATTAAATGTGTATGACTCAAGAAAATAAAGAATGATTTTTAATATTTTATAAAATAAATAAATAAATAAAAATATAAAAAGACACGTGGAAGCAAATATAATGGTAAATCTCCTTGAGAATAGATATGTGGTTATCATCATTCAACAATAGATATTTGAATAGATATGGTGAGTGTTTGGATGGGTGTTTAAGTTGCTTTTCATGTAAATCGAGTCAAAACTCCTCTCATATACTTACCTTGTATACCGTAAATCACAATTGAAAAGCTGCTTTTAAGCATTCTTATCGCTGTTACAAACACACACACAGACTTATATATAACTAAGCTGAAATTATAAACCCAAACTACTCACTAGCTCTAATTATTTAATTCCTAATTATAACTTTACTCGAATCATAATTATTCCTTAAATAATTACTAAAGCCTTGCTTAGCATGTTATTCAATTCAATTATATAATTTTCCCTCTAAACAAATTTCTACTCGAAAATTCAAGAACACAATTAAATCATGTGTCTAAATTCATACTCTGAACAAAGAACATACAATAATCATGAGAGGAATAAAGATATAAATTAAGAACATTAAATTATAAAAATAGAAATCAAATAACAAACGTGTTTGATCACAATGAAATTCTACTCAAAATACAGAGTCTCACTAAATGAAAATTCAAAACCTAGCTACTCTAGGAAATCATTAGACATAAATGAGAAAAAATCAAACTAACAACTGCCTAATTAAGCACATAGAACTCAAGCCACAAGATCCATCCTCAAGAGGAGGATTAACCCCACATGGTGATGGAAGAAAACAAGAGAATAACGTGGTGTGTGGTCATGAAGTGTGATCACGCTATGTAATCGTGATGTGTGGTAATGTTCTTGGAATGAAGTCTTGGGGTCCTTTTATAACCTTGAGAAGAGTACAAATTGAAGAAGGAAGAAGGATGGAGGCATGATTTTTTTTGATTTTGATAAGATTTGCTCTACCTTTCTATCTTCTATTTGAATTTCAATATGCATGTGGAGTTTTCTTCACCTGTGATTAGAGGAACTTGAATTCTTGAAAGACTTTTGAATGAATAAAGATAAATCTTTATTTTAAATCCTTGAATCTTTAGATTTTTCATGAATTTGGATTTAATATATTTGAGGTGAAGAATTAAGTTTAATTCTCAAGGATAAAAAGATATAATATTTTGAATTAAATCCCTTTTTTTAATTATATTTTATTCTATCCTTTTAGGTGGTGCCATTTGGTTGCTTAATGGATAAAAAAAACCCTCATGCTCTTCATTAATTGTAGGTGGCCATGTCTTTTCCTCTTCATGGGTCATGGAAGACATGTGTTTGGACTTAATTGTGGTCATGAGGCCCATTTAAGGCGCATAAGTCATAAGTTAACACATATTGACCCTAACCATGATGTAATTTGGCCCAAAAGTACTCTTAAGGCTTTGATTTTCATGGATTCTCCAGCCTATGCTAATTTCCACCATTTTCTATAGTTCTTCATCCTCTTTCTAGGCCTAATTGTCTTTTTGACTTTAATTCCTTAATTTTCCTGCATAAATACAACTAAAAATACCTTCGTGCAAATCAATTTAGTCTAGGAAAATAAAATATGAAAATTATACCTTTTTTAGGCTTTATTTTGTGCAATAGCTTCTAATCCAAAATAATCATAATAATAACATTTAAGCATAATAACAATAATAAAATCCCCTAAATAGATATAAAATTATATAATAATAAAGGGACTTATGAATGATATAGTTGATCAACCGTGATCTCCCATAGTAAAAATTACATTTGATCTCTTATTAAATATTAAGATTAATATTATTAGATATTAGGATTGGACTTGAATTAAATATTTAAATGGAATCACATAATGTATAATATTACAACATCGAATTAATATATTAGATGTTATAAGATATTAGGATTGACATTACATGATATTAGGATTAATATTATTAGATATTAGGATTGGATTTGAATTGGATATTTTATTACGATTTAGATATTTAAGGATTTAAATTAAGTATTTAAATGATATCGCATCATGTATATTATTATAATCTATCACTCCTTTTTCTTTAATTTTACATGACGAACATGATCACTAACCATATGAGGCACAAAACAACCGACACCTATTTTTTGTTTATAGGATATTTTAGGCTTGTTCAGCTGTTTTTATCCATGATGAGAGATTAATATATTTCATTATATTCCTGATAAATAAACCAAAGCAACACAACCAAAAAAAAAAAAAAAAAAAAACTGAACCAGAAAAGCATATAAAGTATCAAACAAAAACGATAAAACGTGTTATGGTGACCCACTGGTAATCACATGGAAGAGGCTTTAGCAATAAGATAGATAAAGACATTGATTTGATTCCATAGATCTTAAAGATGCTATGGTCATGAAAATTGGGAATTGTAGAGAAGTAGACAATCTTCAACCCAAATAAAAAACAAACTTTTGAGATTTGTGGCGAACAGTTGAGTGAGCAGAGAGTGAGGAAGAGGACAAAAAGGGAAGGGATATTTTGTTCAGAGTTTGAAATGAGTCTGGTAGAGAGACTGAGAGTTTCATATGCTCATACTGTTTTATTGAAAGTATTAAGAAACAAAGAAGGGTAGGAGAATACTCACTTGTAAAAGTCAGACTCTTACTTGTCTCACAGTGTTGGCTTGGTGAAGACAATGAATTGTTAGCACAGAAGGAGTATATGAGTATTATAAAACCTGAGGATATGATGGTAATTTTATTATTTTACTAAGGTTACTTTTAGAACATTAAAATTTCTCATTTCTTCTCTTCAAAAAACCCTAATTTTGGAGGGGAGAGTAAGGGCTTGTTTGGTGTGAGGGGAGAGGAGGGAAAGTGAGCCGAGGGAAAATTTTTTTGAGTTGAATTTAAAAAAATTAGAGAAGTGGGGTTAAACATTTTTAATTATTTTTTTTACTCTTTTATTTTATATATTATCTTTATTAAAATTTTATTACCCAACTTTTTCAATCTTTTAAAATTTAACTCATAAAAATTTTCCCTCCTCTCCCCTCCCCTCCAAATCCCTCACACCAAACAGACCTCAAGGGATTGGAGGGGAGAAGAACCCCTCCCCTCTTTAAAATTGTTTTATCTAAACAAGGCCCCTCCCTTCCTCCTCCCTTCCTTAAAAAATTTTCAAGCTAAACGAGGGGAGGGGTACAATCCCCCCCCCCCCCCCCCCCCCACACACACACACACACACAAACACAAAAACACACCCCTCCCCTCTAAAAATCCATTGCCAAACATAGAGTAAAGGTAAAAAATGGTTATCTAGTCATGGGTGCAATGCATAGGGAGGATGAGATACGGGCTGATCTTCGTTTGGTTAAATTTTATGGAATCATTTTCAGTGCTCATTGCAATGATGGGTGCCATGTGATTATTGCTGTAGTGAAATTTGCACTATTAAAATATGTTTTGAATGGTTTAGATTCAATTTTTTTAACTAATGATATTTGGCTATATTATACTTTTAATCCTTTAAGTTTTACATGAGGCATATTTTTGGTCCTTTAACTTTATAAAGTATACTTTTGGTCCTATATTTCTGATACCATTAATGTTGTTAACGAAAAATTTTGTTGCAACAAACTCAAGTGATGACTGATAAAACATATTTAAGTTTTAATTTTTTTAATATAATATATTTAGATGATTAAACAAAATTAAACCGACCAATCACTGCAAATAAAATCGAGGTTTTGATATTTAGATTATTAAACTAAAAGTTTTTAATACAAACAAGACTTTTGTCAGATCCTATGTTTTAATGATAACAAAGCTTAAGAAAGATCTAGAGAAATGTTTTGTAGGAGTAACATTGTTTTAAAAATGATTTTAAAACCTACAGTGAATACTTATTGAAAAAATTAGTTGATCATTTGAGGGACAACTTGAGTGATGTGCTTTGAGAAAATAATTCATCACTACGGTGCTCACTAGAAGTGGTAATCAAAGATCACTTGAGTGACCACTAGAGTGATGCTGAAATTTTTGATCACTATCAGTCCACCATAGTGAATCAATCTAGTGATCAATTCTTCTAGAAAATTATTTTAAATCAGATCACTCGAGTGAGGCTTCAAATAGTGATCACCATCATATCACCACAGTGATATATTCTAGTGATTAGTTTTGCAAAAAATTTTCAAAGAAGAGGTCAATCAAGTGACCACTTGAGTGATGTGCTCAATTTTCATCACCATCACATCACCACAGTGATTTGTCCTAGTGATTAGTTTTCTGAAAATATTTTGAAGAGATGATCACTTGAGTGATGTGACAAAATACATCACTAGCACAACACCACAGTGACTCCGGTAGTGCTCAGTATTCTCAAACATTTTCTAAGTGTAGATCACTAGAGTGATGTGCAAAAAGATCATCACTACCGCTGCACTACAGTGATGATATCCGGTGATCTATTTTCACTTAAAACAAGATGAAGGGAGATCAATTGAGTGACAACACAAGTGATCCAATTGCACTCATTGCTATCACATCACCACAGTGATGTACCTAGTGATATGTTTTCAAAAGAAACAAGATCACCCAAGTGATCCTATTTTATGCATCATTACCACATCACCATAGTGATCCATCTAGTGATCTGTCTTGTTTTCAAAATAACTAAGTGAAGATCACTTGAGTGACCGCTCGAGTGATGCATTTCTAGAAAACAAAGCATCGCATCAAAAATCTTGAAACTCGTTCAAGTTCATTCTAAACTTGCTCTTTTTGCTCCCAACTGTTCTAACACTTTAATATATTAGTGATTAAGCATATTATAGGTGATCAATCATAGATTTACACACAAAATGTAAAAAGCACTTTATGTGTTAGAAGCATTAAATGCTCTGAGTGTTAGAATCGGTAGGCACAGCAGAAGAATTTTAAAATTTTCACCGATTCTAATTGAGGATCTATCAACGGCGTTTAAACCAAGTTGGAAGGATTCATACCTTTTGATGATTCAGAGTTTTCACGATCTCTAAGAGCCAACACGTCAGGTCCGCTCCCTCTACTGGTATCCACACGAATGCTCTCCAACCGAGACTGCTTGCTAGCGCCTCTAATGTCTCCTAGGGTTTCACTTGCGGCTCTCAATTCTCATGTGCGTATCAATATATCTGCTCTATCAAGTTTATATCTGTGAGGGCTATTTTCAAATTTCAAAATTAATCATCATTAATTTCGAAATTAATTAACAATTAATTATCTTGATGAGCTAATTAAATAAATTCAGTTTAAATTAAATCTGTCCAACAGTTTTAATTTAACCTATTTATTTAATCCAAATAAAGAGCCATTAGATTTAATTTATCTTCATAAATTAAATCTGAGATACTATATCTCTATCATGTTAGTTATTAAATTTAATATATCTTAATAAATTAAATTTAAAACTAACACAATATAATAATATCATATAATATATATATATAAGATATATATTTCGAAAATATATATATCTGTATAATATTATTAATGAATTTTATATTATATATATATAAATATAAAATTCATCCACCCTAAATTAAACATTATCTCGTGTTGAGCCATTCTTGTGTGCGACCCTGTAGGTTCATATGAAGTTGGCAGTGGACCAATAACTATACTAACCCAAAAGTCGCAAGCAGCCTCTAGCAAGACATTACGACTACCCAATTCATATGAGGATCGTTATCACGATGCAACCTGTCATACAACCATGTCACGTCCCTTTTGTCACATGATATATCGATCAAAGATAAGGTATGGATAATGTCATCCTCTTGTTCTTGACCATTACTTTCTCGATTCCTGAGTAGCCTGATAACAGAGACAGAAACTCCTTTCATTATAGTATGGCCATACATTTCTCAGACTCACTCATCGAGGGGCCCAGTAATATCTCTCTACTAATGTGAGGGACAAATTCCATCTTGATCATTCATATTCCTCTGCATGAAAAACCACCAAGCCTGATCGTAGCCTTTATCATCATCCGGTCAAAAGTGACTTTTGACTAATTCAAAGCTTAGCAACTCTCATGTAGGAATCCATGATGACCTCAGGTCTAAGGGCATTGTGACGTGGTTATACACGAGAAAAGCTTATGACTTGATCCATGTAGCTTTCTCATAGTGGGTTGGTCCAGCACCTTGTACTCTTAGAAGTGCCTAAAACTTTGATTCGTATCTCCATATCTTATCAAAGTCATACTGATCTTGTTTCATCTCTGCTCCAGCATAGATGACCGACCAGGGACAACAATCTTTATGAATTATCCAAGGATACAATTATCACAGTTAACATGCAAATAATATGATAACAAAATGGAGAAATTTCATTAAAATAATAATGTTTAAAGTACAATGATTAGCGCTTAGGGCACAATTTCCAACACTGAGTTCAAACACTAGACATTCTCTCTGCTCCAACGGCTAAATCCTAAGACACAAAGAATGTCCTGACATTCCAATGGCTAGAATCCAAGACCAAACACTCCAACAGCTACATTCAAGAGCAACAGTCATCAAACAACCTCACTGTAAATAGAAGAGCATTGAAGATGAAGCAACTAACTCTTTATGCAAAATTTACTATTGCATTCATTGCTAAGTCTTGAGTATTTTCTTAATGAGATTCTGTTATTCTTGTGAGAGGTTTTATCAAATCATTTATTATGGTTGAGTTACTTAAGGTAGTGGGATATTGAGTAGGCTTTGATTGCAAAGCGTAGGGGGGTAATTGTTCTTTGAAGTAGACTTGTTTGTACTGAGGTACTAAGAGCCCTGTGAATCTTAGGAAGATAGTGAAAATCTTAGAAAGATTTATGAGGACCGAATGTAGGTCAAGGGGATTGAATGGAACCAGTATAAATCCCCTGTGTCAATGTTCAGTGACATCTCTCTAACTTTACTCTCTTCTTTAAGTTTGTGTTTAAGTTCAAATTTTTAAATATCACTCAATTCATTCCCCTTGGGGTGAAAGGCTTATACTAACAACTTTGATATTGATTGCTTTATTAGGTTTTTAGATATTTTTTAATTTATACATATTTTAAATTTAAGATTAATAGCATTTGATTATACAATCATTACTTAAGTTTACACCATTATCACTTGAATTTGCTGCGTCAGCATTTTTTGTCAGCAACATTAATATTGTTAGAATTATAGGACAAAAATTATACTTAATAAAGTTAAGGGTTCTACCTCATGTAAATTTAAAAGATTAAAAGTATACTTTAGCCATGATATTTAAATAAATGTTTTTTTTAAATTGATAGTTAAGATATATGATTTTTAGACTATGTTTACATTGAAATAACGTTTTTAAAAAATGAAACTGAAAAAAGTTAATTTGAATCTTTCAAGTAAGATTTGAACGGTGCGGATTGGTGATGAGCTGTTAATGCTCATCACTTTGCTTAGCGTTCAAACTCGTTCCAACTTCATATGGCTTATTGTAACTGATATCTTTCGAGTTTTTGGACTGTGGTTACACAACTACTGGGCTAATCTGGGAGAGCTTAAAATAATCACAGCTTAAAATAATCACTTCTATTCAAACAAAACTATTTATATAGAATCTAAACATACTACTATAGATTTGCCTATATTTCACAGTTAGTTTTACCTATACATAACAGTTTACAACCGTTAAATATTTGAGCGCCAAATATTAATATTTAACTGTTGTTTACCATTAAATATAGAGCCCTATATTCAACGGTTATTTAAATACCACCGTTACTTTTAAGGCCCTATATTTAATGGTTATTTAAATATCATCGTTATTTATAAGGCCCTATATTTCACTATTTTTAGTCAATGACCGTTGAATATAGAAAACAACATTCAACAATTATTAATTGAAAACCTTGAAATATAGTACACAATACTTTACAATTCAAATGATTAACAGTAAAGTATTTGATACCAGTTTTGGTCATCTAAAAGGAGTTTATTTGACGGTTGTTAATCTATAATTGTAAAATATTTTGATATACTTCATGGTTGTTTTAAAAAACTATCATATATGTGATAATATATTATGATTATTCATGAATAACCATGAAGTATTGTGATTTTTTTAAAAAAAAAATTGGGGCTCATGTTTTATCTACCGCTATGCTTATTACATATACAAATACCTGTGATGAATATATAAATTAACCAAAATAGGGATCCATTCCAGTAACCAAAATGGTTACTATGTAGCCAAACACTACTACAAAAAGGGGCTTTAACCTCCTAAATTTGGCACTTTTAACGTCCCAAAACGGGGGGACGTATATGCTGGGGGCGTAGTAAGTTGAGACAAACGACGTCCCAAATGATAGGGACGCCTAAAGTCTGACTTTAGGCGTCCCAAATTAAAATTTGGGACGCCTAAAGTCCCCCCAGGATGGGACTTTAGGCGTCCCAATTATTAATTTGGGAAGCCTAAAGTCCCCACAGGGTGGGACTTTAGGCGTCCCAAATTACAATTTGGGACGCCTAAAGTCCTACCCTGGGGCACTTTAGGCCTCCCAAATTTTAATTTGGGACGCCTAAAGTCCCACCTGGGGGACTTTTGGCCTCCCAAATTTTAATTTGGGACGCCTAAAGTCCCACCTGGGGGACTTTAGGCCTCCCAATTCTTAATTTGGGACGTCTAAAAGTTAGGTTTTTTTTTATACCATAATTTACATTCTGTATTACCCAATGAATTGAAACTGCAGAAACAGAATAAAAGATGGATTCATAAACCACACTGTCCGTTACAAACTAGTAAGGACATCCAGCACTACAATCTTTACTATATATACATACAATAACCTTTCATGCAACCTACTACTATATATATCAACAAAAAACAACCAGAAAGTGTCAAAACGCTGTCATCACACAAGTACAAACTGATATAAAATAACAAGTTTACTGCTCTATATGTTGAAGAAGATGTCCAGCCAAAAGATCTCTGATCAAATCAAGGTCTTCACGCAGGTAGGCATCTTCATTATCAAAAATCTGAAAATTAGAAAGTAATAAGCTTTGATGAAATGAATCTCAAGCAAATGAATTAATTAGCATTTCGATTAGAACACCAAAAATATTATCATTTGAGAATGAAGAAGCGATTACCTTTTCAAAATTGCTAGTAATTCCACTTTGAGTTATGTTATACATATAAAGTATAACATAATATCCGCATTCAGTGTTGCCAGGTTGCCGAGGGCACTTTTAATCAAAGGGATGCAATTGGTTGTTAAAATCAATAAAGGTATGTCTAAAAGGACTGTCAATGAAACAATTATGTAGGATCGAATGTACTTACTATGGGATAAAACCACTTTGGCTTTTTAACAACTGCACCCTCGCGTGACCCACCTAGGATTCTATATGTTTGACAAGCACTATCATGAAAAGCAAAATGAACAGAAATTAGAACCATTCATTTATTTTTGTTGTCAATGAAATACAAACAGGATAACTTACGTGTCGAAGACGGATTTTGTATCTCTGTCTGGCTTGTTACTCAAGGGATCAAACCAATAGACTACGTTACGGCGGGGACATATAACACACAAAGTCCAGTGGTTTCTTTAACAACATGTACACATTAAAATGAAGTTAGATGAGTGAGAAGACAATTATTTAGTAAACTTCTGAAATTGACAAAATGTAAATACGAACCGTTGGATAATGGGTGCTAGATAACAACGAAGTTTGTTTTGTGCCATTTGGTAGCCGACATAGTGAGTCCTATGCGCCACAGTACAAGTATCCCCTGTCGTATTCGCAGGACATAAGAATCCATACCAATTACTTCTTTCCATGTTTGTGCAGAGATCGTGGAAGGTGCTATAATAGAATTAAAATAAGGAATCAATTCTTGAATGTATGAAAACAAAAAACCACTAAATGAATTCTATGGGAAAATTGAAAAAAAAACTTACCGGACTGCAAATTTGACCCAGCTTGCATCTATCTCCTCCAACCTGATAAACTGCTTGAGATCTTTATTGTCAATCGTGTAGGGATACTCCACTTGGCCCACAATCCCTGGAGGCATCTTCAAGTCAATCTGTTTAATGCCCTTGTAGATCTGTTGCAGCTGTGCTAAGAAGGGCCATTTGCTCGCAGCTTCGTCATCCTTTTAGAACATCAAAAAACAAATTGTTATTAGGATGCCAACAGATTTTCAGTAACAGTAAGGTAATTCCTACCATTGGAGGTGTTGCGTCTGAACCAATAAGATTGCGAGGCCAAAGGATGAAAGATCCTATCGCTTGACCTAACGTGCCAACCTCTGGATCGGGAACAGGGATGGCTGTACCTTCTTCCCCCTTTCTAACACTCGTCACATTCACCCTACGATAATCCTCCGGAATTTGCTGATTATGGTGGGTGGTAGCACATGTGTGAACGAGAGCATCAGCAACAACACGCAACAGTGGATCATCCAAATAGAGGGTGCAAGGGTCTCCCGACACTGGATTGGGAGAAGGGTCGCCAAGTGGTCCCGACACTGGAGTGGGAGAAGGGTGGCCAAGTGGTTGCTCCAGAGGGTTGTAACTTCCTCTGGTGCTATTGAAGGCCGGGGATTCCTGAGTTTGAGCCTCGTCCCTTGCCCTTTGTGCTTCAAACATCTTTGCCATTTCAAGTTGAAGCTCTGGCAACAGCTCTTGTCGGAGCTTGTCATGAAGGTTGGCCTCGATCTCTCATTCAAGCTCCTCTCGAATCTTGGCCACAACGTCCTTACTAGGTCCAGCTTGTGACGAATAACGTGGCTCTTGTCCAAAATACCTCACGGCACTAACTCCCCGTGTCTCTCCTCGAACACGACCAAGGTCATCTGCCTTCCCAATAGCCGTTGACAAGATGTCCATCCGTCTACTTGGATTGAATGAACCTTGGCTACTCTGCTCGTCCAGGTCATCCTGTAGCATGCAGTTTATCGTAAATATATCGAAACCACTCGCGACATGTAAAAAATTAGGTACTTATGGTATAACTACTTACAATCCTCGCAGCAACCTCAGCAACAGTCAGATTTATGTACTTCCCAGCCTTAATCCTCCCTGCTTTCCATTTTTTGTGACGTGGAGGAGGTGCCGGTGGCTGGATAACAACGCTAGGATCAGATTCCGCTGCTTCCTTCATTTTCTGTAACTCTTCTGCCATCATTTGCCGCTCAAGCTTCCGATATCCACCGCGAGACATGAAATGTTGATATTTGTTTTCTGCTTGCCTCTGGGCATTTGCTGCACTTAATTTCTATGAATGAAAAACAACAAAAAATGAATCAACGATATAAAGTATATGAAATCAACGATATAAGTAGTTCTATATCATGACAGAAATCTTACCAAAAACTCAGGATCTGCTCGTGATGCCGCAAACAACCTCCAGTCCTTTGGAGATAAATATGTATACTGTGCACATGGATCCTTACCCCTAAGGGCCCCTCGAATGTAATGCTTTGTTAGCTTGTTCTTGAAACCTTTCCATCGTACACGAACCTCATCCATCCAGTGTCTATGCATCTCTGTGGTGTCGGGGACATCGTATGTTTGCTGCAAGGTAAAACATAAGATTATTATATTTGAAACAATAAGAACAAAGCTACAATGCATCAAAACTTACATACCAAAAGTTGCTGCCAAATCATGTCTTTCGTTTTTGGGGGAACCAATCTCCAATTATCGTAGGTAATGCGCACTTTGCTTCGAGCCAAAAGCCCTATGTAGCTAATGAAGTGGTCTTCCTCAGGACTAATTGGATTCAGATTGTGATCGAAGTCTATATGCAGCCTCTCCTGTTGATGTTCATGACGTGCAACCAATGCTCCCATCTTTGTACAGCCTCTAACCCTCCTTCTTGCAGGGGGTTCAACTCTAGGAATTTCGTCATTGCTAGAGCTTTCGTCATCTCCACGCCTCTCGTCATCACTAACGTTGTCCATATTCCTGTTAACACAAAAAGCATCATCAGAAACGTAAGTAAATTGCAATGAAAACGTAAGTAAACGCCTCTCGTTATCGTTTTCATTTTAAGTTTTGGATTGAATTATTCTTCATAATTCAAGAATTTGGAATTAACAAAACAATTGTGTGTAATTAATACAAGAATTTCTTTAATTTAAATAAATCATATTTTATTTTATTATATATACTAATTAATGGTGCAGGAACAAGACCAATGAAATGGGGTGGTGCCACTACGTGTGTATGGATAAATCTCCATTGCCTTATAAAAGCTACATTTCCCTAAAACTGAACAACAGGGATCTATTATACTTTTAGAAAAGCCGTAGAAACGGCTTTGTATTAACAGGGTTAACATATTGAGCTTATTATGAGGTTTCAAATTAAACGGGGTTAAAGATAACAAATGGTTTCGCCAAATTCATGGTAGGATTTTAATGAGAGGTTTTAACGGTTTCATGAACAACTATGAATTGTATTGGTTTCATGTGGCATACACTAATCAATTATTGGAAGAAACTTTTATGAGCCACTTTCATTATGTTACACTTGAACAAATAAATAAATAAAAGTTCAAAAACTTTGTCTTAAAATTTAATACTCTACTTCTAATCGTTCTTATAAATCACTTTTAACATGATCACAATAGTCAAAGAAATCTTTAAATCTCATTAACTCTACCTTTAAATTTAAAACCTTTCTAACTACATCCCTATTTAATATAACATTTTATCTTATAAGAACAAAGTTTACTCAATAATTAATGAGAGGCATATTGAAACAGGGGAGTAAACCATATTCTGTTACAAAAAAAACCATATTCTAGGGCCGACGAAGAAAATAATAAGCACAATCTCAACCATTTAATTTATTTTTCAAAAGCAAAATAAACCATATTCTGTTACAAAAAAAAATGAAGAAAATAAACCAACCTGATCAGGGCGCCCCCTAGCTACTATGTTTGAGAGGTAGAGAAGATGTTGGAGCTTCACCCACGCACAACAATGGAGGAGAGATCAAAACCCACTGTGGAGGAGGTGAGGTTGCAGCCGTGGAGGAGGTGAGGTTGCAGCCGTTCAAGAGGAAGAAGAAGAAGGGAGGAGGGAAGAGTTCAACAAAGCTAGGGCCGATGGTAGAGGAGGGAGCTTGAACAAGGGAGGAGGGAGGAGTTGAAGAAAAAAAATACACAGGAGGAGGGCCGACGGTGTGGGTGGGAGAGGAGGAAGAAGAGTAAAGTTGTTGAGAGGATGTGAGGTGAGGGTGTGATGGTAGATGAGAAGACCGCATGTCAGACAAGTGTCTGACATGCAGGGGACGTCTTTAGGCATCCCAAATTTATAAACCCAGCTCCTGGCGCTAAAAAAAATTTATGAAATTTATATTTCGCGCCAGGAAGCACTTTAGACGTCCCAAATTCAAATTTGGGACGCCTAAAGGTTCCCCTACACATATATAATTACGAAAATGCCACCGCCTCACTTTTTAACCACCCAATTTTCAATTTGGGACGTCTTTGGGGGTGGTTATATCTCAATTCTGTAGTAGTGAAAATAGAAACCAAAAGCAAATCTAAAATAGCAAAAGTGAAACCAAAAGCAGGAACCAAAATAAAAACCAAAAGCAGGAATGTAAAGCAATACAAAATCTGAAACACCTAAACTAAGAACTTAACTAAGAATCTAACATACACTTAAACCAAAAATTGGCTACTCTATAGCTAACTCCATTCTGTAGCAACCCACCTGTGATTAACAGTTATAGCCAACTCCTCTATATATGACTTCTTCAATTTGGGCGGGTGAATATTACTCATAATAATTGTCTGCAAAAGTACTTCAGGCAAAAACAAATTAAATATGTTAAAATATAGGGAAAATCCCTATAAATACATTTGAAATAGGGAAATTCCAAATCAGTGCGCCGTAATTGCAAAATCCCAGGTCAGTGCTGTGTCAGTAGTGGCAAAATATAGAGCCAAATACTCCACAAGTGCACGGGCCGTATCAAGTAATAAAGAGTGAGTAAGATATCGTTCTTACGAGGACTTGATACCAACAATGTAGTTGAATAATGACTTTACACTTTTGTTTAAGTTGAGTGAACACAATTTAAATAAAGATATGAACAAAACTAACTAATAAAAAGGGGAAATCAAATCTAACTACATTTTAGGCTAAGGGTGATTCTAAATCTTATGCAGTGACTTGGATTATTATAGTCTTGATTACTTCTTAGTGTCTAATTTATCCCTTTAATTGCATTTAAACTTATATTTGTTAGTTTAGGTCCTTTATTTACCTAAGAGTGTATTTCGATCCACTAAAAGGCATTCCAACTATGTTAATCCCTAATGTCTTAGGCGATTAGTATTTAATTAGATTAATTTAAGTGTAAGCCTAATGAGACTATGTAAGGCTGGTAGGTATATATCTTTCCTACAAGCAAATTAAATCCAAAAATCTAATCCTACACGATTTAATTGAAGGTCTAGTCTAAATTCCCTATGTCTAGGCTCCTTTAAAACACCAAAAGAATTCCAATCAGATTCCTCTTATTTCACGATAATCAAGCATACAATTAAATCAACAAATATAATATTAAAGTAATTAATGAAAAAAATTATCATCCACTAATCTATAATCAAACTAAATAATTCAAAACCAAGGGTTTAGCAACATAAATTGAACATTGTCATGACTAAAATAATAGCTAACCAAAGACAAAATAAAAAGACAAAATAAAGAAGAAAAAGGAAAGGAGAAAAAAAACTCAATGCTGAAATTTTCATCTGTGTTGTCACTCTTCTGTATCTCCAAACTTTAATCTCCCTTCACTAAAGCTCTTGCCTTGCCGTCACCAACCAGGAAAATAGAACACACCTCCCTCTTGCTACTCTTAGCATATATATAGGTATATATTGCCTCCCTGCGTGCATCTTTATCATGATATCTTGGTTTATATCTTTTCTTTATTATTTATTATCATATAATACAAATATATTATATTCATATTTTGTTCTCCCTTGAATCTTGTGATATCTCCTGCAAAACAAATTTATATGAGTAGATTTTATATCGAAATATCCTTTTATTTTATAATTAATTAAAAGATAGAAAAGTATATAAAAGATAATTAAATAAGTATAAAATATTAATAAATTTGATTAAATATATCTCAGAATCTACATTTATTTAATTATAAAATATATACTTATCAAGTATGGAGGAGGAATATGGGATTTTGAAATCACAGCAAAAAGATGAATGTGCCCTTTAGCTGTCTCCCTCTCTCAGCTCAGATTAACAACACTGCCCTCTTGATTAACAACACTGCATTCTACATTAACAACTCTGCTTTATTCTTTCACATCTTCGTATCTCAAAATATGGTATTGTTAATGTAAAATACGGTGTTGTTAATAAAGAAAGAGGTGTTGTTATTGGCCTTGAGACTTAAATTATGAAGTTGTGCAACAAGAAAGTGGAGTTGTTAATATAGAGACCGGTGTTGTTACTGTGAACAAGAAAGTCAAGTTGTTAATGTACAATACGGTGTTGTTAATATCGAGATCGGTGTTATTATTGTGAAAGTAGAAAGCAGAGTTGTTAATGTAGAATGCTGTGTTGTTAATCAAGAGCGAGGTGTTGTTATTCCGAGCTGAAAGAGGGGGACAGCTGAAGGGCACATTCCTCTTTTCACTGAGATTTCAAAATTCCAGATTCCTTCTTCATACTGACACAACATTGACTTGAGATTTTACAATTTTGGCGCACTGATTTGAGATTTCCCTATTTCCAAGATTGTTTTTTGGGATTTTCCCTAAACTATATATGACTTGACTTTTAATTAAACTTAAACAAACAAACACATGCATATATAAATATATATAGACATACCTTAGTATTAATTGAGGCGGAATTATGGCTGACTATTTCCTCATAAACTTTATGACACAGTAGCCACAATCAAAGCTACATTTGGTTGCTGTGGACACTATAAACAAACAAATGAAATGTGAGTCCCTACTTTCATTTGTATAAAAGGAACACATAAAAATAACTCTGACAAGTATAGGAACACAAATGAAATATATATTGGTGAATTACCTCAATGCTCTACCATTTGTAAATGGATCTGACAAATCCCTATTTTTATTATATATTTTTATACTTTAATTGGCGATTTTATCATAATTATTGAACCTAAAATGTCTTATTTGTGCTTAATTGAGATTAAGAGTAAATATATTAAATTATGACTTAAAAGGGTAAAATTGTCAAACTAATTGTAATACTCTTCATCATTAATTTTTGAGAGCATTTGACATTGGTTTAATTATTTTCAATTGGAAGTCATTGAAATTTTGGATTAAATATGAAAATGGCAATTTGGGGCTTTAATTTTAGAAAAGACAGTTTGTACCATGAAATTTTAAAAATGACATTTTGGTTTAATCAAAACTCAACGTTTTTGGCTAGGTCTGAATTTAGGGAAGCTTTAACAATTATTCAATGCAATACAGAGCTGAGGGAAAGTAATATTAAGACAGAGCTTCGACAATAGTAGTAGGTGCTGCGGTCTTCTCAGATTTCATTTCCACTTTGATCATATCTACCTTCACATCTTCAACCACTCCGCTGCCCTCTATACTCGCCGGTGATATTCACTCCAACCTTACCATCATTTTTGTCATCGGTGAGTGTTGAGATTCCATTGAGGAGGAGCTGTCGTGAGCAGACTGGGGAGCTGAGATTAAAAGAGAGAGCTGCGATAGGCGGGGAAGTGAGCTGGAGAGTGAGGATCAGAACAGAATCAGACACCTGAGAGTCCGAGAGGGAAGAGCCAGGCCGTGAGTGAGGAGGAGTGAGCTGGGAGTTAAGAAAGGTTGGGGGCCAATTTGGAGTGGCAGAGACAGGAACCACCATCCTCGCTGCATCTTCCATTACTGCCATTGGCCTCCCTCTATTTAAAACCATTCCAGACCCCTTCCTTTGATTCTCAACACAGACGTAGCTTCCTCTGCTCCTGAATTCATGCATGCCGTGGCTTTCTCTAATTTGTTTACATGATTTTGCCTATTGATACTATATTGATGGTTTGCAGTAGCTAAGTCCCTTCTAATCCTAGAGCAATGGATTGATTTTGGATGCTTGGAGCTAAAAAGGGGAGTTTTACTTTACCTTATTAGCTTGACTATATATTTATGATTTCTTTGATTTAAGGAGTTGTAATTTGTAGTTAAGACTAATAGATACGGTTTAATCTTTGTTTGAACCAATTTGTGATTTGAATTAGTTTATTTTGAACATTGTGCTAATCAATATATGTGGTTATATATATGTTTCATTGCAATTCTCTTGATTCTCTATTATCTTGCATGGTATCGTTTGGATATTGAGTTGATTTGGATTACTTTGGAACCAATTGCATTAACTAATTCATAATCACACACTAAGAGTGCTTAATAGCATCTCTAGAGTAGGGGTTCCTCTCTTTTGATGTTAGACTCATCAGTTGATGGGGTTTGGTAGTTTAGAAAACTTAGTGATTTCATAAATTGCATACAAAGTGGTTTTTAATAGTGTTTTAAGAAGTGATTATTTTCTAGATCTAGGAATAATCATTGATCAGTGCACTAGACTCAACGGTGTTTGAGGTTTGGTATTTTGAGGGACTTTGATTGCAATTGCTAGTGTTTTGTGTTGAGTTTCGATTACAGGAATTAAGTCTTATCCGTTGTGGAAGATTTAATTCACCTAACTTAAGCAAGCTCAAAGGTTCTTTTGAGCATTTTTGTCAAACTAGCACACTTCCATTATCTTTTGAAGCAAATGATAGATGAAATTCATTGTTCTAGGAGGCTTTATAACACTCTTCTAATCTATTTCGATTCTTCCTTATTTGAAAATGCCAAAAATATCTATTTTAATTGCATTCAATTCATAGTTTTGAAAATCAAACAATCATGTTTTACCCTCATCAATTTTGCATTATTATCACTTAGTTTCATAATCGGCTCCTTAAAGTGAAACAACCCAAGTTGTGCGCTATATTGCATTAATTCGGCTTTATTCTTGATAACCCCGAGGCGACTAAAGGGATATTTCAAGTGGCGCCGTTGTCAGGGAGTCAAGATATTGGTTTCCTAGTAACTAAGTGTCAAGTACCTTTGACCTGGGTGATCCTTTAGGATTTTTACTTTCTAATATTTTCATACTTAGTCATAGGTTAGGTTGCATTTTAGATAGGTTTTCATTTTGCATATTTTCTTTAGCATACCGTAGCATTTTATATCTTGCATAGAAAATTTTGAAGAAATACCAACAAATATCTTGATTTTTATTCATTTTTGCATTTGCATTTTTAGGATTTAGGATTCAGGATTCATTGGGATTGAATTGATTGTAATTTGAATGTCTTGGTCTAATGAAGATCATGAATTTTAGTTTTACACTAATCCTCTTATGCATTCTTTTCTAGGACATGAAAGAACCCCAAGCTCTCAATTCTTAGATGAATCTTATGGCACTTGGAGACATGAAGCATTTTCTGATCTTACATATTCTCAAAAGCTTGATGTGCTTCAATAAGAATTGGATTCCCTTCGAGCAGACATAAATTATCATGGAGGAGCCTCTGAATCTCAACATCCTCAGTATCTCTGTCCACATTTGGAACAATCTTATCCATAAACCTCCTATTTTGACTATGAACCCACCTTCCAACCATCTCAATCCCACTTCAACCATACTTCTTCATCCTACCCATTCCATAAAAAATCACCCACTCCACTCTACCAAGAACCATCATCTCTATTTCATCTTCCCTCATTTCCCCTACTTCCATACCATGTAGAACTCCCTATGAACCACCTTCTCCATCATTCTATGAACCTCCACCACAATCTCCTACACCTCAACTTAGTGGACTTGATGCTTTCCTTACCTTGCCAAACATAAACGACATAACTAGTATATTGAGAAGAATGTATGATGAGCTTAAGGTTGAACACTTTAAGTTGTTCATGTTTAATGAGGCAAATATGATTTTCAAGGAGCAGAAAGAGTGAATGGAGGAGATTGAAGGCTTTATCAAGGCATTTGTTGATCATGTGCTATGGATAAAAACTGGAGGAGAAGAAGGAGTTCCATGGACTTATGACTCCAATGATGAGAGAACCAAGGAGCAAAAGCTACATGGCACTTCATAAGTAAAAGATTTCATACCTCCAGTGCCTACTCCTACAAAAGATGTCAAGAAGAGGCAAGTGCATTTTCAACTACCAGAGGAGCCACTTCTAAACAATGGTACTATATGTTCCTCCTCTTCTTGAAGAGGTTAATCCTTCTCTTACTACTATTCTTGATATTGTGAGTGATGATGAGGTGGATGAAGAAATTGTGGTTGAATGCCCTCAAATTTTTAATGTTGATAATGCTCAATGTGATATTTTTAATAGTAGTTGTGTAGATGATGATATTGCTTGCACTGTCAATGCTTATATGTGTGATGAACATGTTCTTTTCCCTAGTTCTAGGAGTGATGAACACATTAAGCATGATATTGTGGAAAATGATGAATTATGCTTGGATGCTCAAATTGTGGTAAAGTGTGAACCTGATGATAGTTCAAATGATTGTCTAAGTGATATTTACTTACATGATTCTTCCTCTCTTTCAAGTGTTGGTGAGTATGATTTGAAGTTTTTTAATGCTATTTAACAAGATGAAAAACTTATTTTTCCCTCTTTTCTACATTCTACTTTAGTTTGTTCATGTGAGGGTGAAATGTCATGTGCTACTTGTGTTGAAATTGATAATTGGCTTTCTACTTCGCCTGAACTTGATTCTTCATCTAGTTCAATTGATAACATTAAAGTGCATGCTACACTTGCTACAAGCCTTAAAAATTGTGCATCTTTTGATCCCTCTGAATTATATGTTTTAGGTAATTCAATATGGAAAGATTCAATGGTTTTGAATGATAAAATTGTAAATGAAAATGAATCTTTCCATTTAGTTCTCTTTTGCAATTTGCCACATGATGTAGCAAATGAAAATACATGTTTTGAATTTTTATGTGGAAATAGCTTAATCAATTCTCTTTCTTCTTCTACTCTTTTACCTCCCAACTCATGTGATTGCAAAAGTGATGTAATGCATTCCAACACTAAGTTGGATTCTGCATTTCCCCCATTGCAACCACAAGATGATTTTCAAAATGTGACCCCTTGTTCAGTTCCTACTGAAGGGAATTAAATTGACTTTCTTAGTTGTGAACTTTACTTGGAGAATCTAGTTCCTATAATGCCTATGTTTTATTTTAGATCTCTTGATGTATTTATTTCTGGAATAGATACTGCTGCTGGTCTGGTGTTCCTTTTGCAGGAACTTTCACTACTAAGAGGGTGCAAATTAGGAGAAGTGGTTATAAAAAGGAAATTCAAGTTTCTCATTTGGAATGAGAACTTCTCCTACAAGAGTCTACAGAGATTTAAGCATCAGGTTGTCTCTTTCCTCACTTTCTTTCTTCTTATTTTTATATATTTCTTGAGCTTAATTGTTATGTGAAGAAGATAATTGTGGGGGAGACAAAACCATTAGTAAAAGGTAGATTTCTTTTGTTATTCACCCCTTTAGGCTTTGAGCTCTTATCATTCCTTTGCCCTTAGGTTTGCATTAAGGTCAATGCAAGATTTAAGTGTGAGGGAGGGATTAGGATTTTAGGTCTTGTGTGCTTTATTGTGCCTAGTTGCAAAAATGTGTCATTTAAAAAAACAATCAGAAAATTCTTGATCCAAGCCACACTCTTAAATTTTTGTCACTCCTTGATTTTGACATTTGTCTAAATACTTATGGGAATTGCTTATGCTCTTGATTGATTTTTAATGAGTTGATTGATTATTGCTTAGAGTTAGCATTTGGATTGTTGGGTTAACGCATTTTGATTAGGCTAATGTTCAATTAATCTTTGTGAATGTGCATTTGAGAATAAACCCTTTGTTGGAAGGATTTTGAGCCTAATTTTCATTCATTAAGGTGTGTTTGCCACCTATTCTAGTGTACCACTAGAATTTGTTTAAATTCTTTTTTAAAATCACATTTGCATTTAGATTAATGAATATAAGAGGGGCATTCATTTTATCACCCTTTATTCCAAACACAAACCTATACACTAATCCATTGTTAACCCCTTTTGAGTCCTTCACATTCCAAAATCTATCATTTATTAACAAGCTCTATGTAAGCATTTCATTTGCATTAGATTGACATCCAAACATCATTGAATTGCCATAAATATCATAAGTGTGAAAAAAATGTCATTTACATACATTATATATATATATAAAAGAGAAGAAGAAGAAGAAGAGAATTAGAAGAAAAGGCATGAAAAAAGGAAAAAAAAATATATATATAAATATCATAAAAAAATAAATAGTAAAAAAGGTAGAAAAAAAAGAGAGAAAAGAAGAAATAAAAAAAAGGGCATTTGTTTGATTGGCAAGGAGATGTGGTTATTTGATCATGAAGTAAGAAAAAAATGGATGCCATTGTATACATTTATGCATACATAGTACTTGTTGTTTCATCATCCCTTCTATGAGAGCATTTCCATCATTACAACCCTTTTAAAAGTCTCCTTGATTCATGAGTCTAGGTGCTACATAGTGGTGGAGAGAGTAGAATTTCTACAAGCATATAGTAGGACCTAGTCTAGGTGGCATTGAATGCAATTTACTATACTTGTGAGATAAGTTAAACACTTAAATCCTTGAGTGTTCTCTTAAGTACATTTCTTTGATTAATTGTGCATTAATTTAGTCCATCTGCATTATCCCATGCTAAAACTTGTGTTAGCTTAATTAGTGATGATTGATTAATTCATTGACTCCAATCTTGAGCATTTGAAGCTTTCATTTGTGTTTACATTACTACAAACTAGACTTTTTACTACCCTAAAGGATATCCCTTTTTAAGTTAGGGATGACCAAAGTTCAATATTTGGAGGGAGGCTTTGGTATTGGATAAATTTAACAAAAAAAAATTTCAACCACTTTAGACGTCCCTAGTTTTTCTGAGGACGTCTAAAGTGGACTTTAGACATCCCCTGCATAAATGGGGACGTCTAAAGTCCACTTTAGACATCCCCATTTTGACTGGGGACGACTAAAGCTTACTTTAGGTGTCCCCATTTTGACTAGGGACGTAGAACCATCACCTCATTCAACTGTAGAGCTGTAGCTTTACCTTATCTGCATTCTCTTGGCCTATACCCGTGATTGCTGCTGTGTTCCATGCCAATTTCCCTACTGCATTTGTTTTCATTCTTCTCCCATACCCATGAGCACACTGTCTTCTCCCATACCTGTGAGCTCTCTGTAATAACTCCTTCCTTGAACAAAGGTGCACCTCCCCTGTATTTTTCTTTCTTCTTCTCCCATTCTTGTGGTCGTGGGTCTTGCTATTTGCTGCTGTAGTTGCGTCCTCAGTTTGTGCATTTCCCTTTAAACTTGTAAAATTTATATTAGTTTGTTCTCTTCTTGTTAACCATTAACTGAAAACTGATATTAAATTATTTTCGCAATGGCTGATTTTTAGATACAAGACAAGAGAGAGGTGGAAGCTTGTCTCTGAATATTCGCATAAAGGATCTTGAAGGAATACTTGTGAGTTCTAAACATTCTCTAAACATTCGCATAAAGCTTGTTTCTAATGCCTTTTTCTATAGACCAAAACAAACCATATTAGTTGGTGCCTCCTACATGTTTTCATTTTAGTTTCTAAACTTAGTTGTTCATGGAATGTTGTTCTTCTAGCAATTGTCTTGGAATTTCTAGTTGTTTTGCTGATTTAAATATGGAAGCATTGAATTGATTGTGTTTCCACCCCTAGCTAGAGCTGAAACTGTGGTGGTGATTGTATTTTTAATTCCAAATGTATACTCTGGGCTATTTTTTGAATAGACATGTATCCTTTGAACTTGGTTAATTTTCCCTTCTATTTAGGAAGTACTTAGTTGATGAATATGACTTGATCCTAAATATAGGATCTTGATGCATCACTTTGTCTCATTTATTACATGCTTTTTTTTTTTACATTTTTCTTATTAATTTTATAATTTTTCTCACTTTGTTTTCTTCCACCATGTTTGATGCCCTCAATAAAAGAGAGGTATTTTAGAGAAAGTGACACACACACACACACATCCAACTCTCGTCTATCTAGTTCAATTCAATATAATAGTTTGATTTTATTTAGTTTTGGTTATTTAGATTGAGTTTGCTACTTTAGTTTGCCAATATTTATTATTTGAATAAAAAAATTTATGAGATCTTTTATTCTATTTTTTCTATTTGAAAATAAATAAAAAATATTGAAAATTTTAAAAGGGCCTAGAACTTGCTAGTCAAGAACTTGGTGCCAACTTTTATGGCGCCAATTTTTTAATGTTTAGTTGAACTTGGTGCTTCCTTTAGCGTTCAAGAACATAGGAAAATGGGTAGAATTTGAATTGGAATTCTTGAAAACCATAATCTTGTTCTCTATGCTTTCTGGTACATGAGATTATGGTACTTTCTTTCCTTGCATTTACCTAATGCTCTGAAGTAGAGAAAATGAAGCTATGAATTTTTGTTTGGGTTAGAAGAATTAATGCTAGCTTCCTTCTTTTTACTCTTGTTTTAGTGCTATGAACTTTTATTTTACTCTTCTTAATTAGTTTAATTTTGTTTAAATTAAGCTGAGATGGTTTGTTATTTTGATTTTGGGTTGTCTTACGTTTAAGGGGAAATGCTGCCAAAATTTTGAAAAACAAAATAGTAAAAGGCAATTCCATGTGTTGACAATTATTCTAAACTTGAGTGTTATTGGGAATGATGTAGGTGGTAATAAAATGGATCATAGTTGGATGAATGCTTTGAGAACAAGTGAACAATATGAGAATGGGGTTGAAGAGTTTATTGAATATGCTAGAAGGAATGCTCCAGCAAAAAATGGGATGTATTTTTGTCCTTGTGTCAATTATTTAAATGAGAGAAGATGGGATGTTGAAGTTATAAAGGATAACCTACTTTGTGATGGAATAAATCTTCGATACATAAGGTAGATATGGCATGGTGAGGAAGTAACTGATTGTCCGTTGCACAAAAAGGAAGCTGTGGATGTCATAGATGAAGATAGAATGGAGAGAATGATTCACGATGTTGAGGTAGAATCCTTTACACAATCGCATGAATATGACAGCCTGCGGAGTGATGCAGAGACACCGTTGTACCCAGGGAGTAAATACACACGGCTGACAGGAATATTACATTTGGTTAACTTACAAGCAACTTGTGGGTGAACCAATAGTAGTTCCACAATGCTGCTTGAACTATTATGTGATATGTTTCTAGACGATAATGTACTTCCAAATTGTATGTATGAGGCCAAGAAAATCCTATCTACAATGGGTATGGAGTATAAAAAGATACACACTTGCCCTAATGACTGCATATTGTACAGAAAGGAGTATCTGAGTGAGTGCCCCAAGTGTCAGACTGCACGATACAAAGTGAAGAAAGATGGTAGTTGTGGCGATGGGACAACTAAAAGGCAACCTATAAAATTTTTGTGGTGTCTTCCAATAATACCGTGCTTTAAGTGTTTGTTTGGCACTACAAAAAAAGTTAAGAAGTTGAGATGGCATTCGGATGATAGAATATATGACGAAAAATATCTTTGGTACCCAGTTGACTTCCACAGTGGAAGAAAATAGATGAAATGTTCCCTGAATTTGGCAGTAAGCCGAGAAACCTTTGGCTTGGGCTTTGTACAGATGGCATCAATCCGTATGGAACTCTTAATAGCACACACAGTGTGTGGCCAGTACTCCTTGTAATATACAACTTGCCTCCCTGGCTTTGTATGAAACGCAAGTATGTGATGCTTTCTATGATGATTTTTGAACTAAAACAGCCAGAAAATGATATCAATGTCTACTTGGCGCCTTTGATTGAGGGCTTGAAGAAGTTGTGGGAGGAAGGCTTAGATGTGTTTGATACATATAAGAATGAGTCCTTCAAGCTACATGCAATGATTTTCACCATGATAAATGACTTCCCTGCGTACGGAAACCTCTCAGGGTACAGTGTGAAGGGGCATAAAACATGTCTGATCTGTAAAGTAGACACTCACTTCCACCAATTTAAACATGGAAGAAAGACGGTCTACCTTGGTAACAGGAGGTTCCTTCCTAGGTTCCACCTATATCGTAGGTTAAGAAAGCATTTTAACGGCTTACCGGAGCATGGACTGGTTCCAAAGGCATTAATTGAAGAGGAAGTTTACAGTCGTGTTGAACATATCAATGCCTTACTCGATAAGAATAAGAAGACTGCGGCTAAGAAGAATATATGGAAGAAGAAATCAATTTTCTTTGATCTTCCATATTGGCGTAGGCTTGACGTGAGACACAGTATTGATGTGATGCACGTGGAGAAAAATGTTTGTGATAGCCTTGTCAGTACACTTTTTCACATTCCAGGGAAGACCAAGGATGGGATTAGTGTGAGACTAGACCTTGTTGATATGGGAATAAGAAAACGGTTACATCCACAACTTAGAGATGATGGTAGGAGGGCATACATGGAGCCAGCAGCGCATACACTATCAAAAGCAGAGAAAAGAAGTTTGTATGGGTGTTTGAATGTAATTAAGGTGCCACAAGGATATTCTTTAAATGTGAGAAGGTGTGTGTCAATAGAGGATTTGAAGTTAGTGGGAATGAAGTCCCATGATTATCATGTGCTGATGCAACACCTATTACCAGTTGCTATTAGAGGCATTATGAAAGATGAAGTTTGAAGCACTGTGACAAGATTATGTGTTTTCTTTAATGCTATCTTTAACAAAGTCATTGACACTGAAAAGCTGGATAAACTGGAAGCTGAGGGTTATATTATATTGTCCCAATTAGAGATGTACTTTCCTCCTTCATTTTTTGATATAATGGTGCATTTGATAGTTCATTTGGTAAGGGAGGTAAGGCTCTGCTGTCCAGTTTACCTGAGGTAGATGTACTCTTTTGAGCGATACATGAAGATCTTAAAAGGGTACTCTAAAAATCCTTATTGACCAGAAGCCTCAATAGTTGAAAGGTATGTAGTTGAAGAGGCTATGGACTTCTGCAGCGATTATCTATCAGGGAAGAAGGAACAATCTCGACATGAAAAGGGGAGGAGCAAGGGAACACGAGGACTGAAATTGAAGACTATGCCTCATGAAGAGGTGTTGCAAGCACACCTTTATATCCTGAATAACATGGCAGAAGTTCAACCGTACATAGATGAACATAGAAAGAGATTGAAGAACATGAATCCAAGGAAGAATGACATGCAGATTGCTATTGAGCCAAACAAGACATTCATGGAGTGATTTCGGGAAAAGGTTTTGTATGAGACCGGTGTGTCTGAGACAATAGAGTACCTAGCCTGGGGGCCTTCATTTCAGATCATTACTTGAAGCGGTTATGATATAAATGGGTATTCTTTCTATACAAAAGACCAAGATGACAGAAGTACCATACAAAATAGTGGGGTGATGGTAGAAGATGAAGCCATACACTTTTCCAATTCGAAAGACAAAAACCCCATATTAGCATCCATGGTCTATTATGGAGTGATAGAAGAAATATGGGAAATTACTTACAATAAGTTCAAAGTTGCTTTATTCAAATGTAAGTGGGTTAGCAATAATGCTGTGGTAATGGATCAACAATTTGGATTTGTCTCAGTTGATCTTGAAAGAGTAGGTTATAGGGATGAGCCTTTCATTCTAGCAAGCCAGGCGAAACAAGTGTTTTATATTACAGATCCTGCAAATAAAAAAATTTCATTGTACTTCAAAGTAAAAAACAGAAGCATGGTGATCCGACCTTTAACCTTGATGACACACCACCTTTTACAATTAATCCACCTACAACAAATGAAGTAGAATTGGTAGATGGTGAAGAATATGCTGTAAGAAATGATCATGGTGAAGGACTATGGGAAACAATCTAGAGTAAGAGCTTAACTTAGAAAATAGTAATGTGTGTTGTTTCTTTTATAACTAGTTAGTTTATTCATTTACTTACAATTTATTCATATATCTGATAATGATTTTTATGCTTACAGGAATATGGACAATTCTAGTGACTCATAAGGTGATAGGGACAATAAAATAAATAGGCTTGAACCTGCTGCGATACCTGAACCTACTGTGAGAAGAAGGGTTAGAGGCAGTACAAAAATGCCTGTATTGGTAGCACGTCATCACCATCAACAGGAGAGGTTGCATATTGACTTTGATGAAAATATGAAACCAATTGGTCCGGAGGAAGACCATTTCATTAGCTACTTAGGTTTTTTGGGTCGAAGCAAAGTTTGCATTACCTATGATAATTGGAAGTTGGTTCCACAAAAAATGAAAGACTTGATTTGGCAACAACTTTTGGTATATAAGTTTCAATAAATCTGCATATATATCTTTATTCCTATTGCTTCAAATATAATTAACTTATGTTTTTGTCTTGCAGTAAACCTATGATGTCCCTGACACCGCGGTGATGTACAAGGAGTAGATGAGGGAGGTTCGTCTACGATGGAAAGATTTCAAGAACATGCTTACACGAGATTACATTTGAGGGGACTTAAGGGGTAAGGATCCATGTCAGGAGTATACGTATTTGTCTCCAGAGGACTGGAGGTTGTTTATGGCATCACAAAAAGATCCAAACTTTTTGGTAAAATTTCTGTCATCATAGTGTTTTATTTGAATATAGTTGACATTATTGATTCGATATTCATTGTTTTTATTCACAGGCATTAAGTGCAGAAAATGCAGAGAGGAAAGCAGCTAATAAGTATTAACATTGCATATCTTGTGGTGGTTATCGAAAGCTTGAGTGAAGGATGATGACAGAAGAGTTGGAGAAATTGAAGGAAGCAACCACATCAGATCCTAGCATTGTGGTCCAGGCCTCGCCACCTCCTCCACGTCACAAAAAATGGAAACTAGGGAGGATTAAGTGTGGGAAGTACATAAATCCGACTGTTGTCGAGGTTGCCGTGAGGATTGTAAGTAGTTAGAGTATAAGTACAAAGTTTATTTCATATTGGGAGTGCTTAATTTTCGTATACGATAACTTTTATACTGCAGGATAAACTGGAATAGCATAGTAGCCAAGGTTCGTTCACTCCAAGTGGACAGCTGGACATCTTGTCAACGGCAATTGGGAATCCAGATCACCTCGGTCATGTTCGAGGGGAGGAAGGGGGAGTTTGAGTCGTGAAGTATTTTGGCCGAGCCTCACATTCTTATTCGTCACAAGCTGAACCCAGTAGAGAGCTTGTGGCTAAGATTCGCCAGGAAGTCTCACAAGAGCTCGAGGCCAACCTTCGTGACAAGTTCCGATAAGAGCTGTTGCCAGAGCTACGTCTTGAGCTGATGCCTGAGCTACGAGCTGAAATGATGAAGATGTTTGAATCGCGGATGGCAACTTCCGATCATAGAACCCATTCATCCTTGGCCTTCCACAGCACCAAAGGAAGTTACAATCTAGTGGAGCAACCACTTGGTGACCCTTCTCCCACTCCAGCACCGGGAGAACCTGCCATCCTCTCTTTGGATGCCCTAGTGCTACGTGTAGTTGCAGATGCTCTCGTTCACACACAAGCTACCACCCACCATCATCAACAAATTCTATAGTATTTACGTAGGGTGACTGTGACATGTGTTCAAGAGGGGGAAAAAGGTACAACTATCCCTATTCCTGATGACAAGTTTGCCATGATAGCTCAAGCGATATGATCTTTCATCATTTGGCCTGCACATCTTATTGGCTCAGTAGCAACACCTCCAATAGTATGGAACTACCTCACTTTTACTTGAGATGTGTTGGCCTCCTACTAACAATATGTTTTTTTATGTTCTAAAAGAACGAGCAGGAAGCAGAAAAATGGCCCTTCTTAGCACAACTGCAACAGATCTATAAAGGCATTCGCCAGATTGATTTGCATATGCCTACAAGAAATGTGGGCCAGGATTTAGAGTATCCCTTCACAATTGATAAAGAAGAACTTAAACAGTTCATCAAGTTGGAGGAGCTAGATATAAGATGAACCAAATTTGCAATCCTGTAAGTTTTTTATTTCCCAGCTTTTCCTTCATTTAGTTAAGTTGATTTTAACTAGCTAATACATTCATCATTTTAATTCTATTATAGCTCCTTCCGTCATATATGCATTGACTTAGAAAGAGTTAATTTATATGGATTCTTGTCTCCTGCACATACGACAAGGAATAAGAATATAGTGTCAAGAAGGATGTGTTATGTGGGCTTCACAATAGGAGAGAACAACTATCGTTGTTATCTAGCACCGATTGTTTAAGGGTACGCATTTTAATTTTGTGTATTTCAGATTTTTAATAAATAATTGCCTTGCCATCTAACTTCTTTGTAATCTGTATATATTGTGATAGTTACCACTGGAGTTTGTGTGTTCTCTGTCCTTGATCCCACGTTGTTTACTGGTTTTATTCCTTAAGTAAAAGACCAGACAAAGAAACTAAAAGCGTCTTCAACACGTAAGTTATTTTTTTTGTATTTCATTGCTTCTTGATTCTTGACTTAAATAAATTATTCTAATTTATATTGATTTTCATTTTAATGTTAGGGTATGCACGACATATTGAGCGCTTGGTGGGCCACACGATCATAAAGGTGGCAAAGACCCGAGATGATTGTTTCCAAAGGTACGTAGTTTCAAATCAAGTTCTTTTGATTGACGGTCATTTTAGATATGTCTTTATTGATTTTGACCATTTGCTTTTGATTTATATTGCCCTCAACAACCTGGCGGCTGGGAATGTGGATACTATGTCTTACTTTATATGTTTAACAACATTAAGAGTGGTATTACGATGGATTTTGAACAAGTAATCGCTTCTTCATTCTCAGAGGATAATATTCTTGGTGTTGTAATTCAATGGCAATTCATTCACTTGATTCATTATTTCATCTAAGCTTATTTTCTAATTTACAGATTTTTGACAATAAAGATGCCTACTCATATGAAGACATAAATATGATCAGAGACTTTTTGGCTAGACATCTTCTTCAACGTATACCAGAGTAAAGTCTTTAGTAGTTTGTGTAGGATATACTTTTGTGGTAGTTCTATATATTGTACATATAATTAGCGTTGTTGTTGTTGTTGGATATAGATTGGATTTAGTCTTGGTTATTGTACAAACTAGGGACTTGAATATAGATTGTTGTGTAGTTTGAGTGGTTTGTTAGTTAATTAGTTTGCTACTCCTTAAAGTTATTGCATGTAGTAGAGCCTTGGGTTGATCACTGTGTTTTGAGTTGTTGTTTCCATCCTATTTCTGCAGTTTATATTTTCCAGACAGTGAAATATATATAAAAAGGCCATTTAAAAAAAAATTCAATGTTCTTAAAATAAAAAGGGATGTGGGAGGGGTGGGGGTGACACTTTAGACGTCCCCAATTTGTACTGGGGATGTCTAAAGTTCCATTTATACGTCCCCAGTCCAAAAAGGGGGACGTCTAAAGTACACCTCAGACATTAGACGTCCCCAGTATGAAGTGGGGATGTGTAAAGTCCTGCCTATTTAATATCCCCTTTTTTCTGGACGTTATTGATATTTTTTTCCACGACCCTCAGACAAACGTCCTCTGTTTTTAGACGTTAAAAGGCCAAAAAAAGGGACGTTAAAACCATTTTTTCTAGTAGTGTTAGTTTTGAATTGATTAGTGTTTTGCTTAGGAGTGCAAAAGTTTAAGTGTGGGGGAATTGACAAATCCCTAATTTTATTATATATTTTCATATTTTATTTAGGGAGTTTATCATAATAATTGAGCATAAAATGCCTTATTCGTGCTTAATTGAGATTAAGAGTAAATATATTAAATTGTAATTAAAAAGGATAAAATTGTCAAAATAATTTTAATTACTCTTAACCATTGATTTTTCTGAGAACATTTGATATTGGTTAAATTGTTTTTAATTGTAGATACTTGAAAATTTAGATTAAATCAGAAAATGGAAATTTGGGGCTCAAAATTTGGAAAATGACACTTTAGACACTCAAATTTAAAGAATGACAGTTCAGTCCCATTTGAAACACATCGTTCATGTGAATAAGCTAGAGAGCTAAGAGGGGAGTGGGGAATTGAATCAGGGCAGGAAGGAACAGAAGCAGAGAGGTGAGAGAGCAGTGTGGGCACCGCAGCTAAGACCTTTGTCCTCTCTTCCTTTCCTTCTTCTTGTCGCCGGTGGCCTTCCTCACCCTTATCGCCATTGCCGCTGGTGACCAGAGAGACACAAACCAGAATCACCACCTTCGTCCTTTGATTTTTGCTGGAGGGAGCTCGGAGTTGGGACGATACAGAGTGCCGTGAGAATTAGAACCTGAGAGCTTCATTCCTCCATTCCTCCACCTTCCTTTGACCCGGTGAGAGTGGCTGTTACCAGAGGAGAGGCGCCGCGGAACCAGCTGAGAGTTGAGGGCAAACTTGAGAGACAGAGCTGAGAGTTGAGGAGCGGTGGAGCTGAAAGCAGGGAGACCCGAGGAGCTAAGGGTCAGAAAAAGGAAAACAAAGCTATCGGAGATGTGAGAGAGAAGTGAGGAGAGACTAGGGGAGCTGCCATTTCTTTACAATATACCTCATCTTCACTACGGCCTTCCCACCGTCAGCATCTAATCTTACTATCGCCGGCGGAGCTACTACATTACCGCAACCACTGTCCTCGTCTCTTCTTCCATTACTTCCGGTGAGTCTCATCCTTCCAAGCCTTCATCACCAGACCGTAGCTGATCTTTTTCCCATATCAACACAGCTGTGATCCTATGCTCTGTTTGTGGTTCTATTTGAGATCATTGATTTATCTATACCCAATGCTAATTTGTCAAATTTAATTGGTGTTGGCTTGGAAATTGTTTGGAGATGCTGTTTTGATGGTTATGAGTGGCTAATTCTCTCAATCAATCCTTTGTAGCAATAGGCAATGACATAAACTTGGAGCTTTAATATGAGAGTTTTTGCTCTTTCAATTCTCTATTTCTATATTATATTTGTGATTCATAGGTCTTAGGATGAATTTTGTGATGTTGAATTGATTTATTTTGATGTATTTTGAAGAATTGGATGTGGTTTGAACCTTTGTTAGACACTTGACATTATGGTTAATTAGCTTAATTATTATTTCTTTGTACGGGTTAGTCATTGGATTGATAATTTTGTAAACATTTTGTGCTAATTTCAAGGTGGCTTGGTTAGTGAATCAATGGTGTCTTGTGTTTGCATTGGTTAATTGAATGTGAATTTATTAATTGTATTTAGCATTGGGCTTTAGCATCATTAATTTTGATTTTTCATATAGGTGGCCGTTGTTAAATTAAGATTAATGAGAAAATTAAGTGGTAATGCGAGGTGGCTCGGTTATTGGATTATTTAGTTTCTTGAGTGCTTAATCAACCTAAATTAGAGAGATTAATATGCAAGGTGGCTTGGTATTAATCAATGTAAGTTAGGTCTAGTTTAAGGGGTCACCCTTAAAGTCATTTTGGAACTAGCATGATTAATTCTCCCATAATCATTTTAAGTGAGGATTGCTTGTGTCATTGCTATGAGGGATTACTTATTCCATTGTTGATCTTCTTATTTCTTTCGTTTCATTAAATCCATTATCATTCTATTACATATTTTCAAGAAAAATCCCAAAAAGAATTAGTTTAGGACAATTTAATTCTTAATTGCAAAAAGTAGTTGATAGTTAAAAAGACCAAAATTTTCCATTTTTAATCATTTCATGTAAATCATTGCACTTAGTTCCTATTTAATTAATAAAAGGCTCTTCGAGAGACGATTCAGGATTGCACCTTATATTGCAATCCTTGGTTTAATTTTTGAAGAGGTTACGAAGGCAAAAAGTTGACAACGCCTAATCTTTAATCCATAGCAGTGGCCAAGTAACGGGGGTAATTGAGGCCTTCATTCGTAGCATAATGGTTAACAACTCTGACAACAAGATACAAAATTAGAGCACCAAATTTATAATAAAATCTGAAATCAAGATAATAACAAATTAAAGTACCAAATTTAAATTTATCAACTTATTTACTGAATACCTTGACTATCTGTGGTTGACTGTCCCTATGCCCATGAATCAAATCAAAGTACCAAATCTTTTGTTTGAAGGGATTTAGGCATTTAGCACAATGAGGAGCCTATGAACCCATATATGGTTGATTGTGCCATAATTGCATCCTTATTCCGCACGCTAGAGCGTTGGTAGAGGGGGCTTCCTTGGGCGAAGTGGGCATGGCTAGGACCCTCAGTACTTGAGCCACAATTAGAAGCCCATATGTTAACCTGTAACAACATTCAGATTTAAGAACAATACTTAAATCATCATTCTAACTTCTCTAACTATAATATAATTATGTACAACAACCACTTAACAATTTAACACATAAAATAGAACTTGATATCAGTTCTAAAGCTCTAATTCACTCGTTATCATATTAGAATAGCTTCTTTATAACTAAGCAAGCTAAGTATCCTTTTGAAAAATTAAACTTCTCACCTTTTAAAGCATAATAAGAATCCAAACAGAGACCACAACAAATGAAATTTTTCAGAAGCATTTCAATTTTCATGAGAGCTATCTTCTCACAATGAAAACAACCTAAGTCATGTCATTTAGAACTTCTTAATTTCTGTTTTCATTATACTCTACTAATGCTTCGGAATGCCTTACTCTGAATTAGTTTATGAGCAAGAAATTTCCAATATTCACAATGTAAATTAATTACATCTTCTTAAATAATCAATAAAGAATGAGATAAGTGGAGAAGGGGATTTGAAAAACAAAGCAACAAGCATAGGTTTTTCAGTTTTGAAGAACCCAAACCCAGAACCTAGACCAACAATAACACATAAATGAATGCAGCATCAAGTTCGAATCATTAACTCTAGTTAAGGGCAGAAATTATTCACCTTTATGTGAATCTACGCAAAAATTTCAAAGCTTTAAAGAACCCTAAACCTAGAACCTAGAACCCAGAACAAGTGATGAATGCATTCATGGACAACCATGGACTTGGGAACGATGAGAATAACGATTTCAATAACAATAGAGAGGGAAATAATGGTGGTGATGTTGGAAAAGAGTGGTCGGAGGTGTTCACCGAGTGCATGGAAAAATGTTGGGAATTTTGAAATCGTGAATGAATAGAGTTAGAAAGGGATTTTAAAGCCCCATATGACCTGAATTAGTAATAGAAAGTGCCCAAACCTTGTATTTAAGCTCAATCATGGTGACAAAGCTTAAATTCAGTTAAAGAGAGGGGGAGGACGCATGGAAGGGAAAAATGGAAATAAAAATGTGGCAAGTGGCGATTTAGTTAAAATTGCCATAGTTAGGGGCAAAACGGGAAGAAAGAAATTTATCGGCCAATTAGTCAGTTACTGAAGAGGAAATTCACCATCAACTAAAAGAGTAAGTGCTATGACTAAATGGCTAATGGAATTGGTTAGAGCAACTAATAGTTGCTTGCTTTTGGAAGACTGCATGAGATCATGACACATGGCATCCCATGGCACCAAAGAATGTGGTCAAAGTGTCAAACACTTAATTCCCTTCCTCTCTCCTCTCTAAATTCGGTCAAGAGCATGGGAGGGTTGGAAAAATCAGATTATCATCATCTTTTCTCTCTTCTTAAGCTCTCAAGGTCGTTTGGCATGGTGGAGGGGGAAAGAGAAAGGAGCTTTTGTAGAGGTGAGTCTTCTTGTGTTTTAGCCTGGAAGATGACTTTTATTGCTTAAAACCTCTTCTTTAATCTCATTCCTCTTGATGCAAGCTTCATTAATATGGTTCTAGATTTTCAAAAGGAGGTGTTTTGTGTATTCATGAAAGGCTAGTGGTTGGAGAATCAAAGTACAAGCTAAAGAAAGAGAAAGAGGTAAGTAACAGCAAGTCTTTGACATATATGTTGGCTATTGGTGGTGTACTTTGGCTTGTGGAATTTACCCTGATTTTCATGCAATTTAGGGTTTTATGAGGTGCATGGTGTCTTGTGGCGTCCTTTAGATGTGTGAAATTGATTTGAAGTTTGAATGTGAAATTTGGCCATTGTGGGGTTTTGTGTTGAGTTTGTTGCTCAAAACAGAACATGTGAAAGGAGTGAGAATTTGGTTTATTTGATGTTTCTATTGGATTCTATGCAAAAAAATGTGTGGGGAGCAGCCCCGGTTATGAATTTTGATCTTTGGAAACATTTGTTGAAAAATTATAAGTTTTGTCAATGAAAACTCTATGCAGGACAGTCAGTTTACATGACAATTTGGAATAAGTAAATGGTGCCAAGCTTTAATTTGATATATTATGGCTGTCATTTTGATGTGTGTGCTAGAAGTTATGTATGTTTAAAGTTTGAGGTTGAAACTGGAAGTTATTCTAGAGCTGTATGGAATTTCATTTACGTTTGTATTTTTGTGGTGGTGGTTGGTAGTGGTCCATATTTTTCCTGTATAGAGGACTTAAAATGCTTCAAGTAGGACTTGAAGTCACCCTATTTCAATTTTTGTATATTTAGTTATGATTTTTGGAAGTTCAGCTAAGAAAAAGGAATTTGTTTGGCCGTGGGTAGAAGGTCCTTGGTTGTGGCCTAAACAACAGCAGGGTTCCATATGACACATTTCATAACAACATACACTACAAAAAAACATTAAATTTCTGACGGAATTAGAGTTTCTGACAGAAATTGATTTTCGATGGAATGAATTCTGTCAATAATAATAGTGTGATGAACAAATTTCTGACGGAATTCAGATTCCGTCAGAAATTTCCAGTGGAATTTCCGACGGAATTTATTTCCGTTGCAATTTTTGAAGGAATTTAATTCCGTCAGAAATTCCCTTACAATTTCTGATAGAATATTCTGTTGGAAATTCCCTCGCAACTTCCGATGGAATTCAATTCCGTCGAAAATTCTGTCACAAACATATTTTTTATTTTTTAAACTTTAAAAGGCCATGTGGCAACTGTGGCGACCGCCCCCTTATCTACGGTGGCGGTGCATGGTAGTTCTAGTGGCTTCTACCTTATCGCCAGCCCCTAGATCCACCACATGTCACAACCTCATATTTCATGGAAATGCAACTCAACTTCCCCTCCTTTGGTTTGAACCTACGACCTCATCCGTACACGTGCGATGCCTTACCAGATGAACTCGACTGCTTGGCGTTCTATTATTATACACAATTATATATATATATATATATAATCATATGAGTATATTTTTTTTTTTAAATTTCTAAAATTAAATTTTTATTAACATTAATTGATAACTAATATATAATTATTTACTAATATTAATTAATAACTAATAAATTTTATTTTTCACACGATTATTTTGCCCTTACAAGGACCAAAACCTATGATTGAAAATTTAAAATATTTTAGAAATTAGAAAATAATAATTGAAAATAAATTTAAAATTAAATTAAAAATAATAAATTTTATAAAAATATTTTTTGAAAATTAAATTAAATTTTTAAAATATTAAATAATTAAAAAATAATTTTTAAATTTTGCCACGGAATTTTTGACGGAAATGAATTTCGTCAGAAATTGTGACAGAATATTTTCTGTGGCTAATTCCGTGGCAAATTTTGCCATGGAAAAAATTCCGTTGAAAAATTTTTCGACGGAATTTTCAACAGGGAAATTCCATATTTTTTTTGTAGTGATAGCCACACCTGCATGTTTCTCAAAAGTGGGAAATTCGACATACCACAACACAACAACGACAATTACAACGTCAGTTCCAATGACAGGTGTAGGTGTGACGTGCATCACCCCCTACGACTGCTCACGCTGAATTGCTCATACTGCAACACACAACGACATATTTCATATCCACATATTTCACCACAGTAAGGTTTTGTGCAACATATTTCACAATGACAACACAATGATAAGTCAAGCATACAATGTATCATACACAATATAAGAGAAAGGTCACTACCTTGGTCTTTCCAAGCTTGGTCTGGAACTGGTCTCTCCCGAGCAGGGCAAATATCGAATATTATAATTCACAATTAGGGATGAAGAGTTATTCTCCAATCCAATACTCAATTCCAAAACACTTAAAGTTGGTTATCATTTAAGACCTTTAGGTGGCTACAAAAATCTCTAATAATAGCCTAAAAGGATTGGGAAGTATTAGGGTAGAAACCACTTTTCAAAATTTCAAAGTGCTGAAAATAGGGGTTAGTTGGAGCCAAGAAATCTCTAGCTACGGCAAAAAACAACTCAGAGGTTTTTTCGCTGCAGCCGAGAATTTTCTTGCTGCGGCCAGAAAGTGATCCGAAGGTTCTTGGTTGCAGCCAAGAATCTTCTAGCTGTGGCCATGAAAAATTCTGTTTCTTGGCTGAACTTCTAAAAATCATAACTAATTCTAAAAAAATCAAAATGGAGTGACCCAAGCCATAACTAAAGCGTTTTAAGTTCTCTTTACAGGAAAAATATAAATCACTGCTGTCCATAAACACAAAAATACATAATTCAACAAATGTCCACACTGCTCTAGAATTAAGTCCAATTTCAACCTCCAAATTTGGGAATTCATAACTCCCAGCACACACATCGAAATGACATTAATTATATATCCATTTTAAAGCTTGGAATGTGAAATATTAGACTGAAAATTTTCAGAATTATTTGTCACCATTTACCCATTTAAAACATCCATGCAAACTGACTGTCTGCACAGAGTTTTCACTAATCAAATCTTGCAACTTTTAAACCTAAGCTTCCAATGGTTTAAAATTCACATCCAACACTATTCCCACACAATTTTTAACAAGAAATGTAATGGAAACATCAAAACAACAAAATTCTCATTCCATTATCATGCTTTATTTTAGGCAACTTTCAACACAAAATCCCAAAATTGCCAAACTTGACATTTAAGCTTCAATTCAATTCTATCTATCCAAAGTACACAACAAAACACCATTTCCATGACCACATCATGCCAAACTCTCACTACAAAAAAAAAGGTATTTTGTAGCAGTGCACTTGTAGCGGTTTAATATAACCGCTACAAATTATAGTATTTGTAGCGGTTTTTAACTAAATCGCTACAAATTTGTAGCGGCAATATTATTTGTAGCGGTTTCATACAAATAACCGCTACAAATTTGGCGCAAAATTCCCGCCAAAACTTGTAGCGGTTATTTTGCAGCGGTTAATGCACATAAATCGCTACAAAATACCAAAGGTCAGAATTTTGTAGCGGTTTTGGGCAAAAACCGCTACAGAATTTCAAGAGACTCCAAATTGGTAGCGGTTTTGGGCAAAAACCGCTACAGAATTTCAAACGTTGTGAAGATTTGTAGCGGTTATTGTAGAATCGCTACAAATTTAATTATTTGTAGCGGTTAGAGTAGCGGTTATTTTAATAACCGCTATTAATATCTGCCCTATTTAAACCCCCACCTCCTTCATTTCTCCTTTTGCTCATTTTGTTTCCTGAGGCTTCTTTGAGTGATTTCTTCGAGATTTGAGCGTTCAGACGTCTCTATAGGAGCTTTTGGTCAGTATTCCGCAGTATTCGCACTTGAGGTACGTATATAACACGTATTTTTATTTATATTTGTATTTTTATTATATTTTTGCATAATAATGGACTAATTTTTTTTTTAATTTGTACAGTTGATATGGCTTCAGGAAAGGATAAGAGGAAGGCCCCTGAGGTCCCCAGACCGATTTTACGGGGTGGCAGCAGCCGGGCAGGGGGCAGAGGGAGGGGGCAGCGCGCAAGCAGGGCTACTGCGGCATCTCAGCCCATCCCCCCACAGGCACCGCAGATGATCCCACAGGCGTCGACCGCACCAGAGGTGCCTGAGGTGGAGAGGCCAGAGATTAGCGTTGAGGACTTCCTCAACGAGGAGGAGTTCGAGATCCCGATGGGGTTCAGGGAGATGGAGCGGTTCCTCGATGAGAAGGACGCTCGGGAGCAGAACAACCCACGAGGGTCGTCTTCGCGGTCCATTGGGTTTGAGGTGCAGGTCGAAGGTAAATTAATTTTTTAATTTAGTAAATTATTTATTTAAATTAGAAATGTTAACTTTGAATTATAATTGATCTAACGTGTGGTCAACTGTGCAGATGAGCAGGGGAACGTGTCGACGAGGAGGCTGGATGTGGCCGGTCTGAACAGCATGGACCGATCCTTGTGAGTTATAGTGCCGTGGAATGAGGGCACTGACCAGCCGATCCACAATGGGGGTCACCTGCTCAACCGCTTCCTGAGCGACCTGGGAGCGAATTGGATGCGGTTCCCCCTTCACTTCCCGATGTGGAGGCACATTCCGAAGGGGCCGAAGGACCAGGCTTGGGAGGAGGTGGTTCAGGTAATTAAAACTATTTAATTAATATTTTTTTTAATTAATTCTATTCAATTATTTTTTTAAATTATGGTTTTTATAAGTATTGATATTTAAATGTATTTTTTTCAGCTGCGGTTTGCCCTCCGGGCCAACCGGAAGAGGTACGCCCTCGTGAAGTTGGGCGACACCTGGAGGAACAGGAGGAATCGTCTCTTCCACAGGGTAGATGGGGATGGGACGATGCCTCTGGAGCAGCTGCAGGAGATCGTCCCGGACGGCGTGCCGCCGAACGACTAGGCGCGTTTCGTCCAGTTCAGGAGGAGCCCTCAGGCGCAGGTAATGTATTTATTATATTTTTGATATATAATTTTGTAATTGTTAAATATTAAATTATAATTTCAATTTAATTTGTATTTAATTTTAAATTATAATACATTTAATTATTTGTTTTTCCAGGAGCTTTCTCAGAGGAACACCGAGATCCGGGCGCAGCAGACGATCCACCACACAGCAGGATCGAAGACCTTTGCTGTGACCTACAGCGAGCTGGTAACTTTTCAAGTGCTTCACTTACTTTTAGTTGATTATTTCATAATACTAATTGTTTTGTAATTGTTTCAGGAGACGAAGGCACAGTAGGAGAACCGTCAGACGGACTATGCGGAGCTGTACGCCATCACACACAGACACCGTGACGAGACTGCGACCTCTCAGCAGGCAGAGGCGGCCATTGTAAGTTATTTTATTATTATATTTTTTATAAAACCAAGTTAATAATGAAAAATTGTAATTATTAATTGTTTCATAAAATGGCAGGAGTGGATGCAGCAGTCGCAGGCTGAGCTGCGACAGACCCAGCCTGAGGAGTCACAGGGGTCAGTGGACCCGACGGCTCCTTTGAAGGCGGGTCTGGCTCAGGCTGAGCACCCCGGACGCTTGCGGGGTATGGGGATAGGCGCCAGACCCAGCATGGTCTACGGCAGGAGCGCCGCCTCTGAGGCTGGCAGCTCTAGAGGGGTCAGACGTCGGAGGGACGAGTCTCTTGACCAGCTGCGGTTAGATTTGGAGCAGACGCAAAGCAGCAGATGGCGCAGCAGCAACAGCAGATGCAGCAGCAGCAGCTGCAGATGCACGCAGATATGATGTACGCTCAGCAGACACAGTGGTGTGAGATCGCGAACAACATGCTCGAGGGAGCATGGAGTCGCCTGTTCCCGGATGAGCAGCATCCAGCGGTTCCCCCTGTCCCTCGCTACGTCGTCCCGAGTACTACTCCTCCTGCTGATGACGATGGTGCAGTTCAGTCTGCGCAGCGGCCCGATCCAGCGGCATCTGAGGGAGCCCTACCTGAGGGAGCACTAGAGGATTAGCCCCCAGCTCCTGAGTTTAGGACATTTTCTTTTGTTTATACATTTGTAAATATTTATGAGATTTTATTTCAGAATTTTCTTATTGTGTTTTATATAATTATATTTATATTATTAGATCGCATAGAAATAATTTATGAATGATTTATATCTAAATTTAAAAAAAAAATAAATTATATATATATTTGTAGCGGTTTTAAGTTAAAACCCCTACAAATATATGTGTTTGCAGCGGTTAGTACTGTATAACCGCTACAAAGATATGTGTTTGTAGCGGTTATAAACTCATAACCGCTACAAATTTACATATATATTTGTAGCGGTTTAGGTTAAGAAACCGCTACAAATATATATGTTTGTAGCGGTTATACACTAATAACCGCTACAAACACTCAAATCATTTAAATTTTGAAATTTGCCTCCTTTGTGCACATTTGTAGTGGTTATGTTATGTATAACCGCTACAAATAATAAAATTATTTTTATATTTAATGTCCAACAGCTTTAATATTAGTAGCGGTTTAATATATATAACCGCTACTAATACGTTGAACATTAGTAGCGGTTTTATATAGAAAACCGCTACTAATACTCAACAAGTACATTTTGAATTTCCCACCAATTAACGGCTTGAATATTAGTAGCGGTTTTATATATATAACCGCTACAAAATTATAAACGTTGGAATTTCTGTAGCGATTGGTGTAGCGGTTTAATAACCGCTACAAAATTATAAACGTTGGATTTTCAGAATATAAGGTTCTAGGCATTCGTCATTATCTTCTCACTCATCTTCTTCTCTATACTTTCTTCTCTCTCACTTGTAGTTATGGATAAATCATGGATAAGGTTGCCGCGCAATTCTCCTGAATATTTGTACGGATTAAACAGTTTCTTAGATTTCGCATTCACTCATGCCAGCTGTAACGGCAAGATCGTCTGTCCGTGTCGGAAATGCAAGTTCAAGAAGTGGCATCCACAAAATGTTGTGAAGGAATATTTGCTTGTGAAGCCTTTCCCTGAGGACTATACGTTCTGGGCAGTTCATGGTGAGAAGGCCGGCATTAGATATGACGAGGCTCTTCCTCGAAGTTCTCAAGTAGGCATTCAAGTAGATGAAGATGATCCTGTGAATGATGCTGTGCGTGATGCGTTTGGATTTCAAGGCGACAACTTCAACGAAGAAGTGCACGGCTTTGAGCCGGCTTTTATGGGGAATGAAGCAGCTCGGGATTTTTTCAGCTTGATGGATGAGGCAGATCGTCCTTTATATCAAGGTTGTCGCAAATATTCTAAATTATCTTTCTTGATCAAATTGTATCATATCAAGTGCTTGTGTGGGATCACAGATAAGGGAATGTCGATGTTGCTCGACTTATTACAAGATACATTCCCCGACGCCGAGATTCCCACAACCTTCTATGAGGCCAAGAAGATTATCAACAGGTTGGGGTTGAATTATCAAAAGATTAATGCGTGCCCAAATGATTGTATGCTGTATTGGGGAGACGATTCCAGCAGGGAGACGTGCAAGAGATGTCACACATCGAGGTACAAGACAATTGGAAGGGGAAAAAGCAGAAGAAGAAACCTGCAAAGATTCTCAGGTACTTCCCTTTGAAACCTCGTCTACAAAGATTATTTATGTCGTCTAAAACTGCTGAGCACATGAGGTGGCATGCCGTTGATAAAAACGAAGACGGTAAATTAAGACATCCGCGGGATGCAGCTGCTTGGAAAACGTTTGACAACGACTTTCCAGATTTTACGACTGACCCCAGAAATGTTCGGCTTGCGTTGACGACCGACGGTTTCAATCCTTTCGGGAATCTTAGCACAAGTTACAGCATTTGGCCGGTAGTCTTAGTTCCCTACAACTTACCCCCTGGATGTGTATGAAACAAAGCTCTTTCATTATGTCTATGATCATTCCAGGCAAAAAGGCACCGGGCAATGACATCGATGTGTATCTCCAACCACTTATTACGGAATTGCTTGACCTGTGGAATGTCGGCTTGGAGACGTACGACGCTCACAGCAAGACTTTGTTCAACATGCGTGCAGCCTTGATGTGGACGATCAGTGACTTTCCTGGCCTTGGCACATTATCTGGTTGGAATGTGCATACTGGGTCGGCGTGTCCAGCTTGCAATTTCGACTCTGACGCATTGCGCCTTCCCTACAGCCGAAAGTGGTGCTTTATGGGGCATCGGAGGTTTCTCGATGGAACGCATAAGTTCAGATTGCAATGGAATCGCTTCAATGGGAAACCAGAGAAAAGAGGACCACCTCAGACTTTGTCCGGTACAGATATCTTACAGCAGCTTGAGCATGTTGACTTCGAGTTTGGAAAAAGCGACGATTCAGCGTAAACTTGCCAAAAGACGGGCAGGACTTCGGCGCCTCAGCAGTGGAAGAAGATAAGTATTTTCTTCACGCTTCCGTATTGGAGATCTAATTTACTTCACCACAGTCTTGATGTAATGCACATTGAAAAGAATGTTTGCGACAATGTGCTGTATACGCTGCTTAACGAACCCGGCAAGACAAAAGATCACCTTCAATCTAGGAAAGATTTACGTGAAATGGGAGTTCGTGAAGACGCTTGGCCAGATGAGCATGACAGATTTCCACCGGCAAAGTTTACCCTTACAAAACCGAACAAGGATGTGTTCCTCGCGACGTTGAAGAAATTAAAAGTTCCTGATGGGTATTCAAGCAACATTTCTCGATGTGTCGACTTGCAGGCTCGAAAGGTTGCTGGCCTGAAGAGTCACGACTCACATGTTCTTATGCAGCAGTTACTCCCTCTGGCTATAAAGAATACACTTCCTCCCGATGTTTCCATCGTTTTGGTGGAATTTTGTTCTTTCTTTCGGAAGTTGTGTTCTAAGGTTTTGATCGTTGAGGAGCTCGATCAGCTGCAGTCGAAAATCATTCTTACGCTTTGTCACTTGGAGATGATCTTTCCTCCGTCCTTTTTTACTGTGATGGTTCACCTCACAGTCCACCTCGTTCATGAAACAAAGCTCGCTGGACCAATACAATATCGTTGGATGTATCCGATTGAGAGGTACTCATTTTAAATATGTGCTTTCATTTATTGTCCGTATTTAATGTTTGCTAGTCGTCCTTTTCATCATTTTATATCAATTTTCTCTTATGTACTTCGTAGGTTCCTTGGGAAATTAAAATCTTACGTGAGGAATAAGGCGTGGCCAGAAGGTTCTATAGCTGAAGGCTATATAGGGGATGATGTGCTATATTTTTGATCAAGGTATTTTGATGATCTTGAGACGGCTTTCAACCGCCCGCCTTGTGTTGACGATTGTCCTGAACCTGCGCCGACATCAGGAGAATTTATCCCTCATGTTGGTAAACCAGTTGGAGCAACTGAGAACTTCAAACTAACGGCAACTGAGAAGTTCCAAGCACATAGACATGTCTTGATTAATTGCACTAAAGTTGAGCCTTTCATACGGTAAGAATTGTATACTCACATGTATGTTATTCGATCTATATCTTTTGTAACATTTCTCACTTTCATTTCACTAACACCTTTCCATTATTAATTGCAGGGAATGCAGAAGTCATGTCAAGCGTCAGCTCAGGATCCGTACACAGACATCCTCGGAAGTTGATAGGAGGGTCCACAGAGAATTCCCGACCTGGTTTGCGCGCAGAATACTAAATGACCACAACCCACACTCACCAGATTTCAGAGCTCTCGGAATCGGCCCTCTTGATCATGCAAAACGGTTTACAGCATACAATGTCAATGGTTTTAAGTTTTGCACGGTTTCACGGGATCAAGGATTGCAAACACAGAATTCGGGTGTTTATGGCACATTTGGGACAAGGAGTTATGCGAGCAGCAGTGATGCCAACATGCAGTTCGGAGGCGTCCCTTACTATGGCAAGCTTCTTGATGTGGTCGAGCTTAATTATCAAGGCCGTTTCACCGTGACGCTGTTCAAGTTTTTGTGGGCAAATACCACTACTTCTCGGGGACTGACAACTGATGACCTAGGGATCACATCAGTCAATTTCTCACGGCCGATTCATACTGGTATTTCTCAAGATGATGAGCCGTATATTCTAGCTTCAGAGGCACATCAGGTTTATTATGTCGAGGACTAGAGGCATAGGGATTGGCACATGGTCGTTCATTTAAAGCCAAGAGACCTTTACGACATGGGTGAAGGTGATAACATCACCTACGAGAGTGAGCCATTTCAGCCAGCCGATTTTGAAAACTACTTCCCTGAAGGCGATGACAATTTACCTCTACTGCGGTGAGTTTTTTTAAGTCCACGCCATTTCAATTAAATTTTTTAAATTTAATAATACATCACTAACAATAATTTTTCTACAAAATTTCTGTAGGGATGGCGACGATGAGTGATCAAATTCAAGTGTAAAAAATTTGTCTTTACAAAAAATGCAAAAAATTTGTGTTAAAATAAAATGTAAAAAAAAATTAAAAAAAAAATTAAAATAATATTTGTAGCGGTTATTAAACCGCTACAAAAATATAAATAACCGCTACTAAATAATAACCGCTACATTAACCGCTACAAATAATTAAACCGCTACAAAAATATAAATAACCGCTACTAATTAATAACCGCTACATTAACCACTACAAATAATACGTGAATCCCTATAAATACCCTTATCACAACTCATTTCAAACACTCCCCAATTTCTTTTCACCTTACCCTTCTTTCATTTCCTCTCATTTACAACTTCTTTCGTATGAGTAGAGGAGCTGAATAATACGATCAAATATGGTAACAAGATTTTCAATTTTTTTTAGAATACTTCTTTCCTTTCTATAAAATTTATTCTAACCATTTTTTTTTCTAGATATATCATAACTCTATCTCATTTTCATCTATTTTTCATATACAATTACATTATATTATAAAACATAATAATTCCTTATTACCTAACTATCCTTAATAATATTATTAATATAAATTTTATACTAATCATATTCAATTACATTTTTTCTTTTTAATTTATTAATAAGTTAAACTATTGAATAATAAACTAATTGAAATAGATAAAATAATAACAAATTAAACTATTTAATATAATATTGAAAAAACAGAAAAAAATCAATGTATATTTTTTTTTAAAAAAATTTAAATATTTGTAGCGGTTATTAAACCGCTACTAAATAACGCGCCTTTTTTGAACTAAATTTAAATTTTTTGGCGCCAATTTTGAATTTTATGAAATTAGTAGCGGTTTTTAAAACCGCTACTAATTTTATGAAATTCAAAATTAGTAGCGGTTCTTAACCGCTACAAATAAAAAATGTCATTTTTAACAAATTTTCAATTTTTTATATTTGTAGCGGTTAGTAAACCGCTACAAAAAAAATTCTTTTTTATAGCTCTCAATAATTTTTTTTTATATTTGTAGCGGTTATATAACCGCTACAAATATCTCTGGGTGTTGTAGCGGTTACTATGAACCACTACAAAGTTTGTAGCGGTTATTTTTGATTGAGTAGCGGTTTTATAAAACCGCTACAAAACCGTTTGCAATGTACGATTTAGTAGCGGTTTGGGTAACCGCTACTAACCTAGTTTGTAGCGGTTAGAACCGCTACGAATACCCATTTTTAACCGCTACTAAATCACGTTTTTTTTGTAGTGTCTCTAAAACCCTACTTTTTGAAAAATAGGTAAAAAATCCCAGAAATTCAAGACTCAACCAAATGCCACAACACATAGGTAGAAATGTTCATCTTACTCACCTCTACAATTTTCCCAAACTTGTTCCTTACTTCTCCAACCTTTGGATTTTCTTGAGGGCACAAACCACCACTAATGGAAAATCTAAAATCATAGAATCAAAGCTCTCAACTCAAGGAACAAGATTAAAGAAGTGAGTTTTGGCATGGGAGTTTATTTTGAGGGTTAAATACTCACCATTGTCACACAAGCTTCTTTCTCTTTCTTGGCTTCAATGGCTGCCGACTTGGGCGAGAGAAATGAGAGAGATGAGAGTATGAAAAAGATGAAATGATGGACTTCCCTTGCCCACACTCATGCTCAGCCGAAATGTAGGATGAGAGAGGGAGGGAAAATGATAAAATAACATGTATTTGACTTTCTCAACCACTCTCACATAATTTCAACTAACCATGTGTCCAAATCTCCTTATTCCTCACCAAATAAGTAACCACATGGTTACACTAACTATTCCATTTGCCATTTAGTCACACTCCTCATTTCTTTTAGTTAGTAATTAATTTCTTCATTAATCACTGACTAATTGGCTGGTAAATTTCCTTTCTTTCAATTTTTCATTGATTATGTCACATTAACTTGAATTGCCATATAACACATATTTTAATTCTTTTCTTCTTCTCCATGTGACATTTCCCTCTATTTTAGCTCAAAAATTTCTTTGCCACATAATTATGTTAAAATAAAGAGTTTTAGGCATTCCCAATAATTAGTTTGGGTCTCAATTCCACTTTAATTCACAAAATCATTCTTAATAAATGCAATTAGCCCTTAATCGAAATTTAGGGCATTACAATTCTCCCCCCCCCCGTACAATAAATTTTGTTCTCGAAATTTGTTACACCATTTGGGACATAAACCTTGGACGCTTCTTCGTGACGGCTTCCATTTCTCAAATTGTTTCTCATTGGGACAATCCCTTCTCGACCACTTGCATAAATGGTACGCTACAGGTCTGATTCTAGCTTGAATCTCAATGGACCAATGCATTGTGGTTCAACTTCTTTCACTTACTTGCTCTATTATTACTGTAACAATCTATATCACCTTCGGACCAAACACATCCGTGTCTAACTTAACCTTACCCAGATGATACTTGATCTCCAGGATACTTGGGACACTAAAGGTTGCCGTACTGTTATACCATTACCCTATACAGGTAATGGCACCATAACTTTGACATACACACTAACACAACACAATTGCCATAAAGTTGTAATCGCCTCTATACACAATCATCGCAAGCTCTAGATCATGAGTCATTTCATAAGACCTCAATAGTTGGGAGGCATAGGTTACTACTCTGCTCAATCTAGTCATCCCTTCAGGGAATAACTCAAAGCACCACAGATTCACTACACACAAACGACAGCTTCCACTGTATTCACCTATACCTCAGCTTTTGCTATTTTCATAAGTACCTCAACTTTCGCTATTTTCATAAATATTTCAGCTTTCGCTGTTTGCAACAATACCTCAGCTTTCGCTATTTCAACAAATATGTCAGCTTTCATTGTTTGCAAAAATACCTCAGCTTTCGCTGTATCAACTTTCACAGTATTACCTTCACCTATACACCCACCAGTGACCCCGCTAGTGGTAACCGGGACTTTTGGGCATTAACAACAACATCACTTCACCGTATCAACTTCCACGACGTTAGCCTCACCCATACACCCACTAGTGACTCTGCTAGTGGTAACCAGGACTTTTGGGCATCAATAACAAAATCAAGCCACTCCGGAATCTCAATCTCTTCTATCCTAAGCACCCTACTATATCGGCCCACCTGGAGTCTCAGTCTCTTCTATCTAAGCGGTTGGCCGGGAGTCTCAATCTCCACACCACACCCTCATCCTCTTTCACCCACCGTCACCATGACTATTGTTAGCTACTGGAGGACTCTTGGCATCGTTACTACATACTCACAACAGACTTAAGTTTTACACACTGCCTTTCGGCTTATGGTCAACACTGGTGCAACCAGCCTAGTAGCTAGCCATGCTGGCCATGTCGGGTTAAATGCCCTCACAAGTGAGAACCCGGTTTATGTAGTATAATTCACCATCAGCTGAACTAGCTCTGCTCTACTACACACGGACACCCAATCCCAGCCTAAAAATATCATGATACACGACATCAGTCAAGCTGGGTAGGGCACAACCCCAACCCTTGCTTATTCACATCACATCTCAATACATAACAAAATCAAGCTGGGATCGGATATATTCAACATTAGTGCCTTCGATAATACCACTTTCAGTCCATGAGCGTTTCTCACCACATTCACAATATTCACAACATTCTTCCCACTCAACAATTGATCCTTTCATATGAGCTTGGATAATGACAAAACAATCCAGGAGAAATTCTAAATGAATTCTCCAGTATTAACAGCTAGACCTAGAAAACTGGTTATCTTCGCCACAGTTTCTGGCCTCTGCCAATCAAGCACTACTTTCACTATACTGGGATCCACTGAATCCCTTTTCATGATTATAACATGGCCTAGAAGTTTTCACTTCCAAAAGCCAAACTCATACTTACACCGTTCGGCATAGAGTTGCTTTTCTCTTTATACGAGATCTCTAGCACTATTCTCTTGTTCCTGCAATCCAAAAACATATAACTTGTCATCAACCAATCAAAGCTCAATATAGCTTTAATTGGGAAAGCAACAATCAACACAAATTAACCATGTGCTTTCGCCCTTCAACGGTTATCATGCAATTCACACCAACCTTAATAGTCATAGCCTCGACAACCATCGGCGTCGTAACAACCACATCAAATGGCATTTTAAACTAACACAATATCAATTGCTTCATAAAGTCATAGGCAATAACAAGTACCCAAATCATATGAAACTCACAGTAAACTACCATTGATAGAAATTTGTTCCTTGAATCAGATTGGGGGACTTCCACGCTTCCTCCTGTGTCATAGCAAACACCCGGGTCTGATTCCTAGGCCTTTGCTCCACCGGTTGTTTCTGGCATTCACTGACAATGTGTCCTGGCTGCTTACATATAAAGCAGATCACTTGCCCTGAACACGTTCTACCACTATGCGCTAGACCACAACTAGGACATATCTGAGTCATTGGTGGTCTTTGATTCCTACAATCCTCAAGCCGGTAGGGTTTCTTATCACCGACATGGATGAGGATTCTTGCCCCTTATGGTTTTCGAAAGAAGTTCCCTTGCTAGGCTCACTTCAACTTCTAACAAACTTAGCTAGGTACAGATCCATTAGGTTGTTTTCGGTGATTCTGCACTCCTCCATCGCTTTAGTAAACTCCATAAACTGGTGAGTAGCTAATTTCTTCCTCAGTTCACGCCTCAACCCATAGATTAACATATATGAACTCCACTCTTTATCATCCATTCGATGCAGACAAGAGGAGTACCTGGACAACCAGATAAAATGGGATAAGTAGTCATTAAAGCTCTCCGTATCACGCTGCTTGTTACCTAGGAATTTAGATTCCTTCTTGAGCCTCACCTACTTGGGGAAATTCATCTTGTTAAACTTTTCTTGGAATACTTCCTAAGTCAGTGGTACATTCTTGTTCCGTAATGTCATGGTGATAATTTGCCACCACTGGTCAGCATCGCCTTCTAGCTTGTATGCTGCCAGGTATGCCTTAACCTCAGTTAGACAATCCAGAACTTTAAATATTTTCTCCAACCAGTTCAACCAGTCCTCAGTTTCTTGGGGTTCAAACCTCTCCCTGAACACCAGAGGTAGATGCTTGCAAAACTTTGAGACCCAGAACTAAAGATCTCTTTCCTCTCGAACTGGTACCCCTTGTGACTCCTGATTTGGTACCGTGTGAGGTAGGGACTCCTGAGACCGATTGGACCCCTCAGCTGTCTCTTTCTGACGAGTCTCTGCTTGGGTTTCTACTCGAGCAGATTAAGCCCTATCAGTGTTCTGCTTGGCTCTTTTCTCCCTGAGCTCTTCTCTCAGCTCATGTATCATATCCCTCAGCTCCCTTATCAATCCCATCATTTCTTGCAGAGGATTAGGTGGATTGTCATTCAATTCCTCTACCTTAGGGTCAACCCTTCTAACTCTAGGGTGAACTATTGTATCCTTTAATTCTCTACAATTGATTCACCACGTCAGTATCACAGTTAAGGTATACACATAGTCCTTAAACTCATATATCAACAAACAATAAGAATACTCATATGTATACACAACAAGTACTTATAGGTCAACATCTATCTCTAAGCCAAAGACTATGGTCACTATCCTAGAAAATCCTACCCTTACCATGAACTACGACTCTGATACCACAAATATAACCCCCTTCATATCAAGGCCAGGATTTACATTCAAAAATACATAATTATGTTGAATTAGAGACCATAGGATAAATTGATACTTATTAAAAATTTCATTTCCCAAAACAGGATTTGTAAAATCTTTTCTAAAACCTGTTCAACATGGTCTCATATTCACATTTCAAATACACATTTGGCCTGTAGAGTTCGATTTCATTCATAAATATGAGAGTATAACATAAATTCCTGACACACTCGGGTTCTATTAATCAATTAAGGGTTTACAGGGCACAAATGCCTATAATCAGTTTCCTATTTTAGGGGATTACACAAAGCTACTCAATATCTGCAATATATACAATTAATTCCCAACAAAATATCCAAATAATTAATAGCATAATAACCAACTACCCAAAATGTAAACTCCTAGCTTGGAGCTCTATCCGCCCTTTGTCACCTGCTTTTCTTTAGAATCACTGGCCCTGTTTGAAAATTGTTTTATGGAAAGAATGAGATTCTAAAGAATCCCAGTAGTAACAATTCACTCATAGTATGCACAACAACAAAGCATATAAGCAAATAGCAAAACAACGTTATTTACAATGGCATTTACAACAGCATGGGTAGGTGTGACGTGCATCGCCCCCTACAACTGCTCACGCTGTAATGCTCAACGACATATTTCACAACAGTAGAGTTCCATATGACACATTTCATAGCAATATAGCCACATCGGCATGTTTCTCAAAAGTGGGAAATTTACAATACCACAATAGAACAACGACAATTATAATGGTAGTTCTAACGGTAAGGGTAGGTGTGACGTGCATCACCCCCTACGACTGCTCACGCGGAATTGCTCATTCTGCAACAAACAACAACATATTTCACCATAGTAAGCTTTTGTACAACATATTTCACTATGACAACACAATGATAAGTCATGCATACAATGTATCATACACAACATAAGAGAAAGGTCACTACCTTGGTCTTTCTGCGCTTGCTCTGGCACTGGTCTCTCGCGAGCAGGGCAAATATCGAATCCTATAATTCACATTTAGGGATGAAGAGTTATTCTCCAATCCAATACTCAATTCCAAAATACTTAAAGTTGGTTATCATTTAAGACCTTTCAGTGGCTACGAAGGTCTCTAACAATAGCCTAAAAGGATTGGGAAGTACTAAGGTAGAAACCACTTTTCAAAATTTAAAAGTGTTGAAAACAGGGGTTGGCTACGGCCAAGAAATCTCTGGCTGTGGCCAAGAATTTTCTGGCTGCAGCCAGAAATTGATCCGAAGGTTCTTGGCTGCAGCCAAGAATCTTCTGGCTACTGCCAGGAAAAATTCTGTTTCTTAGCTGAATTTCCAAAAATCATAACTAATTCTAGAAAAATCGAAATGGAGTGATCCCAAGCCCTAATTAAATATTTTTTAAGTACTCTTTACAGGAAAAATATAAATCACTACTGTCCATAACCACAAAAATACAGAATTCAACAAATGTCCACACTGCTCCAGAATTAAGTCCATTTTCAACCTCCAACTTTGGGAATTCATAACTCCCAGCACACATCGAAATTGCATCCATTATATATCCATTTTGAAGCTTGGAATGTGAACTATTAGACTGGAAAGTTTCAGAATTTTTTGTCACCATTTACCTATTCAAAATATCCATTCAAACTGACTTCCTGCAAAGAGTTTTTACTAACCAAATCTTGCAAATTTTAAACCTAAGTTTGTAATGATTCAAAATTCATATCCAACATGACCCCCACACAATTTTCCACAAGGAATCCAATGGAAACATCAAAACAACCAAATTCTCATTCCATTATCATGCTCTGTTTTAGGCAACATTCAACGTAAAATCCCAAAATTGCCAAACTTGACATTTAAGCTTCAATTCAATTCTATCTATCCAAACACACAACATAACACCATTTCCATGACCACATCATGCCAAACTCTCTAAGACCCTAATTTTTGAAAAATAGGTCAAAAATCCCAAAAATTCAAGGCTCAACCAAATGCCACAAAACATAGGTAAAAATGTTCATCTTACTCACCTCTACAACTTCCCCAACTTGTTCCTTGCTTCTCCAACCTCTAGGTTTTCTTGAGGGAACAAACCACCACCAATGGAAAATCTAAAACCATAGAATCAAAGCTCTCAACCCAAGGAACAAGATTAAAGAAGAGAGTTTTGGCATATGAGTTCATTTGGAGGGTCAAATACTTACCTTCGTCACACAAGCTTCTTTCTCTTTCTTGGCTTCAATGGCAGCTGACTTGGGAGAGAGAAATGAGAGAGATGAGTGTATGAGAAAGATGAAATGATGGACTTCCCTTGCCCAGATTCATACTCAGCCGAAATGTAGGATGAGAGAATGATTTGACACAACCTTAGCTGCCTCGGGGTCAAATCACAATTTACCATAAATTAAATGCAATATAATGCAAACAACTCGGGATCGTTCTCTTATCAAGGAGCCATTTATTTTGACTTCCCTAAGTAAAACTAAGTGCTATAAACATGGTTAGAAAAAAAAGGTTTTGAAATTGGTTTTCTTTAAATCAAAATTCATGAAAATAAAGCTATTTCTAATCTTTTTGGTATTTTTGAAAATAATGAGAAATGTCAAATTAAAAAGTGAAGATATGTATAATGGGTGCTCTTGGTGATGAAGAAAATGCCTATCCTTGCTCAAAGAGATTATGGGAGTTAAAAATTCATTAACTCTTAAGAACAACCTCAAAATAATACTTGAGTCTAATAATCCCGATTAATAGTAGCTCCTACAAACATAGCTAACTACTACCTCTTGAGATATTGTTAGAAACTACTTAAAGTGCGATTGAAATGGATAACTATAACTTGTTCTCTCTTGATATAAATGTGATAACACGACACTCAATTGATCCAATTCAATTATACAATTTAACAATAACACATAGAAAGCACAATATCTTTGAATCAATAAGGAAATGCATATATATATATAAATCCCACAAGCTATACAAATTCAATCTAATCATAAATATCAAACCAACAGAGACAAGTAACATCAATCTTAGATCCAGAATCACATATATAAAAATTCCTAAAACTAGGCAATCCAAATATATTATTTTAGACTTATGGAATGATATCAAAACGGCCCTTTATAGTCCATTAAGATCAAGAACAAATCATCATCACCAAGAATCAAGAATTAGCCACTCATGAGTTAATTGTAGCAGCAATTTGCTTGCAACACTAAAAATTCATGAATAATGAATGAGCAACCAATCTGGAAATGGAGAAAAAGAGAGCTAGCTGACAACTCTTGTTGAGGAAACAGAGGAAGGACTCTATGATGGCGAAGAAGAAAAGGAGAACGTTGAAGGTAGTGATGATGATGGTCTGAAATAAGGCGGGCAGCAATAGTAGTGATCTCCAGCGGTGAGAGTAATGGAATCGGTGGTTGTAGCTGGTGTGGGGGATGGATAGGGAACAACTACAGTGGAGGAAAGGATGAACAGGGGAGTTCGCCGGAAACTGTCAGCTGAATCTGGAAATTTGCTACTGGCGGTGGTGGGGAAAGTTGAGGTGATGGTGATGATGAACAGAGACAATAGTCTCGTCTCCCTTTTCCCTTCTCTCTGTTTCAGATCAAACTCCCGATCATAGCTCCCTCTGTCGCGACCTGCACTGAGCTCTCATCCTCTGGTTTATAGATCGTCGTCGGCGCTGAGAGACGATGGTGGTTCATTATGGTAGAGAGAAAAAGTAATGGTGGAGGTCGGTGTCCCTCAAGCTCTCCTGCCGTGGCGCTCTCAACTTCTTCTTCCGAAACTCATTTGTGGCACCCACTCTCCCCTGCTCTCCCAAACTAAACCTCACCAATGACGGAAAGAGTGGAGGAAATGGCAGTGAAGGTTGCTGGTTAGGTTAGAGCTCCTAAGCCTTATCAAGCTGCGGCGCTACTCTTGTATGAAACTCTCAGCTGCTCCCTCTTCAATATACAAACTCGGGTCTGTTTGCTCCAGCCCAAAACCAGTTTCGGGTCCCTGTGTCGAGTCTGGAGAAGGCAATAAATAGTAACCTGGTCAAAACGCAAGTTTTGACCAGGGATCTATTTGAAACTGTTAAAAGTTTTGCATAGGGACTGAAGTGTAAATATTTGAAACTTTTGTAGGGAGTAACAGTAATTATCAAAACTTATGGTAATTTTTCTGTCATTTTATCTGACCCTTTCCTTCACATTTTTGTAATTTTCAAAAAATATGGGGCCCCTTTCTGTGATTTCCCCCAATCTTCAAAATATTAATTTGATCTCCAAAATCTCCAATTTTCTTCCAAACCACATATAATACAATATTAAACACCATGTAACGTCAAAATTCAAGGAACAATTGTACAAAAATAATTAATAAATTATGACCATTTTGCCCCTAATTGTAATTAATTCAAAACAATTGTCCCTTACTAAAATTAGTGCTTAATTATGTAATATTGTCTCAGGAAATGCATTAAAAATCCAAAATTAATTATGAAATATTATATAAAAATATGGTTCAACCAGAGAGGGAGGGAAAATGATAAAATAACATGCATTTGACTTTCTCAACCACTCACACATCATTTCAACTAACCATGTGTCCAAATCTCCTTATTTCTCACCAAATAAGTAACCACATGGTTACACTAACTATTCCATTAGTCATTTAGTCACACTCCTCATTTCTTTCAGTTAGTAATTAATTTCTTCATTAATCACTGACTAATTGGCCGGTAAGTTTCCTTTCTTTCAAATTTTCCCCTGATTATGACACATTAACTTGAATTGCAATATAACACATATTTTAATTCTTTTATTATTCTCCATGCACCATTTCCCTCTATTTTAGCCCAAAAATTACTTTGCCACATAATTATGCTAAAATACAGGGTTTTAGGTATTCCCAATAATTAGTTTGGGTCTCAATTCCACTTTAATTCACAAAATCATTCTCAATAAATGCAATTAGCCCTTGATCGAAATTTGGGGCATTACATAGCTGAGCAGGAACGAAAAGACAAGGTAATGACTCTTTCTCCTATATCATGTGTAATGCTTTGTATGTATGTGCTTATCATTGAATTGTGATGAACGAGAATGCTATTGGTTATGCCGTTGTGAATACAACGAAAGCTGTCGAAAAAAAGGCCATTGTCAATACAATGCAAGCTGTCATTATTGTGAATACAATGCAAGCTGTCGTTATTGTGAATACAATGTAAGCTGTCATTATTGTGAATACAATGAAAGCTGTCGTTATTGTGAATACAACGCAAGTTGTCGTTATTACGCATATAGTAGTGCTTGCGGTCGTTATTGTGTATACAGCGCAAGCTGTTGTTATTGTGAATACTGTGCAAGATGTCGTTATTGTGAATATAGCGCAAGTTGTCGTTATTACGCATATAGTAGTGCTTGCGGTCGTTATTGCACCATGGCCATGAGAGCTGTCGTTACTGTGCATACAACGGTGATTGCGGTCGTTATTGAACCACGGCCATGAGAGCTGTAGTTTGTGACGCAAGTCGCGTATCATGTAGTTACAGCCATGAAAGCTGTCATTTATGACGCAAGTCACGCATCACTGTGATTGTTGCTACTATTGCTGCTTTGTGATAATTGCTTACATGCTTTGTTTAATTATGCATCATATACGTGAAATGTTGCTACTGAAATTCGTATGTATCTCACTCTTTCCAATGACTAACCTACAGCCAGGGTAAGCGGATCCAAGGAGAAGCAGGGAAACAAGGGTGACTAGTGCTCTCGGCTAGGAGATTTAAGTTTTTGTTTGTTGGTTATCATAATTTCGGGATAAATGTATATACCGTGAATGATGTAGGTTAAATTCAATATAGTGAAGGTGGTTGTATCCACTATAGATTTGTGTATCGTTTTGTAATCCCTGATATGGGAACTAAAATGGGTGAATATGCCCTGTAGTCCTTTAGTGAATGAAACTCGAGAGCCATAAGGAATTTTGTTATATGCTTTAACGTTTATGAACGGAACCGATTTGGACAGGCTAAATAGATTCGAAAAGTGTATGTGAGACCGTATGAAACAGGTTTTGAAACGTTTTTGAAAACCCACTTTATCATAAGACCGTACCTTGTCTTGAAGTTGGGACCTTTAGTAAGTTTTGAATTAACTGTTAGTCTCCAATTTAACTTAATGACATGTTTTCGAATCTTATTAATGGCTTTCAAGGTAGGGGGTTATAACAATACTCAATTTTCAACATGTATTGAATAAGACATATATATACATACATAAACAAGAACAAAGAGCCATAAATTGGGATCCCTATCCTCCTTGTCAAAGCTTTCATTGTTCTAATGCACAATGTTGTGCTGGAGGTTCTCTCTCTTCCCCCTTCTCTCTCTCTCTCTATATATATACCACTCTAGTCCTTAATATAAGATATATTTAGGGAGTTAAATAGTGTAAGATAAATTTTTCATATTTGTCAATTTTCTTTCCTAAATTATCTATATTGATGTTCCCTCAACAATAATCAAAGAGGAGACGGGATGAAGAAATTAAGGAAGATAACTAAGGTGTTTTAAAAACTACATGTCATATTAACTAACTTAATCAATTTTGTTAATATAATAAAATTAGGTTAATATGTCTTATATTAAAGAACGGATGAGTATATATATATATATCTATATATCTATCTATTTGATTTTTCTTTTGGGGTTTGTTGGGTGAAAATTAAAGATAAGTGCAGGTATAGGTGGCCAGAATTGGTGGGGAAGGACGGTGAAGAGGCAACAAGAGTGATCAACGAGACCAACCCAGAAGTAACAGTGGTGAAGATCTTTGAAAATGCTTTCACGACGTGTGACTTCTGCTGAAACCGTGTTCGCATTATCGTCCAACGTTCCACCAACAAGGTTGTCTCCCTCCCCCTATTTGGTTGACTTCGCTTCCAAGCATCATTAATGATAATGCTTCATGATCAAAAGTAATGTTCCCAACAAATAAATTAATGCGCTTTCAATAATGGAATATTGGTTATTGGCTTAATTAGACGTGTATGAGGCATTGTTCTCTTATCCTATATGAAAGGGTTTGTTAGTTATCTTATCCTCCACATGTATGAGGCACAGTAACTTTTATTCATGAAAAAGTCCATTTAAGAAAGCACTGTTTACATCAACCTGGAGTAACACCCATTTCTTTGAAACAATAATAGAAAGAATGATTCTTATGGTTACTGGCTTAACCATAGGGCTAAAGGTTTCTAATTTGACAATGTCTTTGCTTATCAAGGTCAAACACAAAAAATATTAAATCTAAGAATTGTAGTATAATGCAATACTGTCGTCGCCTTTCTTTTTGAGGAGCATTTTATTGAATTCTAGGTAATGTAAATGTCATGCAAGTTAAATAAAACAAAGGGAAATTGATTTTTATTTTTTTGTTGAAAATAAATAAAGAAAAGAAAATACAATTTAATTAAAATCTAAACTATTATTTTTGGTATTTTATTAAATGCAATTATTTTCTTTAATTAAATACATAAACAATCACACCACTCCATTTAATTCAAATCATAAGAAAATTTTATACATATACACGTCCAACAAACAAAAATCCAATCAGACAAATTGAATCCACAATGTTAATAATACAAACTCAAAAATTCACATAGAAATTAGATTGGAAAAAATGAACTCCCCTGATTAAACTCTGGAACTTCAAAGTGATGAAAAAGGTGGTCGCCGGAAAATTCATGAACTTCGTCGGAAATTGGTGAAAGTGTCAAAGAAAATGAGAGAAGGTGGTGGTTTGCATGCATGTCGGCTTGGGTCCAGAAGCTTTTTGTATCTCGTTCTCTCTCGTCAGCGGTTGGTGGCTGAGTGAAGAGGAGTGACGGTGGTGGTTATGGAAGGAGGTGCGGTGATCTCTCTCTCCTCTCAAGCTCTCTCTGTCCTTCGTCCGCCTCACTCTGTCGGAGCTGGTGGTGGTGTAGGTTGTCCGATGAGAAAGAAGAGGGGCACGGTGAAGGTGGTGGTGCAGGTTGCTTGAGAGAGGGAAGAAGGTGGCGGTGGTGATGGTATGAGTGGTAGCCGGAGGTCGTACTGGAGCAGAGGAAGCTGATGGTGGTGGTGCGTTGTTGACGATGAAGGAAGTAGAGGATGGACGGGGATAGGTGCTTGGTGGAAGTGGAGGAAGAGCACTCGTTGACGACCTTGGAGGTGAACCTGTCGCCGGCGAGGAAGAAGAAAAGGAAGGACGAGATGATAGTGATGCCTCTGCTCTCAGCTTGCTCTGTTTATTTAAGAGAAAAAAAATGAAAATGATGATGATGATCCATCATGATGCCCCCATGTTCAGCTCTTTTCTTCACGCTATAATTCTCATCCACCTTATCCACTCCAAAGTGTCGGGTCTGTGTCTGTAGGTAGAAGAAGGAAGTGAAGGTGATGATGATTTTGAATGATAATGAGATGTGTGCTTTAAATCAGTTCACATGATGCATGGAAAAGCTTATGGGTCTTTTTCTGTGACTTTCGCCAGTCCAATTTCTTATGGAAAAGCTGATGGGTCCTTTCTGTGATTTTCTCTAGTCCCTCTTCTCTATCAGCGTGTAATTTTAACCAATTTTAGGGACCTGTTCTGTAATTTTCCCAGACCTCAAAATATTATCCAAAATCTCCCGTTTTCGTCCAAAATCCTACAAGATTAAGAACAACGTAACATTAAAAGTCCAAAAAATAATTGTACAAATAAATAAATAAATTATGATCATTTTGCCTATATTTACAATTAATTCAATACAATTGTCCCTAACTAAAAATAGTGCTTAATCATGTAATAGTACCCCAAAAATTGCATCAAAAATCCCAATTTAATTATGCAATATTATATAAAAATATTGTTCAATCAATTCCCCCACATTTAGACCTTTGTACTTCTAAACAAATGCAATTAAGTACAATTTTCTAAATTCAAATCATTAGTGCATTCAAAGGATGAGAAATTTTCATAATTAGGATGCAATGGATCAATTAATTAAATTAATCAAGTAAACACTAGTCATTATCAAGTGATGCAAAGAAATTAGCTAACTACACAATCCAAACTATTAGAATGAAGCAAAAGAGACTCACAAGGTATTATTGTTTCACTCATCTCGCCTCATTTTGGGATAATTGCACTCTAGTTCACTTAATCAACACCTTACCATAGGCTTGTAATAACCCTAACATCTCCACACTAATAACAATTAATATAACGAATCAAAAAGACTTCAAAAGATTGTAATGATGAATGAAGGCAAAATAGAATGAATTAATAATAAAAATTTGTTGATATGCAAGTCAAAGTTAATGAGCAAGTTCATAGTATCTAAATAATGTAGAAAAGTTTTGCCAATACTTTCCCCCTTTTTTCCCTCAAAATTCTCCTTTTTTTATTTCAAACTTTATATATATATATATATATATTCACTTTCTTCTTCTTCTTTTTCTTTTGTATTCAACTTTTTATTGGCAATTCACTTTTATTTTAGAATACCATGAATACTATGAATAAATGACATGCATACAACATTGGAATGGTTCAAGTAGGTAAGCAAAGGATGGATGAATGTAGGTTTGTGTTTTGATGAATGGGTTTAAAATGAATGCCTATTTCATTTTCATCACACTAATGCAAATGCCATTTCGAAGAAGAGTTGAAACAAGTTTTAGAAGGTGAAAAAACAAAGTGAACATGCACACATAGAAAGAATTCGAGGCCTAAATAATCTTTCAACAAGGTTTTTCTCCAATACTCCTTCCAATACAATAAATTGCATAAGAAGCTGACCACAAAACATCTGCTTAAATATCCCAAGTACTAATCTTATCAATATAATTAATCAAAAGATTGCACTCAATTATAATAATGCTCAATTCTTCAATGCACTAATGATATAGAAACTTTTTTTTTTAAAAAAAAACAAGGAGTAAGCAAAAATTCAATTGTGGGCTATAAAATTTTAATAAAAAGAAGATATATGATAAAAGATTAAGAAAAATTAATTAAAAATTTTAACCCCACTTCTTTAATTTTTTTACATACAAAAAAATTTCCCTCCACTCACTTTACCTCCCCTCAAACCAAACAGCCCCTAAACTTAGAGTACTCCTAACTCATTTTGCACTTGAGACTAACCTCTGTCACAGCAAGAGAATTAAGGTTAAAGCCTCCTAACAAATGCGTTTCCCCTAATTTGAACTAAACTAATGTTATCCCCTTACAGCGCAAGATCACTATCTCAACCAAAGCTTGTGGTATCATTTTGTTTCTCATAAAAAAATTGCAACCTAAAGGACTATAATGAGATAGCAAGAGACATGGAATAACTTAATTATCACCGTATACCAATAAAGACTGGGGTCTGAAATGTGTGGAAAGAGTATTAAATGTTTATGACTCCTATCCGACCAGACAATATGAATCAATCATCCTCAAAATGTCAAGGATTTAAAATTAAGGATGCTTGCTGGTCCCACGAGTGCATTGTGTACAAAATCATACGCCAAGCATCTGTGTTGATGAACTCGTATCTTTAGATTTTAATTATTCCCCAAGTGTCCATGACGTGATGAGATTAACTTCACATCTTTATCCAAACCCAATCAGAAACCAAAATCTCTTAAACCCTATTAGCCTAAAAATTTGGATCATCAAGGACGTGAGACAACTATCATGGGCTCAGTTGCGAGCTCCTACGAATGCCATGTGCTGTACAAGGTCCAACACTCGTTTGCTGCAAAATAAAGAAAATAAACCATTCAACAATAATGATTAGATGCTAAGAGTGGTTTTTCTTCTTTTTTATTCTTTTGGGGATGTACCAGCAAGAAAAAGATTCTGACATCAATACAAAAGCCTATTTTTTATCTAAAAGAAAATGTCATTATAAATTCCTAAATATTTGCGTATGGCCAACTAAGTCCAAGGGTAAAATTGTTCGGCAGAAGTGGCTTGGAGACCACACTGGTCAAGCTTAGAAGTTTGATACGAGATGCTATCCCATCTGGTAGAAATAAGAGATATGGTGTTTCGCGAAATTCCGTTTGTTCTGTGATAAAGGCTATATGGGCTAACGAGAGGAAGTTCTGAGTATGATCTCATTCCAGCATCACTCTTCCAACTATAGAGGCCCTGATTGAGATGCTACCTCCAATCTTTAATATAAGACATTGTTTAATTTGTAGGGCAATTTATATTACTAACGAACCCTAAACCCAGAACCCATAACAAGTGATGAATGCCTTCACGGACAGCCACGGACACGGGAATGAGAGGATCAATAATGGTGGGGATGCCGAAAAAGAGTGGACAAGGTGTTAGCTGAGTGCGCGGAGAAATGGTGAGGATTTTGAAATCACGAATGAATAGGGCTAGAAAGGGATTTTAAAGCCCTATATTTCACGGTTTTATTTTGAAAAATAGTGAAATATATAATTTTTACCGTGTTTTAAAAACAACTATCATATATGGATAGTATATATTTAACGGTTGTTTAGCCTTAACCGTTATGTATGTGAGAATATTTTAATAAATAAAAAATTAAACATATTTCACGGTGGTTTTGTGAAACCATAGACTATTTTCCAAAACACTTAACGGGTCATCTTAACAACCGTTAAATATTTCTATGCACAATCTCCACCTCTTGATATTTAATGGTTTACCTTAAAACTGTTAATTATTGACCTTCATATATTAATGATTCTATAGTAGTGACATAAATTATGTTACAGTAAAATTAAGTTTATTTAAAATCAAGCTTTAATCTCCGCCAAAAAGAAATATTATGCCCAAATTCAATTTTGTTCAATTATAGTCCATACACACGTTGATCCAAAGTGTTTCAATTCACAGATGAATTAACTTAATTGTGTTAAAATAAAGGGTTAAGATGTATAAATGGTCATGGGCTTCTACTCAAAGTATGCCCGATATCATATACTTTTTGGATGTATAAAAATACCCATGAACATTCAAGATGTGAGCAAAAATATCATGACCGGTAAATATTACCTAACATCGCTAATTTTTGTGGTGGGGCCCACACTAATTATGTTACAGTGTTAGGTTATATTTAACGGTCTTAACATTTATTTTTCCAATCTTAAAGATTCATAGGTATTTTTGTATCTCCAAAAAACATATCGTGGTGCTTAGTTGACAATTATGAGTTTATGATACCCTTTTAATGTATATTAGACACATTGCATTGAAGACTTTGTTGATCAAATACATTTGTGATTTTTCTCCTTGATTGACCCTTTTGTTTTTTTACCCGATTCTTGTTTGACTTGAATGTCACGAATAGATTCATTCACATTTTGTAGATACATGCACTCTTTTTTGCATTAGTTTTGTATACAGATAGATACATTCATGGGTATTTCCACTTGGTACCTTAAGCATATATACATATATTGTCAACTTAATGACAATAAATGGCTATAAATGAATCGGTATTTAAAGTAATTAAGAGGGTCATCAAGTGAAACGTGTTCAGATATTACAGTGTCATCACTGCATATCATCAATGCATATACTGATAGCATATATTTAAAGGTTGTTTAGCCCTAACCGTTAAGTTTGTGAGAATATTTTAATAAATAAAAAACGAAACATATTTTTTCACGGTGGTTTTGAAAAATTTTGTAAAACCGTAAACTATTTTTCAAAACACTTAACGGGTTATCTTAACACCCGTTAAATATTTCTTCGCACCATCGTTGTCAAACTCGCGACTTGACTCTCCGAGTTTACCGTTTTTACGTTTCTAACTTATAAAATCAAGTCGATTCATTGGTAAACTTGTGACCATCATAAACTCGGTTAAATTCATGAGTTTATACACCAAGTTTACCATTTTTACGTTTTTAGCTTACAAAATTGTGTTAACGCACCCTTAAACTCGTGCGAACTTTTACAATTTGATTATGCTCAATAGCTTTATATATGAATTTCATAGAAATTTCTTTATTAAATATGATAAATTATGAATGTTGATAGATTTAATTTCAATTATTTGGATTTAAAATATATTCAAATCAAATTGTTGCCAATTTTTCATATTTTAATTATTTAATTATATACTAATAATATCTATTTAATGGTAAAACTAAACTCTTACGAGTTTACGATACGAATTTACATCACTATCACGAGTTTGCTTAAACTCGCGAATTTGACAACCATGCTTCGCACAATCTCCGCCTCTTGATATTTAACAGTTTGCCTTACAATTGTTAATTATTGAGCGTCATATATTAATGATTCTATAGTAGTGACATAAATTATGTTACAGTAAATTTAATATTTTTTAATATCAAGCTTTAATCTCCACCAAAAAGAAATATTATGCCCAAATTCAATTTTGTTCAATTGTAGTCCATACACACGTTGATCCAAAGTGTTTCAATTGAAAAATGAATTAACTTAATTGTGTCTAAATAAAGGGTTAAAATATAAAAATAGTCGTGAGCTTTTATTCAAAGTACGTACAATACCATATATATTTTTGGATGTTTAAAAATACTCATGAACATTCAAGATGTGAGTAAAAATGTCATGACCCTTAACCATCCTAACATTTATTTTTCCCATCTTAAATGTTTATAGTTATTTTTGTACCTCCGAAAAATATATGGTGGTGCTTAGTTGACCACTATGAATTTATGATACCCTTTTAATGTATACTAGACACATTGCATTGAAGACTTTGTTGATTAAATACATTTATGATTTATCTTTCTCCTTGTTTGATCCCTTTTTTTTCCTGATTCTAGCTTGTTTGACCTGAATGTCATGAGTAGATTCATTCACATTTTGTAGATACATGCACTCTTTTTTGTTTTAGTTTGGTATACAGAAAGATACATTCATGGGTATTCCCTATTTGTACCTTAAGCATATACACACATATACGTCAACTTAATGACAATAAATGGCTATACATGAATCAGTATTTAATGTAATTAAGAGGGTCATCAAGTGAAAGGTATTCAGCTATTACACTGTCATCAATGCATACATAAAGCGTAGGTAAAAGTGATTGGGCATAACTATATTCTATTCTATATATACGAAAGGACAATACTCAATTTTCATCAAGTACTGCACAAGACATATACATACATACATAAGCAATAACAAAGAGCCATGGATCCGAAATGGGGTCCCTATCCTCCTTGTCAAAGCCGTAACTGTTCTTTTTTTTTTTTTGTATTACAAAGGCAAGCAAAGCTTGTAGATTGTCATGGCCTATAAAGTAGGCCGTACAAAGTGATCATGTGGTGATACACCACATTCCTGGGTAAAAAGAAGGATACAATCTGTAGGGGAAGACCCCAGTTCAACGTAACTGTTCTAGTCGTCAATGTTGTGCTGGAGGTTCTCTCTCTTCCCCCTTCTCTCTCTCTCTATATATATATCTTCAGTTCTTAATATAAGATATATTTGGGAAGTTAAAATAATATAAGACAAATTTTTCATATTTATCAGTTTTTTTTCTAATTTACCACTATTGATGCTCCTTCAACAATAATCAAGGAGAAGAGGGAATGAGAACATTAAGGAGGATACCTAGGGTATTTTAAAAAATACATTTCATATTAACAAACTTAGCCAACTTTCTTAATACAATTAAATTAGGTAAATATGTCTTATATTAAGGAATGGAGGAGTGTATATATATATCTATGTCTCTCTATCTGATTTTTCTTTTGGGGTTTGTTGGGTGAAAATTAAAGATAAGTACAGGTATAGCTGGCCAGAATTGGTGGGGAAGGACGCTGAAGGGGCAACAAGAGTGATCAATGAGACCAACCCAGAAGTGACTGTGGTGAAGATCTTTGAAAACTTTTTTACGACGTGTGACTTCTGCTGAAACCGTGTTCGCATCATTGTCCATCGTTCCACCAACAAGGTTGTCTCCCTCCCCCAAGTTGGCTGACTTCGCTTCCATGCATCATTAATGATAATGCTTCATGATCAAAAGTAATGTTCCCAACAAATAAATTAATGCCCTTTCAATAAGGGAATATTGATTATTGGCTTAATTAGACATGTATGAGGCATTGTTCTCTTATCCTATATGAAAGGGTTTGTTAGTTATCTTTATCCTCCACATTTGTTTCATCTCAGCAGCAGGTCTTTCTCATTTTGTAAGAAAAAACCATTCCATCTTCTGACATCTAATATACTAACTTCAAATATTACAAGTCACTTCTAACCACTTTATCGAAGCTAACCAGAGGTGAGTACGTCATTGACTTTATTTGAAAATGAAAAAAGAAAATTACCCCTAACTAATACCATGAATTACATCCAAGAAGTCATAGAAGTTGCAATTAATTAATGAGATTTTAAATAGGAAAAATCTTAAAAAAAGACATCATTAATACTCCTTTGGTATTATTTATAGGTAGAGAGAGAAAATTTTTTATCCTGTTTATAAGGCAGAGAGAAATTTTTCATCTGAATGTACTTCCTCCTTCCCTATATATAAAGTCTTAAACCAAATTCGAGGTTTTCGAAAACAATTAAAATTAGTTAAAGGTGATAAATATGTAGGAAATATAATTTTTCCCCCTAAAATATCATTATTTGTGAATGAGTAAGAGATGAGTAATAACAAGAAGATGATGAAAGAGAATGTTGTGGGAAAGATGATGTGAGAGAATAAGAGAATGAGAGAGTACAAAGTTACACTTCTTTTATTATTATATTGACTTTGTTTTTATGAGTTATAAAATATACTAAATAGGGGTAAAGTTAAAAATTCTTGAATTTTATAAAAGAATTAATAAAGTTTAAGATTTTTTTTTTGGCTTGTGTGAAATATATTAAAAACGCCTTATAAATAGAATCAAAAGAGATCATACTTGGTGACTTATAACTAAGGACCATATGTCCCCCCCCCCCCCTCTAAAGTGTGACTTATAATAAGAAATAGAGAGGTTAAATAAACGTGCTCATATAATTTTGTTCGGTACATTATATAACTTCTGTGAACTACAGTCTCAGGGTCAAAATATTCAACATTATTTATTCATAACAGTTATCACCTTTTGCGAGCTAACAAATCACTTTTTTTTGTTCTTGGCTTTTATCATTTAAGTGCTACCATCTTCCTATATATTTAACCCTTTGACAAATCCCTATTTTTATTATATATTTTTATATTTTAATTAGGGATTTTGTCATAATTATTGAGCTTAAAATGCCTTTCTTGAGATAAATTGATATTAAGAGAAAATATATTAAATTAGGATTAAAAAGGGTAAAATTGTCAAAATAATTATAATTACTCTTAATCATTGATTTTTCTGAGAATATTTGATGTTGGTTTCCTTTTTGAATTTTAGGTGCTTGAAAAATTGGATTAAATTTAAAAATGGCAGTTTTGGCCTCGAATCTCAGATATTACCGTTTAATTCCATAAATTTGAAAACTGTCAGAATGGTCCACGAGCTGAGCTTAAGCTGCTACGTTTTTGGCAGATTCAAGTAGATTAAAAGGAAGCAGAGACGCGAGCAACACACACCGGACCTTGGATCTTAAATCCTCCTCCATATCCACCTTCGCCCTTCTCAGTCCCCGGTGACCTTCGTCTCTTCATTCACGGTTGCCGTCGACCACCACTCCATCCTCACCACCACAGAAACTGCCACGAACCAGAATAGAGCACTGTGAGTTTCAAAGCTCCGGAAGGCCGTGGAGCAGGACCTACAGAGCGAGAGAGTGTCTTCACCGCCACCTTCACTGTTCTCCGTCCGTTTAACATAACCTCCGGCAATCTGTATTCTGTTCGGTCAGCTTGTTCACAGAATCATTCCAACCCTGTTTCATCATTGTTATTCATCTATGCCATTAATCATTTTCTAATAACCTCATTCTTCAATTAATCGATCAGGGCTGAAGTTTTAATAGTGTTTGGTGGAGCTTTGTTGATGAATTGCAGTAGCTAAATCCCTCTTCTCTTAAAGCAAATGATTAATTTTTGAGCTTGGACCTTTACAGGGGAGTGTTCTACTACTTAATGTCTATATCTAATCTTTTGTATTAGTTAAATTTTAGGTTTAAAGTTTAATTAGTATATTGTATTGAAGTCTTGTATTGAGGTTTCATACAATTCTTGAGACTAGATGTGTATTGGGTTTTAACTTTGTGCATTTGACACTTTGTACTTAATTAGTAGTAATTTCTTGTGTATTGACTTAGTTAAGCTTGTGCTTGAAATTGCTGTGAATATATTATGTTTGTAATACAAGGGTTCTTGGTTACTTCTGTCTTACATATTGTCAATTTCAATTGTTAGTGTTTAAATTGGGTTTTGGTTAGAGGGATCAATTTCTACCCGGTGTGGAGAAATTAATTCACCAACCTCAAGCTAGCTCAAAGGGTCTTTTGAGCAAATTTGTCAAACTAGCACACTCCCATATTCTTTTGAAGCAAGAATTGTTGAAATTCATTGTTCTAGGAAGCTTAATCATACTTTTCAAAACCAATTTCAATACCATTTCGCTTTTATTCCAAAAATCCAAAAATATTAGTTTTTAAAACATTTTTAGTTTAATTACAATTTAGTTGTTAAATAAAAAGCTCAAAATCATTTTTAACTTGTTTTATGCCAATCACCACACTTAATTTCTAGGTATTAATAAAAGGCTCATGGAGAGACGGTCCGGGATTACACCCTATATTACAATCCTTAGTTTCTTTTCATTAGTTGCATACTATATCATTACATTAATCATGATCTGGTCATAAATATAATAGGGGCCTTTTTATAAAAATAAAATACATTTTTTACATATTTATTTAGTTTAACCAATTTTAATAAACTTTTGATCTATATATATATATAATTGGGTTGTTTTGTATTATTACTTTGGTTCAACATATTGCATGCAGGAAAAGTAATTATTAATGGGAAGGCCAAAGGATAGAGTGAGAGAATTACACTTTGACGCATCAGAGAGGAAAAGTGAAGTGTAAGCATTGTAAAGAGGAATTTGCAGCAGCAGCAAGTGCTACCAGATTGAAGCTCATAATCAAATGGAAACCCTTGGCATTAAAGTATGTATTGGCTTTCCGCAATCTAACAATTTTCGTTCTCACAATCCAAACTCCAATAATGATCTTGAACACAACCTGCTACGTTCTCAAGGTACATAACTATACTACTATTATGCTCCCTCCTATTTTTTGATTTTTTTCTATAAGTTGTCTGTATGATTTTTTTTTTGACCCTTTGTATATATAAGATACCATATATGATATATTTATTACATCTCTCCCATATTGTTACCCTTATTTAATATTAATTTCCATCCATCCAAACTATTAGTTAGTTGACAGTTAGGTTTAGCTTTTGAATTTTTTTCTGTCCAAAATTCCCTTTTTTAATATAATAATTACTTAAATATTTATATCAAAAAAATTATACAACGAAAAAAGAATTCTAACACATACAAAAATGTCCTAAACAAATGGTGCCGTTGTGCCATTGTTGAGGAGATAGGTAATTGGCTCCCTAGGTGATCTAATTGTTAAATTCACTTTTGACTAGGGGTTTCTCATGAGAAGCTTGTTAGTTTTGCATTTTTGGTTTCTCATTGCATATGGTTTAGGATTTTTACATTTAGGTAGCTTGCATTGCATTCATTATTGTTTTACATTGTCTTGACTTGTTAGCTTTTGTGTAGTGTTGTTGCATTAAATTTGATATGATTTTGAGCTCATTTGTTTGAATTCACCATGTCTCCAAGTTAATTCTTTACATACTTGCATCTTTTGACATTTTGAAACTTCTCTTTTTTTTTTTAAATTTGCATTTGTATTTTCTTAGATTCTTTTTATTAGTTTTTATAGTTTATAGTTAGATAGTCATCTTGTGGTTTATTGGTATTTATTGTATTGAATTCTTATGACTTGGTTTAATTGTAATCAAGATTCACCCTTTCAATCTCACTCTTCTGCAGGAGATTCGACCAAAAGGAAAGAGTCTATCTCTCAAAGCATCGATTCCATTGAACAAACATTACGGCTTCTCAAGCCAAGTTGGAGAGTCAAGATAGAAGTCTAATTAGTCAAGAATGTCATGGTCCATTCCACCCTCCTTACCATGAACCCTACCAATATCCTTCATTCCAACTTCATCACCCACCACACCCACCCTATAGATCATACCATGAGCCTTTTCTGGCACTATATAACCCATATTATGAGCCTCATTCTAATCCTCCACCATATAACTGTATGTCATATCATGAACCTACTTCTTTATTCCACCCGCTTCTCGACCATGTCATCCACATCCTGAGTCCCTTTAGCCATCATTTTAGCCATCTTATGGACCTCATTCTCAACTATATGTGCCAAACCAAGAACCTACCATTGGTGAAGTCATTAGAGAATTCCAAAATCCAATGACTCATATTATAAATGAGGAGCAGTCACACAAGGAGACCTTTGCTCATCGCATGGGCTCTATAATGAGACAAATGGAATAACAAGATAAAGAGAATGAGAATTTGGACAAGGAAATTAAGTGTCTCACTTAGCAATCACAAGTGTTGAAGATGAATTTCCAAGAAAATCCTCCTCCCATGTCCACACATATTTGAGAAGTGGAGCGATTGAAAAAAGAAAATGAGAAGTTAGAGAAAGCAATCGAGTGGCTTGCACAAAAGTCTTCTAAGTGCAACATTCCACATGAGACTCATCCTCCATTTCCTACATGCGAGCCAACTACTCAAGCTAAGAAAGTCAAGAAGGTCTATTTTTAACTTCTAGAGGAGTCTTCCTTCCCTTTGGAGGAGGAACAAGGAGTCCAAGCTCAAGAGTCACATGCCAATTCACAAGTAGAAGATTTCAATCATTAGATGCCTATTCCCACACAAGTTATCAAGGACAAGTGTAATATCCCAAAATGTACTCAAGGGCTAAATGTACAGAGTAGATGGTGGGATTAATGACAGAATTACCTCTAGAAATTTTGTTATGAATTTAGTCAAGTTTCACTTGCAAAATTGGCAATTAAATATTATATAGCAAGATGATATTTTACAAGATCATCTTCTTCTTCAAAGGGCCATGACTTATGTATGACAAGAGGAAACAATATAGGCTATTACATATGACATGTGAAGGCAATTTGACCAAGTTGTAAAAGATGATGACTAAGTCAACAATTTCAACTAAAGAAGTAATATTTGAAGAGTTGAAATTATGATAAATTGAAGAAGCCCTTTTGGCTATTCCATGGGCTACAATTCGTATGGCATGAAGAGGAAAAGAAAGTATGTTGAATTTAGTCAACAATTACAACTAAAGTAAGGAGGTAAATATTGATAATTCAAGAAGCCCTTTTGGCTATTCCAAGGGCTATATTCGCATGACATGAGGGAAAGAGAATTAATATTATACACTTCATCTTTTCCATATGAAAAGTCAATAAAAGTGGCTAGGGATATAAGAGAAAAAGAGAGAAAGTATTATCCATATATTTCCTTATCTTTCTCAAACTTTTCGTCCAAGAATTCTAAAGGCAAGAGAGGTGAGAGAATTAACGTTGAAGTCATCTTATATTTATCATCAACTTTTATCAAGAAGGAATAATTATTCACCACACATATTCTTTATTTCTTTTGGCCCACTTTCGGTCAGATATTAAGGGCCAAGGAAAGAGAATTTCTGAATGCTTTCACTCCCTCTCATTTGTCTCAAAGTCGGTTTGCAGCAGCAAAAAACGTAGAGGAAGAAAAGCAAGGTTTCAAGGTGAGTTTAATCTTGATTTTTCACCTTCTTAACCTCATCTATGGCTCAAGTGACCTTCATGAAACTTGTTCCCCTCTTCCTTAGCTTCATTTCTATGGTTTTTGTTTTTGAAGAAGAGGAGTTTTCAGCCACCTTGCAAGAACAAAAGCTGAAGAATCAAAGAAAGAACTTAAGGAGAAGCAAGAGGTGAGTATTAGCATCAATTTGAGCTATTGGTGGTGTTGGTTGAATGAGAATTTCGGCATGTGTAAATCTGCCCTGATTTGGGCTAAACAAGGGTTTGGGTAATTCATGATGTTTTGGTTATGTTATTGGTGGTTTATGATGATTGGAAACCATTTGACATAAGTTTGATGCTGAAATTAGACATTGGTAATTGTTGGGATTTATTTTGAATTTTCTGCCAAAACAGGACATGGAGAATGAGTGGGAATTTGTTAATTTTGATGTTACCATTGTGTTCTACATGAAAAAGTACGTGGGAATAGCCCTGGGTTGTGAATTTTGGGTCATTGAAACTCAAAGTGTAAATTTGGGTTTTCAGCCTGACAGGATTCCAGCGAGGTACTCTACTTGTGTGATGTTTTTGGATAACCAAATGATCTCTAACAATTATGAAACTTTCCAATCTTGAATTTCACATTCCAAGCTTCAAATGGACATATAATTTGTGTCATTTCGTGTTTTGAGCTATGAGTTCTGGTTGCCTAAAGTTTGATGTCGAAACTGGACTTAATTCCGGAGCAGTGTGGGATTTTGTGTAATTCTGGAATTGTGTGGTGCTTTCCAGTAATGATTCATATTTTTCCTATGAAGAGGACTTCCATAGCTTTCCATAGGACTTGGGATCACCTCATTTCAATTTTTGTAGAATCAGTTATGATTTTTCAAATTCTGGAGAAAATTCTGGCAGATTTGGTCTCTTATGCGAAAATGGAAGATGTAATGGCATAATATAGTATTGTTGAACTTTGAGGTTAGTAATTGGTATTTTAGGTTAATTGACCACTTTAACTCCTTAGTTGATTTGATTAAATGTCCCTAATGATAACCAACTTCAGTGTTTGCATTAAAGAATTGGATTAAGTAATAACCTGTCGCCAGTAATTCTAATTATAGGATTTGACATTTGCCCTGCACGTGATAAACCAGTGCCAGTGCACGAGCGAAAAGAACAAGGTAGTGACTCTTTCTCTTATTATGTGTATGATGCCTTGCATGTATGTCATTTCATTAAATATGCCGTGATGTAACATTGCCGTTGTGAAATGTCGTTGTTGTGCTATTGTGAAACATGCCGTTGTGAATGCAGCAAGTTGTCACAAAAATGCCATTGTTGTTGTTGTTGTTGTTGTGATTTGCTTACATGCTTTGTGATTGTACATGTTATAAGTGAATTGTTACTACTGGGATTCTTTAGAATCTCATTCTTTCCAATAATTAACCTACAGCAAGGGCGAGCGGTTCAAAGGAATAACAAGTGACAAAGGGCGGTTAGATTTCCTAGCTAGGAGTTTTAATTTTGGTAGTTGGTTGTCATATTTTGTTGGGGATTAGTTGCACGTATTGTATATATTGAATAGTGTTGTGTAATCCCCTGTATGGGAAACTAAGCGTTGTAAACCCTTTATTAAGTAACAAAACCTGAGCGTTGTCAGGAATTTTTGGTTGCACTCTGATATGTATGAATGAAACCGAACTGGACAGACCAAATATATTCGAGATGTGAACGTGAGACCGCACTAAACAAGTTTTGAAAAAGTTTTAAATTAACCACTTGTCTCTATTTCAACTTAATGACTCATTCTCGAACTATAAATTTGGCTATTAAGGTAGGGGGTTACATTTTTGCTATCAGAGCTGTAGTTCCTGGCAAGGGTAGGATTTGCTAGGATAGTTACTATAGTTTGTTGCCTTAGTCATAAAAGATGACTTATGATTTTTTGTGGTATACACATGAGAATTATTGCTGGTTGTTGATATATACAAGATTTAAGGACTATGTGTATACATTTGTTATGATACTGACATGGTGAATCATTATAGAATTGAAAGACACAATGGTTTGCCCGGGAATCAGAAGAGTAGAACCAGAAGTGGAGGTGGTGCTTAATGACAATCCACCAGACCCTATGAGGGAGATGATGGGTCTGATAAGGGAATAAAGAGACATGATTAATGAGCTAAGAGAAGTGCTTAGAGAGGAAAGGGCAAAACGCAATGAAGACTGTGGCCAGTCTACTCAAGAAGAGCCTTAAGAGGACACACATCATGAAGAAACCGTTGAAGGGTCCATTAGACCTCCAGAGTCACCTCCTCACATCGAACCAAACCTAGAGTTACATGGAGTGCCAGCCCGTGACGAGAGATATCTGTAATATTGGGTCTCCAAATTCTGCAAACATCTACCTCCGGTGTTTAAAGGCAGATTTGATCCTCAAGTAGCTGAGACTGGTTGAGCAGACTAGAGAAGATCTTCGAGGTTATTGAATGCCCATCAGAGGTTAAAGCGCGGTTAGCGGTGTACAAGTTGGAAGGAGATGCAGACTGTTGGTGGCGGAATATTGCCCTAACACTTCGAAGTCGCAATGTACCACTGACTTGGGAAGTGTTTCAATGACAGTTCAATGAGAAATATTTTCCTAAGTCAGTGAGGCTTGAGAAGGAAAATGAATTTCTAAATATCAAACAAGGAGACACATAGACCTTTGATGAGTATCTGTCCCATTTCGTCCGGTTATCCCGGTATTCCTCCTATCTTCGGAGAATGGATGACGAAGAATGGAGTTCAAACTTGCTTATTCGTGGTCTAAGACAAGAACTGAGAAAGAGATTGGCCACTCATTTGTTTACTGAGTTTAATAAAGCGGTTGAAGAATGCAGAATCACAGCAAACAATCTGAGAGATTTGTATCCTGCCAAAGCTACCAGCAACCGCAATAAGCCTAGTAAGGGGAATACTTCCCAAAAGCGGAAGGGACAAGGGTTCTCAGCCAAGGGTACTGGTAAGAAGTCTTATCAATCTGAGGGTCATGATAATTAGAAACCCCCAATAATATTGACATGCACTCGTTGTGGGAGGGCACATCCTGGTAGAACATGTACGGGGCAAGTAGTTTGTTATAACTGTCAACAGTCAGGACACATTGCTACTGAATGCAGACGGCTGTCGAAAGAACAAAGGCCCAAGAATCAGGCCAGGGTGTTCACCATGACACACGAGGAAGAAAATTTGATTCGGGTGCAAGTCATTCCTTTATTGCCTATGATGTGTGAAGTGCCTGGGATTACATGTTCATAAACTGCCATTTGATTTGGTTGTGTTGACACCTATGGGTGTCAAGGTTGTAATAGCTGAGGCTTCTTTGAACTGTGTAATAACAGTTGAGGGGCATGAGTCTACTGTTGATTTGATTTGTCTGCCGCTCTACCAATTAGAATTCATATTGGGTTTTGATTGGTTGACAGGGAATAATGTATTGCTGGATTGTGGAAACCAGAAAATTGTGTATCCTAATTGCTAATGTGGTTGAAGTGAGTATGAAGGTCTATAGCCTAGAAAAAGTTGTTTCCCTTGATTCCAATGAATTGCATGATAATTTAATAAGCGAATATTCAAATGTTTTGATTGATGATTTTGCAAATAAAAATGAATCTTTATTCCATATGATTCTTTCTTATGATTTGCCACCCGATTTAGAAAAGAAACATGATTGCTTTGAAATTTTTGAACTATCGGGTGGTGACAATTTGAAAATTTCTTTTCTTTCTTCCACTCTTTTTCCTTCCACCTTTTGTGATTGCAATGATGATGTGGTGTACCTCAACGCTAAGTTGGATTCTGTACCTTCTACTTTACAAAAAAGAGAAATTTCAAAAATTGACTGACTATCTTACTCTTATTGAGGGGAATACCATTGATTTCCTTGGATGTGATAGTTACTTGGAGAGTTTAGTTCCTAAAATGTCTTTACTTTACTTGACATCTCTCCATATTTCTATTTTTGAATGGGATAATGCTATTTGCTTGTCTTCTTTACAGCCACATTCTTGGAAAGGCTGTCGAGCATCTACCATACATTCATGGACCTCTTCCGATTGATCTTGAGCCTCCTCCACCAAGGAAATTCAATGTTGAAGAAGATGTTTTCAATGACAAATGCATGATTCTCATCAAGGATGAGAACTTCTCCTTCAAGCGACTCAAGATACTCTAACATATTTTCTTTGAGATTGCATTATCTAGCATGTTATTGTTTAGTGAATATAATCAAGTTATGCTTTAGAGTGTCTCATTTGAGCATTTTTCCTTAAAGGAATCAAGTTATATTTATCCATTTTAATTGCACTCTAAGTGGTTCATAATGGTGCCTTAAGGGATAGTTACTAGCTACGTTCACAGGAGTAACTATTAATTAAGTTTTACTTTTGAGACTTAGAGAAAATTAACTCTCATTGCCTTAATTGAACTAGGATAGCCATTCTCCCATTTCCAAGACATTCATTATACATTACATACCTATTTTAACACACCATTCCCTTTTATAAAGAAAACACCAAAAATAGTAGCTTTAAGATTTTAATTAAGTTTGCATTTACTTAGTTTCAACAAAAATTCCAAAACCCATTTCCCCTGTTTTATTTTATTTGCATGGCATTTAGGTTACTTAGGAATCAATAATAGACTACTCGAGAAGAGAAAACGATCCTAGGTTTGCCTATATGCAATCTTTGATTAATTTTTGATTTTGGACCCTAAGGCTAATGTTAAAAATGTCCTAATCAATCATCAAGAAGGTTGATGTCAAAAGCACTTATGTCGAAATCAGGTGATGCACAAATTTCCATATGCTTAGCCACCCTATTGTTTGTCTCCCTATGTCTCATACAACATGTTTAAGTAGGATAAATGCCATGAATAAGTAAGTATGGCATACATGTTTCTCAATCACACCACTATAGATTGCCAAACTTTACCCAGGCAAATAATCAAACCATTGTTTGGGGGATTATGTGCAAATGCAAAGTCAAGGAAATTTGTTGCCCCATCCCAGTAGTCTCTCGCTCATTGATTGGCACACATCTACTACTTATTCAAGGATCCCATCTAGCATAAATCATTTAGAAAATAAAAACCCCAATCAAAACCCAATAATCATTTGCTCCTAGAATAAATTCACAAAAATTCATAATGAAAGAAAAACCACAATCCTTATGCCAATCCGACTGGAAGCTAATGAAAGAAAACTTTGAGGTTGAACGGATGCCTTTCACATAGCTGAAAGAGCTTGAGCTTTTGATCGCGTGTAAAAGTTTTCAAATGTCAAATTGTTGGATGTTTTACAAACAAAACCCCATTATAGATTTGAAGGTTTTATATAACAGTTAGTTGGTAAGAATTGCTCAATATTTTACTTTTATAAAGGTTATGTTCAAATAACCATGAGCTGTGTTATAACAAATCTACCATACATTTAATTAAGATCACATAACAGTTAGTTGGTTATGATAGTTCTTTAATAACAATGGTAAGGTATGTAATTATTATTTTTTTAATATATATTGGAGCCATTACATTAATATATTTTTATGAATAAGACTTAAATAAGAAATAAATAAAACATACACATCATCCTCAGAGGAATGATCTGAATTATTTGATAAGACGAGAATAAGACTGTAGTGGACATGACAGTGGCACCGGCTGCGGGCCAGAGATAGAGGTGGAGGTTAGGTAGGAGGAGGAAGGGAAGCAAGTGGGGCTGAAGGTTGGGGAGGAGGAGTAGGAATTGGAGTAGTGTTCGCCACCGCAAGTGCACGGATCGTGTCAAGTAATAAAGTGATAAGTGAGATCGTTCCCTCGAGGATTTGAGTAACAATTTAGTCAAGCAATGGATTTGATGTGTTTGATTAAGTTGAATTAAAACAAAGTGTTGAGTATGAGAAAAACAAATTCCAAGGATATAATGATAACAAATAAAAATTACTGAACAAAACTATGATTCTTGTGAATTCAATCAATTAGAGTAAACCTAGGATTGTTCACTCCTTTTTGTATATCATAAACTCAATCTACTTCCTCTTCGATATTACTTTTATGGAATATATATTTATCAGTCTAAGGTTCAATAGCCATTGGTTAAGCTCTCTCAAGTCATAACCAAACTTATATTTTCCATTAAGATACACAATCTCTTGCTGTATTTAAGGGAAAATAATCATTAAACAGCCTCCTTACTTTGACAATGCTAGGCTAATAACTATATCTCTATGTTATTAACAAACCATCCATTTAACTCTTTAAACTTCAAGTCTAGCATGATTCTACCTACGTTCCTCAATTAGATTAACTCTCTCAAGCTTAATCTAGTTGAACATATTATTCACAGTGCTAGCAAGTCATGAATATCAGTGAAAACAGGGAAGAATTAACACATATATACTATTAGCTACTAAGAGGAAGAAGAATTCAAGTTTAATCCATAAAAAAGTGCAGAACAATCCTAGAATGAAAAACCTAGCTACTCATATTCAAAAATGAATTAAAAATAGCAACATTAAGTGTAGCCATATCAGAATCACAGTGGAAAAAGGGAATGAATACAGAAAGATCAAGAAAACTGGAGTTGAAATCTCTTCCAATCTTCAATCCCACTTGATTCTCCTTGATTTCTAGCAAATCCCAGCTCTCAGCACCTCTCCAGCCGCTTCTTTCGGTCTTTCCAAATTGAGGATCCCCCCTTTTCAAACCCTGGGTTTCACTTTTTATATCTCTTCAGATGTCAGAACGCACAGCATCATTTGCGGGGGTTGGCCGCGGCCAGCCACTCTGTGGGCCGCGGCCAACAAGTTTCTGTTCATCTTTGGGCCGCGGCCTATGAGTTCTTGGCCGCGGCCAGTGAGTATCTGACCTCCTGTTGGCTCATCTTGGCCGCGGCCTACGAGATGGCTGGCCGTAGCCAATGACTTTCTGTGCTGCTGTTGGTTCTTCTTGGCCGCGGCCCATGGGATGGTTGGCCGCGGCCAGGCTCCTTCCAAAGTTCATCTTCTCTTTTCTGCCATGTTCTCCTCCCAGCTTGCTTTCCCCTGGAATAGTTGATGGCTTCAACTTCCTTTGCCTCCTTCTCATTGCATGTGGCTTCCTCTGGGCCGGCTATGACTGAATCTGTATCAGTTTACACAAAGGACTCATAAACATAGTTAGGCATTCATAGCAGTTAGTGAATAATGTCCTCCACATTTGCAATCTGCTGTGCATAGCATGAAAAAAACACATTTCATCACTTTAACACTCTCGAACGCTCACTAATACACCCAAATTGAGGTAAAACAGGATGAAATGTGAAATTCTAACAAGCATTTCATAAAGTTAACACACCCCAAAACTTGAACTTTTGCTCGTCCTCGAGTAAACTCAGTCAATTGCTAAAAGTAAGGTTAAGTTAATCTCCAACATAATGCTCATGCATGACCTTCTCTTTTCTTAAACTACTCATGACACCAAATATACATGCACACTTGGTTCATAGTTTAAAAACGAATTCCTCAACATTTTTCAACTGAGTGTGTAATTGACAAGAGTTGAACACAAATCGTCCTACATTTATCAAGATTAGAAACAACACTTTAACATGTATGATTCGGCCTCAATATCTAGACTTAATCCTTTTGCATTCTCTTTTCTTTTTCATACAACTCAATTCACATACTTTTAGTGTCAAAGGAACTTTAGGGTTGCATGGAATTGTTCATTGTTCTCGCTTGAAGCTAACATAAAGTTGAGTATGAGGCAATGCAAAGGAATTAGGCTAAAACTCAATCATTCAAAAGTTATGTGCACAAGAGAACACTCACGGATTTACGTGTTTAACTCTCACAAATAGGGGTAATTTCGCTCAGTACCGATTATAGCAGGTTTCTCCACCACTTGTACAACTAGATTTATGAATCAAGGGGGCTTTTTACCAGGGTTGTAATGTTGGAAATTGTCTAGTGGGAAAGACTAATGGAACAAATACTATGCATGCGGAAGCGTATATAATGACATATCTTTCTTCTTCTTCTCTCTCTCTCTCTCTTTTTTACATATATGTTGATTTTCTTTTACTCATCCTTCTTCTCTTTTGTAAATTGCATAACTAAGCACTTATTGAAACAAAGAGTAAATCAAATACTAATTCACTGCTTGTCTAAGTATCATTCAATTGCATAGCAATAGCATGCATGACTTGTTAAATGTCAGATTTTTTTTTTGAAAAAATGAATGGTTCAAAGGGGTTAATCAAAGGGTGAATGTGAAAGGTTTGTTTTTAGGTCAATGGGTTTAGAAATGAATGCCCCTTTCATTTTCATTAATCCACATGCATATGTGATTTTGAAAAAGAATTTAAACAAGTTCTAGAGGTACACTAGCATAAATGGCACAAACATTCTAATGAATGAAACTCAGGCTCAAAATCCTTCCAACAGAGGTTTTCCTCTCTCGTGCACAACCCCCAAGATTAATTCAACCTTAACCTATTTCGAATACATTAACTTAACTGATCCATATGCTAACTCTACGCGCCATAACTAGCCACTTCCATACAATTCACTCAAAAACATCAACAGTTCCATAAAAATTTTAGATCAAAGATAGTGTCACTCATGCTTTCAAAGTGTGTGAACTGCTAATCTCTTCCCAGAAATTCAAATACAATTTCAAAAGTCTTTCAATGAGAACAATTCATACATGTCAATTTGCTATAAAATCCCCTGACAAAGCATTCGAATTATTCTCAACCCTCGTGTAAAACGAGAACCAAGCAGTCATGAATATCCAGTCTTTGACTCAAATCAACTATCAAATGCAACTTGCCTTTGAATCAAATACAGGGCGCAACACAAATTTAAACACATGCATGCGAATATACCAGTACCCCCAAACTTGAGGGAGACAGTGTCCCCACTTTCATAGGACACAACGTGTCACCAATAGCACCTGCGATGAAAGAAAGTATACAACCATCCATAGGAATAACAGTGAACAACCATAGATATCAAAGTAGCAATATCCAATAAAATCCTAATGTCAGTCAATAGGAAAAACAACTGTAACAGTAGTACTGAAACAAAGTATGAGCCATATCCAAGAGAAATAGAAAACAACAGTAAAGATTAGTAGCAACAACTAACTGAGAATTAGTCCTCGCCATCATCATCACTGGCAGCTGCATCAGCGCTATCACCATCATCATCATCATCCCTACCGGCAGCACCAACATCCATGCCATCATTATCACCACCGACCTGAGCTGCAGCAGGTATGTGAGCAGCAAATAACTCCTCCAACTTGGTCAGGTGAACACCATGATCCTGTAGATAGGTGAGGCATTGGGCAGCAGTAGCCTCAGTGCGCTGAATGTCCGTAAAGATCACATCCAATGTGACGACAGGCTAGGAAGAGGAAGGGGCACCGGATGGTTCACCCTGCTCCAGGTGAGATGGAAGGTCATGCGGTGGATGAGATGGTCCTCCCTGCTGAAAGATAGGGTCGTTCGCTGTACGCTGGGAGGCTGGAACTTGCTCATCTGGTCTCGGCTTGATGCTCAAGTTGTTGAACTCCTTAATTGGCTTGAAAAGAACATCAGTGGCCAAAGCAACAACACCCACAGAGGTGCAGAAGGAGGAAATAAGGTGAGGCAGCATCAGACCCACCGAATGATCTCTGGTATAGTAGCGAAGAGTCTGATAAATTAGTACGCCAAGATCAATAGGCTCCTTCTTTATAAGCAGGTAGATCAGGAGAGCCTGGTCTCTAGTGAGGCGATTCCTATTCGACGACGGCCAGAAGTAGTCATTGCCGAAATGCAGCCACACCCGAGCCTCGACTGACAACTGAGCACGGGGTAAATACTTCTGCGCCCCTCCGCGACTCTGCCACACCACCATGTGGTTGTACACTAGCAACTCTGAAATTTCATCCTCAGGGATGTCATCGTCACTGTCCAATAGTTGCTTGTACTTGCACTCATCAACAGCGGGGAGTGCTACAAACTACCGAAAGCTCTCTAACGTAAAGTCAACGTTGACTCCACGCAGAGGAAATCGCCAGATAGGTCGCACGCTGGCAGTGGTGTAGAATTCCTGGACAATCTGCAAGTTCCCGTCAACCTTAGGCTCCATGATCCTCTGCAAGCGGTAGGTGCGTGTGGCGAGGTCGTAAAACTCGTAGGAGACGTTGAACGGGAATTCCCGCTCTTGCAGCAAGGGCCTGGTAATGACCTTGGCCTTGGCCTCAGTAACAGCCCTGGGACCCGTGCGATCAGCAACACGCTTGGCCGGCATAGTAGCTATGAGAGAAGACAATACATAGCCAAAAACAAATGAAGACTCAAACAGGTACTCAACATGTGCACCAAAAGCAGAAAGTTCAATAATGACCTCCCCCAAACTTATGACCTAACTAATTGCAAAACTGTCCATTGGGATTTCAAGCTCCATCCTATTCCCCACTACTAGAGCCGGGAATTCAGGCCGAGCCCGTCGGGCCTGCCCGTTTAGGCCCGAGCCTATCAAGGGCCGGGCCTATGATTTAGAGGCTGAAAATGGAAGCGGGCCTAAAAGGGCCGGCCCTGTAGGGACAACCTTGAAGCCCTGCGGCCGGCCCTTTTAGGCCCGTTTAATATTTTTTTAAAATAAATTAATAAATATAATATCATTATATCAAATTATCAATATGAGAGACACCTAAGTTCCTAATAGAGTATTAATAACAGGCAAATACTTATTAATTGGTTTGATTTATTTTATTTTCTACAATGTTTTATTCATTTAAACTTAAAAAAAAAGGGCTAATTTGAACATTAGATGATTATTTTAACTAAAAATTTATGAGTTTTAAAAATAATGTATACCAATTTAAAGCAAAATAATAAATAAATTGTAAAAATTTAAAAAAAAATTTTTGAATAAAAATGAGTTTAAGCCCGTTTAGGCCTGAGCCCGTGAAGGGCTAGCCCTGTAGGGCTGCAGGCTTCAAAAATATGGTACTTTTTCGGAAACGAGCCTAAACGAGCCGGCCCGTTTAGGCCCGAGCCCGTGAAGGGCCGGCCCTACAGGCCCGTTTTCCCAGCTCTGCCCACTACCTCTTTCATCACTTAATCACCTTAGAAGAAGGAATTAGATTACTATGATGTTGGCAAAATTTGTTCCCACATCAAAACCATTCCAAAAACATGCAGCACAATTTAACTACTACAGCACAGGTTCAAGAACAATTGAAAGTGTATGAAAAGCCTTGTAAATTCATGCCTTCAATAAACAGGGTTTTCAAAATCACAAGATTTACTTCCAAGATCACATGATCATTCAGAAGGAAAAAGTCAAAACTTGTCCACTTAGATCAACTGCCTAGAAATTTCAAAACTTAGTCAAATTGTGCAACAATCCAAAACATGCTGAATAATTTGATCATGCAAAACACAATTCGCACATACCAGAGATGCACAACTCCATTTATAGAATCAGCAAAAGATTTTAATGCACTCAGCACAGACAAGCCAATCAAGAGAACAAACACAACCTTGCACAGTCATTCAAGTTTTGAAATGAATCATGAAACCTTGGAAGTGCAATTAAAACATGACATCCTGAAACAGAGAACTCAAGTCCAGCCACAAACCAGTGTATACCAGAGCAGATCAATATAATTACTCACCCTGTAACCAACAGTTTCACCGCTTAGCTACACACCACAATTCTCAAATCAAACAGTCAGGTGTAGAATATGCTAGATATACTAGGGCAGAAAGATTTACTCGTTACACAAGCTCATGCCAACAATGATAAGAGTGAACTATCATCTACGAATGCAAAATAAGTTGATCAGGCACTAGGTAAAATATTTATCAAAGCATGCAACACCACCATATTGTCTAAAATTTTGTTGGACAGGGCCAAATTTGGTACCAACAATCAAGATCCACGCCCCGTTACACCTTAAGATGTACAAGAAAATTTTCAGTTAGTCAAAATTCATGCCACAGGTGCAGATTATAGTGCGTGCTCAACCTATTATTTCTGTAACAACAAGATTGCCAATCCACACACTGAATACACAAGCCAATTGTCAACAATTTTAGGGCAAAAGTCATATGCAGCACAATTTATAATCATAAGAACTCATACTCCTGCAATTCAAACCACAACACATCCCAAATCACTTCAAGCATAAATATCAGCAATGCTTATCACTTGACAGATCATCAATTCCTACACTAGACAGTTTATGCAATTGATATAGAGACCTTGAGCATCACTTGCTATGAGGCAAAGTGTCTAAAAACAGGGCAATGGCACATAAAGCAATTCAAAATGAATTAAAGGCAGCAATTGCTGTCAAAAGGGCAGAAAAACTCTAAAAATCATGTACATTGCCCTCAAAACCAGCAATTTCAACAAATTTGCCACTCTTATGCCTAATTTCCCATATCAGAGTTTAACTAACTACCCTCAAATGCGAGTAAAAGAGCAAGATTTAGACCGTTTTACCTCAGATGTTGAGAGAGTTGAGGGATTAGAGGAGAAATCAAAGGGGAAGGACCCTCTGGTAGTGCCCTAGGGTCGCGTCTGCAGCAAAGTAGAACAAGCAACGCACAACACCCACACACGATAGCAGACAATGGAAAGGAAGGGAAAACAAAGAAAGGAAGAAAGGGAAACAAGAGAATGAGGGAAAAATTAAAGGAGGAGGGGGAGGGAGATAGGTAGACTATGGGCGAGGAAGAAATTAGATGAGGCGGCTACTGGGAATGAGAGAACTGAGAAGGGATAAGTGCGTGGCATGGTTTTTAAAAACCCTGCTATCGCGCTTGGGCCGCAGCCTAACATGTTCTGGCCACGGCCCAAAACTATCTGGGCTTGGTTGGTCGCGGCCCATACAGTGATGGCCGCAGCCCAAAACTATCTGGAATTCAGTTGGCCGCGGCCCAAAACCTTCTGACCACTCTCTGATAACCTGCGGCCCAGGCAATGTTAGCCGCAGCCCATAACTTTCTGGATGTGGTTGGCCTCGGCCTAGGACCTTCTGAGCTCCCTTGGGCCGTGGCCCATGAACTTCTTGGCCGCGGCCAGAGTGCATTTTCCAGCCTTTCAGTTTACACAAATTCATACCAGAACTGGAATCATCTGTGACAACACAGTATATAGAACCATTGAACATTCATACCAGAACTATGCCACACTTTCATATTAACTCTCACACAATCAACACCCCTAATCCACACAATTGCTATGATCAAGATACCCTCCTAATGTAGAGTTTTCTAGGTGTGCACAGCAATTTGACAGAATGAAGACAAATATAATGCACATTGCTTCTCTAACAACCATTGCAACCCTCATATCATGTCACAGGCATCAGAATCCACAAACATGAATAAGAGTTGAAGAACTTCCCTGGAAGATGCCTGTCCCATTCAGATGCCACCCCTTGCCTTACAATCCTCTTGCTCTCGACAGCTTTCAGTTTGAAATCCCTTTCTTCCTACAAAAGGTAAAAGACCAAACATAAACCTACTAACTTATGCTAAAATCAAAGAAACTAAAGAGATTAAGTTCAGAACTTGGGTTGACTCCCAAGAAGTGCTTAGTTTATAGTCTTTAGCCTGACTTTTCACTTTGGTCACTCTTCATTTGATAAGTAGATGGTGGATACTAGCCTATCCACATCTCCTCCCTAATAATGCTTCAACCATTGACCATTAGCCTTAAATCTCTCACCCTTATCATTCTCCAGCTCCACATCACCATATTTTGATACCTGAATCACCTTGAATGGCCCAGACCATCAGGATTTAAGCTTTCCAGGAAAGAGCTTCAGTTTGGAGTTATAAAGAAAGACAGTTTGACCAGGTTCAAAGCTCTTAGGAATGATTTTGCTGTCATGATCCCTCTTTGTCTTCTCATTGTAAATCCTTGAATTCTCATAAGCATTTAAACGGATTTCATCCAACTCATTGAGTTGGAGTAGCCTCTTTTCTCCCACAGCTCACGGATCAAAATTTAGCTTCTTGATAGCCCAATAGGCCCCATGTTCTAATTCCACAGGCAAATGGCATGCTTTTCCAAACACTAATCGATATGGAGACATACTAATAGGCGTTTTATAAGCTGTTCGATAAGCCCACAGAGCATCATCTAACTTGGAAGACCAGTCTTTCCTAGTAGTATTCACCATCTTCTCAAGAATGTTCTTGATTTCCCAGTTGGAAATCTCAGCTTGGCCATTTGTTTAGGGATGGTAAGGTAATGCTACTTTGTGCCTCACACCATATTTCTTCATCAAAGCTTGAAATTGATGATTGCAGAAGTGTGATCCGCCATCACTGATAATTGCTCTTGGTGTGCCAAACCTTGTGAAAATATGCTTCTTGAGGAATTTCAGTACCGTCTTGGCATCATTTGTCACACATGCCATAGCTTCTACCCATTTTGATACATAATCCACTCCAACTAAAATGTATTCATTGTTAAAAGACTTAGGAAACGGACCCATGAAATCAATCCCCAATACATCAAAGAGTTCAACTTCTAGCATGCTATTCAGTGGCATCTCATTCCTCCTAGATATTGTCCCCACTCTCTGGCACCGATCACATTGGAGGATAAAAGCATAAGCATCTTTAAATAGAGAAGGCCAGTAAAACCCACTCTGAATGACTTTCGTAGCAGTTTTCTCTCCTCCAAAATGACCACCATACTCAGACGAATGACAACAATGCAGAATGCACTCTTGTTTATTTTCTGGAACACACCTTCGAATGAGTTGGTCGGGGCACCTCTTAAATAAGTAAGGTTCATCCCAAAAGTACTTCTTCACTTCATGCAGAAACTTACGCTTTTGATGAGAATTGAACTCCGGATGTAGCACTCCACAAACCAAATAATTTACAAAATCGGCAAACCATGGTGTAGATGAATGATCAACAAAGAACAGTTGTTCATCTGGAAATGATGCTTGGATCATGTCAGAATCATCAAGTTGAGGCTCGGTGCTCAGCCTTAATAGGTAGTTGGCTACTTGATTCTCTATACCTTTTCTGTCAATTATGTTCAGGTCAAACTCTTAAAGTAGGAGCACCCAGCGAATGAGTCTAGCCTTAGAATCGTTCTTGGTGAGTAGGTACTTTAGAGCTGAATGATCAGTGTAAACAGTAACCTTGGTACCCACAATATATGGTCTAAACTTCTCACATGCATAAACTATGGCAAGTAACTCTTTTTCAGTAGTGGTATAATTGAGTTAGGCACCATCGAGAGTTTTACTCGCATAATATATAGGGTGAAAAAGTTTCTCTGCCTTTTGCCCAAGAACCGCACCAACGGCATAATCACTTGCATCAGCCATGATAATGAAAGGTAAAACCCAGTCCGGAGCCACTAAGATAGGAGCTGAAATGAGACGCTTCTTTAATTCTTCAAAAGCATGTAGACACTCATGATCAAACTTGAATTCCACATCTTTTTCCAAAAGCTTAGAAAGGGGTTTGGCAATCTTTGAGAAATCCTTGATAAACCTCCGGTAGAACCCGGCATGTCCAAGAAAGCTTCGGATACCCTTTAGATTAGTAGGTGGTGGTAATTGCTCAATAATAGCAATTTTAGCCCTATCTACTTCCAACCCGTTCTTGGACACTCTATGGCCAAGTACAATGCCTTCTTGCACCATGAAGTGACATTTCTCCCAATTGAGAATTAAGTTTGCCTCTTCACACCTTGTAAGCACTGCATTTAAATTCTCCAAACACGAGTCAAAAGATGGACCAAAGACAGAAAAATCATCCATGAATACTTCAATTGTCTTCTCAATCATATCAGCAAAAATGGACATCATGCACCCTTGAAAAGTAGCTGGTGCATTGCATAGTCTAAAGGGCATTCTTTTGAAAGCAAAGGTGTCATATGGACAAGTGAAGGTGGTCTTCTCTTGATCTTCTGGAGCTATGGCAATTTGGTTATAACCGGAATATCCATCAAGGAAACAAAAGAATTCCTGACTGGCTAACTTGTCCAACATTTGATCTATGAATGGCAAAGGAAAATGATCCTTTCTTGTAGCTGTGTTGAGCTTCCGATAATCCATACACACCCGCCAACCAGTCACTGTGCGAGTAGGAATTAGTTCATTTTGGGTGTTAGCCACTACATTCATGCTACCCTTCTTAGGGACACATTGGACTGGACTCACCCATAAACTATCAGAGATAGGGTACACAATTCCAGTGGAGAGCCATTTAAGGATTTCTTTCTTGACCACTTCTTTCATGATTGGATTCAATCGCCTTTGATACTTAATAGACGTTTTATGATCATCTTCTAACAAAATTTTGTGCATACACATCGAAGGACTGATTCCCTTAATATCCGCTATGGTCCAACTATGGTTTGCTTGTATTCTTTCAAAACTCGTAGGAACTTCTCTTCTTGCAAATTCGAAAGATCGGAAGACACAATCACTGGGAGAGTGTTGGCATCTCCTAAGTAAGCATACTTAAGATGAGATGGTAAAGGCTTCAACTCAAGAGATGGTGGAACTTCAATAGAGGGCTTCAAAGGAGTGCTCAATGCCTCAGCCACCTCAAGTAGCTCAAAGTTCCTTTGTCTTGAGTGAGGGAATGTTTCCATACGAAAAAGGTTTGTAATAGCTTCTTCATCAAAGTCATCCAAACTCTTCTCCCCAATTAGAAATGCTTCTAACGGGTCCTTGATCATTGGAGCATATGACTCTTGAGGAACGAGTGAGTCCAATATATCAACAAATGAACATTGAGCTGAATCATCATGGAACTTCAAAGCTTTTGGCATGTTAAAGATCACTTTTTCGTCGTCCACCCTCATAGTGATTTCCCCCTTCTCTACATCAATCAGAGTTCTTGCTGTAGCTAAAAATGGACGACCTAAAATGAGTGGGATCTTCCAATCAACCTCACAATCAAGCACCATAAAATTAGCTGGGAAGATAAACTTGTCTACTTTCACTAAGACATCTTTAATGATTCCTCTAGGTTTAGAAATACTCTGATCAGCAAATAGAAGGGATAAGCTCTCCAAGCACGGTTGTAAGTTTGTGAGTATGGATTACCTTGAGAAGGTTGAAATTTGCTCATATAGTTGACAGATTCAATGCCCATGTAGAGAGGGCAATTGTCAGGCATGTGGATATCATTGCATTGCTCACATACAATCGGAGTGGATTGAACAGAATGCACACCACGAGCATTGCCCTTATGTATTTGAGACTCTAAGACATCAAAACATTTGTTCAACGCGGACAAAATGGTGGCAATTTGTGATGAAGAGTCTTCTTTTGTGTTGAGTAGGGTTGGGGTAGTTCTCCTATCATTGCCTTGGGTGTTGTTTGCAGATAATTGATCCAAAAGTCTAAACACCTCATTTACAGGCACATTCCGATAACCTCCATTAGTCATAGAGTCCACCATTACTTTAGATTGAGGATTCAAGCGTGTGCAGAAAATTTGGGTCACTACCCACTTGTCCACCCCGTGATTAGGGCATTGTTTCATTAACATCTTGTACCTTTCCCACGCGGTATACAAATGCTCATCCAGCTGTTGTCTAAAACTTAGAAACTCATCCCTTGCTTCCACTGATTTATCATCGGAGAAAAATCGAGCTCTAAATTTAGCTTCAAGATCAGCCCAAGAGGTTATGGATCCTTCCAGGAGATTGTTAAACTAATCTCTAGCTTTCCCTAGTAGAGAGAGAGGGAATAGCCGCAACCTCAGCACATCTTTGGGGACACCATTCTGCTTGAAGGAATCACACACCTCCAAGAAATACATCAAATGCTTGTTGGCGTCTTCATTATAAAGGCCATGGTACAACCCATGCATTTGTAACATCGTGATCATCACCGGTTGGATCTCGAAAGTGTGTGCTTGCATCTCTGACATTCGGATGCACAATTGAGTTCCTCTCATGTTCCGGCTGGCGAAGTCATTGACAGTGGCTCTATCATATTCATCTGCCATTGTTTCAGACTCAGTTTCAGTTTCAGACTCAGTTTCCGATTCTATTTCAGTTGTCTCTGACTCTGATTCTGCTGCTGAATCAATTTCTTCTTCAATGCGCGGTAACCCGTCAAGTACCACTATCAGTTTGTTCCCTTGCAGATGTTGCATGAACTGGGCTGATACCTACGAAAAGGCAAAAACCAGCAAGTATCAAGCTAAAACAAGTGAAATTTAATGCAGAAAACAGTGAAAGAAAAATTATAAATCTAACTAAAGACCCAAGCGAAATCTACTAACACAAGCCTAAGGTCAACTAAAAGATTTGTTAAACCAGTCCCCGGCAACGGCGCCAAAAACTTGTTCGCCACCGCAATTGCACGGATCGCATCAAGTAACAAAGTGATAAGTGAGATCGTTCCCTTAAGGATTTGAGTAACAATTTAGTCAAGTAATGGGCTTGATGTGTTTGATTAAGTTGAATCAAAACAAAGTGTTGAGTATGAGAAAAACAAATTCCAAGGATATAATGATAACAAATAAAAATTACTGAACAAAACTATGATTCTTGTGAATTCAATCAATTAGAGTAAACCTAGGATTGTTCGCTGCTTTTTGTATATCATAAACTCAATCTACTTCCTCTTCGATATTACTTTTATGGAATATATATGTGTCAATCTAAGGTTCAATAGCCATTGGTTAAGCTCTCTCAAGTCATAACCAAACTTATATTTTCCATTAAGATACACAATCTCTTGTTGTATTTAAGGGAAAATAATCATTAAACAGCCTCCTTACTTTGACAATGCTAGGCTAATAACTATATCTCTATGTTATTAACAAACCATCCATTTAACTCTTTAAACTTCAAGTCTAGCATAATTCTACCCACGTTCCTCAATTAGATTAACTCTCTCAAGCTTAATCTAGTTGAACATATTATTCACAGTGCTAGCAAGTCATGAATATCAGTGAAAAGAGGGAAGAATTAACACATGTATACCATTAGCTACTAAGAGGAAGAAGAATTCAAGTTTAATCCATACAAAAGTGCAGAACAATCCTAGAATGAAAAACCTAGCTACTCATATTCAAAAACGAATTACAAATAGCAACATTAAGTGTAGCCATATCAGAATCACAGTGGAAAAAGGGAATGAATACAGAAAGATCAAGAAAACTGGAGTTGAAATCTCTTCCAATCTTCAATCCCACTTGATTCTCCTTGATTTCTAGCAAATCCCAGCTCTCAGCACCTCTCCAGCCACTTCTTTCGGTCTTTCCAAATTGGGGATCCCCCCTTTTCAAACCCTGGGTTTCGCTTTTTATATCTCTTCAGATGTCAGAACGCACAGCATCATTTTCGGGGGTTGGCCGCGGCCAGCCACTCTGTGGGCCGCGGCCAACAAGTTTCTGTTTATCTTTGGGCCGCGGCCAAGATCATGGCCAATCCTATACTCATCAAGTATGAGATTGGCCTTCTTGTTCATATTTTACTTATGTCTTCTTTATTTCTCTCCATTTGCCTATATTGCACTTTATTTTTGTTATCATGCACATCAGTTTCTAAATTCCTGCTAATAAATGTTCCAATAATTGAAATTTAGTTTGCTATAATTAAATTGTATCAAATGACATCATAAATAAATCTCAATAAAGTATAGTTGCAAAGTTGTGAATATATCTCTTCTTCTATATAAGTTCCTAATGTTTTTTTGCCGATTATTCAGTTGGTTACAGCTGCAAAAGTTGTTTGAGGCATGCGTCTCAATTAAATTAAAGGTGCATTTTTACTCGTAATTCTCATTCTAATTCCTTTTTGTCATGTACTCCCTCCGGTCCTAATTATAGGATAACGTTGACTTTTTTGGAGAAATTAAGGAAGCCAATCAAATTACTTTAGAGTGTTTATATTTTTAGTATTCTTATATTATATATTAGTTTATTAGTCAAATTAATTAGTTTGGAGAAAAACATAAAAATATAAATACTCTAAAGTAATTTAATTAGATTCCTTAATTTCTCCAAAAAAGTCAACTTTGTCTTATAATTAGGACCGGAGGGAGTAATATATATGAAGGACATCGTTTATAATGTGTGACACCGAACCTAACCTAACCTATCACCCTTTAAATAAATCATCATTCAAGAATTGTGCTTTTGATTCTCTATTTATGTTGTGTGTTTCTAAATTTGTCCAATTATGCTTTGTTCATCAGTAATTTACGATGAAGCTTGGATTTTAACGCCACTACTTGCTTATAGCATTATGACATTTTGAAGCCTTTACCAAGAAGTTATTCAACTCTACGTTTTATTGGAAGAATGACACGTGCTGCTATAAGGGACTTATTGAAGGAACATATTTACATTTGACTCCCGGAATTATATAGGGCAACAGGCAAAGATACACATAAACCTTAATAATAAACTTTTTATTCCCACTTTCTACCAAAAAAATTCCCTGCAATAATATTTTTTTAGCTTCTTGTTCTTTTTTTTTTTGGTACAAGTAGCTTCTTTTTGTTTAATCCTGGTAAACATCATTTAAAACCAAGACTATGTTGAGGTTAGAGGTGATAATGTGGGTTGAATCTACATGCTCAACCTATAAAAAGTGACAGGTAATAACGAGTTGTCCTGCTTAATCTTATCATAACTTTATTCCATGCTTAACTACTCATTTTTTATTGATTTATCTTTTTTATATTGATAGACGAATTATGTAAAATAGATTACATATTTATATATACAATTTTTTGGGGTTGACTTATTTACATAATTTTATAAAAATACAAAAAATAATTTGAGTTTAGTGTATAAGAGTTTGTAATTTAATTTGAAAATTAAATGAGTATTTAAAAATGAAACTGGGGTGGGAAGAAAAGAAGTCGCATTACTGGCTCTGCTGCATGTTGTGTATTACATGGAAGATATAAATTGTTAAAAGATATAGCCTGCAAAGGGTATGTAGAAATACAGCTGCTTTATTCGGAAAAAAAAACCGCTGCGTATGGCACTCAACCAATTTGGGATGTCATCGTACTTTGAGAAAATCCGCAAGATTTATTTGTGTTCAAGTCCTTAAATGATTAAAATACCCTTATATTAAACTACATCACATGTTGAATAAAAAAAATAACTTTGAATGATCATTTTAGCTATAGTTTGATTATCTAAATATCTCACAAATTAATATTATGTTAAATGAATATATGGCAATGTGAGAAATGCATCAAGTTCAGAAGCTTGAGGAGTAGGCGGTTGGGGTGAATGTTCGTGGCATGGTGGAGAGAGTGGTTCATATGGAAGGGTATGTGGTGGGCGAATCTCTGGTGGAGAATGGCACTTAGAAGCCTTTTGTGCTTCCTCCAGCTCTTTATTGCTTTCTTTTAGATGCTCCACTTCATGTGTATGTAAGAACATGGAAGGAGGATTTTCTTGGGGATTCTTCAACACTTGTGATTGCTGAGTGAGATGCTCAAGTTCCTTTTCCAATCGCTCACTCTTTTTCTCTTGTTGTTCCATTCTTCTAATGAGAAAGTCCACTTGTGACAGCCGCTCTGTGGCAAGGTCATCCATTTGAGTTTGAAAGAATTGAATCACTTCCATTTTATGAGCAAATGTGTCCTTGTTTGACTACTCTTCATTGATAGTCTGAGTGATTTGGTTTTGGAGCTCTCTAATGACTTCACAAATGGAAGAGTCTTGGTTTGGCAAACATGGTAGGGAAGAAGATCCATAATATGGCTCCAATGGTGGGTATAGAGACTCAGGAGGTAGATGAAATGGTTGCGAAGTAGGATGGAATGAAGGAAGGGATTCATGAGATGGCATGTTGTTGTATGGTGGAGGATTAAAATGAGGCTCATAATATGGGTTATATGGCGTCGGAGATGGCACGTGGTATGATCTATAGGGTGGGTGTGGTGGGCAATAAGTTTGGAATGAAGGTTGCTGGTAGGGTTCATGGTGTGGAGGGTGGAATAGATCATAACATTCTTAATCAATTGGACTTTCTTGACATCCCAACTTAGGTTGAAGAAGCATCAATGATTGTTGAATAGAATGGATGCTTTCAGAGATAGATTCTTTCCTTTCAGTCGAATCTCTTGCAGAAGAGTGAGATTGAAATGGTAAACCTTGATTACCATTAAACCAGCCATAAGAATTCAATACAATAAAATCCCAAAGAATCACAAGATAACGATCTAACTAAAAACTATGAAAATAAGAAAAAGAATCTAAGAGAATACAAATGCAAATGAAAAAGAAAGAGAAGTTTCAAAATGACAAAAGATACAAGTATGCGATGAATTAACTTGGAGACATGGTGACTTCAGATAAATATGCTCAAAATCATATCAAATTTAATGCAAACAACACCACACAGAAGCTATCAAGTCAAGTCAAGGCAAGAATGCAATGAATGCTATGCAAGCTACCTAAATGCAAAAATCCTAAGCAATATACAAAGAAAAAAAATGCAAAATTAACAAGCTTCACCCGAGTCACTCCTTGTCAAAAAAGAATTTGACAATTAGATTACCTAGAGAGTCAATTACTTAGCTCCCTGGCAACGGTGCCATTTGATTGACGGACTTTTTGTCTTTTAGCCTTGGGGTCCACAATAAAAAATTTACCAATGATTGTATATAGGCAAACCTATGATTGTTCTCTATTCTCGAGGAGCCTTTTATTGAATTATAAGTAATCTAATATGCCAGGCAAATGCAATTAAAAAAAGGGAAAAATTGGTTTTGGATTTTGTTGAAAATAGATAAATGCAAAATTTAATTAAAATCCTAAAGCTATGATTTTTTGTCTTTTCAAATAGTGAATGGAATGAAATTGAAATTGTAAATATGAATAATAAAACTTAACCTTGGTGGCAAATTTGATGGCTTTCCTAGCTCCTTAAAATAATTTGGGAGTTACTTTTACATCAAGTCAAAGTGAAAACCTCAAGCAAATGCATTGAGTCCAATTTGCCTAATTAATGACTATTCCTACTATCGCATTCATAGTCATCTCTTAGATAAATTGTTAAAAACCACTTGATGTGTGTTTGAAATTTATTTTAATGCACTCTTTTCTTCTTAAATAAGAGCACTATCGCGACACTCAATTTGAAATAAATCCATCACACAAACTAGTAATCACATAGAATGCATAACTTCAATAATTCAAACGGAAAATAAGTTCAATACATAATCTAAGTGCATCAAAGCAAAATCCAATGCAAATATTAACCAATAAAGACAAATGAATACTCATCCAAGTCTCACAAATATGTATCAATATAAAATCAAACCAAAAATAACACAACTAATACATATAACGAGCTAATGGAAAACTAATAAACTCCGTTTTGTAGCATATTGAAGCTCTTGCCACTCTTCACCACCAAGAAGTAAGAAATTTAGACACACATAACCACTACCACAGTCCAGGTGAGTTGCTCAAACAAAATTTCCATTAAAGCTAATGAAAATGTAGAATTAATGGGGAAAGGAGGGAATGGTGTGTCAGGTTCTGTGATGAAAGAATGGAAGGAATAAAGGTAAGAGAGAATGGATGATGGTGGTGGTGGCAGTGCAGAATGCTGTGATGTTAGAGTCCAAAGATGGAGGAAGAAGAAAAAAGATATGCTGAAGATCAGAATAGAGGAAGGAGGAGGAATGGTGGTGCTGAAGATTTTGTGAAGCTCACAAGAAATAGGGAACAAGGAACGGTGATGGTAGTGAAATGGTTGGAGAAGGGGAGTGGCTGACTCAAAAAGAACAGGGGCCGCGGCTAACGGTGGAAGAAAAAAAACGGTTCGCTGAGGTGAAGAATAGTGGGTTAAATGGTGGAGAGCAATAGGACGTTGGAGTGATGAGCGACGGAGACAGAGATCGTTGGTAATGTTGGGACTCTTGGCTCTCTCGGTCAAATCACAGCTCTCAGCCCAGAAGTGGTGACAGTGTACAGAAGTGAGGATGAGAGACGGTGGTCTCGTCTCCCTCCTCTTCAAGCTCTCTCACACTCTCTTGCACTCTGCATCTCCAGTCCCTCGCGGTGCCTCACTCTTGCTCTCCCTCTCTGTTTCGGATCTACCTTCCAAGTCCACTTACAGTGCTTCTCCTGTGCTGAGGTTGCTGGAAACAGAAATATAGAGAGGAGAGAGATCCTTGATGGTGGTGGTGACTCTCCGTCTCTTTCCCTCTCCTCTCAAGCTCTCTCCGCTCAAGCTCTCACGCCGCGCCTCCACTCTGATTTTTGCTTGCGTCCCGTCTCTGTCTGAAGAAGCAGGAACAGTGCCCTAATTCCCTGGTCAAAATGCAAATTTTGACCAGGGACCATTCTGATAAAGTAAAAAGTTCTGAGAAGGGACTAACATGCAAAAGATTCGAAACATTGGTGAGGTCACTGTAATTTTCAAACCTTCTGGGTACTTTTATGTAATTTTCTCTGACACCATTTTCTTCACAAATTTGTGATTTTCATAAATCATGGGCCTTTTCTGTAATTTTTCTCAGTCCTCAAAATATTAATTCAACCCTCCAAGATCTCAATTTTTTCTTCCAAAACCCCTACAAATGCAATATTAAACACCATGTAGCATCAAAAGTTCAAGGGACATTTGTAAAAAAAAAAATTAATAAATTATGACCATTTTACCTCTAATTGCAATTAATTCAAAACAATTGTCCCTAACTAAAATTAGTGTTTAATTATGCAATATTGTCTCAGGAAATGCATTAAAAATCCCAATTAATTATGATAATTTATACAAAAATATAGTTCAATCAATGTCATCTGACCTGGAATCTTGTGAGAAGGTATGCCTTTTCGAATCTTTATAGAAAAATCTTCTCTACATGGAAATATAATAGAGAGAAAGTGATTGGCATAAAAGAATGAATTGTATTGCAGAAATATGCTTCAACCAATGAAAGTGATTGGTAAATATTATCTAACATCGTTACTTTTGTGGTGGGGCCCACATTATTATGTTACAGTGTTAAGTTATATTTAACGGTCTTAACATTTATTTTTCCAATCTTAAATATTCATAGATATTTTTGTATCTCCAAAAAACATATCGTGGTGCTTAGTTGACAATTATGAGTTTATGATACCCTTTTAATGTATATTAGACACATTGCATTGAAGACTTTGTTGATCAAATACATTTGTGATTTTTCTCCTTGATTGACCCTTTTGTTTTTTTACCCGATTCTTGTTTGACTTGAATGTCACGAATAGATTCATTCACATTTTGTAGATACATGCACTCTTTTTTGCATTAGTTTTGTATACAGATAGATACATTCATGGGTATTTCCACTTGGTACCTTAAGCATATATACATATATTGTCAACTTAATGACAATAAATGGCTATAAATGAATCGGTATTTAAAGTAATTAAGAGGGTCATCAAGTGAAACGTGTTCAGATATTACAGTGTCATCACTGCATATCATCAATGCATATACTGATAGCATATATTTAATGGTTGTTTAGCCCTAACCGTTAAGTTTGTGAGAATATTTTAATAAATAAAAAATGAAACATATTTTTTCACGGTGGTTTTGTAAAACCGTAAACTATTTTTCAAAACACTTAACGGGTTATCTTAACACCCGTTAAACATTTCTTCGCACCATCGTTGTCAAACTAGCGACTTGACTCTCCGAGTTTACGGTTTTTACGTTTCTAACTTATAAAATCAAGTCGAATCATTGGTAAACTCGTGACCATCATAAACTCGGTTAAATTCATGAGTTTATACACCAAGTTTACCATTTTTACGTTTTTAGCTTACAAAATTATGTCAACGCACCCTTAAACTTGTGTGAACTTTTACAATTTGATTATGCTCAATGGCTTTATATATGAATTTCATAGAAATTTCTTTATTAAATATGATAAATTATGAATGTTGATAGATTTAATTTCAATTATTTGGATTTAAAATATATTCAAAAAAAATTGTTGCTAATTTTTCATATTTTAATTATTTAATTATATACTAATAATATCTATTTAATGGTAAAACTAAACTCTTACGAGTTTACGATACGAATTTACATCACTATCACGAGTTTGCTTAAACTCGCGAATTTGACAACCATGCTTTGCACAATCTCCGCATCTTGATATTTAACAGTTTGCCTTACAATTGTTAATTATTGAGCGTCATATATTAATGATTCTATAGTAGTGACATAAATTATGTTACAGTAAATTTAATATTTTTTAATATCAAGCTTTAATCTCCACCAAAAAGAAATATTATGCCCAAATTCAATTTTGTTCAATTGCAGTCCATACACACGTTGATCCAAAGTGTTTCAATTGAAAAATGAATTAACTTAATTGTGTCTAAATAAAGGGTTAAAATATAAAAATAGTCGTGAGCTTTTATTCAAAGTACGTACAATACCATATATATTTTTGGATGTTTAAAAATACTCATGAACATTCAAGATGTGAGTAAAAATGTCATGACCCTTAACCATCCTAACATTTATTTTTCCGATCTTAAATGTTTATAGTTATTTTTGTACCTCCGAAAAATATATGGTGGTGCTTAGTTGACCACTATGAATTTATGATACCCTTTTAATGTATACTAGACACATTGCATTGAAGACTTTGTTGATTAAATACATTTATGATTTATCTTTCTCCTTGTTTGATCCCTTTTTTTTTTTTTCCTGATTCTAGCTTGTTTGACCTGAATGTCATGAGTAGATTCATTCACATTTTGTAGATACATGCACTCTTTTTTGTTTTAGTTTGGTATACAGAAAGATACATTCATGGGTATTCCCTATTTGTACCTTAAGCATATACACACATATACGTCAACTTAATGACAATAAATGGCTATACATGAATCAGTATTTAATGTAATTAAGAGGGTCATCAAGTGAAAGGTATTCAGCTATTACACTGTCATCAATGCATACATAAAGCGTAGGTAAAAGTGATTGGGTATAACTATATTCTATTCTATATATACGAAAAAGTCATAGAAGTTGCAATTAATTAATGAGATTTTAAATAGGAAAAATCTTAAAAAAAGACATCATTAATACTCCTTTGGTATTATTTATAGGTAGAGAGAGAAAATTGTTGATCCTGTTTATAAGGTAGAGAGAAATTTTTCATCTGAATGTACTTCCTCCTTCCCTATATATAAAGTCTTAAACCAAATTGCGAGGTTTTAGAAAACAATTAAAATTAGTTAAAACTGATAACTATGTAGGAAATATAATTTTTTCCCCTAAAATATCATTATTTGTGAATGAGTAAGAGATGAGTAATAACAAGTAGATGATGAAAGAGAATGTTGTGGGAAAGATGATGTGAGAGAATAAGAGAATGAGAGAGTACAAAGTTACACTTCTTTTATTATTATATTGACTTTGTTTTTTTGAGTTATAAAATATACTAAATAGAGGTAAAGTTAAAAATTCTTGAATTTTATGGAAGAATTAATAAAGTTTAAGATTTTTTTTTCGGCTTGTGTAAAATATATTAAAAACGCCTTATAAATAGAATCAAAAGAGAACATACTTGGTGACTTATAACTAAGGACCATATGTCCCCCCCCCCCCCCCTCTAATGTGAGTTATAATAAGAAATAGAGAGGTTAAATAAACGTGCTCATATAATTTTGTTCGGTACATTATATAACTACTGTGAACTACAGTCTCGGTCAAAATATTCAACATTATTTATTCATTACAGTTATCACCTTATGTGAGCTAACAAATCACTTTTTTTTGTTCTTGGCTTTTATCATTTAAGTGCTACCATCTTCCTATTTATTTAACCTTTGACAAATCCCTATTTTTATTATATATTTTTATATTTTAATTAGGAATTTTGTCACAATTATTGAGCTTAAAATGCCTTTCTTGAGATAAATTGATATTAAGAGAAAATATATTAAATTAGGACTAAAAAGGGTAAAATTGTCAAAATAATTATAATTACTCTTAATCATTGATTTTTCTGAGAATGTTTGATGTTGGTTTACTTTTTTAATTTTAGGTGCTTGAAAAATTGGATTAAATTTGAAAATGGAAGTTTTGGGCTCGAATTTCAGAAATGACCGTTTAATTCCATAAATTTGAAGAATGTCAGAATGGTCCACGAGCTGAGCTGAAGCTGCTACGTTTTTGGCAGATTCAAGTAGATTAAAAGGAAGCATAAGAAGCAGAGACGCGAGCAACACACACCGGACCTTGGATCTTAAATCCTCCTCCATATCCACCTTCGCCCTTCTCAGTCCCCGGTGACCTTCGTCTCTTCATTCACGGTTGCCGTCGACCACCACTCCATCCTCACCACCACAGAAACTGCCACGAACCAGAATAGAGCACTGTGAGTTTCAAAGCTCCGGAAGGCCGTGGAGCAGCACCTACAGAGCGAGAGAGTGTCTTCACCGCCACCTTCACTGTTCTCCGTCCGTTTAACATAACCTCCGGCAATCTGTATTCTGTTCGGTCAGTTTGTTCACAGAATCATTCCAACCCTGTTTCATCATTGTTATTCATCTATGCCATTAATCATTTTCTAATAACCTCATTCTTCAATTAATCGATTAGGGCTGAAGTTTTAATAGTGTTTGGTGGAGCTTTGTTGATGAATTGCAGTAGCTAAATCCCTCTTCTCTTAAAGCAAAGGATTAATTTTTGAGCTTGGACCTTTACAGGGGAGTGTTCTACTACTTAATGTCTATATCTAATCTTTTGTATTAGTTAAATTTTAGGTTTAGAGTTTAATTAGTATATTGTATTGAAGTCTTGTATTGAGGTTTCATACAATTCTTGAGACTAGATGTGTATTGGGTTTTAACTTTGTGCATTTGACACTTTGTACTTAATTAGTAGTAATTTCTTGTGTATTGACTTCGTTAAGCTTGTGCTTGAAATTGCTGTGAATATATTATGTTCGTAATACAAGGGTTCTTGGTTACTTCTGTCTTACATATTGTCAATTTCAATTGTTAGTGTTTAAATTGGATTTTGGTTAGAGGGATCAATTTCTACCCGGTGTGGAGAAATTAATCCACCAACCTCAAGCTAGCTCAAAGCACTACTACAGAATTGAGATATAACCACCCCAAAAGACGTCCCAAATTGAAAATTGGGTGGTTAAAAAGGGAGGCGGTGACATTTTCGTAATTATATATATGTAGGGGAACCTTTAGGCTTCCCAAATTAAAGTTTGGGAGGTCTAAAGTCCCACCCTGGGGGCACTTTAGGCGTCCCAAATTAAAGTTTGGGACGCCTAAAGTCCCCCAGCGTGGGACTTTAATTTGGGACGCCTAAAGTCCCACCCTGGGGGGACTTTAGGCGTCCCAAATTGTAATTTGGGACGCCTAAAGTTAGACTTTGGGCGTCCCTATCATTTGGGACGTCTTTTGTTTCAACTTACTACGCCCCCAGTATATACGTCCCCTCGTTTTGGGACGTTAAAAGTGCCAAATTTGGGAGGTTAAAGCCCCTTTTTGTAGTAGTGAAGGGTCTTTTGAGCAAATTTGTCAAACTAGCACACTCCCATATTCTTTTGAAGCAAGAATTGTTGAAATTCATTGTTCTAGGAAGCTTAATCATACTTTTCAAAACCAATTTCAATACCATTTCACTTTTATTCCAAAAATCCAAAAATATTAGTTTTTAAAACATTTTAGTTTAATTACAATTTATTTGTTAAATAAAAAGCTCAAAATCATTTTTAACTTGTTTTATGCCAATCACCACACTTAATTTCTAGGTAATTAATAAAAGGCTCATGGAGAGATGGTCTGGGATTACACCCTATATTACAATCCTTAGTTTCTTTTCATTAGTTGCATACTATATCATTACATTAATCATGATCTGGTCATAAATATAATAGGGGCCTTTTTATAAAAATAAAATACATTTTTTACATATTTATTTAGTTTAACCAATTTTAATAAACTTTTGATCTATATATATATATAATTGGGTTGTTTTGTATTATTACTTTGGTTCAACATATTGCATGCAGGAAAAGTAATTATTAATGGGAAGGCCAAAGGATAGAGTGAGGGAATTACACTTTGACGCATCAGAGAGGAAAAGTGAAGTGTAAGCATTGTAAAGAGGAATTTGCAGCAGCAGCAAGTGCTACCAGATTGAAGCTCATAATCAACTGGAAACCCTTGGCATTAAAGTATGTATTGGCTTTTCCCAATCTAACAATTTTCGTTCTCACAATCCAAACTCCAATAATGATCTTGAACACAACCTGCTACGTTCTCAAGGTACATAACTATACTACTATTATACTCCCTCCTATTTTTTGATTTTTTTCTATAAGTTGTCTGTATGATTTTTTTTTTGACCCTTTGTATATATAAGATACCATATATGATATATTTATTACATCTCTCCCATATTGTTGCCCTTATTTAATATTAATTTCCATCCACCCAAACTATTAGTTAGTTGACAGTTAGGTTTAGCTTTTGAATTTTTTTTCTGTACAAAATTCCCTTTCTTAATATAATAATTACTTAAATATTTATATCAAAAAAACTATACAACGAAAAAAGAATTCTAACACATACAAAAATGTCCTAATTAAATGGTGCCGTTGTGCCATTGTCGAGGAGATAGGTAATTGGCTCCCTAGGTGATCTAATTGTTAAATTCACTTTTGACTAGGGGTTTCTCATGAGAAGCTTGTTAGTTTTGCATTTTTGGTTTCTCATTGCATATGGTTTAGGATTTTTACATTTAGGTAGCTTGCATTGCATTCATTATAGTTTTACATTGTCTTGACTTGTTAGCTTTTGTGTAGTGTTGTTGCATTAAATTTGATATGATTTTGAGCTCATTTGTTTGAATTCACCACGTCTCCAAGTTAATTCTTTACATACTTGCAACTTTTGACATTTTGAAACTTCTCTTTTTTTTTTAAAATTTGCATTTGTATTTTCTTATATTCTTTTTATTAGGTTTTATAGTTTATAGTTAGATAGGCATCTTGTGATTTATTGGTATGTATTGTATTGAATTCTTATGACTTGGTTTAATTGTAATCAAGATTCACCCTTTCAATCTTACTCTTCTGCAGGAGATTCGACCAAAAGGAAAGAGTCTATCTCTCAAAGCATCGATTCCATTGAACAAACATTACGGCTTCTCAAGCCAAGTTGCAGAGTCAAGATAGAAGTCTAATTAGTCAAGAATGTCATGGTCCATTCCACCCTCCGTACCATGAACCTTACCAACATCCTTCATTCCAACTTCATCACCCACCACACCCACCCTATAGATCATACCATGAGCCTTTTCTGCCACCATATAACCCATATTATGAGCCTCATTCTAATCCTCCACCATATAACCGTATGTCATATCATGAACCTACTTCTTTATTCCACCCACTTCTCGACCATGTCATCCACATCCTGAGTCTCTTTAGCCACCATTTTAGCCATCTTATGGACCTCATTCTCGACTATATGTGCCAAACCAAGAACCTACCATTGGTGAAGTCATTAGAGAACTCCAAAATCCAATGACTCATATTATAAATGAGGAGCAGTCACACAAGGAGACCTTTGCTCATCACATGGGCTCCATAATGAGACAAATGGAATAACAAGATAAAGAGAATGAGAATTTGGACAAGGAAATTAAGTGTCTCACTTAGCAATCACAAGTGTTGAAGACGAATTTCCAAGAAAATCCTCCTCCCATGTCCACACATATGTGAGAAGTGGAGCGATTGAAAAAAGAAAATGAGAAGTTAGAGAAAGCAATCGAGTGGCTTGCACAAAAGTCTTCTAAGTGCAACATTCCACATGAGACTCATCCTCCATTTCCTACATGCGAGCCAACTACTCAAGCTAAGAAAGTCAAGAAGGTCTATTTTCAACTTCTAGAGGAGTCTTCCTTCCTTTTGGAGAAGGAACAAGGAGTCCAAGCTCAAGAGTCACATGCCAATTCACAAGTAGAAGATTTCAATCATTAGATGCCTATTGCCACACAAGTTATCAAGGACAAGTGTAATATCCCAAAATGTACTCAAGGGCTAAATGTACAGAGTAGATGGTGGGATTAATGACAGAATTACCTCTAGAAATTTTGTTATGAATTTAGTCAAGTTTCACTTGCAAAATTGGCAATTAAATATTATATTGCAATATGATATTTTACAAGATCATCTTCTTCTTCAAAGGGCCATGACTTCTGTATGACAAGAGGAAACAATATAGGCTATTACATATGACATGTGAAGGCAATTTGCCCAAGTTGTAAAAGATGATGACTAAGTCAACAATTTCAACTAAAGAATTAATATTTGAAGAGTTGAAACTATGATAAATTGAAGAAGCCCTTTTGACTATTCCATGGGCTAAATTCGTATGGCATGAAGAGGAAAAGAAAGTATGTTGAATTTAGTCAACAATTACAACTAAAGTAAGGAGGTAAATATTGATAATTCAAGAAGCCCTTTTGGCTATTCCAAGGGCTATATTCGCATGACATGAGGGAAAGAGAATTAATATCATACACTTCATCTTTTCCATATGAAAAGTCAATAAAAGTGGCTAGGGATATAAGAGAAAAAGAGAGAAAGTATTATCCATATATTTCCTCATCTATCTCAAACTTTTCGTCCAAGAATTCTAAAGGCAAGAGAGGTGAGAGAATTAACGTTGAAGTCATCATATATTTATCATCAACTTTTATCAAGAAGGAATAATTATTCACCACACACATTCTTTACTTCTTTTGGCCCACTTTCGGTCAGATATTAACGGCCAAGGAAAGAGAATTTCTGAACGCTTTCACTCCCTCTCATTTGTCTCAAAGTCGGTTTGCAGCAGCAAAAACGTAGAGGAAGAAAAACATGGTTTCAAGGTGAGCTTAATCTTGATTTTTCACCTTCTTAACCTCATCTATGGCTCAAGTGACCTTCATGAAACTTGTTCCCCTCTTCCTTAGCTTCATTTCTATGGCTTTAGTTTTTGAAGAAGAGGAGTTTTCAGCCACCTTGCAAGAACAAAAGCTGAAGAATCAAAGAAAGAACTTAAGGAGAAGCAAGAGGTGAGTATTAGCATCAATTTGAGCTATTGGTGGTGTTGGTTGAATGAGAATTTTGGCATGTGTAAATCTGCCCTGATTTTGGCTAAACAAGGGTTTGGGTAATTCATGATGTTTTGGTTATGTTATTGGTGGTTTATGATGATTGGAAACCATTTGACATAAGTTTGATGCTGAAATTAGACATTGGTAATTGTTGGGATTTATTTTGAGTTTTCTGCCAAAACAGGACATGGAGAATGAGTGGGAATTTGTTAATTTTGATGTTACCATTGTGTTCTACACGAAAAAGTATGTGGGAATAGCCCTGGGTTGTGAATTTTGGGTCATTGAAACTCAAAGTGTAAATTTGGGTTTTCAGCCTGACAGGATTCCAGCGAGGTACTCTACTTGTGTGGTGTTTTTGGATAACCAAATGATCTCTAAAAATTATGAAACTTTCCAGTCTTAAATTTCACATTCCAAGCTTCAAAATGGACATATAATTTGTGTCATTCCGTGTTTTGAACTGTGAGTTCTGGTTGCCCAAAGTTTGATGTCGAAACTGGACTTAATTCCGGAGCAGTGTGGGATTTTGTGTAATTCTGGAATTGTGTGGTGATTCATATTTTTCCTATGAAGAGGACTTCCATAGCTTTCCATAGGACTTGGGATCACCTCATTTCAATTTTTGTAGAATCAGTTATGATTTTTCAAAGTTTGGAGAAAATTCTGGCAGATTTGGTCTCTTATGCGAAAATGGAAGATGTAATGGCATAATATAGTATTGTTGAACTTTGAGGTTAGGAATTGGTCTTTTAGGTTAACTAACCACTTTAACTCCTTAGTTGATTTGATTAAATGTCCCTAATGATAACCAACTTCAGTGTTTGCATTAAAGAATTGGATTTAGTAATAACCTGTCGCCCGTAATTCTAATTATAGGATTTGACATTTGCCCTGCACGTGATAAACCAGTGCCAGTGAAAGAGCGAAAAGAACAAGGTAGTGACTCTTTCTCTTATTATGTGTATGATGCCTTGCATGTATGTCATTTCATTGAATATGCCGTGATGTAACATTGCCGTTGTGAAATGTCGTTGTTGTGCTGTTGTGAAACATGTCGTTGTGAATGCAACAAAAGCTGTCACAAAAATGCCGTTGTTGTTGTTGTTGTTGTTGTGATTTGCTTACATGCTTTGTGATTGTACATGTTATAAGTGAATTGTTACTACTAGGATTCTTTTGAATCTCATTCTTTCCAATAATTAACCTACAGCAAGGGCGAGCGGTTCAAAGGAATAGCAAGTGACGAAGGGCGGTTAGAGCTCCTAGCTAGGAGTTTTAATTTTGGTAGTTGGTTGTCATATTTTGTTGGGGATTAGTTGCACATGTTGTATATATTGAATAGTGTTGTGTAATCCCCTGTATGGGAAACTAAGCGTTGTAAACCCTTTATTAAGTAACGAAACCTGAGCGTTGTCGGGAATTTTTGGTTGCACTCTGATATGTATGAATGAAACCGAACTGGACAGACCAAATATATTCGAGATGTGAACGTGAGACCGCACTAAACAAGTTTTAGAAAAGTTTTAAATTAACCACTTGTCTCTATTTCAACTTGATGACGCATTCTCAAACTATAAATATGGCTATTAAGGTAGGGGGTTACATTTTTGGTATCAGAGCTGTAGTTCCTGGCAAGGGTAAGATTTGCTAGGATAGTTACTATAGTTTGTTGCCTTAGTCATAAAAGATTACTTATGATTTTTTGTGGTATACACATGAGAATTATTGCTGGTTGCTGATATATACAAGATTTAAGGACTATGTGTATACATTTGTTATGATACTGACATGGTGAATCATTATAGAATTGAAAGACACAATGGTTTGCCCGGGAATCAGAAGAGTAGAACCAGAAGTGGAGGTGGTGCTTAATGACAATCCACCAGACCCTATGAGGGAGATGATGGGTCTGATAAGGGAACAAAGAGACATGATTAATGAGCTAAGAGAAGAGCTCAGAGAGGAAAGGGCAAAACGCAATGAAGACCGTGGCCAGTCTACTCAAGAAGAGACTCAAGAGGACACACATCATGAAGAAACCGTTGAAGGGTCCATTAGACCTCCAGAGTCACCTCCTCACACCGAACCAAACCTAGAGTTACATGGAGTGCCAGCCCGTGACGAGAGAGATCTGCAATATTGGGTCTCCAAATTCTGTAAACATCTACCTCCGGTGTTTAAAGGCAGATTTGATCCTCAAGTAGCTGAGACTGGTTGAACAGACTAGAGAAGATCTTCGAGGTTATTGAATGCCCATCAGAGGTGAAAGCGCGGTTAGCAGTGTACAAGTTGGAAGGAGATGTAGACCGTTGGTGGCGGAATATCGCCCTAACACTTCGAAGCCGCAATGTACCACTGACTTGGGAAGTGTTTCAATAACAGTTCAACGAGAAATATTTTCCTAAGTCAGTGAGGCTTGAGAAGGAAAATGAATTTCTAAATATCAAACAAGGAGACACAGAGACCTTTGATGAGTATCTGTCCCATTTCGTCCAGTTGTCCCGGTATTCCTCCTATCTTCGGAGAATGGATGACGAAGAATGGAGTTCAAACTTGCTTATTCGTGGTCTAAGACAAGAACTGAGAAAGAGATTGGCCACTCATTTGTTTTTTGAGTTCAATAAAGCGGTTAAAGAATGCAGAATCACAGAAAACAATCTGAGAGATTTGTATCCTGCCAAAGCTACCAGCAACCGCAATAAGCCTAGTAAGGGGAATACTTCCCAAAAGTGGAAGGGACAAGGGTTCTCAGCGAAGGGTACTGGTAAGAAGTCTTATCAATCTGAGGGTCGTGATAATCAGAAACCCCCAATAATATTGACATGCACTCGTTGTGGGAGGGAACATCCTAGTAGAACATGTACGGTCAAGTAGTTTGTTATAACTGTCAACAGCCGGGACACATTGCTACTGAATGCAGACGGCTGCTGAAAGAGAAAAGGCCCAAGAATCAGGCCAGGGTGTTCACCATGACACACGAGGAAGCCCGGAAGTCCCCCGACCTGATTCAAGGTAAAATTTTTCTCAATGGTAGTTTACTGCAAGCTTTATTTGATTCGGGTGCAAGTCATTCCTTCATTGCCTATGATGTGTGAAGCGCCTGGGATTACATGTTCATAAACTGCCATTTGATTTGGTTGTGTTGACACCTATGGGTGTCAAGGTTGTGACAGCTGAGGCTTCTTTGAACTGTGTAATAACAGTTGAGGGGCATGAGTCTACTGTTGATTTGATTTACCTGCCGCTCTACCAATTAGAATTCATATTGGGTTTTGATTGGTTGACGGCGAATAATGTGTTGCTGGATTGTGGAAACAAGAAAATAGTGTATCCTAATTGCTAATGTGGTTGAAGTGAGTATGAAGGTCTATAGCCTAGAAATAGTTGTTTCCCTTGATTCCAATGAATTGCATGATAATTTAATAAGTGAATATTCAAATGTTTTGATTGATGATTTTGCAAATAAAAATGAATCTTTATTCCATATGATTCTTTCTTGTGATTTTCCACCCGATTTAGAAAAGAAACATGATTGCTTTGAAATTTTTGAACTATCGGGTGGTGACAATTTGAAAATTTCTTTTCTTTCTTCCACTCTTTTTCCTTCCACCTCTTGTGATTGCTATGATGATGTGGTGTACCTCAACACTAAGTTGGATTCTGTACCTTCTACTTTACAAAAAAGAGAAATTTCAAAAATTGACTGACTGTCTTACTCTTATTGAGGGGAATACCATTGATTTCCTTAGATGTGATAGTTACTTGGAGAGTTTAGTTCCTAAAATGTCTTTACTTTACTTGACATCTCTCCATATTTCTATTTTTGAATGGGATAATGCTATTTGCTTGTCTTCTTTACAGCCACATTCTTGGAAAGGCTGTCGAGCATCTACCATACATTCATGGACCTCTTCCGATTGATCTTGAGCCTCCTCCACCAAGGAAATTCAATGTTGAAGAAGATGTTTTCAATGACAAATGCATGATTCTCATCAAGGATGAGAACTTCTCCTTCAAGCGACTCAAGATACTCTAACACATTTTCTTTGAGATTGCATTATCTAGCATGTTATTGTTTAGTGAATATAATCAAGTTGTGCTTTAGAGTGTCTCATTTGAGCATTCTTCCTTAAAGAAATCAAGTTATATTTATCCATTTTAATTGCACTCTAAGTGGTTCGTAATAGTGCCTTAAGGGATAGTTACTAGCTGCGTTCACAGGAGTAACTATTAATTAAGTTTTACTTTTGAGACTTAGAGAAAATTAACTCTCATTGCCTTAATTGAACTAGTATAGCCATTCTCCCATTTCCAAGAGCATTCATTATACATTACATACCTATTTTAACACACCATTCCCTTTTATAAAGAAAACACCAAAAATAGTAGCTTTAGGATTTTAATTAAGTTTGCATTTACTTAGTTTCAACAAAAATTCCAAAACCCATTTCCCCTTGTTTTATTTCATTTGCATGGCATTTAGGTTACTTAGGAATCAATAATAGACTCCTTGAGAAGAGAAAACGATCCTAGGTTTGCCTATATGCAATCCTTGATTAATTTTTGATTTTGGACCCTAAGGCTAATGTTAAAAATGTCCTAATCAATCATCAAGAAGGTTGATGTCAAAAGAACTTATGTCGAAATCAGGTGATGCACAAATTTCCATATGCTTAGCCACCCTATTGTTTGTCTCCTTATGTCTCATACAACATGTTTAAGTAGGATAAATTCCATGAATCAATAAGTATGCCATACATGTTTCTCAATCACACCACTATAGATTGCCAAACTTTACCCAGGCAAATAATCAAACCATTGTTTGGGGGATTATGTGCAAATGCAAAGTCAAGGAAATTTGTTGCCCCATCCCAGTAGTCTCTCGCTCATTGATTGGCACACATCCACTACTTATTCAAGGATCCCATCTAGCATAAATCATTTAGAAAATAAAAACCCCAATCAAAACCCAATAATCATTTGCTCCTAGAATAAATTCACAAAAATGCATAATGAAAGAAAAACCACAATCCTTATGCCAATCCAACTGGAAGCTGAAGAAAGAAAACTTTGAGGTTGAACGGATGCCTTTCACATAGCTGAAAAGAGCTTGAGCTTTTGATCGCGTGTAAAAGTTTTCAAATGTCAAATTGTTGGATGTTTTACAAACAAACCCCCATTATAGATTTGAAGGTTTTATATAACAGTTAGTTGGTAAGAATTGCTCAATATTTTACTTTTATAAAGGTTATGTTCAAATAACCATAAGGTGTGTTATAACAAATCTACAATACATTTAATTAAGATCACATAACAGTTAGTTGGTTATGATAGTTCTTTAATAACAATGGTAAGGTATGTAATTATTATTTTTTTAATATATATTGGAGCCATTACATTAATATATTTTTATGAATAAGACTAAAAAAAGAAATAAATAAAACATACACATCATCCTCAGAGGAATGATCTGAATTATTTGATAAGACAAGAATGAGACTGTAGTGGACGTGAAAGTGGCACCGGCTGCTGGCCAGAGATAGAGGTGGAGGTTGGGTAGGAGGAGGAAGGGAAGCAAGTGGGGCTGAAGGTTGGGGAGGAGGAGTAGGAATTGGAGTAGGCATAGGAGCAGGTTGGGAAGGAGGAGGAAGGGAAGCAGGAGAGGGTGGAGGTTGGGGACAAGGAGGAATCGAAGTAGGCAGAGGAGTAGGTTGGGAAGGAGGAGGAAGTGAAGCAGGTTGGGACAGAGGAGCACGAGGAGGTCATGGAGGTTGGGTGAGAGGAGGAATAGAAGCAGGTGGAGGTGCATGTTGAGAAGCAACAAGAGGAGGAGAAGGAGGGGGAAGGGTAGGGAGGACGATTCTTTAGAATTTCTTCAGCACATCGCTTGACCATGATGATGAGGAGAACAGAGGAAGAGGGTGAAGTAAATGTATGAAAATGTGAAGTTTAAATAGATTGAAAGTGAAGAGTGAGAAGGAAGTTGAAGAGGGTCAGTCCATGCAATTATATATGTTCTTTTTCCTATGCCATGAGTTTCATGACAGTTGTTTATAAACACCGTTATTTACCTACAAATTCTTAATAGTTGTTTCGAAAGAACAGTTACAAAACCATTATTTATTATATTTCATAAGGGTTGTTTTCTAAGAACCATGAGAAATGTTCTATATTTTTTTTTTTGCAATACATTAAACACGATAAAACATAAAAAAAAAAACAGAGAGAGAGAGAGAGAGAGAACAATGGCGAGTAGCCTGAGGAACTAATGAGATCATCAGGCTACTTGTCACCAGAGTGGCCAAGATCATGGCCAATCCTATACTCATCAAGTATGAGATTGGCCTTTTTGTTCATATTTTACTTATGTCTTCTTTATTTCTCTCCATTTGCCTATGTTGCACTTTATTTTTGTTATCATGCACATCAGTTTCTAAATTCCTGCTAATAAATGTTCCAATAATTGAAATTTTGTTTGCTATAATTAAATTGTATCAAATGACATCATAAATAAATCTCAATAAAGTATAGTTGCAAAGTTGTGAATATATCTCTTCTTCTATATAAGTTCCTAATGTTTTTTTGCCGATTATTCAGTTAGTTACAGCTGCAAAAGTTGTTTGAGGCATGCGTCTCAATTAAATTAAAGGTGCATTTTTACTCGTAATTCTCATTCTAATTCCTTTTTGTCATGTACTCCCTCCGGTCCTAATTATAGGATAAAGTTGACTATTTTGGAGAAATTAAGGAAGCCAATTAAATTACTTTAGAATGTTTATATTTTTAGTATTCTTATATTATATATTAGTTTATTAGTCAAATTAATTAGTTTGGAGAAAAACATAAAATTATAAATACTCTAAAGTAATTTAATTAGCTTCCATAATTTCTCCAAAAAAGTTAACTTTGTCTTATAATTAGGACCGGAGGGAGTAATATATATGAAGGACATCGTTTATAATGTGTGACACCGAACCTAACGTAACCTATCACCCTTTAAATAAATCATCATTCAAGAATTGTGCTTTTGATTCTCTATTTATGTTGTGTGTTTCTAAATTTGTCCAATTATGCTTTGTTCATCAGTAATTTACGATGAAGTTTGGGTTTTAACGCCACTACTTGCTTATAGCATTATGACATTTTGAAGCCTTTACCAAGAAGTTATTCAACTCTACGTTTTATTGGAAGAATGACACATGCCGCTATAAGGGACTTATTGAAGGAACATATTTACATTTGACTCCCGGAATTATATAGGGCAACATGCAAAGATACACATAAACCTTAAATAATAAACTTTTTATTCCCACTTTCTACCAAAAAAATTCCCTGCAATAATATTTTTTTAGCTTCTTGTTCTTTTTTTTTTTTTGGGTACAAGTAGCTTCTTTTTGTTTAATCCTGGTAAACATCATCTAAAACCAATACTATGTTGAGGTTAGAGGTGATAATATGGGTTGAATCTACATGCTCAACCTATAAAAAGTGACAGGTAATAACGAGTTGTCCTCCTTAATCTTATCATAACTTTATTCCATGCTTAACTACTCATTTTTTATTGATTTATCTTTTTTATATTGATAGACGAGTTATGTAAAATAGATTACATATTTATATATACAATTTTTCGGGGTTGACTTATTTACATAATTTTATAAAAATACAAAAAATAATTTGAGTTTAGTGTATAAGAGTTTGTAATTTAATTTGAAAATTAAAATAGTATTTAAAAATGAAAGGGGGGTGGGAAGAAAAGAAGTCGCATTACTGGCTCTGCTGCATGTTGCGTATTACATGGAAGATATAAATTGTTAAAAGATATAGCCTGCAAAGGGTATGTGGAAATACAGCTGCTTTGTTAGCAACAAAAAAAAAAAAAAAAAAAAAAACCACTGCTTATGGAACTCAACCAATTTGGGATGTCATCGTACTTTGAGAAAATCCGCAAGATTTATTTGTGTTCAAGTCCTTAAATGATTAAAATACCCTTATATTAAACTACATCACATGTTGAATAAAAAAATTAACTTTGAATGATCATTTTAGCTATAGTTTGATTATCTAAATATCTCACAAATTAATATTATGTTAAATGAATATATGGCAATGTGAGAAATGCATCAAGTCCAGAAGCTTGAGGAGTAGGCGGTTGGGGTGAATGTTCGTGGCATGGTGGAGAGAGTGGTTCATATGGAAGGGTATGTGGTGAGCGAATCTCTGGTGGAGAATGGCACTTAGAAGCCTTTTGTGCTTCCTCCAGCTCTTTATTGCTTTCTTTTAGATGCTCCACTTCATGTGTATGTAAGAACATGGAAGGAGGATTTTCTTGGGGATTCTTCAACACTTGTGATTGCTGAGTGAGATGCTCAAGTTCCTTTTCCAATCGCTCACTCTCTTTCTCTTGTTGTTCCATCTTCTAATGAGAAAGTCCATTTGTGACAGCCGCTCTGTGGCAAGGTCATCCATTTGAGTTTGAAACTCTTGAATCACTTCCATTTTATGAGCAAAGGTGTCCTTGTTTGACTACTCTTCATTGATAGTCTGAGTGATTTGGTTTTGGAGCTCTCTAATGACTTCACAAATGGAAGAGTCTTGGTTTGGCACTCATGGTGGGGAAGAAGATTCATAATATGGCTCCAATGGTGGGTATAGAGACTCAGGAGGTAGATGAAATGGTTGCGAAGTAGGATGGAATGAAGGAAGGGATTCATGAGATGCACTACTACAAAAAGGGTAAAAGGTGGCGCACATTTTGTGGCACTTCTTTAAACAAGTGCCACAGCTTCTCTCTTTTTTTTTTTTTTTACCTCTATAATTTTTTTTTTAAATTTTCGGTACCAGCTGTGGCGCCTAATAGATTAAGTGCCACAATTGAGGAGGCCTAGTGTGGCGCCTGCCTACACAGGCGCCACAGTTGGGGCCATAAAAGCAGCTGTGGCGCCTAACCCACCAAGCGCCACAGCTGCAACATTGAAATTTTTTTTTTTTTTTTTTTTAAGGTGGGCATGTGTGGCGCCTAATTAAATAGGCGCCACACATGCTAATGTAATTGTTCAGCTGTGGCGCCTAATGCTTAGGCGCCACAGCTGAACAAAGAAGCAATTGTGGCGCCTAATTATTTAGGCGCCACAATTGCCCACATTTTTAAAAAAAAAAAAAAAAAATTCAACTTCTCTTTTTGACCACAATTATTTCATTTCCCGCGTAGTGGTTTTGTGTCCGCCCCCCATTCCTTCTCTTTTTGACTACTACCCACTTTAATTATTTAACTACTCTCTCCTCCATTAAACTACTTTCCCTTTCTCATCTTCTTAGTGGATCCGTCGACCCCCTCCCGGCCTCCATTTCCTATCATCTTCACACTAAAAAACACACCCACACGCTCACTCGTCACTCAAGCTAGCATCACCAACGTGGTCTCCCACTCCCTGCGCTGGTCAATTAATAGATTTGTAAGAAGAAGACTATTTCATTCTAGCTTGCTTTGTTTAAATTTTTTTTTTTAGTCAAGATAAACCGTAATATAACGTTTGCCTTTATGTTCCTAATTTAATAGGAAAGAATGAAAACCTAGCTTGTTTCGTTTGCCTTTTTGCTTTATTTAAATTTTTTTGCCGACAAGCTTGCGTTTTTTAGTAATCTTTTAATTTACTTAATTAGTTGTTGATGTACTGTGTTCACATATCAAGTTCTTGTATTGTGATATTTTTTATGTTAGCTTTGGAGAGTATTAATGTAAGAACATTATTGTTGGGGAACTTGAATTTTAAATATGAAAATTATATATATATATATATATATTAGGTTGAAATATAAAATAGAAAGATTGACAATTTGTGGAGATGATAAACACGAAATCCACTCATTTTATATAAAATTTCACAATCAGGAAGCATAAAAAAGAACCACAGGAAAAAGAAGAAGAAGAAGAGAAAAAAAAAAAAAAAAAGACCCTATTGTGGCGCTTGCTCAAGCAAGTGCCACAGGAGGGGGACCTCCTGTGGCGCTTGCTCAAGCAAGCGCCACAATAGGGTCTTTTTTTAAAAAAAAAAATTTAAAATATTGTGGCGCTTCCAAGCGCCACAGCTTTTTTTAGTGGCATCTAGATATGTGGCACTTCTCTAGCGCCACAGTTAATGCAATTATAAGCGCCACAGCTTTACTTTTTTGTAGTAGTGATGGCATGTGGTTGTATGGTGGAGGATTAAAATGAGGCTCATAATATAGGTTATATGGCGTCGGAGATGGCACGTGGTATGATCTATAGGGTGGGTGTGGTGGGCAATGAGTTTGGAATGAAGGTTGTTGGTAGGGTTCATGGTGTGGAGGGTGGAATAGACCATAACATTCTTAATCAATTGGACTTTCTTGACATCCCAACCTAGGTTGAAGAAGCATCAATGATTGTTGAATAGAATGGATGCTTTCAGAGATAGATTCTTTCCTTTCAGTCGAATCTCTTGCAGAAGAGTGAGATTGAAATGGTAAACCTTGATTACCATTAAACCAGCCATAAGAATTCAATACAATAAAATCCCAAAGAATCACAAGATAACGATCTAACTAAAAACTATTAAAATAAGAAAAAGAATCTAAGAGAATACAAATGCAAATGAAAAAGAAAGAGAAATTTCAAAATGACAAAAGATACAAGTATGCGATGAATTAACTTGGAGACATGGTGACTTCAGATAAATATGCTCAAAATCATATCAAATTTAATGCAAACAACACCACATATAAGCTATCAAGTCAAATCAAGGCAAGAATGCAATGAATGCTATGCAAGCTACCTAAATGCAAAAATCCTAAGCAATATACAAAGAAAAAAAAATGCAAAATTAACAAGCTTCACCCGAGTCACTCCTTGTCAAAAAAGAATTTGACAATTAGATTACCCAGAGAGTCAATTACTTAGCTCCCCGGCAACGGCGCATTTGATTGACGGACTTTTTGTCTTTTAGCCTTGGGGTCCACAATAAAAAATTTACCAATGATTGTATATAGGCAAACCTATAATCATTCTCTATTCTCGAGGAGCCTTTTATTGAATTATAAGTAATCTAATATGCCATGCAAATGCAATGAAAAAAAGGGAAAAATTGGTTTTGGATTTTGTTGAAAATAGATAAATGCAAAATTTAATTAAAATCCTAAAGCTATGATTTTTTGTCTTTTCAAATAGTGAATGGAATGAAATTGAAATTGTAAATATGAATAATAAAACTGAACTTTGGTGGGAAATTTGATGGCTTTCCTAGCTCCTTAAAATAATTTGGGAGTTACTTTTGCATCAAGTCAAAGTGAAAACTTCAAGCAAATGCATTGTGTCCAATTTACCTAATTAATGACTATTCCTACTATCGCATTCATAGTCATCTCTTAGATAAATTGTTAAAAACTACTTGATCTGTGTTTGAAAATTATTTTAATGCACTTGTTTCTTCTTAAATAAGAGCACTATCACGACACTCAATTTGAAATAAATCCATCACACAAACTAGTAATGACATAGAATGCATAACTTCAATAATTCAAAAGGAAAATAAGTTCAATACATAATCTAAGTGCATCAAAGCAAAATCCAATGCAAATATTAACCAATAAAGACAAATGAATACTCTTCCAAGTCTCACAAATATGTATCAATATAAAATCAAACCAAAAATAACACAACTAATACATATAACGAGCTAATAATGGAAAACTAATAAACTCCGTTTTGTAGCATATTGAAGCTCTTGCCACTCTTCACCACCAAGAAGTAAGAAATTTAGCCACAAATAACCACTACCACAGTCCAGGTGAGTTGCTGAAACAACATTTCCATTAAAGCTAATGAAAATGTCGAATTAATGGGGAAAGGAGGGAATGGTGTGTCAGGTTCTGTGACGAAAGAATGGAAGGAATAAAGGTAAGAGAGAATGGATGATGGTGGTGGTGGCAGTGGAGAATGCTATGATGTTAGAGTCCAAAGATCGAGGAAGAAGAAGGAAGAAGAAAAAAGATATGCTGAAGATCAGAACAGAGGAAGGAGGAGGAATGGTGGTGCTGACTGCTGATGATTTTGTGAAGCTCACAAGAAATAGAGAACAAGGAACGGTGATGGTAGTGAAATGGTTGGAGAAGGGGAGTGGCTGACTCCAAAAGAACAGGGGCCGCGGCTAACAGTGGAAGAAAAAAAAAATGGTGCGCTGAGGTGAAGAATAGTGGGTTAAATGGTGGAGAGCAATAGGACGTTGGAGTGATGAGCGACGGAGACAGAGATCGTTGGTAATGTTGTGACTCTTGGCTCTCTCGGTCAAATCACAGCTCTCAGCCCAGAAGTGGTGACGGTGTGCAGAAGTGAGGATGAGAGACTGTGGTCTCGTCTCCCTCCTCTTCAAGCTCTCTCACACTCTCTTGCACTCTGCATCTCCAGTCCCTCGCGGTGCCTCACTCTTGCTCTCCCTCTCTGTTTCGGATCTGCCTTCCAAGTCCACTTACAGGGCTTCTCCGGTGCTGAGGTTGCTGGAAACAGAAATATAGAGAGGAGGGAGGTCCTTGACGGTGGTGGTGACTCTCCGTCTCTTTCCCTCTCCTCTCAAGCTCTCTCCGCTCATGCTCTCACGCCGCGCCTCCACTCTGATTTCTGCTTGCGTCCCGTCTCTATCTGAAGAAGCAGGAACAGTGCCCTAATTCCCTGGTCAAAACGCAAATTTTGACCAGGGACCATTCTGATAAAGTAAAAAGTTCTGAGAAGGGACTAACTTGCAAAATATTCGAAACATTGGTGAGGTCACTGTAATTTTCAAACCTTCTGGGTACTTTTATGTAATTTTCTCTGACACCATTTTCTTCACAAATTTGTGATTTTCATAAATCATGGGCCTTTTCTGTAATTTTTCTCAGTCCTCAAGATATTAATTCAACCCTCCAAAATCTCAATTTTTTCTTCCAAAACCCCTACAAATGCAATATTAAACACCATATAGCATCAAAAGTTCAAGGGACAATTGTAAAAAAAAAATAATTAATAAATTATGACCATTTTACCTCTAATTGCAATTAATTCAAAACAATTGTCCCTAACTAAAATTAGTGTTTAATTATGCAATATTGTCTCAGGAAATGCATTAAAAATCCCAATTAATTATGATAATTTATACAAAAATATAGTTCAATCAATGTCATCTGACCTGGAAACTTGTGAGAACGTATGCCTTTTCGAATCTTTATAGAAAAATCTTCTCTACAAGGAAATATAATAGAGAGAAAGTGATTGGCATAAAAGAATGAATTGTATTGCAGAAATATGCTTCAACCAATGAAAGTGATTGGTAAATATTACCTAACATCGTTACTTTTGTGGTGGGGCCCACGTTATTATGTTACAGTGTTAGGTTATATTTAATGGTCTTAACATTTATTTTTCCAATCTTAAATATTCATAGGTATTTTTGTATCTCCAAAAAACATATCATGGTGCTTAGTTGAAAATTATGAGTTTATGATACCCTTTTAATGTATATTAGACACATTGCATTGAAGACTTTGTTGATCAAATAAATTTGTGATTTTTCTCCTTGATTGACCCTTTTGTTTTTTTACCCGATTCTTGTTTGACTTGAATGTCACGAATAGATTCATTCACATTTTGTAGATACATGCACTCTTTTTTGCATTAGTTTTGTATACAGATAGATACATTCATGGGTATTTCCACTTGGTACCTTAAGCATATATACATATATTGTCAACTTAATGACAATAAATGGCTATAAATGAATCGGTATTTAAAGTAATTAAGAGGGTCATCAAGTGAAACGTGTTCAGATATTACAGTGTCATCACTGCATATAATCAATGCATATACTGATAGCATATATTTAATCGTTGTTTAGCCCTAACCGTTAAGTTTGTGAGAATATTTTAATAAATAAAAAACGAAACATATTTTTTCACGGTGGTTTTGAAAAATTTTGTAAAACCGTAAACTATTTTTCAAAACACTTAACAGGTTATCTTAACACCTGTTAAATATTTCTTCACACCATCGTTGTCAAACTCGCGACTTGACTCTCCGAGTTTACCGTTTTTACGTTTCTAACTTATAAAATCAAGTCGAATCATTGGTAAACTTGTGACCATCATAAACTCGGTTAAATTCATGAGTTTATACATCAAGTTTACCATTTTTACGTTTTTAGCTTACAAAATTGTGTTAACGCACCCTTAAACTCGTGCGAACTTTTACAATTTGATTATGCTCAATGGCTTTATATATGAATTTCATAGAAATTTCTTTATTAAATATGATAAATTATGAATGTTGATAGATTTAATTTCAATTATTTGGATTTAAAATATATTCAAATCAAATTGTTGCCAATTTTTCATATTTTAATTATTTAATTATATACTAATAATATCTATTTAATGGTAAAACTAAACTCTTACGAGTTTACGATACGAATTTACATCACTATCACGAGTTTGCTTAAACTCGCGAATTTGACAACCATGCTTCGCACAATCTCCGCCTCTTGATATTTAACAGTTTGCCTTACAATTGTTAATTATTGAGCGTCATATATTAATGATTCTATAGTAGTGACATAAATTATGTTACAGTAAATTTAATATTTTTTAATATCAAGCTTTAATCTCCACCAAAAAGAAATATTATGCCCAAATTCAATTTTGTTCAATTGTAGTCCATACACACGTTGATCCAAAGTGTTTCAATTGAAAAATGAATTAACTTAATTGTGTCTAAATAAAGGGTTAAAATATAAAAATAGTCGTGAGCTTTTATTCAAAGTACGTACAATACCATATATATTTTTGGATGTTTAAAAATACTCATGAACATTCAAGATGTGAGTAAAAATGTCATGACCCTTAACCATCCTAACATTTATTTTTCCGATCTTAAATGTTTATAGTTATTTTTGTACCTCCGAAAAATATATGGTGGTGCTTAGTTGACCACTATGAATTTATGATACCCTTTTAATGTATACTAGACACATTGCATTGAAGACTTTGTTGATTAAATACATTTATGATTTATCTTTCTCCTTGTTTGATCCCTTTTTTTTTTTTTCCTGATTCTAGCTTGTTTGACCTGAATGTCATGAGTAGATTCATTCACATTTTGTAGATACATGCACTCTTTTTTGTTTTAGTTTGGTATACAGAAAGATACATTCATGGGTATTCCCTATTTGTACCTTAAGCATATACACACATATACGTCAACTTAATGACAATAAATGGCTATACATGAATCAGTATTTAATGTAATTAAGAGGGTCATCAAGTGAAAGGTATTCAGCTATTACACTGTCATCAATGCATACATAAAGCGTAGGTAAAAGTGATTGGGTATAACTATATTCTATTCTATATATACAAAAGGACAATACTCAATTTTCATCAAGTACTGCACAAGACATATACATACATACATAAGCAATAACAAAGAGCCATGGATCCGAAATGGGGTCCCTATCCTCCTTGTCAAAGCCGTAACTGTTCTAGTCGTCAATGTTGTGCTGGAGGTTCTCTCTCTTCCCCCTTCTCTCTCTCTCTCTATATATATATCTTCAGTTCTTAATATAAGATATATTTGGGAAGTTAAAATAATATAAGACAAATTTTTCATATTTATCAGTTTTTTTTCTAATTTACCACTATTGATGCTCCTTCAACAATAATCAAGGAGAAGAGGGAATGAGAACATTAAGGAGGATACCTAGGGTATTTTAAAAAATACATTTCATATTAACAAACTTAGCCAACTTTCTTAATACAATTAAATTAGGTAAATATGTCTTATATTAAGGAATGGAGGAGTGTATATATATATCTATGTCTCTCTATCTGATTTTTCTTTTGGGGTTTGTTGGGTGAAAATTAAAGATAAGTACAGGTATAGCTGGCCAGAATTGGTGGGGAAGGACGCTGAAGGGGCAACAAGAGTGATCAATGAGACCAACCCAGAAGTGACTGTGGTGAAGATCTTTGAAAACTTTTTTACGACGTGTGACTTCTGCTGCAACCGTGTTCGCATCATTGTCCATCGTTCCACCAACAAGGTTGTCTCCCTCCCCCAAGTTGGCTGACTTCGCTTCCATGCATCATTAATGATAATGCTTCATGATCAAAAGTAATGTTCCCAACAAATAAATTAATGCCCTTTGAATAAGGGAATATTGATTATTGGCTTAATTAGACATGTATGAGGCATTGTTCTCTTATCCTATATGAAAGGGTTTGTTAGTTATCTTTATCCTCCACATTTGTTTCATCTCAGCAGCAGGTCTTTCTCATTTTGTAACAAAAATCCATTCCATCTTCTCACATCTAATATACTAACTTCAAATATTACAAGTCACTTCTAACCACTTTATCGAAGCTAACCAGAGGTGAGTACGTCATTGACTTTATTTGAAAATGAAAAAAAAAAATTACCCCTAACTAATACCATGAATTACATCCAAGAAGTCATAGAAGTTGCAATTAATTAATGAGATTTTAAATAGGAAAAATCTTTAAAAAAGACATCATTAATACTCCTTTGGTATTATTTATAGGTAGAGAGAGAAAATTTTTGATCTTGTTTATAAGGCAGAGAGAAATTTTTCATCTGAATGTACTTCCTCCTTCCCTATATATAAAGTCTTAAACCAAATTCGAGGTTTTCGAAAACAATTAAAATTAGTTAAAAGTGATAAATATGTAGGAAATATAATTTTTTCACCTAAAATATCATTATTTGTGAATGAGTAAGAGATGAGTAATAACAAGAAGATGATGAAAGAGAATGTTGTGGGAAAGATGATGTGAGAGAATAAGAGAATGAGAGAGTCCAAAGTTACACTTCTTTTATTATTATATTGACTTTGTTTTTATGAGTTATAAAATATACTAAATAGGGGTAAAGTTAAAAATTCTTGAATTTTATGGAAGAATCAATAAAGTTTAAGATTCTTTTTTTCGGCTTGTGTGAAATATATTAAAAACGCCTTATAAATAGAATCAAAAGAGAACATACTTGGTGACTTATAACTAAGGACCATATGTTCTCCCCCCCCCCCCTCTAAAGTGAGACTTATAATAAGAAATAGAGAGGTTAAATAAACGTGCTCATATAATTTTGTTCGGTACATTATATAACTACTGTGAACTACAGTCTCAGGGTCAAAATATTCAACATTATTTATTCATAACAGTTATCACCTTATGCGAGCTAACAAATCACTTTTTTTTGTTCTTGGCTTTTATCATTTAAGTACTACCATCTTCCTATATATTTAACCCTTTGACAAATTCCTATTTTTATTATATATTTTTATATTTTAATTAGAGATTTTGTCATAATTATTGAGCTTAAAATGCCTTTCTTGAGATAAATTGATATTAAGAGAAAATATATTAAATTAGGACTAAAAAGGGTAAAATTGTAAAAATAATTATAATTACTCTTAATCATTTATTTTTCTGAGAATGTTTGATTTTGGTTTACTTTTTTAATTTTAGGTGCTTGAAAAATTGGATTAAATTTGAAAATGGCAGTTTTGGGCTCGAATTTCAGAAATGACCGTTTAATTCCATATATTTGAAAACTGTCAGAATGGTCCACGAGCTGAGCTGAAGCTGCTACTTTTTTGGCAGATTCAAGTAGATTAAAAGGAAGCATAAGAAGCAGAGACGCTAGCAACACACACCGGACCTTGGATCTTAAATCCTCCTCCATATCCACCTTCGCCCTTCTCTTTCCCCGGTGACCTTCGTCTCTTCATTCACGGTCGCCGTCGACCACCACACCATCCTCACCACCACAGAAACTGCCACGAACCAGAATAGAGCACTGTGAGTTTCAAAGCTCCGGAAGGCCGTGGAGCAGGACCTACAGAGCGAGAGAGTGTCTTCACCGCCACCTTCACTGTTCTCCGTCCGTTTAACATAACCTCCGGCAATCTGTATTCTGTTCGGTCAGCTTGTTCACAGAATCATTCCAACCCTGTTTCATCATTGTTATTCATCTATGCCATTAATCATTTTCTAATAACCTCATTCTTCAATTAATTGATTAGGGCTGAAGTTTTAATAGTGTTTGGTGGAGCTTTGTTGATGAATTGCAGTAGCTAAATCCCTCTTCTTTTAAAGCAAAGGATTAATTTTTGAGCTTGGACCTTTACAGGGGAGTGTTCTACTACTTAATGTCTATATCTAATCTTTTGTATTAGTTAAATTTTAGGTTTAGAGTTTAATTAGTATATTGTATTGAAGTCTTGTATTGAGGTTTCATACAATTCTTGAGACTAGATGTGTATTGGGTTTTAACTTTGTGCATTTGACACTTTGTACTTAATTAGTAGTAATTTCTTGTGTATTGACTTAGTTAAGCTTGTGCTTGAAATTGCTGTGAATATATTATGTTCGTAATACAAGGGTTCTTGGTTACTTCTGTCTTACATATTGTCAATTTCAATTGTTAGTGTTTAAATTGGGTTTTGGTTAGAGAGATCAATTTCTACCCGGTATGGAGGAATTAATTCACCAACCTCAAGCTAGCTCAAAGGGTCTTTTGAGCAAATTTGTCAAACTAGCACACTCCCATATTCTTTTGAAGCAAGAATTGTTGAAATTCATTGTTCTAGGAAGCTTAATCATACTTTTCAAAACCAATTTCAATACCATTTCACTTTTATTCCAAAAATATTAGTTTTTAAAACATTTTAGTTTAATTCCAATTTAGTTGTTAAATAAAAAGCTCAAAATCATTTTTAACTTGTTTTATGCCAATCACCACACTTAATTTCTAGGTAATTAATAAAAGGCTCATGGAGAGACGGTCCGGGATTACACCCTATATTACAATACTTAGTTTCTTTTCGTTAGTTGCATACTATATCATTACATTAATCATGATCTGGTCATAAATATAATAGGGGCCTTTTTATAAAAATAAAATACATTTTTTACATATTTATTTAGTTTAACCAATTTTAATAAACTTTTGATATATATATATATATATATATAATTGGGTTGTTTTGTATTATTACTTTGGTTCAACATATTGCATGCAGGAAAAATAATTATTAATGGGAAGGCCAAAGGATAGAGTGAGGGAATTACACTTTGACGCATCAGAGAAGAAAAGTGAAGTGTAAGCATTGTAAAGAGGAATTTGCAGCAGCAGCAAGTGCTACCAGATTGAAGCTCATAATCAACTGGAAACCCTTGGCATTAAAGTATGTATTGGCTTTCCCCAATCTAACAATTTTCGTTCTCACAATCCAAACTCCAATAATGATCTTGAACACAACCTGCTACGTTCTCAAGGTACATAACTATACTACTATTATACTCCCTCCTATTTTTTGATTTTTTTCTATAAGTTGTCTGTATGATGTTTTTTTTGACCCTTTGTATATATAAGATACCATATATGATATATTTATTACATCTCTCCCATATTGTTGCCCTTATTTAATTTTAATTTCCATCCACCCAAACTATTAGTTAGTTGACAGTTAGGTTTAGCTTTTGAATTTTTTTCTGTCCAAAATTCCCTTTTTTAATATAATAATTACTTAAATATTTATATCAAAAAAATTATACAACGAAAAAAGTATTCTAACACATACAAAAATGTCCTAATCAAATGGTGCCGTTGTGCCATTGTCGAGGAGATAGGTAATTGGCTCCCTAGGTGATCTAATTGTTAAATTCACTTTTGACTAGGGGTTTCTCATGAAAAGCTTGTTAGTTTTGCATTTTTGGTTTCTCATTGCATATGGTTTAGGATTTTACATTTAGGTAGCTTGCATTGCATTCATTATAGTTTTACATTGTCTTGACTTGTTAGCTTTTGTGTAGTGTTGTTGCATTAAATTTGATATGATTTTGAGCTCATTTGTTTGAATTCACCATGTCTCCAAGTTAATTCTTTACATACTTGCATCTTTTGACATTTTGAAACTTCTCTCTTTTTTTTTTAATTTGTATTTGTATTTTTTTAGATTCTTTTTATTAGGTTTTATAGTTTATAGTTAGATAGTCATCTTGTGATTTATTGGTATTTATTGTATTGAATTCTTATGACTTGGTTTAATTGTAATCAAGATTCACCCTTTCAATCTCACTCTTCTGCAGGAGATTCGACCAAAAGGAAAGAGTCTATCTCTCAAAGCATCGATTCCATTGAACAAACATTACGGCTTCTCAAGCCAAGTTGGAGAGTCAAGATAGAAGTCTAATTAGTCAAGAATGTCATGGTCCATTCCACCCTCCGTACCATGAACCCTACCAACATCCTTCATTCCAACTTCATCACCCACCACACCCACCCTATAGATCATACCATGAGCCTTTTCTGCCACCATATAACCCATATTATGAGCCTCATTCTAATCCTGCACCATATAACCGTATGTCATATCATGAACCTACTTCTTTATTCCACCCGCTTCTCGACCATGTCATCCACATCCTGAGTCCCTTTAGCCACCATTTTAGCCATCTTATGGACCTCATTCTCAACTATATGTGCCAAACCAAGAACCTACTATTGGTGAAGTCATTAAAGAAATCCAAAATCCAATGACTCATACTATAAATGAGGAGCAGTCACACATGGAGACCTTTGCTCATCGCATGGGCTCTATAATGAGACAAATGGAATAACAAGATAAAGAGAATGAGAATTTGGACAAGGAAATTAAGTGTCTCACTTAGCAATCACAAGTGTTGAAGACGAATTTCCAAGAAAATCCTCCTCCCATGTCCACACATATGTGAGAAGTGAAGCGATTGAAAAAAGAAAATGAGAAGTTAGAGAAAGCAATCGAGTGGCTTGCACAAAAGTCTTCTAAATGCAACATTCCACATGAGACTCATCCTCCATTTCCTACATGCGAGCCAACTAATCAAGCTAAGAAAGTCAAGAAGGTCTCGACCATGTCATCCACATGTTCTGGCCGCGGCCCAAAACTATCTGGGCTTGGTTGGCCGCGGCCCAAAACTATTTGGAATTCAGTTGGCTGCAGCCCAATATGGCTGGCCGCAGCCCAAAACCTTCTGACCATTCTCTGATAACCTTCTGGATGTGGTTGGCCGCGGCCAACCAATTACTGGCCGCGGCCTAGGATCTTCTGAGCTCCCTTAGGCCGCAGCCCATGACCTTCTTGGCCGCGGCCAGAGTGCATTTTCCAGCCTTTCAGTTTCCACAAATTCATACCAGAACTGGTATCATCTGTGACAACACAGTATATAGAACCATTGAACATTCATACCAGATCTATGCCACACTTTCATATTGACTCTCACACAATCAACACCCCTAATCCACACAATTGCTATGATCAAGATACCCTCCTAATGCAGAGTTTTCTAGGTGTGCACAACAATTTGACAGAATGAAGACAAATATAATGCACATTGCTTCTTTAACAACTATTGCAACCCTCATATCATGTCACAGGCATCAGAATCCACAAACATGCATAAGAGTTGAAGAACTTCCCTGGAAGATGCCTGTCCCATTCAGATGCCACCCCTTGCCTTACAATCCTCTTGCTCTCGACAGCTTTCAGTTTGAAATCCCTTTCTTCCTACAAAAGGTAAAAGACCAAACATAAACCTACTAACTTATGCTAAAATCAAAGAAACTAAAGAGATTAAGTTCAAAACTTGGGTTGCCTCCCAAGAAGCGCTTAGTTTATAGTCTTTAGCCTGACTTTTCACTTTGGTCACTCTTCATTTGATAAGTAGATGGTGGATACTAGCCTATCCACATCTCCTCCCCAATAATGCTTCAACCGTTAACCATTATCCTTGAATCTCTCGCCCTTATCATTCTCCAGCTCCACATCACCATATTTTGATGCCTGAATCACCTTGAATGGCCCAGACCATCGGGATTTAAGCTTTCCGGGGAAGAGCTTCAGTTTGGAGTTATAAAGAAGGACAGTTTGACTAGGTTCAAAGCTCTTAGGAATGATTTTACTGTCATGATCCCTCTTTGTCTTCTCTTTGTAAATCCTTGAACTCTCATAAGCATTTAAGCGGATTTCATCCAACTCATTGAGTTGGAGTAGCCTCTTTTCTCCCACAGCTCGTGAATCAAAATTTAGCTTCTTGATTGCCCAATAGGCCCCATGTTCCAATTCCACAGGCAAATGGCATGCTTTTCCAAACACTAATTGATATGGAGACATACCAATAGGCATTTTATAAGCTGTTCGATAAGCCCACAGAGCATCATCTAAGTTGGAAGAACAGTCTTTCCTAGTAGTGTTCACCATCTTCTCAAGAATGTTCTTGATTTCCCGGTTGGAAATCTCAGCTTGGCCATTTGTTTGGGGATGGTAAGGTAATGCTACTTTGTGCCTCACACCATATTTCTTCATCAAAGCTTGAAATTGATGATTGTAGAAGTATGATCCGCCATCACTGATAATTGCTCTTGGTGTGCCAAACCTTGTGAAAATGTGCTTCTTAAGGAATTTCAGTACCGTCTTGGCATCATTTGTCACACATGCCATAGCTTCTACCCATTTTGATACATAGTCCACTCCAACTAAAATGTATTCATTGTTAAAAGACTTAGGAAATGGACAAATGAAATCAATCCCCCATACATCAAAGAGTTCAACTTCTAACATGCTATTCAGTGGCATCTCATTCCTCCTAGATATTGTCCCCACTCTCTGGCACCGATCACATTGGAGGATAAAAGCATAAGCATATTTAAATGGAGAAGGCTAGTAAAACCCACTCTAAATGACTTTCGCAGCAGTTTTCTCTCCTCCAAAATGACCACCATACTCAGACGAATGACAACAATGCAGAATGCACTCTTGTTCATTTTCTGGAACACACCTTCGAATGAGTTGGTCAAGGCACCGCTTAAATAAGTAAGGTTCATCCCAAAAGTACTTCTTCACTTCATGCAGAAACTTACGCTTTTGATGAGAATTGAACTCCAAAGGTAGCACTCCACAAACCAAATAATTTACAAAATCGGCAAACCATGGTGTAGATGAATGATCAACAAAGAACAGCTGTTCATCCGGAAATGATGCTTGGATCATGTCAGAATCATCAAGTTGAGGCTCGGTGCTCAGCCTTGATAGGTGGTCGGCTACTTGATTCTCTGTACCTTTTCTGTCAATTATGTTCAGGTCAAACTCTTGAAGTAGGAGCACCCAGCGAATGAGTCTAGCCTTAGAATCCTTCTTGGTGAGTAGGTACTTTAGAGCTGAATGATCAGTGTAAACAGTAACCTTGGTACCCACAATATACGGTCTAAACTTCTCACATGCATAAACTATGGCAAGTAACTCTTTTTCAGTAGTGGTATAACTGAGTTGGGCACCATCGAGAGTTTTACTCGAATAATATATAGGGTGAAAAAGTTTCTCTGCCTTTTACACAAGAACCGCACCAACGGTGTAATCACTTGCATCAGCCATGATAATGAAAGGTAAAACCCAGTCCGGAGCCACTAAGATAGGAGCTGAAATGAGACACTTCTTTAATTCTTCAAAGGCATGTAGACACTCATCATCAAACTTGAATTCCACATCTTTTTCCAAAAGCTTAGAAAGGGGTTTGGCAATCTTTGAGAAATCCTTGATAAACCTCCGATAGAACCCGGCATGTCCAAGAAAGCTTCGGATACCCTTTACATTAGTAGGTGGTGGTAATTGCTCAATAATAGCAATTTTAGCCCTATCTACTTCCAACCCATTCTTGGACACTCTATGGCCAAGTACAATGCCTTCTTGCACCATGAAGTGCCATTTCTCCCAATTGAGAATTAAGTTTGCCTCTTCACACCTTGTAAGCACTGCATCTAAATTCTCCAAACACGAGTCAAAAGATGGACCAAAGACAGAAAAATCATCCATGAATACTTCAATTGTCTTCTCAATCATATCAGCAAAAATGGACATCATGCACCGTTGAAAAGTAACTGGTGCATTGCATAGTCCAAAGGGCATTCTTCTGAAAGCAAAGGTGCCATATGGACAAGTGAAGGTGGTCTTCTCTTGATCTTCTGGAGCTATGGCAATTTGGTTATAACCGGAATATCCATCAAGGAAACAAAAGAATTCCTGATCGGCTAAGTTGTCCAACATTTGATCTATGAATGGCAAAGGAAAATGATCCTCTCTTATAGCTGTGTTGAGCTTCCAATAATCCATACACACCCGCCAACCAGTCACCGTGCGAGTAGGAATTAGTTCATTTTGGGTGTTAGCCACTACAGTCATGCTACCCTTCTTAGGGACACATTGGACTGGACTCACCCATGAACTATCAGAGATAGGGTACACAATTCCAGCGGAGAGCCATTTAAGGATTTCTTTCTTGACCACTTCTTTCATGATTGGATTCAATCGCCTTTGATGCTCAATAGACGTTTTATGATCATCTTCTAACAAAATTTTGTGCATACACATCGAAGGACTGATTCCCTTAATATCTGCTATGGTCCAACCTATGGCTTGCTTGTGTTCTTTCAAAACTCGTAGGAGCTTCTCTTCTTGCAAATTCGAAAGATCGGAACACACAATCACTGGGAGAGTGTTGGCATCTCCTAAGTAAGCATACTTAAGATGAGATGGTAAAGGCTTCAACTTCAAAAGAGTGCTCAATGCCTCAGCCACCTCAAGTGGCTCAAAGTTCCTTTGTCTTGAGTGAGGGAATGTTTCCATACGAAAAAGGTTTGCAATAGCTTCTTCATCAAAGTCATCCAAACTCTTCTCCCCAATTAGAAATGCTTCTAACGGGTCCTTGATCATTGGAGCATATGACTCTTGAGGAACAAGTGTGTCCAATATATCCACAAATGAACATTGAGCTGAATCATCATGGAACTTCAAAGCTTTCGGCATGTTAAAGATCACTTTTTCGTCATCCACCCTCAAAGTGATTTCCCCCTTCTCCACATCAATCAGAGTTCTTGCTCTAGCTAAAAATGGACGACCTAAAATGAGTGGGATCTTCCAATCAACCTCACAATCAAGCACCACAAAATCAGCTGAGAAGATGAACTTGTCTACTTTCACTAAGACATCTTTAATGATTCCTCTAGGTTTAGAAATACTCCGATCAGCAAATAGAAGGGTCACTGTGGTAGGCCTTGGCTCTCCTAACCCCAATTGGTTAAAAACAGCCAAGGGCATCAAATTGATGCTAGCACCTAAGTCGCATAGAGCCTTACCATTGAAGTTCGTTCCAATATTGCAAGGAATATAGAAACTCCCTGGATCTTTCAACTTGGTGGGTAACTTCCTTTGGATCACGGCACTACATTCTTCAGTTAAAGCCACAGTTTTAAATTCATTAAATCGCCTCTTCTTGGACAACACATCCTTTAGGAACTTGGCATATTTAGGCATCCCCTCTAAAGCTTCAGCAAAAGGAATGTTTACATGTAGTTGCTTAAACATATTCACAAACTTTTTGCATTGTGCATTTTCCTCCTTCTTTTTGAATCTTTGAGGAAATGGTAAAGGAGGCATGACAGTGGAGGTGGTTGGTTTGCTCTTCTTTTCATTGTTCAGCTCTTGTTCCCTCTTCTTACTTTTGCTAACATCATCCAATCCACCCTCAGTTTGCTTTCTCTTTTTAGTTTCCTCGTCTTCCACCATAATTTCTGGAGTTATAACTTCCTCCTCTTCAACTTCAATGTCCACTTGCTCATCTTGCTTTGGTCCCGTTGTGCTTGAGCTAGGCATGTTCGAAAGCACCTTACCACTTCTCAAATGAATGGCCTTACATTCTTCTTTTCCACCCCGCTTTGGATTAGGGATAGTATCACTTGGGAGACCATTTTGAGCCATGGCATTTACTTGTATTGCTAATTGTCCCACTTGAACTTCAAGGTTCTTAATAGCAGAGTCATTAAGAGAAAAGGTAGCCTTACTCTCACCTCTTGAAGATTCCACTTCTGTTAAGATATGGGACAACATCTTGTCCGTCTTAGATTCTTCTTCTTTCATAGGAGCTTGCCTTGATTGCATTGGAAAACCCGGTGGAGGGACCGGCTTGGTGCCAGAAGTAGACTCATGAGGAGGGTTCAAGGTGTTACCTTGACTCCAAGAAAAGTTGGGATGAGCTCTCCAAGCACGGTTGTAAGTTTGTGAGTATGGATTACCTTGAGAAGGTTGAAATTTTCCCATATAGTTGACATATTCAGTGCCCATGTAGAGAGGGAAATTGTCAGACAAGTGGACATCATTGCATTGCTCACATACAATCGGAGTGGATTGAACAGAATGCACACCACGAGCATTGCCCTTATGTATTTGAGACTCTAAGACATCAAAACATTTGTTCAATACAGACAAAATGGTGGCAATTTGTGATGAAGAGTCTTCTTTTGTGTTGAGTAGGGTTGGGGTAGTTCTCCTATCATTACCTTGGGTGTTGTTTGCAGATAATTGATCCAAAAGTCTAAACACCTCATTTACAAGCACATTCCGATAACCTCCATTAGTCATAGAGTCCACCATTGCTTTAGATTGAGGATTCAAGCGTGTGCAGAAAATTTGGATCACTACCCACTTGTCCACCCCGTGATTAGGGCATTGTTTCATTAACATCTTGTACCTTTCCTACGCGGCATACAAATGCTCATCCGGCTGTTGTCTAAAACTTAGAAACTCGTCCCTTGCTTCCACTGACTTATCATCAGAGAAAAATTGAGCTCTAAATTTAGCTTCAAGATCAGCCCAAGAGGTTATGGATCCTTCCGGGAGATTGTTAAACCAATCTCTAGCTTTCTCTTGTAGAGAGAGAGAGGGAATAACCACAACCTCAGCACATCATAATCATCACCGGTTTGATCTCGAAAGTGTATGCTTGCATCTCCGGTATTCAGATGCACAATTGAGTTCCTCTCATGTTCCGGCTAGCAAAGTCATTGACAGTGGCTCTATCATATTCATCCTCCATTGTTTCAGACTCAGTTTTAGTTTTAGACTCAGTTTCTGTTTCAGACTCAGTTTCTGATTCTGTTTCAGTTGTCTCTGACTCTGATTCTGCTGCTGAATCAGTTTCTTCTTTAATGCGCGGTAACCCGTCAAGTACCACTATCAGTTCATTCCCTTACAGATGTTGCATGAACTGGGCTGATACCTACGAAAAGGCAAAAACCAGCAAGTATCAAGCTAAAACAAGTGAAATTTAATACAGAAAACAGTGAAAGAAAAATTATAAATCTAACTAAAGAACCAAGCAAAATCTACTAACACAAGCCTAAGGTCAACTAAAAGATTTGTTAAACCAGTCCCCGGCAACGGCGCCAAAAACTTGTTTGCCACCGCAAGTGCACGGATCGCATCAAGTAATAAAGTGATAAGTGAGATCGTTCCCTCGAGGATTTGAGTAACAATTTAGTCAAGCAATGGGCAATGGAATTTGTTTAACTTAATCAAACACATCAAGCAATGGGCTTGATGTGTTTGATTAAGTTGAATCAAAACAAAGTGTTGAGTGTGAGAAAAACAAATTCCAAGGATATAATGATAACAACTAAAAATTACTGGACAAAACTATGATTCTTGTGAATTCAATCAATTAGAGTAAACCTAGGATTGTTCGCTCCTTTTTGTATATCATAAACTCAATATACTTCCTCTTCGATATTACTTTTATGGAATATATATGTGTCAGTCTAAGGTTCAATAGCCATTGGTTAAGCTCTCTCAAGTCATAACCAAACTTATATTTTCCATTAAGATACACAATCTCTTGCTGTATTTAAGGGAAAATAATCATTAAACAGCCTCCTTACTTTGACAATGCTAGGCTAATAACTATATCTCTATGTTATTAATAAACCATCCATTTAACTCTTTAAACTTCAATTCTAGCATAATTCTACCCACGTTCCTCAATTAGATTAACTCTCTCAAGCTTAATCTAGTTGAACATATTATTCACAGTGCTAGCAAGTCATGAATATAAGTGAAAACAGGGAAGAATTAACACATGTATACCATTAGCTACTAAGAGGAAGAAGAATTCAAGTTTAATCTATACAAAAGTGCAGAACAATCCTAGAATGAAAAACCTAGCTACTCATATTCAAAAATGAATTACAAATAGCAACATTAAGTGTAGCCATATCAGAATCACAGTGGAAAAAGGGAATGAATACAGAAAGATCAAGAAAACTGGAGTTGAAATCTCTTCCAATCTTCAATCCCACTCGATTCTCCTTGATTTCTAGCAAATCCCAGCTCTCAGCACCTCTCCAGCCACTTCTTTCGGTCTTTCCAAATTGGGGATCCCCCCTTTTCAAACCCTGGGTTTCACTTTTTATATCTCTTCAAATGTTAGAACGCACAGCATCATTTGCGGGGGTTGCCCGCGGCCAGCCACTCTGTGGGCGGCGGCCAACAAGCTTCTGTTCATCTTTGGGCTGCGGCCCATGAGTTCTTGGCCGCGGCCATTGAGTATCTGACCTCCTGTTGGCTCATCTTGGCCGCGGCCCACGAGATGGCTGGCCGCGGGCAATGACTTTCTGTGCTGCTGTTGGTTCTTCTTGGCCGCGGCCCATGGGATGGTTGGCCACGGCTAGGCTCCTTCCAGAGTTCATCTTCTCTTTTCTGCCCTGTTCTCCTCCCAGCTTGCTTTCCCCTGGAATAGTTGATGGCTTCAACTTCCTTTGCCTCCTTCTCTCTGTATGTGGCTTCCTCTAGGCCAGCTATGACTGAATCTATATCAGTTCACACAAAGGACTCACAAACATAGTTAGGCATTCATAGTAGTTAGTGAATAATGTCCTCCACATTTGCAATCTGCTGTGCATAGCATGAGAAAAACACATTTCATCACTTTAACACCCTCGAACGCTCACTAATACACCCAAATTGAGGTAAAACAGGATGAAATGTGAAATTCTAACAAGCATTTCATGAAGTTAACAAGTAGGCATAGGAGCAGGTTGGGAAGGAGGAGGAAGGGAAGCAGGCAAGGGTGGAGGTTGGGGACAAAGAGGAATCGAAGTAGTCAGAGGAGTAGGTTGGGAAGGAGGAGAAAGTGAAGCAAGCAGAGGAGCAGGTTGGGACGGAGGAGCACGAGGAGGTCATGGAGGTTGGGTGAGAGGAGGAATAGAAGCAGGTGGAGGTGCATGTTGAGAAGCAACACGAGGAGGAGAAGGAGGTGGAAGGGTAGGGAGGACAATTCTTTAGAATTTCTTCAGCATGTCGCTTGACCATGATGATGAGGAGAACAGAGGAAGAGGGTGAAGTAAATGTATGAAAATGTGAAGTTTAAATAGATTGAGAGTAAAGAGTGAGAAGGAAGTTGAAGAGGGTCAGTCCATGCAATTATATATGTTCTTTTTCCTATGCCATGAGTTTCATGACAGTTGTTTATAAACACCGTTATTTATCTACAAATTCTTAATGGTTGTTTCGAAAGAACAGTTACAAAACCATTATTTATTATATTTCATAAGGGTTGTTTTCTAAGAACCATGAGAAATGTTCTATATTTTTTTTTTGCAATACATTAAACACGATAAAACATAAAAAAAACAGAGAGAGAGAGAGAGAGAGAGAGAGAACAATGGCGAGTAGCTTGAGGAACTAATGAGATCATTAGGCTACTTGTCACCAGAGTGGCCAAGATCATGGCCAATCCTATACTCATCAAGTATGAGATTGGCCTTCTTGTTCATATTTTACTTATGTCTTCTTTATTTCTCTCCATTTGCCTATATTGCACTTTATTTTTGTTATCATGCACATCAGTTTCCAAATTCCTGCTAATAAATGTTCCAATAATTGAAATTTTGTTTGCTATAATTAAATTGTATCAAATGACATCATAAATAAATCTCAATAAAGTATAGTTGCAAAGTTGTGAATATATCTCTTCTTCTATATAAGTTCCTAATGTTTTTTTGCCGATTATTCAGTTGGTTACAGCTGCAAAAGTTGTTTGAGGCATGCGTCTCAATTAAATTAAAGGTGCATTTTTACTCGTAATTCTCATTCTAATTCCTTTTTATCATGTACTCCCTCCGGTCCTAATTATAGGATAAAGTTGATTTTTTTGGAGAAATTAAGGAAGCCAATTAAATTACTTTAGAGTGTTTATATTTTTAGTATTCTTATATCATATATTAGTTTATTAGTCAAATTAATTAGTTTGGAGAAAAACATAAAAATATAAATACTCTAAAGTAATTTAATTAGCTTCCTTAATTTCTCCAAAAAAGTCAACTTTGTCTTATAATTAGAACCGGAGGGAGTAATATATATGAAGGACATCGTTTATAATGTGTGACACCGAACCTAACCTAACCTATCACCCTTAAATCATCATTCAAGAATTGTGCTTTTGATTCTCTATTTATGTTGTGTGTTTCTAAATTTGTCCAATTATGCTTTGTTCATCAGTAATTTACGATGAAGCTTGGGTTTTAACGCCACTACTTGCTTATAGCATTATGACATTTTGAAGCCTTTACCAAGAAGTTATTCAACTCTATGTTTTATTGGAAGAATGACATGTGCCGCTATAAGGGACTTATTGAAGGAACATATTTACATTTGTTCCCGGAATTATATAGGGCAACAGGCAAAGATACACATAAACCTTAAATAATAAACTTTTTATTCCCACTTTCTACCAAAAAAATTCCCTGCAATAATATTTTTTTAGCTTCTTGTTCTTTTTTTTTTTTGGTACAAGTAGCTTCTTTTTGTTTAATCCTGGTAAACATCATCTAAAACCAAGACTATGTTGAGGTTAGAGGTGATAATATGGGTTGAATCTACATGCTCAACCTATAAAAAGTGACAGGTAATAACGAGTTGTCCTGCTTAATCTTATCATAACTTTATTCCATGATTAACTACTCATTTTTTATTGATTTATCTTTTTTATATTGATAGACGAATTATGTAAAATAGATTACATATTTATATATACAATTTTTCGGGGTTGACTTATTTACATAATTTTATAAAAATACAAAAAATAATTTGAGTTTAGTGTATAAGAGTTTGTAATTTAATTTGAAAATTAAAAGAGTATTTAAAAATGAAAGGGGGGGTGGGAAGAAAAGAAGTCGCATTACTGGCTCTGCTGCATGTTGCGTATTACATGGAAGATATAAATTGTTAAAAGATATAGCCTGCAAAGGGTATGTAGAAATACAGCTGCTTTGTTCGGAAAAAAAAAAACCGTTGCTTATGGCACTCAACCAATTTGGGATGTCATCGTACTTTGAGAAAATCCGCAAGATTTATTTGTGTTCAAGTCCTTAAATGATTAAAATACCCTTATATTAAACTACATCACATGTTGAATAAAAAAATTAACTTTGAATGATCATTTTAGCTATAGTTTGATTATCTAAATATCTCACAAATTAATATTATGTTAAATGAATATATGGCAATGTGAGAAATGCATCAAGTCCAGAAGCTTAAGGAGTAGGCGGTTGGGGTGAATGTTCGTGGCATGGTTGATTTAACCATAATTTTATATATTTTTAATTAATTAAATAAGGACTCTTAATGTATTTTCCAGGGCATTATCGCATGATTAAGCACTCATTTTAATTTGAGGCATTTGTATTGAATTAATTGTAATAAAAGGGTAAAATGACCATAATTATTAAATATTTATACATATGATCTCTTGAACTTTTAATACTACCTTATGCTTAATTTTGCATTGCAAATGCTTTGGGACACAATTGGTGATTTTTGGAGTCTGAATTAATATTTTGAAGACAAGAAAATTGCAGAAAAGGGCCAGAGCAAATTATAGAAAAGTACCCATCAACTTTTTCATGAGGAAAATTTATTGGAGAAAATTACAGAACAATACCCAAGCCACAAATTCAACATTCAAACCGACAGAAAAGCAAAATCTGGGGGGTTTTTCATTGAGCTTCTGGAATATGAAGAAATCACATGCACACATATCACGGAAAGATTTGTGTTGCAGCTTGCTTTCAGACTACACCTAACTATGGTTGGTGAAGGGAAATGGACGGCGGCAATCTCACTATATATACCTCCATCTTCACCACCAGGAAGCATCCCGACTGCAACTACAGCTCTTCCTTCTTCAATTTTCCTCCTCCATTTTCTTTTGCGCAAGGTACTACAGAACGGGGAGTTGAAGTAAGAACGAGGTCACCACTTACACCACCGACCTCTTCCCTTCATCACCACTATTCACCTTTACCAACCTTGGCACCTTCCTTACCACCACGTTCTTCATTTTCGTCACCACACCACCATCTTGTTCACAGTTCAGCAGCACCTTCATCCCAACCACCATCACCTTCGGTCTTCTCCACCAAAAGCCATCAAAAACTACAAGTGCAGCACCCTCATCTCCTCTCTGTGATAGTTTAGAAAGTTTTGCATTTTCCGGAGAACTATTCTAGTTTTCCGGCCCCCACTTCCGGCGAAGCTTGATTTCTTATGAACCATTTTCTCCTCCGTTGTGTCTTATTTTCTTCCTACCATCGTCCTTTCATCATGCAAATACCGCATCATCATTTTCCATCGGTTTTTCTGTGACTCCCGTGTTGTTTCCAATTTTCCGGTGAAGTTTTCAGTTTTCCGGCCCCCATTTCCGGCGACCTCCCATCACTCTCTTCCTCAATTCCGGCGATCTCTTCATCATTAACCATCAGTCCGAGTTGCAAAAATTGAGGAAGCTGAAATTTCGAGTTACACCACCTGGAGCCACGAGTTTGAGGATCTGCGAATGAGAAGTGCGTTTTCTTCGTCAAATACGTGTTGCAGCAGTTCGTTCATTGGATTAATACATGATGACATCATCATACATATATGCTGACATCATCATACATATTGCAACTTTTGACTTCATGCATGCATGTGGAATCTGAATCAAGGGAGTGTTGTTTTGATTTTTCTTATTCAAATATTTTGTTTGATTATTGTTGGAACAATGTGTGATTAAATTTGTGTTGTGGGATTTATATAGATACTTTGCCTATTATTTAAATTAATTTGAGTGGTGTGTTTATTTATATATTTAATTAAATTGTATTTTCTTTTATTTTTTTTAACAAGAAAAACCCAAAAATCAATTTTCCCTTGTTTTATTGAATTTGCTTTTGCATGACATTTAGTATTACCTAGGATTCAATTAAAGGCTCCTTGAGAAAAGAGAGACGACCCGAATATTGCATTATAATGCAATTCTTGGATTAAAAATCTTGTATTTGACCCCAAGACGCAAAGATACGGTCAAATTAATGGTGGAGAGAGTGGTTCATATGGAAGGGTATGTGGTGGGCGAATCTCTGGTGGAGAATGGCACTTAGAAGCCTTTTGTGCTTCCTCTAGCTCTTTATTGCTTTCTTTTAGATACTCCACTTCATGTGTATGTAAGAACATGGAAGGAGGATTTTCTTGGGGATTCTTCAACACTTGTGATTGCTGAGTGAGATGCTCAAGTTACTTTTCCAATCGCTCACTCTCTTTCTCTTATTGTTCCATTCTTTTAATGAGAAAGTCCATTTGTGACAGCCGCTCTGTGGCAAGGTCATCCATTTGAGTTTGAGACTCTTGAATCACTTCCATTTTATGAGCAAATGTGTCCTTGTTTGACTACTCTTCATTGATAGTCTGAGTGATTTGGTTTTGGAGCTCTCTAATGACTTCACAAATGGAAGAGTCTTGGTTTGGCACACATGGTGGGGAAGAAGATCCATAATATGGCTCCAATGGTGTGTATAGAGACTCAGGAGGTAGATGAAATGGTTGCGAAGTAGGATGGAATGAAGGAAGGGATTCATGAGATGGCATGTGGTTGTATGGTGGAGTATTAAAATGAGGCTCATAATATGGGTTATATGGCGTCGGAGATGGCACGTGGTATGATATATAGGGTGGGTGTGGTGGGCAATGAGTTTGGAATGAAGGTTGTTGGTAGGGTTCATGGTGTGGAGGGTGGAATAGACCATAACATTCTTAATCAATTGGACTTTCTTGACATCCCAACTTAGGTTGAAGAAGCATCAATGATTGTTGAATAGAATGGATGCTTTCAGAGATAGATGCTTTCCTTTCAGTCGAATCCCTTGCAGAAGTGTGAGATTGAAATGGTAAACCTTGATTACCATTAAACCAGCCATAAGAATTCAATACAATAAAATCCCAAAGAATCACAAGATAACGATCTAACTAAAAACTATGAAAATAAGAAAAAGAATCTAAGAGAATACAAATGCAAATGAAAAAGAAAGAGAAGTTTCAAAATGACAAAAGATACAAGTATGCGATGAATTAACTTGGAGACATGGTGACTTCAGATAAATATGCTCAAAATCATATCAAATTTAATGCAAACAACACCACACAGAAGCTATCAAGTCAAGTCAAGGCAAGAATGCAATGAATGCTATGCAAGCTACCTAAATGCAAAAATCCTAAGCAATATACAAAGAAAAAAAAATATGCAAAATTAACAAGCTTCACCCGAGTCACTCCTTGTCAAAAAAGAATTTGACAATTAGATTACCTAGAGAGTCAATTACTTAACTCCCTGGCAACGGTGCCATTTGATTGACGGACTTTTTGTCTTTTAACCTTGGGGTCCACAATAAAAAATTTACCAATGATTGTATATAGGCAATAGGACGTTGGAGTGATGAGCGACGGAGATGGAGATCGTTGGTAATGTTGGGACTCTTGGCTCTCTCGGTGAAATCACAGCTCTCAGCCCAGAAGTGGTGACGGTGTGCAGAAGTGAGGATGAGAGACTGTGGTCTCGTCTCCCTCCTCTTCAAGCTCTCTCACACTCTCTTACACTCTGCATCTTCAGTCCCTCGCGGTGCCTCACTCTTGCTCTCCCTCTCTGTTTCGGATCTGCCTTCCAAGTCCACTTACAGTGCTTCTCCGGTGCTGAGGTTGCTGGAAATAGAAATATAGAAAGGAGGGAGGTCCTTGACGGTAGTGGTGACTCTCCGTCTCTTTCCCTCTCCTCTCAAGCTCTCTCCGCTCAAGCTCTCACGCCGCGCCTCCACTCTGATTTCTGCTTGCGTCTCGTCTCTGTCTGAAGAAGCAGGAACAGTGCCCTAATTCCCTGGTCAAAACGCAAATTTTGACCAGGGACCATTCTGATAAAGTAAAAAGTTCTGAGAAGGGACTAACTTGCAAAATATTCGAAACATTGGTGAGGTCACTGTAATTTTCAAACCTTCTGGGTACTTTTATGTAATTTTCTCTGACACCATTTTCTTCACAAATTTGTGATTTTCATAAATCATGGGCCTTTTCTGTAATTTTTCTCAGTCCTCAAAATATTAATTCAACCCTCCAAAATCTCAATTTTTTCTTCCAAAACCCCTACAAATGCAATATTAAACACCATGTAGCATCAAAAGTTCAAGGGACAATTGTAAAAAAAAAAATTAATAAATTATGACCATTTTACCTCTAATTGCAATTAATTCAAAACAATTGTCCCTAACTAAAATTAGTGTTTAATTATGCAATATTGTCTCAGGAAATGCAATAAAAATCCCAATTAATTATGATAATTTATACAAAAATATAGTTCAATCAATGTCATCTGACCTGGAATCTTGTGAGAAGGTATGCCTTTTCGAATCTTTATAGAAAAATCTTCTCTACAAGGAAATATAATAGAGAGAAAGTGATTGGCATAAAAGAATGAATTGTATTGCAGAAATATGCTTCAACCAATGAAAGAGATTGGTAAATATTACCTAACATCGTTACTTTTGTGGTGGAGCCCACGTTATTATGTTACAGTGTTAGGTTATATTTAACGGTCTTAACATTTATTTTTCCAATCTTAAATATTCATAGGTATTTTTGTATCTCCAAAAAACATATCGTGGTGCTTAGTTGCACCATGTCCATGAGAGCTGTCGTTACTGTGCATACAACGGTGATTGCGGTCGTTATTGAACCACGGCCATGAGAGCTGTAGTTTGTGACGCAAGTCGCGTATCATGTAGTTACAGCCATGAAAGCTGTCATTTATGACGCAAGTCATGCATCACTGTGATTGTTGCTACTATTGCTACTCTGTGATAATTGCTTACATGCTTTGTTTTATTATGCATCATATACGTGAAATGTTGCTACTGAAATTTGTATGTATCTCACTCTTTCCAATGACTAACCTACAGCCAGGGTAAGCGGATCCAAGGAGAAGCAGGGAAACAAGGGTGACTAGTGCTCTCGGCTAGGAGATTTAAGCTTTTGTTTGTTGGTTATCATAATTTCGGGATAAATGTATATACTGTGAATGATGTAGGTTAAATTCAAAATAGCGAAGGTGGTTGTATCCACTATAGATTTGTGTATCGTTTTGTAATTCCTGATATGGGAACTAAAATGGGTGAATATGCCCTGTAGTCCTTTAGTGAATGAAACTCGAGAGCCATAAGGAATTTTGTTATATACTTTAACGTTTATGAACGGAACCGATTTGGACAGGCTAAATAGATTCGAAAAGTGTATGTGAGACCGTATGAAACAGGTTTTGAAACGTTTTTGAAAACCCACTTTATCATAAGACCGTACCTTGTCTTGAAGTTGGGACCTTTAGTAAGTTTTGAATTAACCGTTGGTCTCCAATTTAACTTAATGACATGTTTTCGAATCTTATTAATGACTTTCAAGGTAGGGGGTTATAACAATACTCAATTTTCAACATGTATTGAATAAGACATATACATACATACATAAACAAGAACAAAGAGCCATAAATTGGGATCCCTATCCTCCTTGTCAAAGCTTTCATTGTTCTAATGCACAATGTTGTGCTGGAGGTTCTCTCTCTTCCCCCTTCTCTCTCTCTCTCTATATATACCTCTCTAGTCCTTAATATAAGATATATTTAGGGAGTTAAATAGTGTAAGATAAATTTTTCATATTTGTCAATTTTTTTTCCTGAATTACCTATATTGATGTTCCCTCAACAATAATCAAGGAGGAGACGGGATGAAGAAATTAAAGAAGATAACTAAGGTGTTTTAAAAACTACATGTCATATTAACTAACTTAATCAACTTTGTTAATATAATAAAATTAGGTAAATATGTCTTATATTAAAGAACGGATGAGTATATATATATATATCTATATATCTATCTATTTGATTTTTCTTTTGGGGTTTGTTGGGTGAAAATTAAAGATAAGTGCAGGTATAGGTGGCCAGAATTGGTGGGGAAGGACGGTGAAGAGGCAACAAGAGTGATCAACGAGACCAACCCAGAAGTAACAGTGGTGAAGATCTTTGAAAATGCTTTCACGACGTGTGACTTCTGCTGGAACCGTGTTCGCATTATCGTCCAACGTTCCACCAACAAGGTTGTCTCCCTCCCCCTATTTGGTTGACTTCGCTTCCATGCATCATTAATGATAATGCTTCATGATCAAAAGTAATGTTCCCAACAAATAAATTAATGCGCTTTCAATAATGGAATATTGGTTATTGGCTTAATTAGACATGTATGAGGCATTGTTCTCTTATCCTATATGAAACGGTTTGTTAGTTATCTTATCCTCCACATGTATGCGGCACAGTAACTTTTATTCATGAAAAAGTCCATTTAAGAAAGCACTGTTTACATCAACCTGGAGTAACACCCATTTCTTTGAAACAATAATAGAAAGAATGATTCTTATGGTTACTGGCTTAACCATAGGGCTAAAGGTTTCTAATTTGACAATGTCTTTGCTTATCGAGGTCAAACACAAAAAATATTAAATCTAAGGATTGTAGTATAATGCAATACTGTCGTCGCCTTTCTTTTTGAGGAGCATTTTATTGGGTCCAGAAGCTTTTTGTATCTCGTTCTCTCTCGTCAGCGGTTGGTGGCTGAGTGAAGAGGAGTGACGGTGGTGGTTATGGAAGGAGGTGCGGTGATCTCTCTCTCCTCTCAAGCTCTCTCTATCCTTCGTCCGCCTCACTCTGTCGGAGCTGGTGGTGGTGTAGGTTGTCCGATGAGAAAGAAGAGGGGCACGGTGAAGGTGGTGGTGTAGGTTGCTTGAGAGAGAGAAGAAGGTGGCGGTGGTGATGGTATGAGTGGTAGCCGGAGGTCGTACTGGAGCAGAGGAAGCTGATGGTGGTGGTTTGTTGTTGACGATGAAGGAAGTAGAGGATGGACGGGGATAGGTGCTTGGTGGAAGTGGAGGAAGAGCACTCGTTGACGACCTTGGAGGTGAACCTGCGGCCGGCGAGGAAGAAGAAAAGGAAGGACGAGATGATAGTGATGCCTCTGCTCTCAGCTTGCTCTATTTATTTAAGAGAAAAAAAATGAAAATGATGATGATGATCCATCATGATGCCCCCATGTTCAGCTCTTTTCTTCACGCTATAATTCTCATCCACCTTATCCACTCCAAAGTGTCGGGTCTGTGTCTGTAGGTAGGAGAAGGAAGTGAAGGTGATGATGATTTTGAATGATAATGAGATGTGTGCTTTAAATCAGTTCACATGATGCATGGAAAAGCTTATGGGTCTTTTTCTGTGACTTTCGCCAGTCCAATTTCTCCATGGAAAAGCTGATGGGTCCTTTCTGTGATTTTCTCTAGTCCCTCTTCTCTATCAGCGTGTAATTTTAACCAATTTTAGGGACCTGTTCTATAATTTTCCCAGACCTCAAAATATTATCCAAAATCTCCCGTTTTCTTCCAAAATCCTACAAGATTAAGAACCACGTAACATTAAAAGTTCAAAAAATAATTGTACAAATAAATAAATAAATTATGATCATTTTGCCTCTATTTACAATTAATTCAATACAATTGTCCCTAACTAAAAATAGTGCTTAATCATGTAATAGTAACCCAAAAAATGCATCAAAAATCCCAATTTAATTATGAAATATTATATAAAAATATTGTTCAATCAATTCGCCCACATTTAGACCTTTGTACTTCTAAACAAATACAATTAAGTACAATTTTCTAAATTCAAATCATTAGTGCATTCAAAGGATGAGAAATTTTCATAATTAGGATGCAATGGATCAATTAATTAAATTAATCAAGTAAACACTAGTAATTATCAAGTGATGCAAAGAAATTAGCTAACTACACAATCAAAACTATTAGAATGAAGCAAAAGAGACTCACAAGGTATTATTGTCTCACTCATCTCGCCTCATTTTGGGATAATTGCACTCTAGTTCACTTAATCAACACCTTACCATAGGCTTGTAACAACCCTAACATCTCCACACTAATAACAATTAATATAACGAATCAAAAAGACTTCAAAAGATTGTAATGATGGATGAAGGCAAAATAGAATGAATTAATAATAAAAATTTATTGATATGCAAGTCAAAGTTAATGAGCAAGTTCATAGTATCTAAATAATGTAGAAAAGTTTTGCCAATACTTTCCCCCTTTTTTCCCTCAAAATTCTCCTTTTTTTATTTCAAACTTTATATATATATATATATATTCACTTTCTTCTTCTTCTTTTTCTTTTGTATTCAACTTTTTATTGGCAATTCACTTTTATTTTAGAATACCATGAATACTATGAATAAATGACATGCATACAACATTGGAATGGTTCAAGTAGGTAAGCAAAGGATGGATGAATGTAGGTTTGTGTTTTGATGAATGGGTTTAAAATGAATGCCTATTTCATTTTCATCACACTAATGCAAATGCCATTTCGAAGAAGAGCTGAAACAAGTTTTAGAAGGTGAAAAAACAAAGTGAACATGCACACATAGAAAGAATTCGAGGCCTAAATAATCTTTCAACAAGGTTTTTCTCCAATACTCCTTCCAATACAATAAATTGCATAAGAAGCTGACCACAAAACATCTGCTTAAATATCCCAAGTACTAATCTTATCAATATAATTAATCAAAACATTGCACTCAATTATAATAATGCTCAATTCTTCAATGCACTAATGATATAGAAACTTTTTTTTTAAAAAAAAAACAAGGAGTAAGCAAAAATTCAATTGTGGGCTATAAAATTTTAATAAAAAGAAGATATATGATAAAAGATTAAGAAAAATTAATTAAAAATTTTAACCCCACTTCTTTAATTTTTTTACATACAAAAAAATTTCCCTCCACTCACTTTACCTCCCCTCAAACCAAACAGCCCCTAAACTTAGAGTACTCCTAACTCATTTTGCACTTGAGACTAACCTCTGTCACAGCAAGAGAATTAAGGTTAAAGCCTCCTAACAAATGCGTTTCCCCTAATTTGAACTAAACTAATGTTATCCCCTTACAGCGCAAGATCACTATCTCAACCAAAGCTTGTGGTATCATTTTGTTTCTCATAAAAAAATTGCAACCTAAAGGACTATAATGAGATAGCAAGAGACATGGAATAACTTAATTATCACCGTATACCAATAAAGACTGGGGTCTGAAATGTGTGGAAAGAGTATTAAATGTTTATGACTCCTATCCGACCAGACAATATGAATCAATCATCCTCAAAATGTCAAGGATTTAAAATTAAGGATGCTTGCTGGTCCCACGAGTGCATTGTGTACAAAATCATACGCCAAGCATCTGTGTTGATGAACTCGTATCTTTAGATTTTAATTATTCCCCAAGTGTCCATGACGTGATGAGATTAACTTCACATCTTTATCCAAACCCAATCAGAAACCAAAATCTCTTAAACCCTATTAGCCTAAAAATTTGGATCATCAAGGACGTGAGACAACTATCATGGGCTCAGTTGCGAGCTCCTACGAATGCCATGTGCTGTACAAGGTCCAACACTCGTTTGCTGCAAAATAAAGAAAATAAACCATTCAACAATAATGATTAGATGCTAAGAGTGGTTTTTCTTCTTTTTTATTCTTTTGGGGATGTACCAGCAAGAAAAAGATTCTGACATCAATACAAAAGCCTATTTTTTATCTAAAAGAAAATGTCATTATAAATTCCTAAATATTTGCGTATAGCTAACTAAGTCCAAGGGTAAAATTGTTCGGCAAAAGTGGCTTGGAGACCACACTGGTCAAGCTTAGAAGTTTGATACGAGATGCTATCCCATCTGGTAGAAATAAGAGATATGGTGTTTCGCGAAATTCCGTTTGTTCTGTGATAAAGGCTATATGGGCTAACGAGAGGAAGTTGAGTATGATCTCATTCCAACATCACTCTTCCAACTATAGAGGCCCTGATTGAGATGCTACCTCCAATCTTTAATATAAGACATTGTTTAATTTGTAGGGCAATTTACAATACTAACGAACCCTAAACCCAGAACCCATAACAAGTGATGAATGCCTTCATGGACAGCCACGGACACGGGAATGAGAGGATCAATAATGGTGGGAATGCCGAAAAAGAGTGGACAAGGTGTTAGCTGAGTGCGCGGAGAAATGGTGAGGATTTTGAAATCGCGAATGAATAGGGCTAGAAAGGGATTTTAAAGCCCTATATTTCACGGTTTTATTTTGAAAAATAGTGAAATATATAATTTTTACGGTGTTTTAAAAACAACTATCATATATTGATAGTATATATTTAACGGTTGTTTAGCCTTAACCGTTATGTATGTGAGAATATTTTAATAAATAAAAAATTAAACATATTTCACGGTGGTTTTGTGAAACCATAGACTATTTTCCAAAACACATAACGGGTCATCTTAACAACCGTTAAATATTTCTATGCACAATCTCCACCTCTTGATATTTAATGGTTTACCTTAAAACTGTTAATTATTGACCTTCATATATTAATGATTCTGTAGTAGTGACATAAATTATGTTACAGTAAAATTAAGTTTATTTAAAATCAAGCTTTAATCTCCGCCAAAAAGAAATATTATGCCCAAATTCAATTTTGTTCAATTATAGTCCATACACACGTTGATCCAAAGTGTTTCAATTCACAGATGAATTAACTTAATTGTGTTAAAATAAAGGGTTAAGATGTATAAATGGTCATGGGCTTCTACTCAAAGTAAGCCCGATATCATATACTTTTTGAATGTATAAAAATACCCATGAACATTCAAGATGTCAGCAAAAATATCATGACCGGTAAATATTACCTAACATCGCTAATTTTTAAGATGGGGCCCACACTATTATGTTACAGTGTTAGGTTATATTTAACGGTCTTACATTTATTTTTCCAATCTTAAATATTCATAGGTATTTTTGTATCTCCAAAAAATATATCGTGGTGCTTAGTTGACAATTATGAGTTTATGATACCCTTTTAATGTATATTAGACACATTGCCTTGAAGACTTTGTTGATCAAATACATTTGTGATTTTTCTCCTTGATTGACCCTTTTGTTTTTTTACCCGATTCTTGTTTGACTTGAATGTCACGAATAGATTCATTCACATTTTGTAGATACACGCACTCTTTTTTTGCATTAGTTTTATATACAGATAGATACATTCATGGGTATTTCCACTTTGTACCTTAAGCATATATACATATATATATCAACTTAATGACAATAAATGGCTATAAATAATCGGTAATTAAAGTAATTAAGAGGGTCATCAAGTGAAACGTGTTCAGCTATTACAGTGTCATCAATGCATATCATCAATGCATATACTCATAGCATACATTTAATGGTTGTTTAGCCCTAACTGTTAAGTATGTGAGAATATTTTAATAAATAGAAAACGAAACATATTTTTTCACGGTGGTTTTGTAAAACCGTAAACTATTTTTCAAAACACTTAACGGGTTATCTTAACAACCGTTAAACATTTCTTCGCACCATTGTTGTCAAACTCGCGACTTGACTCTCCGAGTTTACCGTTTTTACGTTTCTAACTTATAAAATCAAGTCGAATCATTGGTAAACTCATGACCATTATAAACTCGGTTAAATTCATGAGTTTATACACCATGTTTGCCATTTTTACGTTTTTAGCTTATAAAATTGTGTTAACGCACCCTTAAACTCGTGTTAACTTTTACAATTTGATTATGCTCAATGGCTTTATATATGAATTTCACAGAAATTTCTTTATTAAATATGATAAATTATGAATGTTGATAGATTTAATTTCAATTATTTGGATTTAAAATATATTTAAATCAAATTGTTGCCAATTTTTCATATTTTAATTATTTAATTATATACTAATAATATATATTTAATGGTAAAAATAAACTCTTACGAGTTTACGATACGAATTTACATCACTATTACGAGTTTGCTTAAACTCGCGAATTTGACAACCATGCTTCGCACAATCTCCGCATCTTGATATTTAACAGTTTGCCTTACAATTGTTAATTATTGAGCGTCATATATTAATGATTCTATAGTAGTGACATAAATTATGTTACGGTAAATTTAATTTTTTTTAATATCAAGCTTTAATCTCCACCAAAAGGAAATATTATGCCCAAATTCAATTTTGTTCAATTGTAGTCCATACACACGTTGATCCAAAGTGTTTCAATTGAAAAATGAATTAACTTAATTGTGTCTAAATAAAGGGTTAAAATATAAAAATAGTCGTGAGCTTTTATTCATAGTACGTACAATACCATATATATTTTTGGATGTTTAAAAATACTCATGAACATTCAAGATGTGAGTAAAAATGTCATGACCCTTAACCATCCTAACATTTATTTTTCCCATCTTAAATGTTTATAGTTATTTTTGTACCTCCGAAAAACATATGGTGGTGCTTAGTTGACCACTATGAATTAATGATACCCTTTTAATGTATACTAGACACATTGCATGGAAGACTTTGTTGATTAAATACATTTATGATTTATCTTTCTCCTTGTTTGATCCCCTTTTTTTTTCCTGATTCTAGCTTGTTTCACCTTAATGTCATGAGTAGATTCATTCACATTTTGTAGATACATGCACTCTTTATTGTTTTAGTGGTATACAGAAAGATACATTCATGGGTATTCCCTATTTGTACCTTAAGCATATACACACATATACGTCAACTTAATGACAATAAATGGCTATACATGAATCAGTATTTAAAGTAATTAAGAGGGTCATCAAGTGAAAGGTATTCAGCTATTACACTGTCATCAATGCATACATAAAGCGTAGGTAAAAGTGATTGTGTATAACTCTATATTCTATTCTATATATACGGAAGGACAATACTCAATTTTCATCAAGCACTGCACAAGACTTTCGCTGTTCAAGCCATGGATCCTCCGGAATGGGGTCCCTATCCTCCTTGTCAAAGCCGTAACTGTTCTAGTCGTCAATGTTGTGCTGGAGGTTCTCTCTCTTCCCCCTTCTCTCTCTATATATATATATCTTCAGTTCTTAATATAAGATATATTTGGGAAGTTAAAATAATATAAGACAAATTTTTCATATTTATCAGTTTTTTTTCTAATTTACCACTATTGATGCTCCTTCAACAATAATCAAGGAGAAGAGGGAATGAGAACATTAAGGAGGATACCTAGGGTATTTTAAAAAATATATTTCATATTAACAAACATAACCAACTTTCTTAATACAATTAAATTAGGTAAATATGTCTTATATTAAGGAATGGAGGAGTGTATATATATATATATCTATGTCTCTCTATCTGATTTTTCTTTTGGGGTTTGTTGGGTGAAAATTAAAGATAAGTACAGGTATAGCTGGCCAGAATTGGTGGGGAAGGACGCTGAAGGGGCAACAAGAGTGATCAATGAGACCAACCCACAAGTGACTGTGGTGAAGATCTTTGAAAACTTTTTTACGACGTGTGACTTCTGCTGCAACCGTGTTCGCATCATTGTCCATCGTTCCACCAACAAGGTTGTCTCCCTCCCCCAAGTTGGCTGACTTCGCTTCCATGCATCATTAATGATAATGCTTCATGATCAAAAGTAATGTTCCCAACAAATAAATTAATGCCCTTTCAATAAGGGAATATTGATTATTGGCTTAATTAGACATGTATGAGGCATTGTTCTCTTATCCTATATGAAAGGGTTTGTTAGTTATCTTTATCCTCCACATTTGTTTCATCTCAGCAGCAGGTCTTTCTCATTTTGTAAGAAAAAACCATTCCATCTTCTGACATCTAATATACTAACTTCAAATATTACAAGTCACTTCTAACCACTTTATCGAAGCTAACCAGAGGTGAGTACGTCATTGACTTTATTTGAAAATGAAAAAAGAAAATTACCCCTAACTAATACCATGAATTACATCCAAGAAGTCATAGAAGTTGCAATTAATTAATGAGATTTTAAATAGGAAAAATCTTAAAAAAAGACATCATTGATACTCCTTTGGTATTATTTATAGGTAGAGAGAGAAAATTTTTGATCCTGTTTACAAGGCAGAGAGAAATTTTTCATCTGAATGTACTTCCTCCTTCCCTATATATAAAGTCTTAAACCAAATTCGAGGTTTTCGAAAACAATTAAAATTAGTTAAAAGTGATAAATATGTAGGAAATATAATTTTTTCCCCTAAAATGTCATTATTTGTGAATGAGTAAGAGATGAGTAATAACAAGAAGATGATGAAAGAGAATGTTGTGGGAAAGATGATGTGAGAGAATAAGAGAATGAGAGAGTACAAAGTTACACTTCTTTTATTATTATATTGACTTTGTTTTTATGAGTTATAAAATATACTAAATAGGGGTAAAGTTAAAAATTCTTGAATTTTATGGAAGAATTAATAAAGTTTAAGATTCTTTTTTTCGGCTTGTGTGAAATATATTAAAAACGCCTTATAAATAGAATCAAAAGAGAACATACTTGGTGACTTATAACTAAGGACCATATGTTCTCCCCCCCAGCCCCCTCTAAAGTGTGACTTATAATAAGAAATAGAGAGGTTAAATAAACGTGCTCATATAATTTTGTTCGGTACATTATATAACTACTGTGAACTACAGTCTCAGGGTCAAAATATTCAACATTATTTATTCATAACAGTTATCACCTTATGCGAGCTAACAAATCACTTTTTTTTTTGTTCTTGGCTTTTATCATTTAAGTACTACCATCTTCCTATTTATTTAACCCTTTGACAAATCCCTATTTTTATTATATATTTTTATATTTTAATTAGGGATTTTGTCATATTTATTGAGCTTAAAATGCCTTTCTTGAGATAAATTGATATTAAGAGAAAATATATTAAATTAGGACTAAAAAGGGTAAAATTGTAAAAATAATTATAATTACTCTTAATCATTTATTTTTCTGAGAATGTTTGATGTTGGTTTACTTTTTTAATTTTAGGTGCTTGAAAAATTGGATTAAATTTAAAAATGGCAGTTTTGGCCTCGAATTTCAGAAATGACCGTTTAATTCCATATATTTGAAAAATGTCAGAATGGTCCACGAGCTGAGCTGAAGCTGCTACGTTTTTGGCAGATTCAAGTAGATTAAAAGGAAGCATAAGAAGCAGAGACGCGAGCAACACACACCGGACCTTGGATCTTAAATCCTCCTCCATATCCACCTTCGCCCTTCTCTTTCCCCGGTGACCTTCGTCTCTTCATTCACGGTCGCCGTCGACCACCACTCCATCCTCACCACCACAGAAACTGCCACGAACCAGAATAGAGCACTGTGAGTTTCAAAGCTCCGGCAATCTGTATTCTGTTCGGTCAGCTTGTTCACAGAATCATTCCAACCCTGTTTCATCATTGTTATTCATCTATGCCATTAATCATTTTCTAATAACCTCATTCTTCAATTAATCGATTAGGGCTGAAGTTTTAATAGTGTTTGGTGGAGCTTTGTTGATGAATTGCAGTAGCTAAATCCCTCTTCTCTTAAAGCAAAGGATTAATTTTTGAGCTTGGACCTTTACAGGGGAGTGTTCTACTACTTAATGTCTATATCTAATCTTTTGTATTAGTTAAATTTTAGGTTTAGAGTTTAATTAGTATATTGTATTGAAGTCTTGTATTGAGCTTTCATACAATTCTTGAGACTAGATGTGTATTGGGTTTTAACTTTGTGCATTTGACACTTTGTACTTAATTAGTAGTAATTTCTTGTGTATTGACTTAGTTAAGCTTGTGCTTGAAATTGCTGTGAATATATTATGTTCGTAATACAAGGGTTCTTGGTTACTTCTGTCTTACATATTGTCAATTTCAATTGTTAGTGTTTAAATTGGGTTTTGGTTAGAGAGATCAATTTCTACCCGTTGTGGAGGAATTAATTCACCAACCTCAAGCTAACTCAAAGGGTCTTTTGAGCAAATTTGTTAAACTAGCACACTCCCATATTCATTTGAAGCAAGAATTGTTGAAATTCATTGTTCTAGGAAGCTTAATCATACTTTTCAAAACCAATTTCAATGCCATTTCACTTTTATTCCAAAAATCCAAAAATATTAGTTTTTAAAACATTTTAGTTTAATTCCAATTTAGTTGTTAAATAAAAAGCTCAAAATCATTTTTAACTTGTTTTATGCCAATCACCACACTTAATTTCTAGATAATTAATAAAAGGCTCATGGAGAGACGGTCCGGGATTACACCCTATATTACAATCCTTAGTTTCTTTTCATTAGTTGCATACTATATCATTACATTAATCATGATCTGGTCATAAATATAATAGGGGCCTTTTTATAAAAATAAAATACATTTTTTTACATATTTATTTAGTTTAACCAATTTTAATAAACTTTTGATCTATATATATATATATATAAAATTGGGTTGTTTTGTATTATTACTTTGGTTCAACATATTGCATGCAGGAAAAGTAATTATTAATGGGAAGGCCAAAGGATAGAGTGAGGGAATTACACTTTGACGCATCAGATAGGAAAAGTGAAGTGTAAGCATTGTAAAGAGGAATTTGCAGCAGCAGCAAGTGCTACCAGATTGAAGCTCATAATCAACTGGAAACCCTTGGCATTAAAGTATGTATTGGCTTTTCCCAATCTAACAATTTTCGTTCTCACAATCCAAACTCCAATAATGATCTTGAACACAACCTGCTACGTTCTCAAGGTACATAACTATACTACTATTATACTCCCTCCTATTTTTTGATTTTTTTCTATAAGTTGTCTGTATGATTTTTTTTTTACCCTTTGTATATATAAGATACCATATATGATATATTTATTACATCTCTCCCATATTGTTGCCCTTATTTAATATTAATTTCCATCCACCCAAACTATTAGTTAGTTGACAGTTAGGTTTAGCTTTTGAATTTTTTTCTGTCCAAAATTCCCTTTTTTAATATAATAATTACTTAAATATTTATATCAAAAAAATTATACAACGAAAAAAGAATTCTAACACATACAAAAATGTCCTAATCAAATGGTGCCGTTGTGCCATTGTCGAGGAGATAGGTAATTGGCTCCCTAGGTGATCTAATTGTTAAATTCACTTTTGACTAGGGGTTTCTCATGAGAAGCTTGTTAGTTTTGCATTTTTGGTTTCTCATTGCATATGGTTTAGGATTTTTACATTTGGGTAGCTTGCATTGCATTCATTATAGTTTTACATTGTCTTGACTTGTTAGCTTTTGTGTAGTGTTGTTGCATTAAATTTGATATGATTTTGAGCTCATTTGTTTGAATTCACCATGTCTCCAAGTTAATTCTTTACATACTTGCATCTTTTGACATTTTGAAAATTCTCTCTTTTTTTTTTAATTTGCATTTGTATTTTCTTAGATTCTTTTTATTAGGTTTTATAGTTTATAGTTAGATAGTCATCTTGTGATTTATTGGTATTTATTGTATTGAATTCTTATGACTTGGTTTAATTGTAATCAAGATTCACCCTTTCAATCTCACTCTTCTGCAGGAGATTCGACCAAAAGGAAAGAGTCTATCTCTCAAAGCATCGATTCCATTGAACAAACATTACGGCTTCTCAAGCCAAGTTGGAGAGTCAAGATAGAAGTCTAATTAGTCAAGAATGTCATGGTCCATTCCACCCTCCGTACCATGAACCCTACCAACATCCTTCATTCCAACTTCATCACCCACCACACCCACCCTATAGATCATACCATGAGCCTTTTCTGCCACCATATAACCCATATTATGAGCCTCATTCTAATCCTGCACCATATAACCGTATGTCATATCATGAACCTACTTCTTTATTCCACCCGCTTCTCAACCATGTCATCCATATCCTGAGTCCCTTTAGTCACCATTTTAGCCATCTTATGGACCTCATTCTCAACTATATGTGCCAAACCAAGAACCTACCATTGGTGAAGTCATTAGAGAAATCCAAAATCCAATGACTCATACTATAAATGAGGAGCAGTCACACAAGGAGACCTTTGCTCATCGCATGGGCTCTATAATGAGACAAATGGAATAACAAGATAAAGAGAATGAGAATTTGGACAAGGAAATTAAGTGTCTCACTTAGCAATCACAAGTGTTGAAGACGAATTTCCAAGAAAATCCTCCTCCCATGTCCACACATATGTGAGAAGTGGAGCGATTGAAAAAAGAAAATGAGAAGTTAGAGAAAGCAATCGAGTGGCTTGCACAAAAGTCTTCTAAATGCAACATTCCACATGAGACTCATCCTCCATTTCCTACATGCGAGCCAACTACTCAAGCTAAGAAAGTCAAGAAGGTCTATTTTCAACTTCTAGAGGAGTCTTCCTTCCCTTTGGAGGAGGAACAAGGAGTCCAAGCTCAAGAGTCACATGCCAATTCACAAGTAGAAGATTTAAATCATTAGATGCCTATTCCCACACAAGTTATCAAGGACAAGTGTAATATCCCAAAATGTACTCAAGGGCTAAATGTACAGAGTAGATGGTGGGAAATTTACAATACCACAACAGAATAACGACAATTATAATGGTAGTTCTAACTGTAAGGGTAGGTGTGACGTGCATCACCCCCTACGACTGCTCACGCTGAATTGCTCATTCTGTAATGAACAACGACATATTTCACCATAGTAAGGTTTTATACAACATATTTCATAATGACAACACAATGATAAGTCATGCATACAATGTATCATACACAACATAAGAGAAAGGTCACTACCTTGGTCTTTCTGCGCTTGCTCTGGCACTGGTCTCTCGCGAGCAGGGCAAATATCGAATCCTATAATTCACATTTAGGGATGAAGAGTTATTCTCCAATCCAATACTCAATTCCAAAATACTTAAAGTTGGTTATCATTTAAGACCTTTCAGTGGCTACGAAGGTCTCTAACAATAGCCTAAAAGGATTGGGAAGTACTAAGGTAGAAACCACTTTTCAAAATTTAAAAGTGTTGAAAACAGGGGTTGGCTACGGCCAAGAAATCTCTGGCTGTGGCCAAGAATTTTCTGGCTGCAGCCAGAAATTGATCCGAAGGTTCTTGGCTGCAGCTAAGAATCTTCTGGCTGCTGCCAGGAAAAATTATGTTTCTTGGCTTAATTTCCAAAAATTATAACTAATTCTAGAAAAATCGAAATGGAGTGATCCCAAGCCCTAATTAAATATTTTTTAAGTACTCTTTACAGGAAAAATATAAATCACTGCTGTCCATAACCACAAAAATACAGAATTCAACAAATGTCCACACTGCTCCAGAATTAAGTCCATTTTCAACCTCTAACTTTGGGAATTCATAACTCCCAGCACACACATCAAAATTGCATCCATTATATATCCATTTTGAAGCTTGGAATGTGAACTATTAGACTAAAAAGTTTCAGAATTTTGTCACCATTTACCTATTCAAAATATCCATTCAAACTGACTTCCTGCAAAGAGTTTTCACTAACCAAATCTTGCAAATTTTAAACCTAAGTTTGTAATGATTCAAAATTCATATCCAACACGACCCCCACACAATTTTCCACAAGGAATCTAATGGAAACATCAAAACAACCAAATTCTCATTCAATTATCATGCTCTATTTTAGGCAACATTCAACATAAAATCCCAAAATTGCCAAACTTGACATTTAAGCTTCAATTCAATTCTATCTATCCAAACACACAACATAACACCATTTCCATGACTACATCATGCCAAACTCTCTAAGACCCTAATTTTTGAAAAATAGGTCAAAAATCCCAAAAATTCAAGGCTCAACCAAATGCCACAAAACATAAGTAAAAATGTTCATCTTACTCACCTCTACAACTTCCCCAAACTTGTTCCTTGCTTCTCCAACCTCTAGGTTTTCTTGAGTGAACAAACCACCACCAATGGAAAATCTAAAACCATAGAATCAAAGCTCTCAACCCAAGGAACAAGATTAAAGAAGAGAGTTTTGGCATATGAGTTCATTTGGAGGGTCAAATACTTACCTTTGTCACACAAGCTTCTTTCTCTTTCTTGGCTTCAATGGCAGCCGACTTGGGAGAGAGAAATGAGAGAGATGAGTGTATGAGAAAGATGAAATGATGGACTTCCCTTGCCCAGACTCATACTCAGCCGAAATGTAGGATGAGAGAATGATTTGACACAACCTTAGCTGCCTCGGGGTCAAATCACAATTTACCATAAATTAAATGCAATATAATGCAAACAACTCGGGATCGTTCTCTTATCAAGGAGCTATTTATTTTGACTTCCCTAAGTAAAACTAAGTGCTATAAACATGGTTAGAAAAAAAAGGTTTTGAAATTGGTTTTCTTTAAAACAAAATTCATGAAAATAAAGCTATTTCTAATATTTTTGGTATTTTTGAAAATAATGAGAAATGTCAAATTAAAAAGTGAAGATATGTATAATGGGTGCTCTTGGTGATGAAGAAAATGCCTATCCTTGCTCAAAGAGATTATGGGAGTTAAAAATTCATTAACTCTTAAGAACAATCTCAAAATAATACTCACTAGTGTAAAATACTAATTTAGCTACATGATTTTGTATCAGTTATTTAAAAAACCGAAGTGATAATTCATGTGACATAATTTCGCTGCTGGTTTACGTGTAACTGACGCCGTAATGTACAATATAGCATCAGTTACTTGAAGAACATAAGTGATAATTCATGTGACATACATTCGCTTCTGTTTTAAATGTAACTGACGCCGTAATATACAATATGACATCAGTTGTATAGTCAACTGATGTCGTAATTAAGATGCTGTAATAATAATAATTATGGAATCAATTTAGTGAGCACCAGAAGCCATAATTAACATAAAGTTTTGGAATTTACTTGTGAAATAAATAAATTTAAAATAAAACATGTCATAATTGTAATTAAATACTATAAATAATTTTTTCCAAAATATAATTATATTCGCTAGTGTAAAATACTAGTTTAACTACATGATTTTGCATTAGTTACTTGAAGAATAGAAGTGATAATTCATGTAACATAATTTCACTTCTGTTTAATATGTAACTGACGCTATAAGGTACAATATGGCATCAGTTACTTGAAGAACGGAAGTGATAATTGATGTGACATAAGTTTGCTTCTGTTTGAAGTGTAATTGACGCAGTAATGTACAATATGACATCGGTTGTATATTCAACTGATGTCGTAATTAAGATGCTATACCAATAATGATTATGGAATCAGTTTAGTAAGCACCAGAAGCCATAATTTATATAAAGTTTTGGAATTTAATTGTGAAATAGATAAATTTGAAATATAACATGTCATAACCATAATTAAATACTGTAAATAAATTTTAAAAAATATTTTTCGCCAAAATATAATTATATTATAGTTATATTTTAAATAACTTTTTTTAAGTGGGTCATTTATAGCTCAGGACCATCTGATAGAGATTAGAGAATTTCTTTTAACTACTTAACTATACCTAGTTAATTATTAAAAAAAATGGATGATCAATTTATGGGTGGAATTTAACCCATAATTTATAATTTATTTATCGAGCTTACTTATAGCATCAGGTCCTATAGGAAACCAAGATCTTAATTATAACCTACATGGCTTTAAGGAAGTCTTAAAAATATATTAACTATATTTTTCTAAAGAAAAGGAAATATTGCGTCGATTCCCACTCCACTTGACGCCCTAATGCCTTCAACAAAAACCTTCACTATTCTGCTAACTCGCGGCTTCTCTATGAATTTCGCTCCAGCTCTACTAACTTCGCAACTTCCCTTCATCACTGTTGACGTAGCGGTTTCCAGATAGAGCACTACAAAAAAACACTTAATTTCCGATAGAATTTGCTGCAGAATTTTTTCAGTGGCAAATTCTGTGGAAAATCCGTCAGAAATTCTATTGGAAATTTTTTCGATAGAATTTTTCCATAGCTAAATTTGTCACGAAATTAACCACAAAAAAGTTCAATGGCTAAATTAGCCACAGAATTATGTCGCAAATTTTGTGAAAATTTTTTTTGCCACGATGCCATGGAACTTTTCCGCGGCACATTCCATTGCAAAATTTATAAAATTTTATATTAAAAATAATATTATAAAATTAATTATTAAATAATTTTAATTAAAAATAAAATATTATTATTTATGAATATTTTATTATTATTTATTAATACTATATTTAAAATTTTTGACTAAAATAATATTTTTAATATTATTATATTAGTTATTATTTAATTTTATTTAAAAATAAATTATTAGTTATTAATATTATATTTATCATTTTATATTAAAAATAATATTTATAATATTAAATTATTTGTTATTAATTAATTTAAATTAAAAATATATTTAAATTTAGAAAATTGATTAAAATATAGTTATAAAAATATTTATTAAAGATTTAAAATTTATTGAATTTGAAATTAATTAATCATAAATATATAAATATTTTTTTAGAATTTTTATTTATTTTATTTTTAATAATATTATATATATATATATATATATATAACATTATGTAATAAAATAACGCAGGTTCAACTTGGCACAACTGGCAAAGGCTCGAGCGTGCAGGCACTAAGAGTATGAGGTCGCGGGTTCGAACAGGAGGGGAGGCATTTTCAAGATTTAAGAGGCGCAGACACGTGGCACACTGCGAGGAGGGTGGACACGTGGCAGCAGTAGGAGGTGACACGTGGTAGCGCGAGGAGGTGACACGTGGCTGAAGGAGGTGACACGTGGTAGCGCGAGGAGGTGACACGTGGCTGAACCAACGATGAGGTGGCGCCCTACGGACGAAACATGTGGTATTTGAAAATTTTAAAATAAAAAAAATCCATTGGATTTGAAAATTCATTTGTCACACATCTATTACGGCGTCGGTTTAGTTACAATGCGAAGCCATAATATATTCATTTACTGCCTTATATCTTAAGCAACTGACTCCATAATATATTCATTTATGGCGACATATCTTAAGCAAGTGACGCCGTAATATATATTTTTTGCTACGGCTAATTCCGCTACACCTTAAATGCTGTGGCGAAAATGCAATTTTAACTGATGCCAAATTAACTTTTTGCACTTGTGACTTGAGTTTAATAATCCCGATTAATAGTAGCTCCTACAAACATAGCTAACTACTACCTCTTGAGATATTGTTAGAAACTACTTAAAGTGTGATTGAAATGGATAACTATAACTTGTTCTCTCTTGATATAAATGTGATAACATGACACTCAATTGATCCAATTCAATTATACAATTTAATAATAACACATAGAAAGCATAATATCTTTGAATCAATAAGGAAATGCATATATATATATATATATAAATCCCACAAGCTATAAAAATCCAATCCAATCACAAATATCAAACCAACAGAGACAAGTAACATCAATCTTAGATCCAGAATCACATATATAAAAATTCCTAAAACTAGGCAATCCAAATATATTATTTTAGACTAATGGAATGATAGCAAAACGGCCCTTTATAGTCCATTAAGATCAAGAACAAATCATCATCACCAAGAATCAAGAATTAGCCACTCATGAGTTAATTGTAGCAGCAATTTGCTTGCAACACTAAAAATTCATGAATAATGAATGAGCAACCAATCTGGAAATGGAGAAAAAGAGAGCTAGCTGACAACTCTTGTTGAGGAAACAGAGGAAGGACTCTATGATGGCGAAGAAGAAAAGGAGAACGTTGAAGGTAGTGATGATGATGGTCTGAAATAAGGCTGGCAGCAATAGTAGTGATCTCCAGCGGTGAGAGTAATGGAATCGGTGGTTGTAGCTGGTGTGGGGGATGGATAGGGAACAACTACAGTGGAGGAAAGGATGAACAGGGGAGTTCGCCGGAAACTGTCAGCTGAATCTGGAAATTTGCTACTGGCGGTGGTGGGGAAACTTGAGGTGATGGTGATGATGAACAGAGACAATAGTCTCGTCTCCCTTTTCCCTTCTCTCTGTCTCAGATCAAACTCCCGATCATAGCTACCTCTGTCGCGACCTGCACTGAGCTCTCATCCTCTGGTTTATAGATCGTCGTCGGCGCTGAAAGACGATGGTGGTTTATTATGGTAGAGAGAAAAAGTAATGGTGGAGGTCGGTGTCCCTCAAGCTCTCCTGCCGTGGCGCTCTCAACTTCTTCTTCTGAAACTCATTTGTGGCACCCACTCTCCCCTGCTCTCCCAAACTAAACCTCACCAATGACGGAAAGAGTGGAGGAAATGGCAGTGAAGGTTGCTGGTTAGGTTAGAGCTCCTAAGCCTTATCAAGCTGCGGCGCTACTCTTGTATGAAACTCTCAGCTGCTCCCTCTTCAATATATATACAAACTCGGGTCTGTTTGCTCCAGCCCAAAACCAGTTTCGGGTCCCTGTGTCGAGTCTGGAGAAGGCAATAAATAGTGACCTGGTCAAAACGCAAGTTTTGACCAGGGATCTATTTGAAACTTTTAAAAGTTTTGCATAGGGACTGAAATGTAAACATTTGAAACTTTTGTAGGGAATAACAGTAATTATCAAAACTTATGGTAATCTTTCTGTCATTTTATCTGACCCTTTCCTTCCCATTTTTGTAATTTTCAAAAAATCTGGGGCCCCTTTTTGTGATTTTCCCCAATCTTCAAAATATTAATTTGATCTCCAAAATCTCTAATTTTCTTCCAAACCACCTATAATACAATATTAAACACCATGTAACATCAAAATTCAAGGAACAATTGTACAAAAATAATTAATAAATTATGACCATTTTGCCCCTAATTGTAATTAATTCAAAACAATTGTCCCTTACTAAAATTAGTGTTTAATTATGTAATATTGTCTCAGGAAATGCATTAAAAATCCAAAATTAATTATGAAATATTATATAAAAATATGGTTCAATCAGAGAGGGAGGGAAAATGATAAAATAACATGCATTTGACTTTCTCAACCACTCACACATCATTTCAACTAACCATGTGTCCAAATCTCCTTATTTCTCATCAAATAAGTAACCACATGGTTACACTAACTATTCCATTAGTCATTTAGTCACACTCCTCATTTCTTTCAGTTAGTAATTAATTTCTTCATTAATCACTGACTAATTGGCCGGTAAGTTTCCTTTCTTTCAATTTTCCCCTGATTATGGCACATTAACTTGAATTACAATATAACACATATTTTAATTCTTTTATTATTCTCCATGCACCATTTCCCTCTATTTTAGCCCAAAAATTACTTTGCCACATAATTATGCTAAAATACAGGGTTTTAGGTATTCCCAATAATTAGTTTGGGTCTCAATTCCACTTTAATTCACAAAATCATTCTCAATAAATGCAATTAGCCCTTGATCGAAATTTGAGGCATTACATATGAAACTGTTGCTGAGTAGGAACGGAAAGACAAGGTAATGACTCTTTCTCCTATATCATGTGTAATGCTTTGTATGTATGTGCTTATCATTGAATTGTGATGAACGAGAATGCTACTGGTTATGCCGTTGTGAATACAGCGAAAGTTGTCAAAAAAAATGCCATTGTCAATACAATGCAAGCTGTCATTATTGTGAATACAATGCAAGCTGTCGTCATTGTGAATACAATGAAAGCTGTCATTATTGTGAATACAATGAAAGCTGTCGTTATTGTGAATACAGCGCAAGAGTCGTTATTACGCATATAGTAGTGCTTGCGGTAGTTATTGTGTATACAGCGCAAGCTGTCGTTATTGTGAATACTGCGCAAGATGTCGTTATTGTGAATATAGCACAAGTTGTCGTTATTACGCATATAGTAGTGCTTGCGGTCGTTATTGCACCATGTCCATGAGAGCTGTCGTTACTGTGCATACAACGGTGATTGCGGTCGTTATTGAACCACGGCCATGAGAGCTGTAGTTTGTGACGCAAGTCGCGTATCATGTAGTTACAGCCATGAAAGCTGTCATTTATGACGCAAGTCATGCATCACTGTGATTGTTGCTACTATTGCTGCTCTGTGATAATTGCTTACATGCTTTGTTTAATTATGCATCATATACGTGAAATGTTGCTACTGAAATTCGTATGTATCTCACTCTTTCCAATGATTAACCTACAGCCAGGGTAAGCGGATCCAAGGAGAAGCAGGGAAACAAGGGTGACTAGTGCTCTCGGCTAGGAGATTTAAGCTTTTATTTGTTGGTTATCATAATTTCGGGATAAATGTATATACTGTGAATGATGTAGGTTAAATTCAAAATAGCGAAGGTGGTTGTATCCACTATAGATTTGTGTATCGTTTTGTAATTCCTGATATGGGAACTAAAATGGGTGAATATGCCCTGTAGTCCTTTAGTGAATGAAACTCGAGAGCCATAAGGAATTTTGTTATATACTTTAACGTTTATGAACGGAACCGATTTGGACAGGCTAAATAGATTCGAAAAGTGTATGTGAGACCGTATGAAACAGGTTTTGAAACGTTTTTGAAAACCCACTTTATCATAAGACCATACCTTGTCTTGAAGTTGGGACCTTTAGTAAGTTTTGAATTAACCGTTGGTCTCCAATTTAACTTAATGACATGTTTTCGAATCTTATTAATGACTTTCAAGGTAGGGGGTTATAACAATACTCAATTTTCAACATGTATTGAATAAGACATATACATACATACATAAACAAGAACAAAGAGCCATAAATTGGGATCCCTATCCTCCTTGTCAAAGCTTTCATTGTTCTAATGCACAATGTTGTGCTGGAGGTTCTCTCTCTTCCCCCTTCTCTCTCTCTCTCTCTATATATATACCTCTCTAGTCCTTAATATAAGATATATTTAGGGAGTTAAATAGTGTAAGATAAATTTTTCATATTTGTCAATTTTTTTTCCTGAATTACCTATATTGATGTTCCCTCAACAATAATCAAGGAGGAGACGGGATGAAGAAATTAAAGAAGATAACTAAGGTGTTTTAAAAACTACATGTCATATTAACTAACTTAATCAACTTTGTTAATATAATAAAATTAGGTAAATATGTCTTATATTAAAGAACGGATGAGTATATATATATATATATATCTATATATCTATCTATTTGATTTTTCTTTTGGGGTTTGTTGGGTGAAAATTAAAGATAAGTGCAGGTATAGGTGGCCACAATTGGTGGGGAAGGACGGTGAAGAGGCAACAAGAGTGATCAACGAGACCAACCCAGAAGTAACAGTGGTGAAGATCTTTGAAAATGCTTTCACGACGTGTGACTTCTGCTGGAACCGTGTTCGCATTATCGTCCAACGTTCCACCAACAAGGTTGTCTCCCTCCCCCTATGTGGTTGACTTCGCTTCCATGCATCATTAATGATAATGCTTCATGATCAAAAGTAATGTTCCCAACAAATAAATTAATGCGCTTTCAATAATGGAATATTGGTTATTGGCTTAATTAGACATGTATGAGGCATTGTTCTCTTATCCTATATGAAACGGTTTGTTAGTTATCTTATCCTCCACATGTATGCGGCACAGTAACTTTTATTCATGAAAAAGTCCATTTAAGAAAGCACTGTTTACATCAACCTGGAGTAACACCCATTTCTTTGAAACAATAATAGAAAGAATGATTCTTATGGTTACTAGCTTAACCATAGGGCTAAAGGTTTCTAATTTGACAATGTCTTTGCTTATCGAGGTCAAACACAAAAAATATTAAAACTAAGGATTGTAGTATAATGCAATACTGTCGTCGCCTTTCTTTTTGAGGAGCATTTTATTGGGTCCAGAAGCTTTTTGTATCTCGTTCTCTCTCGTCAGCGGTTGGTGGCTGAGTGAAGAGGAGTGACGGTGGTGGTTATGGAAGGAGGTGCGGTGATCTCTCTCTCCTCTCAAGCTCTCTCTGTCCTTCGTCCGCCTCACTCTGTCGGAGCTGGTGGTGGTGTAGGTTGTCCGATGAGAAAGAAGAGGGGCACGGTGAAGGTAGTGGTGTAGGTTGCTTGAGAGAGGGAAGAAGGTGGCGGTGGTGATGGTATGAGTGGTAGCCGGAGGTCGTACTGGAGCAGAGGAAGCTGATGGTGGTGGTTCGTTGTTGACGATGAAGGAAGTAGAGGATGGACGGGGATAGGTGCTTGGTGGAAGTGGAGGAAGAGCACTCGTTGACGACCTTGGAGGTGAACCTGCGGCCGGCGAGGAAGAAGAAAAGGAAGGACGAGATGATAGTGATGCCTCTGCTCTCAGCTTGCTCTATTTATTTAAGAGAAAAAAAATGAAAATGATGATGATGATCCATCATGATGCCCCCATGTTCAGCTCTTTTCTTCACGCTATAATTCTCATCCACCTTATCCACTCCAAAGTGTCGGGTCTGTGTCTGTAGGTAGGAGAAGGAAGTGAAGGTGATGATGATTTTGAATGATAATGAGATGTGTGCTTTAAATCAGTTCACATGATGCATGGAAAAGCTTATGGGTCTTTTTCTGTGACTTTCGCCAGTCCAATTTCTTCATGGAAAAGCTGATGGGTCCTTTCTGTGATTTTCTCTAGTCCCTCTTCTCTATCAGCGTGTAATTTTAACCAATTTTAGGGACCTGTTCTATAATTTTCCCAGACCTCAAAATATTATCCAAAATCTCCCGTTTTCTTCCAAAATCCTACAAGATTAAGAACAACGTAACATTAAAAGTCCAAAAAATAATTGTACAAATAAATAAATAAATTATGATCATTTTGCCTCTATTTACAATTAATTCAATACAATTGTCCCTAACTAAAAATAGTGCTTAATCATGTAATAGTACCCCAAAAAATGCATCAAAAATCCCAATTTAATTATGAAATATTATATAAAAATATTGTTCAATCAATTCGCCCACATTTAGACCTTTGTACTTCTAAACAAATGCAATTAAGTACAATTTTCTAAATTCAAATCATTAGTGCATTCAAAGGATGAGAAATTTTCATAATTAGGATGCAATGGATCAATTAATTAAATTAATCAAGTAAACACTAGTCATTATCAAGTGATGCAAAGATATTAGCTAACTACACAATCCAAACTATTAGAATGAAGCAAAAGAGACTCACAAGGTATTATTGTCTCACTCATCTCGCCTCATTTTGGGATAATTGCACTCTAGTTCACTTAATCAACACCTTACCATAGGCTTGTAACAACCCTAACATCTCCACACTAATAACAATTAATATAACGAATCAAAAAGACTTCAAAAGATTGTAATGATGAATGAAGGCAAAATAGAATGAATTAATAATAAAAATTTGTTGATATGCAAGTCAAAGTTAATGAGCAAGTTCATAGTATCTAAATAATGTAGAAAAGTTTTGCCAATACTTTCCCCCTTTTTTCCCTCAAAATTCTCCTTTTTTTATTTCAAACTTTATATATATATATATATATTCACTTTCTTCTTCTTCTTTTTCTTTTGTATTCAACTTTTTATTGGCAATTCACTTTTATTTTAGAATACCATGAATACTATGAATAAATGACATGCATACAACATTGGAATGGTTCAAGTAGGTAAGCAAAGGATGGATGAATGTAGGTTTGTGTTTTGATGAATGGGTTTAAAATGAATGCCTATTTCATTTTCATCACACTAATGCAAATGCCATTTCGAAGAAGAGTTGAAACAAGTTTTAGAAGGTGAAAAAACAAAGTGAACATGCACACATAGAAAGAATTCGAGGCCTAAATAATCTTTCAACAAGGTTTTTCTCCAATACAATAAATTGCATAAGAAGCTGACCACAAAACATCTGCTTAAATATCCCAAGTACTAATCTTATCAATATAATTAATCAAAACATTGCACTCAATTATAATAATGCTCAATTCTTCAATGCACTAATGATATAGAAACTTTTTTTTTTAAAAAAAAACAAGGAGTAAGCAAAAATTCAATTGTGGGCTATAAAATTTTAATAAAAAGAAGATATATGATAAAAGATTAAGAAAAATTAATTAAAAATTTTAACCCCACTTCTTTAATTTTTTTACATACAAAAAAATTTCCCTCCACTCACTTTACCTCCCCTCAAACCAAACAGCCCCTAAACTTAGAGTACTCCTAACTCATTTTGCACTTGAGACTAACCTCTGTCACAGCAAGAGAATTAAGGTTAAAGCCTCCTAACAAATGCGTTTCCCCTAATTTGAACTAAACTAATGTTATCCCCTTACAGCGCAAGATCACTATCTCAACCAAAGCTTGTGGTATCATTTTGTTTCTCATAAAAAAATTGCAACCTAAAGGACTATAATGAGATAGCAAGAGACATGGAATAACTTAATTATCACCGTATACCAATAAAGACTGGGGTCTGAAATGTGTGGAAAGAGTATTAAATGTTTATGACTCCTATCCGACCAGACAATATGAATCAATCATCCTCAAAATGTCAAGGATTTAAAATTAAGGATGCTTGCTGGTCCCACGAGTGCATTGTGTACAAAATCATACGCCAAGCATCTGTGTTGATGAACTCGTATCTTTAGATTTTAATTATTCCCCAAGTGTCCATGACGTGATGAGATTAACTTCACATCTTTATCCAAACCCAATCAGAAACCAAAATCTCTTAAACCCTATTAGCCTAAAAATTTGGATCATCAAGGACGTGAGACAACTATCATGGGCTCAGTTGCGAGCTCCTACGAATGCCATGTGCTGTACAAGGTCCAACACTCGTTTGCTGCAAAATAAAGAAAATAAACCATTCAACAATAATGATTAGATGCTAAGAGTGGTTTTTCTTATTTTTTATTCTTTTGGGGATGTACCAGCAAGAAAAAGATTCTGACATCAATACAAAAGCCTATTTTTTATCTAAAAGAAAATGTCATTATAAATTCCTAAATATTTGCGTATAGCTAACTAAGTCCAAGGGTAAAATTGTTCGGCAAAAGTGGCTTGGAGACCACACTGGTCAAGCTTAGAAGTTTGATACGAGATGCTATCCCATCTGGTAGAAATAAGAGATATGGTGTTTCGCGAAATTCCGTTTGTTCTGTGATAAAGGCTATATGGGCTAACGAGAGGAAGTTGAGTATGATCTCATTCCAACATCACTCTTCCAACTATAGAGGCCCTGATTGAGATGCTACCTCCAATCTTTAATATAAGACATTGTTTAATTTGTAGGGCAATTTACAATACTAACGAACCCTAAACCCAGAACCCATAACAAGTGATGAATGCCTTCACGGACAGCCACGGACACGGGAATGAGAGGATCAATAATGGTGGGAATGCCGAAAAAGAGTGGACAAGGTGTTAGCTGAGTGCGCGGAGAAATGGTGAGGATTTTGAAATCGCGAATGAATAGGGCTAGAAAGGGATTTTAAAGCCCTATATTTCACGGTTTTATTTTGAAAAATAGTGAAATATATAATTTTTACGGTGTTTTAAAAACAACTATCATATATTGATAGTATATATTTAATGGTTGTTTAGCCTTAACCGTTATGTATGTGAGAATATTTTAATAAATAAAAAATTAAACATATTTCACGGTGGTTTTGTGAAACCATAGACTATTTTCCAAAACACTTAACGGGTCATCTTAACAACCGTTAAATATTTCTATGCACAATCTCCACCTCTTGATATTTAATGGTTTACCTTAAAACTGTTAATTATTGACCTTCATATATTAATGATTCTGTAGTAGTGACATAAATTATGTTACAGTAAAATTAAGTTTATTTAAAATCAAGCTTTAATCTCCGCCAAAAAGAAATATTATGCCCAAATTCAATTTTGTTCAATTATAGTCCATACACACGTTGATCCAAAGTGTTTCAATTCACAGATGAATTAACTTAATTGTGTTAAAATAAAGGGTTAAGATGTATAAATGGTCATGGGCTTCTACTCAAAGTAAGCCCGATATCATATACTTTTTGAATGTATAAAAATACCCATGAACATTCAAGATGTGAGCAAAAATATCATGACCGGTAAATATTACCTAACATCGCTAATTTTTAAGATGGGGCCCACACTATTATGTTACAGTGTTAGGTTATATTTAACGGTCTTAACATTTATTTTTCCAATCTTAAATATTCATAGGTATTTTTGTATCTCCAAAAAATATATCGTGGTGCTTAGTTGACAATTATGAGTTTATGATACCCTTTTAATGTATATTAGACACATTGCCTTGAAGACTTTGTTGATCAAATACATTTGTGATTTTTCTCCTTGATTGACCCTTTTGTTTTTTTACCCGATTCTTGTTTGACTTGAATGTCACGAATAGATTCATTCACATTTTGTAGATACACGCACTCTTTTTTGCATTAGTTTTATATACAGATAGATACATTCATGGGTATTTCCACTTTGTACCTTAAGCATATATACATATATATGTCAACTTAATGACAATAAATGGCTATAAATAATCGGTATTTAAAGTAATTAAGAGGGTCATCAAGTGAAACGTGTTCAGCTATTACAGTGCCATCAATGCATATTATCAATGCATATACTCATAGCATACATTTAATGGTTGTTTAGCCCTAACTGTTAAGTATGTGAGAATATTTTAATAAATAGAAAACGAAACATATTTTTTCACGGTGGTTTTGTAAAACCGTAAACTATTTTTCAAAACACTTAACGGGTTATCTTAACAACCGTTAAACATTTCTTCGCACCATTGTTGTCAAACTCGCGACTTGACTCTCCGAGTTTACCGTTTTTACGTTTCTAACTTATAAAATCAAGTCGAATCATTGGTAAACTCATGACCATTATAAACTCGGTTAAATTCATGAGTTTATACACCATGTTTGCCATTTTTACGTTTTTAGCTTATAAAATTGTGTTAACGCACCCTTAAACTCGTGTTAACTTTTACAATTTGATTATGCTCAATGGCTTTATATATGAATTTCATAGAAATTTCTTTATTAAATATGATAAATTATGAATGTTGATAGATTTAATTTCAATTATTTGGATTTAAAATATATTTAAATCAAATTGTTGCCAATTTTTCATATTTTAATTATTTAATTATATACTAATAATATATATTTAATGGTAAAAATAAACTCTTACGAGTTTACGATACGAATTTACATCACTATTACGAGTTTGCTTAAACTCGCGAATTTGACAACCATGCTTCGCACAATCTCTGCCTCTTGATATTTAACAGTTTACCTTACAATTGTTAATTATTGAGCGTCATATATTAATGATTCTATAGTAGTGACATAAATTATGTTACAGTAAATTTAATTTTTTTTAATATCAAGCTTTAATCTCCACCAAAAAGAAATATTATGCCCAAATTCAATTTTGTTCAATTGTAGTCCATACACACGTTGATCCAAAGTGTTTCAATTGACAAATGAATTAACTTAATTGTGTCTAAATAAAGGGTTAAAATGTAAAAATAGTCGTGAGCTTTTATTCATAGTACGTACAATACCATATATATTTTTGGATGTTTAAAAATACTCATGAACATTCAAGATGTGAGTAAAAATGTCATGACCCTTAACCATCCTAACATTTATTTTTCCCATCTTAAATGTTTATAGTTATTTTTGTACCTCCGAAAAACATATGGTGGTGCTTAGTTGACCACTATGAATTAATGATACCCTTTTAATGTATACTAGACACATTGCATTGAAGACTTTGTTGATTAAATACATTTATGATTTATCTTTCTCCTTGTTTGATCCCCTTTTTTTGTCCTGATTCTAGCTTGTTTCACCTTAATGTCATGAGTAGATTCATTCACATTTTGTAGATACATGCACTCTTTTTTGTTTTAGTGGTATACAGAAAGATACATTCATGGGTATTCCCTATTTGTACCTTAAGCATATACACACATATACGTCAACTTAATGACAATAAATGGCTATACATGAATCAGTATTTAATGTAATTAAGAGGGTCATCAAGTGAAAGGTATTCAGCTATTACACTGTCATCAATGCATACATAAAGCGTAGGTAAAAGTGATTGGGTATAACTATATTCTATTCTATATATACGAAAGGACAATACTCAATTTTCATCAAGTACTGCACAAGACATATACATACATACATAAGCAATAACAAAGAGCCATGGATCCTCCGGAATGGGGTCCCTATCCTCCTTGTCAAAGCCGTAACTGTTCTAGTCGTCAATGTTGTGCTGGAGGTTCTCTCTCTTCCCCCTTCTCTCTCTCTATATATATATCTTCAGTTCTTAATATAAGATATATTTGGGAAGTTAAAATAATATAAGACAAATTTTTCATATTTATCAGTTTTTTTTCTAATTTACCACTATTGATGCTCCTTCAACAATAATCAAGGAGAAGAGGGAATGAGAACATTAAGGAGGATACCTAGGGTATTTTAAAAAATATATTTCATATTAACAAACATAACCAACTTTCTTAATACAATTAAATTAGGTAAATATGTCTTATATTAAGGAATGGAGGAGTGTATATATATATATATATCTATGTCTCTCTATCTGATTTTTCTTTTGGGGTTTGTTGGGTGAAAATTAAAGATAAGTACAGGTATAGCTGGCCAGAATTGGTGGGGAAGGACGCTGAAGGGGCAACAAGAGTGATCAATGAGACCAACCCACAAGTGACTGTGGTGAAGATCTTTGAAAACTTTTTTACGACGTGTGACTTCTGCTGCAACCGTGTTCGCATCATTGTCCATCGTTCCACCAACAAGGTTGTCTCCCTCCCCCAAGTTGGCTGACTTCGCTTCCATGCATCATTAATGATAATGCTTCATGATCAAAAGTAATGTTCCCAACAAATAAATTAATGCCCTTTCAATAAGGGAATATTGATTATTGGCTTAATTAGACATGTATGAGGCATTGTTCTCTTATCCTATATGAAAGGGTTTGTTAGTTATCTTTATCCTCCACATTTGTTTCATCTCAGCAGCAGGTCTTTCTCATTTTGTAAGAAAAAACCATTCCATCTTCTGACATCTAATATACTAACTTCAAATATTACAAGTCACTTCTAACCACTTTATCGAAGCTAACCAGAGGTGAGTACGTCATTGACTTTATTTGAAAATGAAAAAAGAAAATTACCCCTAACTAATACCATGAATTACATCCAAGAAGTCATAGAAGTTGCAATTAATTAATGAGATTTTAAATAGGAAAAATCTTAAAAAAAGACATCATTGATACTCCTTTGGTATTATTTATAGGTAGAGAGAGAAAATTTTTGATCCTGTTTACAAGGCAGAGAGAAATTTTTCATCTGAATGTACTTCCTCCTTCCCTATATATAAAGTCTTAAACCAAATTGGAGGTTTTCGAAAACAATTAAAATTAGTTAAAAGTGATAAATATGTAGGAAATATAATTTTTTCCCCTAAAATGTCATTATTTGTGAATGAGTAAGAGATGAGTAATAACAAGAAGATGATGAAAGAGAATGTTGTGGGAAAGATGATGTGAGAGAATAAGAGAATGAGAGAGTACAAAGTTACACTTCTTTTATTATTATATTGACTTTGTTTTTATGAGTTATAAAATATACTAAATAGGGGTAAAGTTAAAAATTCTTGAATTTTATGGAAGAATTAATAAAGTTTAAGATTCTTTTTTTCGGCTTGTGTGAAATATATTAAAAACGCCTTATAAATAGAATCAAAAGAGAACATACTTGGTGACTTATAACTAAGGACCATATGTTCTCCCCCCCAGCCCCCTCTAAAGTGTGACTTATAATAAGAAATAGAGAGGTTAAATAAACGTGCTCATATAATTTTGTTCGGTACATTATATAACTACTGTGAACTACAGTCTCAGGGTCAAAATATTCAACATTATTTATTCATAACAGTTATCACCTTATGCGAGCTAACAAATCACTTTTTTTTTTTGTTCTTGGCTTTTATCATTTAAGTACTACCATCTTCCTATTTATTTAACCCTTTGACAAATCCCTATTTTTATTATATATTTTTATATTTTAATTAGGGATTTTGTCATAATTATTGAGCTTAAAATGCCTTTCTTGAGATAAATTGATATTAAGAGAAAATATATTAAATTAGGACTAAAAAGGGTAAAATTGTAAAAATAATTATAATTACTCTTAATCATTTATTTTTCTGAGAATGTTTGATGTTGGTTTACTTTTTTAATTTTAGGTGCTTGAAAAATTGGATTAAATTTGAAAATGGCAGTTTTGGCCTCGAATTTCAGAAATGACCGTTTAATTCCATATATTTGAAAAATGTCAGAATGGTCCACGAGCTGAGCTGAAGCTGCTACGTTTTTGGCAGATTCAAGTAGATTAAAAGGAAGCATAAGAAGCAGAGACGCGAGCAACACACACCGGACCTTGGATCTTAAATCCTCCTCCATATCCACCTTCGCCCTTCTCTTTCCCCGGTGACCTTCGTCTCTTCATTCACGGTCGCCGTCGACCACCACTCCATCCTCACCACCACAGAAACTGCCACGAACCAGAATAGAGCACTGTGAGTTTCAAAGCTCCGGCAATCTGTATTCTGTTCGGTCAGCTTGTTCACAGAATCATTCCAACCCTGTTTCATCATTGTTATTCATCTATGCCATTAATCATTTTCTAATAACCTCATTCTTCAATTAATCGATTAGGGCTGAAGTTTTAATAGTGTTTGGTGGAGCTTTGTTGATGAATTGCAGTAGCTAAATCCCTCTTCTCTTAAAGCAAAGGATTAATTTTTGAGCTTGGACCTTTACAGGGGAGTGTTCTACTACTTAATGTCTATATCTAATCTTTTGTATCAGTTAAATTTTAGGTTTAGAGTTTAATTAGTATATTGTATTGAAGTCTTGTATTGAGCTTTCATACAATTCTTGAGACTAGATGTGTATTGGGTTTTAACTTTGTGCATTTGACACTTTGTACTTAATTAGTAGTAATTTCTTGTGTATTGACTTAGTTAAGCTTGTGCTTGAAATTGCTGTGAATATATTATGTTCGTAATACAAGGGTTCTTGGTTACTTCTGTCTTACATATTGTCAATTTCAATTGTTAGTGTTTAAATTGGGTTTTGGTTAGAGAGATCAATTTCTACCCGTTGTGGAGGAATTAATTCACCAACCTCAAGCTAACTCAAAGGGTCTTTTGAGCAAATTTGTTAAACTAGCACACTCCCATATTCATTTGAAGCAAGAATTGTTGAAATTCATTGTTCTAGGAAGCTTAATCATACTTTTCAAAACCAATTTCAATACCATTTCACTTTTATTCCAAAAATCCAAAAATATTAGTTTTTAAAACATTTTAGTTTAATTCCAATTTAGTTGTTAAATAAAAAGCTCAAAATCATTTTTAACTTGTTTTATGCCAATCACCACACTTAATTTCTAGATAATTAATAAAAGGCTCATGGAGAGACGGTCCGGGATTACACCCTATATTACAATCCTTAGTTTCTTTTCATTAGTTGCATACTATATCATTACATTAATCATGATCTGGTCATAAATATAATAGGAGCCTTTTTATAAAAATAAAATACATTTTTTTACATATTTATTTAGTTTAACCAATTTTAATAAACTTTTGATCTATATATATATATATATATAAAATTGGGTTGTTTTGTATTATTACTTTGGTTCAACATATTGCATGCAGGAAAAGTAATTATTAATGGGAAGGCCAAAGGATAGAGTGAGGGAATTACACTTTGACGCATCAGATAGGAAAAGTGAAGTGTAAGCATTGTAAAGAGGAATTTGCAGCAGCAGCAAGTGCTACCAGATTGAAGCTCATAATCAACTGGAAACCCTTGGCATTAAAGTATGTATTGGCTTTTCCCAATCTAACAATTTTCGTTCTCACAATCCAAACTCCAATAATGATCTTGAACACAACCTGCTACGTTCTCAAGGTACATAACTATACTACTATTATACTCCCTCCTATTTTTTGATTTTTTTCTATAAGTTGTCTGTATGATTTTTTTTTTTACCCTTTGTATATATAAGATACCATATATGATATATTTATTACATCTCTCCCATATTGTTGCCCTTATTTAATATTAATTTCCATCCACCCAAACTATTAGTTAGTTGACAGTTAGGTTTAGCTTTTGAATTTTTTTCTGTCCAAAATTCCCTTTTTTAATATAATAATTACTTAAATATTTATATCAAAAAAATTATACAACGAAAAAAGAATTCTAACACATACAAAAATGTCCTAATCAAATGGTGCCGTTGTGCCATTGTCGAGGAGATAGATAATTGGCTCCTTAGGTGATCTAATTGTTAAATTCACTTTTGACTAGGGGTTTCTCATGAGAAGCTTGTTAGTTTTGCATTTTTGGTTTCTCATTGCATATGGTTTAGGATTTTTACATTTAGGTAGCTTGCATTGCATTCATTATAGTTTTACATTGTCTTGACTTGTTAGCTTTTGTGTAGTGTTGTTGCATTAAATTTGATATGATTTTGAGCTCATTTGTTTGAATTCACCATGTCTCCAAGTTAATTCTTTACATACTTGCATCTTTTGACATTTTGAAAATTCTCTCTTTTTTTTTTAATTTGCATTTGTATTTTCTTATATTCTTTTTATTAGGTTTTATAGTTTATAGTTAGATAGTCATCTTGTGATTTATTGGTATTTATTGTATTGAATTCTTATGACTTGGTTTAATTGTAATCAAGATTCACCCTTTCAATCTCACTCTTCTGCAGGAGATTCGACCAAAAGGAAAGAGTCTATCTCTCAAAGCATCGATTCCATTGAACAAACATTACGGCTTCTCAAGCCAAGTTGGAGAGTCAAGATAGAAGTCTAATTAGTCAAGAATGTCATGGTCCATTCCACCCTCCGTACCATGAACCCTACCAACATCCTTCATTCCAACTTCATCACCCACCACACCCACCCTATAGATCATACCATGAGCCTTTTCTGCCACCATATAACCCATATTATGAGCCTCATTCTAATCCTGCACCATATAACCGTATGTCATATCATGAACCTACTTCTTTATTCCACCCGCTTCTCAACCATGTCATCCATATCCTGAGTCCCTTTAGCCACCATTTTAGCCATCTTATGGACCTCATTCTCAACTATATGTGCCAAACCAAGAACCTACCATTGGTGAAGTCATTAGAGAAATCCAAAATCCAATGACTCATACTATAAATGAGGAGCAGTCACATAAGGAGACCTTTGCTCATCGCATGGGCTCTATAATGAGACAAATGGAATAACAAGATAAAGAGAATGAGAATTTGGACAAGGAAATTAAGTGTCTCACTTAGCAATCACAAGTGTTGAAGACGAATTTCCAAGAAAATCCTCCTCCCATGTCCACACATATGTGAGAAGTGGAGCGATTGAAAAAAGAAAATGAGAAGTTAGAGAAAGCAATCGAGTGGCTTGCACAAAAGTCTTCTAAATGCAACATTCCACATGAGACTCATCCTCCATTTCCTACATGCGAGCCAACTACTCAAGCTAAGAAAGTCAAGAAGGTCTATTTTCAACTTCTAGAGGAGTCTTCCTTCCCTTTGGAGGAGGAACAAGGAATCCAAGCTCAAGAGTCACATGCCAATTCACAAGTAGAAGATTTCAATCATTAGATGCCTATTCCCACACAAGTTATCAAGGACAAGTGTAATATCCCAAAATGTACTCAAGGGCTAAATGTACAGAGTAGATGGTGGGAAATTTACAATACCACAACAGAACAACGACAATTATAATGGTAGTTCTAACGGTAAGGGTAGGTGTGACGTGCATCACCCCCTACGACTGCTCACGCTGAATTGCTCATTCTGTAACGAACAACGACATATTTCACCATAGTAAGGTTTTATACAACATATTTCACAATGACAACACAATGATAAGTCATGCATACAATGTATCATACACAACATAAGAGAAAGGTCACTACCTTGGTCTTTCTGCGCTTGCTCTGGCACTGGTCTCTCGCGAGCAGGGCAAATATCGAATCCTATAATTCACATTTAGGGATGAAGAGTTATTCTCCAATCCAATACTCAATTCCAAAATACTTAAAGTTGGTTATCATTTAAGACCTTTCAGTGGCTACGAAGGTCTCTAACAATAGCCTAAAAGGATTGGGAAGTACTAAGGTAGAAACCACTTTTCAAAGTTTAAAAGTGTTGAAAACAGGGGTTGGCTACGGCCAAGAAATCTCTGGCTGTGGCCAAGAATTTTCTGGCTGCAGCCAGAAATTGATCCGAAGGTTCTTGGCCGCAGCTAAGAATCTTCTGGCTGCTGCCAGGAAAAATTATGTTTCTTGGCTTAATTTCCAAAAATTATAACTAATTCTAGAAAAATCGAAATGGAGTGATCTCAAGCCCTAATTAAATATCTTTTAAGTACTCTTTACAGGAAAAATATAAATCACTGCTGTCCATAACCATAAAAATACAGAATTCAACAAATGTCCACACTGCTCCAGAATTAAGTCCATTTTCAACCTCTAACTTTGGGAATTCATAACTCCCAGCACACACATCAAAATTGCATCCATTATATATCCATTTTGAAGCTTGGAATGTGAACTATTAGACTAAAAAGTTTCAGAATTTTTTGTCATCATTTACCTATTCAAAATATCCATTCAAACTGACTTCCTGCAAAGAGTTTTCACTAACCAAATCTTGCAAATTTTAAACCTAAGTTTGTAATGATTCAAAATTCATATCCAACACGACCCCCACACAATTTTCCACAAGGAATCTAATGGAAACATCAAAACAACCAAATTCTCATTCAATTATCATGCTTTGTTTTAGGCAACATTCAACATAAAATCCCAAAATTGCCAAACTTGACATTTAAGCTTCAATTCAATTCTATCTATCCAAACACACAACATAACACCATTTCCATGACTACATCATGCCAAACTCTCTAAGACCCTAATTTTTGAAAAATAGGTCAAAAATCCCAAAAATTCAAGGCTCAACCAAATGCCACAAAACATAAGTAAAAATGTTCATCTTACTCACCTCTACAACTTCCCCAAACTTGTTCCTTGCTTCTCCAACCTCTAGGTTTTCTTGAGGGAACAAACCACCACCAATGGAAAATCTAAAACCATAGAATCAAAGCTCTCAACCCAAGGAACAAGATTAAAGAAGAGAGTTTTGGCATATGAGTTCATTTGGAGGGTCAAATGCTTACCTTTGTCACACAAGCTTCTTTCTCTTTCTTGGCTTCAATGGCAGCCGACTTGGGAGAGAGAAATGAGAGAGATGAGTGTATGAGAAAGATGAAATGATGGACTTCCCTTGCCCAGACTCATACTCAGCCGAAATGTAGGATGAGAGAATGATTTGACACAACCTTAGCTGCCTCGGGGTCAAATCACAATTTACCATAAATTAAATGCAATATAATGCAAACAACTCGGGATCGTTCTCTTATCAAGGAGCTATTTATTTTGACTTCCCTAAGTAAAACTAAGTGCTATAAACATGGTTAGAAAAAAAAGGTTTTGAAATTGGTTTTCTTTAAAACAAAATTCATGAAAATAAAGCTATTTCTAATATTTTTGGTATTTTTGAAAATAATGAGAAATGTCAAATTAAAAAGTGAAGATATGTATAATGGGTGCTCTTGGTGATGAAGAAAATGCCTATCCTTGCTCAAAGAGATTATGGGAGTTAAAAATTCATTAACTCTTAAGAACAACCTCAAAATAATACTTGAGTTTAATAATCCCGATTAATAGTAGCTCCTACAAACATAGCTAACTACTACCTCTTGAGATATTGTTAGAAACTACTTAAAGTGCGATTGAAATGGATAACTATAACTTGTTCTCTCTTGATATAAATGTGATAACACGACACTCAATTGATCCAATTCAATTATACAATTTAACAATAACACATAGAAAGCATAATATCTTTGAATCAATAAGGAAATGTATATATATATATATATAAATCCCACAAGCTATAAAAATCCAATCCAATCACAAATATCAAACCAACAGAGACAAGTAACATCAATCTTAGATCCAGAATCACATATATAAAAATTCCTAAAACTAGGCAATCCAAATATATTATTTTAGACTAATGGAATGATAGCAAAACGGCCCTTTATAGTCCATTAAGATCAAGAACAAATCATCATCACCAAGAATCAAGAATTAGCCACTCATGAGTTAATTGTAGCAGCAATTTGCTTGCAACACTAAAAATTCATGAATAATGAATGAGCAACCAATCTGGAAATGGAGAAAAAGAGAGCTAGCTGACAACTCTTGTTGAGGAAACAGAGGAAGGACTCTATGATGGCGAAGAAGAAAAGGAGAACGTTGAAGGTAGTGATGATGATGGTCTGAAATAAGGCTGGCAGCAATAGTTGTGATCTCCAGCGGTGAGAGTAATGGAATCGGTGGTTGTAGCTGGTGTGGGGGATGGATAGGGAACAACTACAGTGGAGGAAAGGATGAACAGGGGAGTTCGCCGGAAACTGTCAGCTGAATCTGGAAATTTGCTACTGGCGGTGGTGGGGAAAGTTGAGGTGATGGTGATGATGAACAGAGACAATAGTCTCGTCTCCCTTTTCCCTTCTCTCTGTTTCAGATCAAACTCCCGATCATAGCTACCTCTGTCGCGACCTGCACTGAGCTCTCATCCTCTGGTTTATAGATCGTCGTCGGCGCTGAGAGACGATGGTGGTTTATTATGGTAGAGAGAAAAAGTAATGGTGGAGGTCGGTGTCCCTCAAGCTCTCCTGCCGTGGCGCTCTCAACTTCTTCTTCCGAAACTCATTTGTGGCACCCACTCTCCCCTGCTCTCCCAAACTAAACCTCACCAATGACGGAAAGAGTGGAGGAAATGGCAGTGAAGGTTGCTGGTTAGGTTAGAGCTCCTAAGCCTTATCAAGCTGCGGCGCTACTCTTGTATGAAACTCTCAGCTGCTCCCTCTTCAATATATATACAAACTCGGGTCTGTTTGCTCCAGCCCAAAACCAGTTTCGGGTCCTTGTGTCGAGTCTGGAGAAGGCAATAAATAGTGACCTGGTCAAAACGCAAGTTTTGACCAGGGATCTATTTGAAACTTTTAAAAGTTTTGCATAGGGACTGAAATGTAAACATTTGAAACTTTTGTAGGGATTAACAGTAATTATCAAAACTTATGGTAATTTTTCTGTCATTTTATCTGACCCTTTCCTTCACATTTTTGTAATTTTCAAAAAATTTGGGGCCCCTTTTTGTGATTTTCCCCAATCTTCAAAATATTAATTTGATCTCCAAAATCTCTAATTTTCTTCCAAACCACCTATAATACAATATTAAACACCATGTAACATCAAAATTTAAGGAACAATTGTACAAAAATAATTAATAAATTATGACCATTTTGCCCCTAATTGTAATTAATTCAAAACAATTGTCCCTTACTAAAATTAGTGTTTAATTATGTAATATTGTCTCAGGAAATGCATTAAAAATCCAAAATTAATTATGAAATATTATATAAAAATATGGTTCAATCAGAGAGGGAGGGAAAATGATAAAATAACATGCATTTGACTTTCTCAACCACTCACACATCATTTCAACTAACCATGTGTCCAAATCTCCTTATTTCTCACAAATAAGTAACCACATGGTTACACTAACTATTCCATTAGTCATTTAGTCACACTCCTCATTTCTTTCAGTTAGTAATTAATTTCTTCATTAATCACTGACTAATTGGCCGGTAAGTTTCCTTTCTTTCAATTTTCCCCTGATTATGGCACATTAACTTGAATTACAACATAACACATATTTTAATTCTTTTATTATTCTCCATGCACCATTTCCCTCTATTTTAGCCCAAAAATTACTTTGCCACATAATTATGCTAAAATACAGGGTTTTAGGTATTCCCAATAATTAGTTTGGGTCTCAATTCCACTTTAATTCACAAAATCATTCTCAATAAATGCAATTAGCCCTTGATCGAAATTTGAGGCATTACATATGAAACTGTTGCTGAGCAGGAACGGAAAGACAAGGTAATGACTCTTTCTCCTATATCATGTGTAATGCTTTGTATGTATGTGCTTATCATTGAATTGTGATGAACGAGAATGCTACTGGTTATGCCGTTGTGAATACAGCGAAAGCTGTCAAAAAAAATGCCATTGTCAATACAATGCAAGCTGTTATTATTGTGAATACAATGCAAGCTGTCGTCATTGTGAATACAATGAAAGCTGTCATTATTGTGAATACAATGAAAGCTGTCGTTATTGTGAATACAGCGCAAGAGTCGTTATTACGCATATAGTAGTGCTTGCGGTAGTTATTGTGTATACAGCGCAAGCTGTCGTTATTGTGAATACTGCGCAAGATGTCGTTATTGTGAATATAGCACAAGTTGTCGTTATTACGCATATAGAAGTGCTTGCGGTCGTTATTGCACCATGTCCATGAGAGCTGTCGTTACTGTGCATACAACGGTGATTGCGGTCGTTATTGAACCACGGCCATGAGAGCTGTAGTTTGTGACGCAAGTCGCGTATCATGTAGTTACAGCCATGAAAGCTGTCATTTATGACGCAAGTCATGCATCACTGTGATTGTTGCTACTATTGCTGCTCTGTCATAATTGCTTACATGCTTTGTTTAATTATGCATCATATACGTGAAATGTTGCTACTGAAATTCGTATGTATCTCACTCTTTCCAATGACTAACCTACAGCCAGGGTAAGCGGATCCAAGGAGAAGCAGGGAAACAAGGGTGACTAGTGCTCTCGGCTAGGAGATTTAAGCTTTTATTTGTTGGTTATCATAATTTCGGGATAAATGTATATACTGTGAATGATGTAGGTTAAATTCAAAATAGCGAAGGTGGTTGTATCCACTATAGATTTGTGTATCGTTTTGTAATTCCTGATATGGGAACTAAAATGGGTGAATATGCCCTGTAGTCCTTTAGTGAATGAAACTCGAGAGCCATAAGGAATTTTGTTATATACTTTAACGTTTATGAACGGAACCGATTTGGACAGGCTAAATAGATTCGAAAAGTGTATGTGAGACCGTATGAAACAGGTTTTGAAACGTTTTTGAAAACCCACTTTATCATAAGACCGTACCTTGTCTTGAAGTTGGGACCTTTAGTAAGTTTTGAATTAACCGTTGGTCTCCAATTTAACTTAATGACATGTTTTCGAATCTTATTAATGACTTTCAAGGTAGGGGGTTATAACAATACTCAATTTTCAACATGTATTGAATAAGACATATACATACATACATAAACAAGAACAAAGAGCCATAAATTGGGATCCCTATCCTCCTTGTCAAAGCTTTCATTGTTCTAATGCACAATGTTGTGCTGGAGGTTCTCTCTCTTCCCCCTTCTCTCTCTCTCTCTATATATATACCTCTCTAGTCCTTAATATAAGATATATTTAGGGAGTTAAATAGTGTAAGATAAATTTTTCATATTTGTCAATTTTTTTTCCTGAATTACCTATATTGATGTTCCCTCAACAATAATCAAGGAGGAGACGGGATGAAGAAATTAAAGAAGATAACTAAGGTGTTTTAAAAACTACATGTCATATTAACTAACTTAATCAACTTTGTTAATATAATAAAATTAGGTAAATATGTCTTATATTAAAGAACGGATGAGTATATATATATATATATCTATATATCTATCTATTTGATTTTTCTTTTGGGGTTTGTTGGGTGAAAATTAAAGATAAGTACAGGTATAGGTGGCCAGAATTGGTGGGGAAGGACGGTGAAGAGGCAACAAGAGTGATCAACGAGACCAACCCAGAAGTAACAGTGGTGAAGATCTTTGAAAATGCTTTCACGACGTGTGACTTCTGCTGGAACCGTGTTCGCATTATCGTCCAACGTTCCACCAACAAGGTTGTCTCCCTCCCCCTATGTGGTTGACTTCGCTTCCATGCATCATTAATGATAATGCTTCATGATCAAAAGTAATGTTCCCAACAAATAAATTAATGCGCTTTCAATAATGGAATATTGGTTATTGGCTTAATTAGACATGTATGAGGCATTGTTCTCTTATCCTATATGAAACGGTTTGTTAGTTATCTTATCCTCCACATGTATGCGGCACAGTAACTTTTATTCATGAAAAAGTCCATTTAAGAAAGCACTGTTTACATCAACCTGGAGTAACACCCATTTCTTTGAAACAATAATAGAAAGAATGATTCTTATGGTTACTGGCTTAACCATAGGGCTAAAGGTTTCTAATTTGACAATGTCTTTGCTTATCGAGGTCAAACACAAAAAATATTAAATCTAAGGATTGTAGTATAATGCAATACTGTCGTCGCCTTTCTTTTTGAGGAGCATTTTATTGGGTCCAGAAGCTTTTTGTATCTCGTTCTCTCTCGTCAGCGGTTGGTGGCTGAGTGAAGAGGAGTGACGGTGGTGGTTATGGAAGGAGGTGCAGTGATCTCTCTCTCCTCTCAAGCTCTCTCTGTCCTTCGTCCGCCTCACTCTGTCGGAGCTGGTGGTGGTGTAGGTTGTCCGATGAGAAAGAAGAGGGGCACGGTGAAGGTGGTGGTGTAGGTTGCTTGAGAGAGGGAAGAAGGTGGCGGTGGTGATGGTATGAGTGGTAGCCGGAGGTTGTACTGGAGCAGAGGAAGCTGATGGTGGTGGTTCGTTGTTGACGATGAAGGAAGTAGAGGATGGACGGGGATAGGTGCTTGGTGGAAGTGGAGGAAGAGCACTCGTTGACGACCTTGGAGGTGAACCTGCGGCCGGCGAGGAAGAAGAAAAGGAAGGACGAGATGATAGTGATGCCTCTGCTCTCAGCTTTCTCTATTTATTTAAGAGAAAAAAAATGAAAATGATGATGATGATCCATCATGATGCCCCCATGTTCAGCTCTTTTCTTCACGCTATAATTCTCATCCACCTTATCCACTCCAAAGTGTCGGGTCTGTGTCTGTAGGTAGAAGAAGGAAGTGAAGGTGATGATGATTTTGAATGATAATGAGATGTGTGCTTTAAATCAGTTCACATGATGCATGGAAAAGCTTATGGGTCTTTTTCTGTGACTTTCGCCAGTCCAATTTCTTCATGGAAAAGCTGATGGGTCCTTTCTGTGATTTTCTCTAGTCCCTCTTCTCTATCAGCGTGTAATTTTAACCAATTTTAGGGACCTGTTCTATAATTTTCCCAGACCTCAAAATATTATCCAAAATCTCCCGTTTTCTTCCAAAATCCTACAAGATTAAGAACAACGTAACATTAAAAGTCCAAAAAATGATTGTACAAATAAATAAATAAATTATTATCATTTTGCCTCTATTTACAATTAATTCAATACAATTGTCCCTAACTAAAAATAGTGCTTAATCATGTAATAGTACCCCAAAAAATGCATCAAAAATCCCAATTTAATCATGAAATATTATATAAAAATATTGTTCAATCAATTCGCCCACATTTAGACCTTTGTACTTCTAAACAAATGCAATTAAGTACAATTTTCTAAATTCAAATCATTAGTGCATTCAAAGGATGAGAAATTTTCATAATTAGGATGCAATGGATCAATTAATTAAATTAATCAAGTAAACACTAGTCATTATCAAGTAATGCAAAGAAATTAGCTAACTACACAATCCAAACTATTAGAATGAAGCAAAAGAGACTCACAAGGTATTATTGTCTCACTCATCTCGCCTCATTTTGGGATAATTGCACTCTAGTTCACTTAATCAACACCTTACCATAGGCTTGTAACAACTCTAACATCTCCACACTAATAACAATTAATATAACGAATCAAAAAGACTTCAAAAGATTGTAATGATGGATGAAGGCAAAATAGAATGAATTAATAATAAAAATTTGTTGATATGCAAGTCAAAGTTAATGAGCAAGTTCATAGTATCTAAATAATGTAGAAAAGTTTTGCCAATACTTTCCCCCTTTTTTCCCTCAAAATTCTCCTTTTTTTATTTCAAACTTTATATATATATATATATATATATTCACTTTCTTCTTCTTCTTTTTCTTTTGTATTCAACTTTTTATTGGCAATTCACTTTTATTTTAGAATACCATGAATACTATGAATAAATGACATTAGTGCATTGAAGTCTGCAATACTGGGTCTCCAACCTGTTTAATAAATGACATTCGGGCAAGTAGTTTGTTATAACTGTCAACAGCCGGGACACATTGCTACTGAATGCAGACGGCTGCCGAAAGAGCAAAGGCCCAAGAATCAGGCCAGGGTGTTCACCATGACACACGAGGAAGCCCGGAAGTCCCCGACCTGATTCAAGGTAAAATTTTTCTCAATGGTAGTTTACTGCAAGCTTTATTTGATTCAGGTGCAAGTCATTCCTTCATTGTCTATGATGTGTGAAGCGCCTGGGATTACATGTTCATAAACTGCCATTTGATTTGGTTGTGTTGACACCTATGGGTGTCAAGGTTGTGACAGCTGAGGCTTCTTTGAACTGTGTAATAACAGTTGAGGGGCATGAGTCTACTGTTGATTTGATTTATCTGCCGCTCTACCAATTAGAACTCATATTGGGTTTTGATTGGTTGACGGCGAATAATGTATTGCTGGATTGTGGAAACAAGAAAATAGTGTATCCTAATTGCTAATGTGGTTGAAGTGAGTATGAAGGTCTATAGCCTAGAAAAAGTTGTTTCCCTTGGTTCCAATGAATTGCATGATAATTTAATAAGCAAATATTCAAAAGTTTTGATTGATGATTTTGCAAATAAAAATGAATCTTTATTCCATATGATTCTTTCTTGTGATGTGCCACCCAATTTAAAAAAGAAACACGATTGCTTTGAAATTTTTGAACTATCGGGTGGTGACAATTTGAAAATTTCTTTTCTTTCTTCCACTCTTTTTCCTTCCACCTCTTGTGATTGCAATGATGATATGGTGTACCTCAACACTAAGTTGGATTTTGTACCTTCTACTTTACAAAAAAGAGAAATTTCAAAAATTGACTTACTGTCTTACTCTTATTGAGGGGAATACCATTGATTTCCTTGGATGTGATAGTTACTTGGAGAGTTTAGTTCCTAAAATGTCTTTACTTTACTTGACATCTCTCCATATTTCTATTTTTGAATGGGATAATGCTATTTGCTTGTCTTCTTTACAGTCACATTCTTGGAAAGGCTGTCGAGCATCCACCATACATTCATGGACCGCTTCCGATTGATCTTGAGCCTCCTCCACAAAGGAAATTCAATGTTGGAGAAGATGTTTTCAATGACAAATGCATGATTCTCATCAGGGATGAGAACTTCTCCTTCAAGCGACTCAAGGTACTCTAACACATTTTCTTTGAGATTGCATTATCTAGCATGTTATTGTTTAGTGAATATAATCAAGTTGTGCTTTAGAGTGTCTCATTTGAGCATTCTTCCTTAAAGGAATCAAGTTATATTTATCCATTTTAATTGCACTCTAAGTGGTTCGTAATAGTGCCTTAAGGGATAGTTACTAGCTGCGTTCACAGGAGTAACTATTAATTAAGTTTTACTTTTGAGACTTAGAGAAAATTAACTCTCATTGCCTTAATTGAACTAGGATAGCCATTCTCCCATTTCCAAGAGCATTCATTATACATTACATACCTATTTTAACACACCATTCCCTTTTATAAAGAAAACACAAAAAATAGTAGCTTTAGGATTTTAATTAAGTTTGCATTTACTTAGTTTCAACAAAAATTCCAAAACCCATTTCCCCTTGTTTTATTTCATTTGCATGGCATTTAGGTTACTTAGGAATCAATAATAGACTCCTCGAGAAGAGAAAATGATCCTAGGTTTGCCTATATGCAATCCTTGATTAATTTTTGATTCTGGACCCTAAGGCTAATGTTAAAAATGTCCTAATCAATCATCAAGAAGGTTGATGTCAAAAGCACTTATGTCAAAATCAGGTGATGCACAAATTTCCATATGCTTAGCCACCCTATTGTTTGTCTCCCTATGTCTCATACAACATGTTTAAGTAGGATAAATTCCATGAATCAGTAAGTATGGCATACATGTTTCTCAATCACACCACTATAGATTGCCAAACTTTACCCAGGCAAATAATCAAACCATTGTTTGGGGGATTATGTGCAAATGCAAAGTCAAGGAAATTTGTTGCCCCATCCCAGTAGTCTCTCGCTCATTGATTGGCACACATCCACTACTTATTCAAGGATCCCATCTAGCATAAATCATTTAGAAAATGAAAACCCCAATCAAAATCCAATAATCATTTGCTCCTAGAATAAATTCACAAAAATGCATAATGAAAGAAAAACCACAATCCTTATGCCAATCCGACTGGAAGCTGAAGAAAGAAAACTTTGAGGTTGAACGGATGCCTTTCACATAGCTGAAAGAGCTTGAGCTTTTGATCGCGTGTAAAAGTTTTCAAATGTCAAACTGTTGGATGTTTTACAAACAAACCCCCATTATAGATTTGAAGGTTTTATATAACAGTTAGTTGGTAAGAATTGCTCAATATTTTACTTTTATAAAGGTTATCACTACTACAAAAAGGGGCTTTAACCTCCCAAATTTGGCACTTTTAACGTCCCAAAACGGGGGGACGTATATGCTGGGGGCATAGTAAGTTGAGACAAAAGACGTCCCAAATGATAGGGACGCCTAAAGTCTGACTTTAGGCGTCCCAAATTAAGATTTGGGACGCCTAAAGTCCCCACAGGGTGGGACTTTAGGCGTCCCAAATTAAGATTTGGGAGGCCAAAAGTCCCCCAGGTGGGACTTTAGGCGTCCCAAATTACAATTTGGGACGCCTAAAGTCCCACCCTGGGGGACTTTAGGCCTCCCAAATCTTAATTTGGGACGCCTAAAGTCCCACCCTGTGGGGACTTTAGGCGTCCCAAATCTTAATTTGGGACGCCTAAAGTCCCACCTGGGGGACTTTTGGCCTCCCAAATCTTAATTTGGGACGTCTAAAAGTTAGGTTTTTTTTTATGCCATAATTTACATTCTGTATTACCCAACGAATTGAAACTGCAGAAACAGAATAAAAGATGGATTCATAAACCACACTGTCCGTTACAAACTAGTAAGGACATCCAGCACTACAATCTTTACTATATATACATACAATAACCTTTCATGCAACCTACTACTATATATATCAACAAAAAACAACCAGAAAGTGTCAAAACGCTGTCATCACACAAGTACAAACTGATATAAAATAACAAGTTTACTGCTCTATATGTTGAAGAAGATGTCCAGCTAATAGATCTCTGATCAAATCAAGGTCTTCACGTAGGTAGGCATCATCATTATCAAAAATCTGAAAATTAGAAAGTAATAAGCTTTGATGAAATGAATCTCAAGCAAATGAATTAATTAACATTTCAATTAGAACACCAAAAATATTATCATTTGAGAATGAAGAAGCGATTACCTTTTCAAAATCGCTAGTAATTCCACTTTGAGTTATGTTATACATATAAAGTATAACATAATATCCGCATTCAGTGTTGCCAGGTTGCCGAGGGCACTTTTAATCAAAGGGATGCAATTAGTTGTTAAAATCAATAAAGGTATGTCTAAAAGGACCGTCAATGAAACAATTAGGTAGGATCGAATGTACTTACTATGGGATAAAACCACTTTGGCTTTTTAACAACTGCACCCTCACGTGACCCACCTAGGATTCTATATGTTTGACAAGCACTATCATGAAAAGAAAAATGAACAGAAATTAGAACCATTCATTTATTTTTGTTGTTAATGAAATACAAACAGAATAACTTACGTGTCGAAGACGGATTTTGTCTCTCTGTCTGGCCTGTTACTCAAGGGATCAAACCAATAGACTACGTTGCGGCGGGGACATATAACACACAAAGTCCAGTGGTTTCTTTAACAACATGTACACATTAAAATGAAGTTAGATGAGTGAGAAGACAATTATTTAGTAAACTTCTGAAATTGACAAAATGTAAATACGAACCGTTGGACAATGGGTGCTAGATAACAACGAAGTTTGGTTTGTGCCATTTGGTAGCCGACATAGTGAGTCCTATGCGCCACGGTACAAGTATCCCCCGTCGTATTCGCAGGACATAAGAATCCATACCAATTACTTCTTTCCATGTTTGCGCAGAGATCGTGGAAGGTGCTATAATAGAATTAAAATAAGGAATCAATTCTTGAATGTATGAAAACAAAAAACCACTAAATGAATTCTATGGGAAAATTGAAAAAAAAAACTTACCGGACTGTAAATTTGACCCAGCCTGCATCTATCTCCTCCAACCTGATAAACTGCTTGAGATCTTTATTGTCAATCGTGTAGGGATACTCCACTTGGCCCACAATCCCTGGAGGCATCTTCAAGTCAATCTGTTTAATGCCCTTGTAGATCTGTTGCAGCCGTGCTAAGTAGGGCCATTTGCTCGCAGCTTCGTCATCCTTTTAGAACATCAAAAAACAAATTGTTATTAGGATGCCAACAGATTTTCAGTAACAGTAAGGTAATTCCTACCATTGGAGGTGTTGCGTCTGAACCAATAAGATTGCGAGGCCAAAGGATGAAAGATCCTATCGCTTGACCTAACGTGCCAACCTCTGGATCAGGAACAGGGATGGCTGTACCTTCTTCCCCCTTTCTAACACTCGTCATATTCACCCTACGATAATCCTCCAGAATTTGCTGATTATGGTGGGTGGTAGCATATGTGTGAACGAGAGCATCAGCAACAACACGCAATAATGGATCATCCAAATAGAGGGTGCAAGGGTCTCCCGACACTGGATTGGGAGAAGGGTCGCCAAGTGGTCCCGATACTGGAGTGGAAGAAGGGTGGCCAAGTGGTTGCTCCAGAGGGTTGTAACTTCCTCTGGTGCTATTGAAGGCCGGGGATTCCTGAGTTCGAGCCTCGTCCCTTGCCCTTTGTGCTTCAAACATCTTTGCCATTTCAAGTTGAAGCTCTGGCAACAGCTCTTGTCGGAGCTTGTCACGAAGGTTGGCCTCGATCTCTCGTTCGAGCTCCTCTCGAATCTTGGCCACAACGTCCTTACTAGGTCTAGCTTGTGATGAATAACGTGGCTCTCGTCCAAAATACCTCGCGGCACTAACTCCCCGTGTCTCTCCTCGAACACGACCAAGGTCATCTGCCTTCCCAATAGCCGTTGACAAGATGTCCATCCGTCTACTTGGATTGAATGAACCTTGGCTACTCTGCTCGTCCAGGTCATCCTGTAGCATGCAGTTTATCGTAAATGTATCGAAACCACTCGCGACATGTAAAAAATTAGGTACTTATGGTATAACTACTTACAATCCTCGCAGCAACCTCAGCAACAGTTGGATTGATGTACTTCCCAGCCTTAATCCTCCCTGCTTTCCATTTTTTGTGACGTGGAGGAGGTGCCGGTGGCTGGATAACAACGCTAGGATCAGATTCCGCTGCTTCCTTCATTTTTTGTAACTCTTCTGCCATCATTTGCCGCTCAAGCTTGCGATATCCACCGCGAGACATGAAATGTTGATATTTATTTTCTGCTTGCCTCTGGGCATTTGCTGCACTTAATTTCTATGAATGAAAAACAACAAAAAATGAATCAACGATATAAAGTATATGAAATCAACGATATAAGTAGTTCTATATCATGACAGAAATCTTACCAAAAACTCAGGATCTGCTCGTGATGCCGCAAACAACCTCCAGTCCTCTGGAGATAAATATGTATACTGTGCACATGGATCGTTACCCCTAAGGGCCCCTCGAATGTAATGCTTTGTTAGCTTGTTCTTGAAACCTTTCCATCGTACACGAACCTCATCCATCCAGTGCCTATGCATCTCTGTGGTGTCGGGGACATCGTATGTTTGCTGCAAGGTAAAACATAAGATTATTATGTTTGAAACAATAAGAACAAAGCTACAATGCATCAAAACTTACATACCAAAAGTTGCTGCCAAATCATGTCTTTCATTTTTGGGGGAACCAATCTCCAATTATCGTAGGTAATGCGCACTTTGCTTCGAGCCAAAAGCCCTATGTAGCTAATGAAGTGGTCTTCCTCAGGACCAATTGGATTCAGATTATGATCGAAGTCTATATGCAGCCTCTCCTGTTGATGTTCATGACGTGCAACCAATGCTCCCATCTTTGTACAGCCTCTAACCCTTCTTCTTGTAGGGGGTTCAACTCTAGGAATTTCGTCATTGCTAGAGCTTTCGTCATCTCCACCCCTCTCGTCATCACTAACGTTGTCCATATTCCTGTTAACACAAAAAGCATCATCAGAAACGTAAGTAAATTGCAATGAAAACACATGTATATAGTAAGTGGGAAGTAAAACAGAAAAAACACAGTTCTCGTTTATAAATTAAGGTCTTACTCTATATTGTTTCCCATAGTCCTTCACCATGGTCATTTCTTACAGCATATTTGTCATCATCTACCAATTCTACTTCATTTGTTCGAGGTGTAGTTGTTGTGAAAGGTGGTGTGTCATCAAGGTTGAAGGTCGGATCACCATACTTCTGTTTTTTACTTTTAAGGACAATGGACATATTTTTGCTGGCAGGATCGGTGACATAAAACACTTGCTTCGCCTGGCTTGCTAAAATGAAGGGCTCTTCTCTATAGCCAACTCTTCGAAGATCGACTGAGACAAATCCAAATTGTTTATCTATTACCACGGCATTGTTGCTAAACCACTTACATTTAAATAAAGCAACTTTGAACTTGTTGTACGTCATCTCCCATATTTCTTCTATAACTCCATAATAGGCCATAGACGCTAATATGGGGTTTTTGTCTCTCGAACTGGAAAAGTGCATAGATTCAGCTTCTACCATAACCCCACTATTTTGCATGGTACTTTTGTCATCTTGCGCTTTGGTATAGAAAGAATAGCCATTTATATCATAACCGGTCCAAGTAATGACCTGAAACGAAGGCCCCCAAGCTAGCCACTCGATTGTCTCAGACACACCGATCTCGTGCAAAACCTTTTCCTCGAACCACTGCATGAATGTCTTGTTTTGCTCAATAGCAATCTGCATATCATTCTTCCTTGGATTCTTGTTCTTCAAAGTGTTTCTGTGTTCATTTATGTAAGGTTGAACTTCTTCCATATTATTCAGGATATACAAGTGGGCTTGCAACACCTCTTCACGAGGAACATTCTTCACTTTCAGTCCTCGTGTTCCCTTGCTTCTCCCTTCTTCATGCTGAGATTGTTCCTTCTTCCCTGACATATAATCTTTGCAAAACTCCATAGCCTCCTCAACTACATATCTTTCTACTATTGACGCTTCTGGTCGATAAGGATTTTTAGAATACCCTTTTAAGATCTTCATGTATCGCTCGAAAGGGTACATCCACCTCAGGTAAACTGGACCGCATAGCCTTACCTCCCTCACCAAATGAACTACCAAATGCACCATTATATCAAAAAATGAAGGCGGAAAGTGCATCTCTAGTTGTGACAAAATAATGTAACCCTCATTTTCTAGTTCATCCAACTTTTCAGTGTCAATGACTTTGTTACAGATAGCATTGAAGAAAACGCACAATCTTGTCACTGTGTTTCGTACTTCATCTTTCATTATGCCTCTAATAGCTACTGGTAATAGTTGTTGCATCAACACATGGTAATCATGGGACTTCATTCCCACTAACTTCAAATCGTCCATTGAGACACATCTTCTCACATTCGAGGAATACCCTTGCGGCACCTTCATTTCATGCAAACACCCACACAAACTTCTTTTCTCTGCTTTTGATAGTGTATGCGCTGCTGGCTCCATGTATGCCCTCCTACCATCATCTCTTAGTTGTGGATGTAACCGTTCTCTTATTCCCATATCGACAAGGTCTAATCTCGCATTAATCCCATCCTTAGTCTTCCCTGGTATGTGCAAAAGCGTACTGATAAGGCTATCACAAACATTCTTCTCCACATGCATCACATCAATACTGTGTCTCACGTCTAGCGAACGCCAATATGGAAGATCAAAGAAAATGGATCTCTTCTTCCATATGTTCTTCTCAGCTGCAACCCTCTGATTCTTACCAAAAGTGACATGGATACGTTCCACTCGACTGTAGACTTCCTCTCCGCTTAGTGACTTTGGAGCCATTCCATGCTCCGGTAAGCCGTTAAACCGCTTTCTTAGCCTACGATACGGGTGGAACCGATGAAGAAACCTCCTGTGGCCAAGGTAGACAGTTTTTCTTCCATGCTTTAGTTGTTGGAAGTGTGTGTCTGCTTCACATATTGGGCATGCTTTGTGACCCTTCACGCTGTACCCTGACAAGTTTCCGTACGCAGGGAAGTCGTTTATCGTTGTGAAAATCATTGCACGTAGCTTGAAAGACTCCTTCTTATAAGCATCAAACACATCTACGCCTTCCTCCCACAACTTCTTCAAGTCCTCAATCAAAGGCGCCAAATAGACATCAATATCGTTCCCTGGCTGTTTTGGTCCAGAAATCATCATAGATAGCATCATATACTTACGTTTCATACATAGCCAGGGAGACAAGTTGTATATTACAAGGAGAACCGGCCACGCACTATGTGTGCTAGTAAGAGTTCTATACGGATTGATGCCGTCTGTACAAAGCCCAAGCCGTAGGTTTCTCGGCTCGCTGCCAAATTGAGGGAAGATTTCATCTATTTTTTTCCATTGTGGAGAGTCAGCTGGGTGCCGAAGATATTTCCCATCAGATATTCTCTCATCAGAGTGCCATCTCAACTTCTTCGCTTTTGTTGCACTCGCAAACAAACGTTTAAAACGTGGTATTATTGGAAGATACCACATAACCTTTAAAGGTTACCTTTTACTTGTCACATCACCACAACCACCATCTTTTTTCACTTTGTATCGTGCAGTTTTACACTTAGGACACTCACTAAGACCTCCGTACTCATTTCTGTACAGTACGCAGTCATTAGGGCAAGCATGTATCTTCTTATACTCCATACCCATTGTAGACAGGATTTTCTTGGCCTCATACATACGATTTGGAAGTACATTATCCTCCGGAAACATATCACACAATAGTTCAAGTAGCAATGTGAAACTACTATCGGTCCACCCACAAGTTACCTTTAAGTTAACCAAATGTAATGTTCCTGTCAGCCGCGTGTACTTACTACCACTGTACAATGGTGTCTCTGCATCACTCCGCAGGCTATCATACTCCTGCGACTGCGCAAAGGATTCTGCCTCAACATCGTTAATCATTCTCTCCATTCTATCTTCATCTATGACATCCACAGCTCCCTTCTTGTGTGACGGACAATCAGTTACTTCCTCACCATGCCATATCCACCTTGTGTATCGCAGATTTATTCCATCACAAAGTAGGTGATCCTTTATGACATCAACATCCCGTCTACTCTCATTCAAACAATTGACACAAGGACAAAAATACTTCCCATTTCTTGCAGGAGCATTCTTTTTAGCGAATTCAATAAATTCGTCCACCCCTTTCTCATATTCCTCACTAGTTCTCAAAGCATTCATCCAACTATGATCCATTTTGTTACCACCTAAGGCATTACCAATAACATTCACACATTTAGTACAATTCTCAAGGACATATGATGGGATTGCCTAATTAAGTTATCAACCCAATTTCGGATTTTAAAATATGGGCTTAATAACTTTATTGCCCCCTCCTAGCCTCATCTCTCCTATTAAAAGGGTTTCAGTGCTATGTAACTTATTTTTTTAATAAGTATATGTATATAAAATTAATGTATAATAAAATAAATACAATAAGATTAAATTAAAGAACTTTTTTGAGGTTTGGAAGATTTAAAAACAAAACGAGTTTCATATTAACAAAACAATTTTAAGTTAAGTTCTTCCAAAAATAAAATTGTTTTATTGAAAATATTTAGATAAAAATCATTTAATGAATATTGGGGTTATCGTTTTCTTTTTAAGTTTTGGCTTGAATTATTCTTCATAATTCAAGAATTTGGAATTAACAAAACAATTGTGTGTAATTAATACAAGAATTTCTTTAATTTAAATAAATCATATTTTATTTTATTATATATACTAATTAATGGTGCAGGATTTTAATGAGAGGTTTTAACGGTTTCATGAACAACTATGAATTGTATTGGTTTCATGTGGCATACACTAATCAATGATTGGAAGAAACTTTTATGAGCCACTTTCATTATGTTACACTTGAACAAATAAATAAATAAAAGTTCAAAAACTTTGTCTTAAAATTTAATACTCTACTTCTAATCGTTCTTATAAGTCACTTTTAACATGATCACAATAGTGAAAGAAATCTTTAAATCTCATTAACTCTACCTAATTTAAAACCTTTCTAACTACATCCCTATTTAATATAACATTTTATCTTATAAGAACAAAGTTTACTCAATAATTAACCAGAGGCAAATTGAAACAGGGAGTAACTTTTAAACTTTACTCATATTTAGCACAATGGAACGGGTGAGAACTAAGAAGACTTGTTTCTATTATACACAAGTAAATTTATATTTAAACAAGAAAATAAACCATTCCCAAATCAATACAATTTAAACAATATAACCACACCAAACACATCAGGCTAATCTTTGATATCTCAATATAAGCACAATCTCAACCATTTAATTTATTTTTCAAAAACAAAATAAACCATATTCTGTTACAAAAAAAAAATTGCAGAAAATAAACCAACCTGAGGGCGCCCCCTAGCTACTATGTTTGAGAGGTTGAGAAGATGTTGGAGCTCCACCCACGCACAACAATGGAGGAGAGAGCAAAACCCACTGTGGAGGAGGTGAGCTTGAAGCAGACACGGTTGCAGCCGTTGAAGAAACAAAGAGGAAGAAGAAGAAGGGAGGAGTCCGAGTTCAACAAGCTAGGCCGATGGTGGAGGAGAGAGCTTGAACAAGGGAGGAGGGAGGAGTTGAAGAAAAGAAAAAAACACAGCAGGGCCGACAGTGTGGGTGGGGAGAGGAGGAAGAAGAGTAAAGTTGGGATGTGAGGTGAGGGTGTGATTTAGAGATGAGAAGACCGCATGTCAGACAAGTGTCTGAGGGACGCCTTTAGGCGTCCCAAATGGTATTTGGGACGCCTAAAGGTGCTTTAGGCGTCCCAAATGCCATTTGGGACGCCTAAAGTAGGGACTTTAGGCGTCCCAAATGGCATTTGGTGGCATTTGGGACGCCTAAAGTCCCTACTTTAGGCGTCCCAAATGGATTTGGGACGCCTAAAGTCCCACTTTAGGCGTCCCAAATGCCATTTGGGACGCCTAAAGTGGGACTTTAGGCGTCCCAAATGGTATTTGGGACGCCTAAACCCACCTCCTGGCGCTAAAAAAAATTTATGAAATTTATATTTCGCGCCAGGAAGCACTTTAGACGTCCCAAATTCAAATTTGGGACGCCTAAAGGTTCCCCTACACATAAATAATTACGAAAATGCCACCGCCTCCCTTTTTAACCACCCAATTCTCAATTTGGGACGTCTTTGGGGGTGGTTATATCTCAATTCTGTAGTAGTGTATGTTCAAATAACCATGAGGTGTGTTATAACAAATCTACAATACATTTAATTAAGATCACATAACAGTTAGTTGGTTATGATAGTTCTTTAATAACAATGGTAAGGCCAGGCTGCATGTGGAGGTGTTATTCGAGATCACCAAGGTGACTGGAAACGTGGATTTCAACAGAAGCTAGGACGTACTTTCCCAGCTGCTGCAGAAATCCATGCAATCCGTCGGGGCCTTCTACTATGTAAGCAGATGGGACTCAAGAAAATCAAGTTGTTCACAGACTCATTACAGGCAATTCACCTTTTGTCCAATCGTTGTGATTCTGATCATCCGTTGTATGATGTTATCTTTGATACCAGATCACTCATTTATAGCGACTGGGAGGTAGAAATTTCCCACACCCATAGGGAAAGTATTAGATGTGCAGATTTTCTGGCAGGAGAGGCGCATAGGATTCCGCAAGAATACAAGGAATTAGGGATTTCCCCTAATGAATGTACTCTACTTTTTGCTTTGGATCGTGGGCTGACACCTCATGATCACTCTGTAGGAACTAGCCTATAGACTTATCTCTTCAAGCTTTGCTTGCCTTTGTAACCAAAAAAAAAATAACAATGTTATGGTATGTAATTATTATTTTTTTAATATATGTTGGAGCCATTACATTAATATATTTTTATGAATAAGACTAAAAAAAGAAATAAATAAAACATACACATCATCCTCAGAGGAATGATCTGAATTATTTGATAAGATGAGAATGAGACTTTAGTGGACGTGATAGTGGCACCGGCTGTGGGCCAGAGATAGAGGTGGAGGTTGGGTAGGAGGAGGAAGGGAAGCAAGTGGGGCTGAAGGTTGGGAAGGAGGAGTAGGAATTGGAGTAGGCATAGGAGCAGGTTGGGAAGGAGGAGGAAGGGAAGCAGGCGAGGGTGGAGGTTGGGGACAAGGAGGAATCGAAGTAGGCAGAGGAGTAGGTTGGGAAGGAGGAGGAAGTGAAGCAAGCAGAGGAGCAGGTTGGGACGGAGGAGCACGAGGAGGTCATGGAGGTTGGGTGAGAGGAGGAATAGAAGCAGGTGGAGGTGCATGTTGAGAAGCAACACGAGGAGGAAAAGGAGGTGGAAGGGTAGGGAGGACGATTCTTTAGAATTTCTTCAGCACGTCGCTTAACCATGATGATGAGGAGAACAGAGGAAGAGGGTGAAGTAAATGTATGAAAATGTGAAGTTTAAATAGATTGAAAGTGAAGAGTGAGAAGGAAGTTGAAGAGGGTCAGTCCATGCAATTATATATGTTCTTTTTCCTATGCCATGAGTTTCATGACAGTTGTTTATAAACACCGTTATTTATCTACAAATTCTTAATGGTTGTTTCGAAAGAACAGTTACAAAACCATTATTTATTATATTTCATAAGGGTTGTTTTCTAAGAACCATGAGAAATGTTCTATATATTTTTTTTTTGCAATACATTAAACACGATAAAACATAAAAAAAAAACAGAGAGAGAGAGAGAGAACAATGGCGAGTAGCCTGAGGAACTAATGAGATCATCAGGCTACTTGTCACCAGAGTGGCCAAGATCATGGCCAATCCTATACTCATCAAGTATGAGATTGGCCTTCTTGTTCATATTTTACTTATGTCTTCTTTATTTCTCTCAATTTGCCTATGTTGCACTTTATTTTTGTTATCATGCACATCAGTTTCTAAATTCCTGCTAATAAATGTTCCAATAATTGAAATTTTGTTTGCTATAATTAAATTGTATCAAATGACATCATAAATAAATCTCAATAAAGTATAGTTGCAAAGTTGTGAATATATCTCTTCTTCTATATAAGTTCCTAATGTTTTTTTGCCGATTATTCAGTTGGTTACAGCTGCAAAAGTTGTTTGAGGCATGCGTCTCAATTAAATTAAAGGTGCATTTTTACTCGTAATTCTCATTCTAATTCCTTTTTGTCATGTACTCCCTCCGGTCCTAATTATAGGATAAAGTTGACTTTTTTGGAGAAATTAAGGAAGCCAATTAAATTACTTTAGAGTGTTTATATTTTTAGTATTCTTATATTATATATTAGTTTATTAGTCAAATTAATTAGTTTGGAGAAAAACATAAAAATATAAATACTCTAAAGTAATTTAATTAGCTTCTTTAATTTCTCCAAAAAAGTTAACTTTGTCTTATAATTAGGACCGGAGGGAGTAATATATATGAAGGACATCGTTTATAATGTGTGACACCGAACCTAACCCAACCTATCACCCTTTAAATAAATCATCATTCAAGAATTGTGCTTTTGATTCTCTATTTATGTTGTGTGTTTCTAAATTTGTCCAATTATGCTTTGTTCATCAGTAATTTACGATGAAGCTTGGGTTTTAACGCCACTACTTGCTTATAGCATTATGACATTTTGAAGCCTTTACCAAGAAGTTATTCAACTCTACGTTTTATTGGAAGAATGACACGTGCCGCTATAAGGGACTTATTGAAGGAACATATTTACATTTGACTCCCGGAATTATATAGGGCAACAGGCAAAGATACACATAAACCTTAAATAATAAACTTTTTATTCCCACTTTCTACCAAAAAAATTCCCTGCAATAATATTTTTTTAGCTTCTTGTTCTTTTTTTTTTTTTGGTACAAGTAGCTTCTTTTTGTTTAATCCTGGTAAACATCATCTAAAACCAAGACTATGTTGAGGTTAGAGGTGATAATATGGGTTGAATCTACATGCTCAACCTATAAAAAGTGACAGGTAATAACGAGTTGTCCTGCTTAATCTTATCATAACTTTATTCCATGCTTAACTACTCATTTTTTATTGATTTATCTTTTTTATATTGATAGACGAATTATGTAAAATAGATTACATATTTATATATACAATTTTTCGGGGTTGACTTATTTACATAATTTTATAAAAATACAAAAAATAATTTGAGTTTAGTGTATAAGAGTTTGTAATTTAATTTGAAAATTAAAAGAGTATTTAAAAATGAAAGGGGGGTGGGAAGAAAAGAAGTCGCATTACTGGCTCTGCTGCATGTTGCGTATTACATGGAAGATATAAATTGTTAAAAGATATAGCCTGCAAAGGGTATGTAGAAATACAGCTGCTTTGTTTGCAACAAAAAAAAAAAAACCGCTGCTTATGGCACTCAACCAATTTGGGATGTCATCGTACTTTGAGAAAATCCGCAAGATTTATTTGTGTTCAAGTCCTTAAATGATTAAAATACCCTTATATTAAACTACATCACATGTTGAATAAAAAAATTTTATTCAACATTTATTTGTGTTTAATTTAGCAAAAGAAAAATCTGATCTAAGCACTTCTTGGAGCTATGTTTATACAAAAGTTTTGAAGTTCTTGTTTTATGATGTCTCAATTAGAACCTGGGAATGAATTCTTCCCCCATTTTATAACAAAAGACCACATCTCAGCATGTATATTTGAGAAAGACAAAACCATTTATATTCAAGATGACAGTAATGGTTTTTTTTGGCCAAAAAGAAGTACAAGTTCAGCAAAAGAGACTTTTACCTTGAATCACCAACAAAGTCATTAGAGACAACATCCTCATCTTTGTATCCAAGAATGCCTTTAAGTGGTCCCTCTGAGGCAGACCTTCATTTTTGTAGTAATAGAACAATAGATACAAAAAGATGCACAGGATTAGAAGATAACACTCTCAAATGAAAATTCATGTGGAAAAACAAACACCAAGAGGCACTAGACATACTTTATTGTTGCTTTGACATCTTCATAGGAAGCATTCTTTTGAAGTCGACAGGTTAGGTCCACAACGGAAACATTGGGTGTAGGAACACGGAATGCCATTCCTGTAAGCTTTCCATTAAGCTCTGGAAGAACTTTCCCAACAGCCTAAGATTTCATAAACAACCAGGAATTATGTTTTGAAAAGCTTACATCTCTTCTAGGTTATCCAACATTTTACCTTAGCAGCACCAGTTGAACTGGGAATTATGTTTTGACCAGCTCCTCGTCCTCCTCTCCAATCCTTCTTCGAAGGGCCATCGACAGTCTTCTGTGTTGCTGAATAATGAAAAACACAATCATGTCATGGATTAGATGCCACAAATCAACATATCAAATGAGTACAAGCGCCAGTAATAGGCAATGTGTAGTTAAGAGAGACCTGTTGTTGCATGGACAGTTGTCATCAAACCTTCAATGTGTAGTAATAGGCAATCTTTCAACTTGATTATCTTTTTTTCACTATATATCCATTTGATTTGTGTTATCACAAATAATAGATTTTCATTCCTGTTCACGTTGGAGAAAGGCCACATGAGCATTTTTATTTATACATTATCCATTTAAAGAATGAAGAGATTGAAATATGGGATTCTCTGCCCAAAAAATCTATGGCAGAAATAGAAGAGACAACAAAAAAATTGGTTAGTATTAGATAACTGCAATATTGATTTTATTAATTGATTAATTATATGTATAATGATTTTTGCTTTATGTCTAGCTGCTTGCCATGGAAAAACTCTTCGAGAAATTAACATTTACAAAGTTTCATTCGAAGATGGCAGACGACATCCTCTTACAGCTTAATGGGTAAGTGGACAATCATTACATAAAATTATAACATTTAGTAGGCAAAGTTTTTATCATGCATGACCCTATCATTTTTTTTTTCTGTTTGTAGATTTGATTGTGGTATCTTTGTTATTAACTACATGAAACAATCAGAAAATTATGTGAAGATAAATCCGTCATTTCAGGTATGACCTATTGCAAACATATATAGTGACATATAGACTCATAGGTAGCACTCACACAGGCCCACACACAGTCCTACACGAGACACGGGCACTTTAATTCTTTCCTTCATTAAATGATTTGGACAACAATATTATAATGTAGTTTGACAGTCAAAAAGAAAGGGAGGATTTGGCTTTGAAATTGCTCAAAAACGACCTGAACCAAGAAAAACAAAATTTATATGACAAAGCAAGATGGCACTATGCACAAGCTGAAAAGCAAGACGGCAATGATGCTTCAAAAGTGTGCTTTGAAGATGTTGGAAGAGAGCTAAAAGGTATGAGATAGCATTAGCATAAACTACATATCCTACTTATTTTAAATGCCTTCAATTTGTGAAATTTATTAAAGTTCTTGAACTTGTAAAAATTGTCATAAATTTCAAAATTTACTCTTGATAAATTGTAACCACATCTTATTTATATTTCTATTAGCCACTCTCTTCTCGGTAACTTTTTGATTATTTAATGAGGGACAAATGCAGAAAAACATTTCCCTCTTTCATTTCTTCAATTTCATTGTGTGACTGATTTCCGTCTTCCTACGTTGCTTCTGCTTCCGCTTTTGCACAATTTTTATTCATTCTCTACTTTTGAGTTTGACAGACTCAAGATTCATCTTCTGAGTAATCTTCGTTCCTTAATTACTTTGTTCGTTCAAATTGCAATCATATTGAGGAATGGTAGATAATTTTGTAAATGTGCAGCAAAAGTAGATGCTTTTTTTTTGGGGGTAATAAAAGTTTAAGTTTCAATCTGGAAGTATTGATCTTAATTATTGCCTAGGTTTCCCAAGGTAACCAATTTGTTTCCAACTGTGGAATTGTCTTCAATTTTAATGACTCCCTCCGATCTAGTATACTCTACTTCCTATAGTACTCTATTACAGGACCTCTTCTAAAAGGAATAATATTCTTTGTTTATAAGGCATTTGCTAATTTCGTATTAAATTTTCTTTTCATATATGTCTATATTTAAAAAGAGAAGTGAGGATGAGTAGAAATTCATTTGATGTTGGAATTTAGTGTAGTTAATAATGATAATAATGTGTGGGTAAGAAAATGATGATAATGAAAATCACTTGAATTTTATTACAAATTTAATTCTTTTAGCTGTTTTTTATTGGTAAAGGGTTTTAAATATATTTCGTTAGTTCTGGTGATATTGTTGGAACTTTCCTATTGGAATATATTACTATTAGTTTAAATATTGAATTATTAAATATATTTTGTTAATTCTTTTGTACTCTTTTACTAGTTTATTCGGCTGCAAATCATATCAAACTCTTTCAAATTCTTTAAAGAGCTAATAGAAATCTCATATTCATTGAATCAAAGGCCATCCTCAGTATCCCACTCTTAGTTCCGCGCAAATCAACGTACTCAAAGAGACACCCATATATATCTTTGGGGCCTTGCTCCTGATCTTGTATCTTCTCAAGCTATGCTTGCCTTTGTATCACAAAAAAAAAAGAGACACCCATATATTCTGAAAGAGGCATGACTTGATGTATTATTAGTTGAATCATTCATGAATGTAAGTGCAGATTTTGTTATTCTTTTTGTGCTTTTTTGAGTTATTTAGTTGGAAGTCATATAACCAAATCTAACACTTCCCCACTAATTAAATTAAATTTAATTTAAATTGTCACTTAAAGACAATCTTTGATCATTAATAATCCATTTTTTACTAATATAAGTGGACAGTTTTTAACATATTTTGGAGTGAGAAATTAGCAATCAAGTGAGAGAGATAATTCAGTTCCCATACGTCTGCTATTATATCTGGGAATAAATACTCAGTGGTAGATATTTATAGTTTTTTTGAGTACCAAATGCTTTAAGCAAAAAGTAGCACCTGAGAAAATATAAAAAAGGTCCCAAATAAAAATTATAACCAAGTCCTAAAGGATTTGATATTATTATATTACCAGAAAATAAGGAAATTTTGGATATTTAAAAAGTTTTATTAGCCCCAAAACAACCCAACTAAACAAAGAGGCCGAAGAGGCAAACCACCAGGATGACAGTACAAAATGGATGCAAAAAAGGGCACGAGAGAGGACAACTAGCTCGTTGCAGAGAGCTTGTCATATTTGGAGTGAGAAAAAAGGAACCAATTAAGTGAGAGATAATTTGGTGGAAAACGTTTGGGAGATAATTTAATTTCCCAAGCTTCTTTTGATGGGTGTCCGTACTTAAGTAGTTTGCATTGCACAGTGATTTTCGCAATCAACGTACGGATTGTGTTGCTAAAAAAACAACAGGTATCTCAATGGGGGGTCTAATAAATCATCCCATGTTCGAGTCTGCAGGAGAAATCCAAGCTGATGCTAAGTATGAGGAAAGAAATCAAGCTAGGTCATCTTCTGTTTCCAATAGGAAGAACGATGAAGAATTGCAGGTGATACGGTACGTGTTTCATCATTTAAGGTTAGATTAATACTTCGAACTATACATATGCTTCTGATATGTATTATAATTCATTAATGAATGTGTATATATGCATGTATTCTCTTATAATTTTTATTTTTTATTTGACTCTAATTATTTTTCTTAATAACTGAATCACTCTACTGCTTCAGTCCTCGGCATAACGTTTTTACTTCTTCACGTTCACATTTGACTCAAAAAGAATTTAGCACATTTAAATCAGAGAGTTATTTGGATTCATCGGTGAGTATTTATTTATTATATCTCATATTCTTTTTTTACTATTAATTGTCAAGTCTTTAATTATGTTAATATTCAATTTTTATGCTTCCTTAGGTAATAGATATTTTTGCTGAGATATTAACCGATATTGAGCAAAAGAAAACTATGCCTTTGAATTGGTATCTTCCCGTGATGTTTTCGGTAATTTCCTATTCCCTTTTCTGTTTATGGTGTCTGTTAATTTTTTTTCATCTAAAATTAGTTCATTACAATATTTTTTATGGTTTATCCATGATGTACACTTAGAATAAAGCACTCAAAAGTGACGTAGGTGAGTTCTTGGACTTTGTCCGTCGACAAAAAATGAGAGAAAATTATATGCCTGATGACTTGAAATCCTGCCAAAAGGTATTCCTTTTCAACTCTATAAAAAAAAAAATTTATCAACTTGATTACTCTTTTTTCTCTGTTTGTCATTTTGATTTGTGTTTTAACGGATAATAGATATTTCTTCCGGTTCACATTGAAGAAAATATTGTGGGGCATTTTTATTTATATATTATCCATTTGAAGAATAAAGAGATTGAAATATGGGATTCTTTATCCGATACAACTGTGGCAAAACGTGATAAGACAACCAAAAAGTTGGTGAGTGTTAGATAATATTGTAATATACTATACATAAAATAACTGATTAATTATATAGACTATAATTTTTGCGTTATGTCTAGTTGTCTGCCATGGAAAAACCCTTCGAGAAAGAAACAATTACAAAATTTCATGTGAAGATGGCAGATGGCATCCAAAAACAACCAAATGGGTCAGTGGACCATATTATTATGTTAAATTATAAGATTTACTAGAAAAAGTTTATATCATACATGAGCTTATCATATTTTCTTGAATTTGTAGATTTGATTGTGGTATCTTTGTTATCAACTACATGGAGCAATCAGATAGTTATGTGAAGAAAAATCAATCATTTCAGGTATGGCCCCTTGCAAACACACACACACATATATATATATATAGTCATATACTCATAGGCACTCATGCACATAGTCCTACACGAGCATCCGGGCACTCTCTTAGTCATATAATTGATATGAACAATAATGTAGTTTGAAAGTGATAAAGAAAGGACGCATTTAGCTTTGAAGTTGCTTAAGAGTGACCTGAACGGAGAAAAAGGATATCTATATGGCAAAGCAAGACAACACTATCATCCAAAAAACAAAAGCGCAAGACGCACTATGCACAAGTTGAAAAGCAATAAGACAATAAAAGACTCCGAGCTGATACTTCAAAAGAGCATTCTGAAGATGTTGGAAGAGCGCAAGAATCAGAATGTGGTGATTCTAATGGGAGAGTGAGCAAGCATGAAGGTATGAGCATCAACATAAACTATATATTATCCAACTCATTTTAAATTTCATTTATGAAAAATCATTACAATTAGTTGAGGTTTTTTTAACATTAAAACATCTCCATAATTAACTTTCAAAAATTACTCTCATCAAAATTGTAACCTCATCTTAATTATATTTTCTTAGCCACTCTCATCACTATAACTTTTTGATTATTTAGTGAGGGGCAAGCGAAGAAAAAAATATTTAAAGCTGCCTAAATTTTGTGGTGACTTACATCTTGAATTCTTAAAATCTTCCCAAAATGCGATTTACGTATAGGGACGGAGAGTATATATGACTGCTTACATTTTGAATGCCTTATATTTAATTTATTTTTTATTCTTCCCACTATCTTTACTTAATTATTTATTACTATTCTTGTTGCTAGGATCTTCGAGTAGTTGTATATTGCCTACAACAGATTTAATAGGGAAGGAATTTCAAAGATATACTGAACAAATATTGGAATGGATAAAGGATGAAAAGGTGTCCACAATTGGAGTTTGGGGAGCTGGAGGGTCAGGAAAAACAGCTTTAGCAAGCCATATATACGATAAGCTTTTGGAAGAAGGTGATATTAAAGTTATTTGGGTAACTGTATCAGAAAATTGTATGTTCCACTTGCAAAAAGTCATAGCTAGCTCCATTAGGTTGGATATATCTGATGAGTATGAGGTTAAAATAATTGCCAGAAAATTATTTCAAGAATTCCAAGCAAAGAAAAAATATGTTGTTATTTTAGATGATGTTTGGGATCCTTTCTTTCTAAAGGAGGTCAAATAATCAAATTAAATTGATTTTGACAACTCGCATATGGGAAGTGTGTCAAAGTATGGGTTGCAAGGAACATACAATAGATGTGGAATCTCTAGATAAAGAATATAGCTTGGCTTTGTTTAAAAAGACTATGGGATTCTATGAAGGATTGTCTTTGGAAGTGAGGAAAATTGCACGGAATGTGGCATATGAATGCAAGGGTTTGCCCCTTGCTATTGTCAGAATTGCAACAAGCATGAAGGGGAAAAAACAAGTTGGAGAATGGAGTCATATGTTGGAATGTCTTAAAAACTTGGGCCATGGGCAATATGAAATGTAAAAATGGGTATTTCCAGTTTTGAGGTCTAGCTATGATTTCTTAAATAACAAATTGCAAAGGTTCTTCTTGTATTGGGCCTTAAGTACCAACAGATATTTTGATGATGAAAAGAATGATCATTTGATTAGAAGATTTGTTTATGAAGGCATAGGTGAAACAAAGAAGTTGAGGGAGATGTACAATGAAGGTTACAACATGTTGGATAAATTAAAGAATCATAGTATGTTGGAACGAAATGATAGTTATGCATGGAAGTACTACATATACAAATTTCATAGAGCCCTCGCCATTGGCATTGCAGAAGACACAAGTAAAATTATGGCAAATGCTTCTAAGAATTTGAGAAAAATACCAAGTGGTGACCAATGGCAAGAAGGTCTAGAAAAAGCTTTTTTGTCAAGAAACAAGATAAAAACAATTCCAGATGGCACATGTCCTATGTGTTCTCAACTGTCCACATTGCTTTTAAATGATAACGCAAATCTCAACTACATCTCAAGTGATTTTTTCAATAACATGCCTGCTCTTAAGACACTTGATTTGTCTAGCACTCTTATCAAACGTTTGCCCGAATCGGTGTCCAACTTGGAATATCTCATTGCATTACTACTTTCAGGTTGTAGTGAATTGAGTTACATTCCTTCAATAAGTAAATTGAAACGGCCGATATCGTTGGATCTATCCATGACTGCCATCACTAAAGCACCTATGGGCTTCGAATCATTGGTCAATCTCAGGTGCCTGAATCTACTCCATGCACATATGTTAATGTCATCATCACTCATATCCAAATTGCTCAATTTAGAGCTTCTACTTGGGCCGGAAGTGACAGGAATAGATATACAAGGTTTAGATAATTTGGAAATTATAGTGGCCTTCTTCCAGGACATTAGCGTCTTCAATACCTATGTGAGCTTCCTGGACAAAAATTGTAAACTTAGGAGCTTTCATTTAATTTTAGAAGATGCAAATAAGAGATATTATGATGAATTACGAACGTACAGAGAATATTATTCCAATTCCATTAAAAGAATAACTTTTAAGGGTATGGATTTGGAAAATAGTGAAGTAGTACTCCCAAGAGACATCAAGGAGTTGTTTATAAATGATTGCCAGCCAGTAGGGACAGGTAGTTGCCTATTCAATGTTGTTTCATCAAATGGCCACGACAACAATAAGCCACACCGAATTGAACTGTTGCATATAAGCTGGTGTAAAGATGTGGAGTACTTGTGCTGCTTCTCTGACAGTTGCCGCTTTTGCTCCTCTTCCCAACATGTTGGACGTTTATGCCTCTTTCATTTGAAGGACTTGAAACATATTGTGTCACCACCTGCTCTTCTATCCTTGCATCAACCTGACCTGTTTTCTCATCTCACAGATCTCTCTGTTAATGTATGCCAGAGCATGGAGACTCTGATGATGCCAAAGTTAATAGCACTCCTCCAAAACTTACGCACCATAAGTGTTATTCAATGTGAGATGATGAAAGAAATAGTTGGAGAGGATGATTCTCAAATGGAACTTACTTCTATCACTCTTCCCAAGTTGACATCTATGCAATTAGAGTTCATGCCACAATTAGAATTCGTATACAGAGGCATCATGCTCTGCCCTTCCCTCCAAACATTCACTGCTACAGGGTGCCAGCAACTAAATCTCCCTCGGATTGCGATCTCAAATGGATGTCAGCTTCCCATGGAGAATACCTCAGATGGATACAGTTGGCAAATTTAAACTGATTGATCAGGTCCATATCTACACCATTATAATTTAACTTCCTTTTATATTGTACTGTATATGTTTTTGATGCTGATTGAATCTCAACAATTTATCAATATTGTTACTGTTTGTGTTCATAACTCCTCACGCTTCCCCTGAGTGGTTTCTCTTCTTTGATCACAGAAATCAAAGCACTTAGAAAAATCTAAAATCAGAAGAGCCAAATAATCCTATGTTACTGATTTAAAGCCTTTAGTCGCCTCAGGTTAAATCAAAATAAATCAAATTATGCAGTGAAGGGCACAACTCGAGTCGTATTCTCTTGAGGAGCCTTTTATTTAATTCCTAATCTAAACTAAGTGACAAAAAAATTAAGATGGGTTTTAAATTGATTTTTTTTTACTTTTTAATAATGGAAAATAAACTAGACTACTATTGTTTTTGAATTTTTGAGAAATTGTTGAGATAACTAATGAAATTGTGATTTAAACAAATTAATGATGAATGCTTCTTGGAAAAATGGAATATAGGTTATCATTGCTCAAATTGAATTGAGAGTTAAACCACTCACTAAGTCAAAAATTAAACCTTAACAACTCGCTAAGTCTAGTATATTAATTGGTGATTATCCCTAGAACTCTAGCTAGATAATTACCTCTTAATACACTATTAAATACCACTTAGTGTGTAATTTAGGATTGGATTTATGCAACTTATTCCTCTAAACAATGAACACTCAACTAAGATATTCAAACAAGATCAAAGCAATCATAATACTCATTCAAACTATGAAAGAATAGCACAACCACATTAATCCAAAAAGGGAATATAGAAATTTAAATCTCAAATCACATAATCCAATTTAAATCACAATTGTTCAATCCAAACTAAGATAAACAACTCGCAATCTCAGTAAATTAACCACATAACAAAAGAAAATCCTAACTCAGGAAATCTGTTACATAGTTAAATAAAAAGATTAAAACAAATAACTCCCCTGAATGTATCTCTGGAGCTCAAACCAATCTCCCATCTCCAAAAAGCACAAAAGAATTTAGCCTCTCATCATAAAATTCATCACCGCTGCAACTCTTTAAAGGCACCAAGAATCCATTGAATTGATATAATGGAAGGAGAAGAAGATGAAAGTGTTGGTGAATCTCGGTCTTTGTTCTCCTTCTCTAGCGTTAGCCACTGCGTCTGGTGTATCTCCTTCTCGTCTGTGTCTGCTGCGGCTGTGCGTGTTTCCTCTCCGTTCTCGTTCTAGTTCTGGTGCTTCCTGTGCGTGCGTTTGCCGCTGTGTGTTTTCGTCTCCCTCTTCTATATCTTTCCAATCTTCTCTAGTAATCCCCTTTTTTTTTCCTTGAAATCTAGGTCAAATCTCTTTAAATTTGGGATATAATCTTCCAGGAAATATTTAGATGTGATTTTCCAAGATTTTATATGAGAATCTGGACAAAAAAATCAGTTTCAGAGGTGTTAAGACGGTGATTCCCGAATATTGAGACTAAAATAGCAATTCTCGAATTCGGGGTTCTGTTCTGTAATTTCCGCTGAGAGCAAATGAATCAGTTCCACGGTGATCTTCGCATTTTGGGACCCAAATTACGTTTTGTAAATTAGGGGTACTTTTCTGTAATTATCTCTGATATTTTCCTCTCTGAAAGTGACAGCCAATATTACAGAAAAGATGCCCTTTTTCTGTCAGAATTCTCTTGGAGCCACACGTAGAATCTTATTTTCTGCTTCAGTCCTTAAAAATCTTTACATTTTGGTCCCTCAACTCCTCCTTTTCCACTGTGACCTACAATTCAGATCAATATCTTGTAATATCTTTATTCAAAATTCAAATTTTTAAAAAGTAATTACAAGATTATAACAAATATATGCTTTTTAAGATTTATTTTCACACAATCATCTTTAATTCAATTTAATCATAATAAATGCTATTTAACCCAAAAATTAATGATAAAATCCCTAAATATGATATTAAATATTATGATAAAATCGGGATTTATCAGTTACTTATGTCTTGTTTATTTCTCTCCATTTGCCTCTGTTGCAATTAATTTTCGTGATCTCGCTCATCAGTTTCTGAATTCCTGCCAACAAATGTTCCAATAATTGAAATTTTATTTGCTATAAATTGTATCAAATAACATCATGGATAAATCTCAATGAAGTATTGTAACATATCTCATCTCCTATATAAATTCCTAATGTTCTTGTTAATTATTCAGTCAGTTGCAAAAGTTCTTGTTAAAGGTGCATTTTCACTTGCAATTCTAATTCCATTTGGTAATGTGATATGCAGGACATGGTTCTGCTGTGCGTGACAGCGAAGCTGACATATCATCCTTGAACTCATCAATTCAGAACTGTGCTTTTAATTGATTCCCTATTCATGTTGTGTACTTTTGTATTGTATTTCTCCAATTAAGCTTTTTTCATCGGTACATTTACAATGAAGCCTGGTTTGTGACGTTTCGAAACCTTCAGCCAATAAGCAGTTCAACACTATATTTTATTGAAAGAATGACATGTGTCCCTCTCAAAGACTTATTCAAGGGACACATTTATATTTGACTCACCCGAAATTTATTGGCAAAAATGCATATAAACCTTCAGTAATGAATTTATTTATTCCCACTTGTTAAAAAAAAAATCCCTACAATAATATTTTTTTAGCTTCTTTTAGTTTATTCCCGTGACTTGGTAAACATCACCTAATTGATGCCCGCAATTTTTCAATTCATTTTCTAATTGGTGATAGGTAGAGGGTTTCCAAAAGAAAGGACATTATATGACTTACCAACCATTCAAGGAGAGCCTAATTCTTCAATGAAAAAGAGATTTCAATTACACCTACTTTGTTTACCTCTGTCTGGTGTCCTGAAAACAGAGTTGAACAGTGTGTCATTTTATTTTAATATGGCGTCTTATCATTAGAATTCCGGCATGAACGCATTTTTCTATGCAGTAACTTTTAACATTTCTGTTGGGAAACGAAAGATATGGAACTGGAAGCATGTTTTCTTATTCCCATTACTTTTACTCATCCAAGACAAGGAGGCTTGATATACAGTATTTGATGTCTTGCTGAGAGTGAAGACTTTTTATTATGAATTTAAGTTGTAAGCGCAATTCAGAAGTTGCTGAAATAATTCCACCGAAAACAGAATTTAGCAGAATACACCATATATGCTCAAATGGTGAGCTAGTAGTGGTACATACGGATTTTGCAAGGGGCATATTCATTTGACTCAACCAAAATTTCTTCGGTGGGCTAGTGGTAGTAGAGCTGGGAATCAGGGACGATCCTTGACAAATCAGGGTCTAAAAGGGCCGACCCTTTTAGATCTGAGGTAAGAAAAATTATTATTTTTCAAAGCCCGGCCCGAAAACAGAAGGGTCAGGGTTGGCCCATAAGGCCTGAAGATATTTTCACAAGATTGAACAAATTTTATTTTTTTTCAGTTTTTTTAAAAAAATTACAACAATAAAATTCCTAATTTAACACTTAAATATTGTCAAAATTAGAGTGTAAACGGTATGCATCATGCAACAAACAAATACAGTGATTAAGTCATAATCAAAGGTAAACTATTATCTACATACCACAATTACAAATAATTAATGAGAAAACTTAACAAAATTAAAAATACTTCTTGTAAATATGTCTTAAAAAGTGTAAGTAGTCAATAGAATAAACAACACAAGATATAAATAAAACAATCACAAGAAAATAAGGCAAACAATACAAAATTGGTAAGAATACTTATAAAATAAGAAATATTTTTTATAAGTTTTTAATTTTTAGGATTATTAATACAAAATATTCTTATGAAACTTAATTTTAAAAAAGTTAATATCAACTAAATATTTACACAATCATTAACAAAATATAAAAAATCAATAATAATATTATCATATAAATAATTTTTAAAAAAAAATATACAGGGCCCTACAGGGACGGCCCATAGCCCTGCAGGGCCGGCTCTTTTAGGCCCTCGACACTATAGGATTGGCTCTTTTAAGCCCGTTTTCATTTTTGAGGCAAAAATCTGAGGCCCGGTCCTTGTAAATTCAGGGCCTAAAAGAGCCAGCTCGACGAGCTCGACCCGTTTTCTCAGCTCTAGTGATAGATGATGAAAGAAAAAAATGGTTTTTCTTTAAAAAACGGGCGGAAAATGGTGATGATCAACGGCGGAATCACATTATGCATATGGGAGCTATGGTCACCAGATAGCACTGATTTTTTTAAAAAAAGTCATATTACCTGTATACTTTTACTTTCACCTCTTCTAATTTTAAAATATAGAATTATATGTAATTTATTATCTAATGACTTTTAAAGTTATAAAATTACATAAAAAAATTAATTATTATAACTATTATTAAAAATATAAAATATTACTAGTATTATTAATAAGGATTAACGGATATAATACTTGTTGTAATTTGTTAATGAATTTAATAGCATCAAGCCTTTATATATTGGGGAAATTAATCTTTTGGTCCCTATAATTTTGACTCAATAGTAACTCAGTCTCTATAGTTTTGACTCAGTCGTAACCCAATCCTTAAATTTTAACCCACTACAACTTAGTTCATATAGTTTTAACCATTTTATAATTTAGTTTCTATGTTTTTAGAAAATAAAATAATATTTTCACCATTATATATATATATAAGGTCAAAAGTTAAATAATAAATGTTTAAAATTATAGGAATTGAGTTATAGTAAGTCAAAGTTTAGGAATTGAGTTATACAGAATCAAATTGCAAGGAACAAGTTATAATCGAATCAAAACTATATAAATCAAAAAGATTAATTTTTTGTGGTAGTTATCATACCATATACTACTTGTGTGTATGAGAAGACGCTTAAAAATTACTTTTACTTTCCAAGAGAACAAAAATACGTTGAGCATATGGTCCATAGAGCGCATTCTTGTGTACTCTGTTCACGGGAGTGATGAACAGTATATATAATGTTCTGCAGCTGTAATCACATAATCCGTTATCAGAATGGTTGATTGATGAGAAAGGACAGATATTCCTTAATGGCCTATTGACTATTTGGCCAACACTATATGCCTATTAATATTCTTTCTCCATTTTGTGGACGCATCAGATCAACTAAACACTGTTTCTCACCGAAGTTGTCCGCCATGCTTCGATCCAGAACTTGAAATAGCATTCAGTAATCTTTCTTTCTTTGATCTCTTCTTTTAAATTCGATTATGTGAACTGATTTTATATATCTTCAATTCCCTTGTTACTTCTGCCGCCTTTGCACAATTAATTATTCATTCTGTACTTTTGAGTTAGACAGATTCAATTCAACATTCAATCTGTCAAGTTGCCAACAATTAATTAATCTCCATTCATTGTTTACTTTGTTCGATCAAAGCGCATGCATATTAAGGAAAGGTAGATAATTTTGTATGTGCAGGTAAAGTAGACACTTGCGTATAAGAAAATTAGATTACATTTATTGACGAAACTCTAGCCCCAAACTTAAGTTTAAAATTGGGTTGTTTTGTATTACTTTGGTTGGACATATTGTGACATTCTGTAAGAATCAACCATCTCTACTTCAAAACTATAATGTGTGGGTCTCCATGCTCTGTTAATCAATCCAATCATATTGTCAGGTTCTCTTTCTCACAAGAATGTGGATTCTTGTTCTGCAATTACTTGGAAGTTGTTTTCTATTTTAAACCCGTTGGTTTAATTTGTATTGAAAAATGCTAATGATAAATGATGAGTGTATTTTTTCACTTTAGATGAAAAATGGCTTTGAGATGAAAGATGTCACATGACAAACAAATCCCACTGCTTTTGAGCATATTGTTAAAGATTTGGATCATATCCTTAGACTGTCACTTAGACTGTCACTTTTGCCAAGTACAGTTGGATTCGGATCCTTCTTGACTCAATACGTCCTTTATTCTTCACGGAACATTTTTTGAAGAGTGGCTCTTTAGGAATTTGCATCTAAACCTAGAATTTGCAATTGGTGAATCATTTTTGGGATTCTGTGTTAAAAACTGTAGGGTCTCAAAATTAACATGTTTTCAGAAACATCACATCTTCACCATTTTGAGATTGCATGTTCAGTCATAGAACTATCTGATCACGTTAGACACTTGTTAACATTTTGATGCATCTAGCTTGTTCATAGTTACTTCTGTTGTAATTAACTGAGAATGCATCCTTTTCTTAGGCTCGCTTTCCCTCTCCCATATTTAATAAGAATAGTGAGCGGACTAGAAATGAATACTAAATTGAAGTTTAATGTAGGTAATAAGAATAATATTGAAAATACCAACGGAAGTTAGCGCAAATGGGTAGGCATCTACGCCATAACAATCCATTCCTAAGTTCGATCCCAGGAAATGGAAGGTGTAAAGATTTCTTCTAGGAGCTCTCTCCCCTAGGGCACCACCAATGGTAGTGTGACCTAACGGGCCTATTTGATAGAGGGCGTCAGGACTGGTCGGTTGTCGGGGGCCCATGCTAGTAAATCTAGCGTTGACTTTCAGGTTAACGCCGGATACTTGGGAGTTGGGTGCACCGAAGGCCAAAAATGGTCCATTGTATATGTTGGAAAATGTCTAGTCCACTCTTGGTGGATCAGGCCCAAGCCCAATTTAGTTGGGGCTATTATAAAATTAAGAAAAAGTATGGATCTAATTAAGGAGTTTTATCCTTATGATTTGAATTTCAAATCATAATAACTCCCGTAAGTATAATAAGGGGTGATTCTCAGTTGGTGGGAGTAAATTAACAACACCGCAAGAAAACTTTCAAAAACTCCTCTCTCCCTGGGTTCTCTTCTCCAATGGTGAATCTACCGTATAACATGATCAGAGTCCGAATGGGTGCTCCGATCTCATGTGGGTACTCAGTGAATCAACAGATTCCAGGTACGCTCGAAATCCTATAGTAGTATCAGAGCCTGGTTAATAATCTATCCCGGATTAAAACTGTGCATCAGATAGTTCACTGTATTCATGAATAGTGAGTTTTTTTTTGAAAGCATGTGAATAAAAACGTTGTCAGATTATGTTGATGTTGAAGATATATGAGATATATATGATTCTGACTCAAATACATATTGTTTTTTGGATATATGAGATTAGTTTCTATTCTTCAATTCATTTTTTCTTCTCTGCGTGTTTTTCCATTTCTCGGTGTTTTTACGGTGTGGTCAATTAATTGTCGATTCTTGTTTATGCCTTGGTTCTATGAGTATAAGTGTATTTGGAAGCCTCATAATGCACATTATAAGACTATGGAACGAAGGGGACTCCAGGTTGAACGCAATCGGAGAAATGAACTGTAAATGAAACAAAAATGAATTGGGTCATCTGAAAATGAGTGATTTAGGCTTTAAAAATAATCCCATTGCTTAGATCTCAAAACATCGATGAAAATGGACACCAAGAACGCGCAAAAAGGATGTCGGACAGTGAAGTTACGGAGGAGAGAGCGTTCAGGGTCAACGGACCCGTTTCGTGCTTGAAACCGGGTCCAGGTCGACCCGGATGGAGGTTGAAGACAACCTCCAGACCCTCTAAACGATGTCATTTTACGACGGGGAAAAAAATGGATCCGGGAAGCGGGTCAAGCCCAACCCGATCTAAAACAAAAATAAATTTAATAAAAATGGATTGGGTCGAAGTTGGCCCAACCTAAAAAAACTCAACAACAAAGCGTTGAAGGTGGACTGGGAGGGCGTTTCGGGTAAATGGTCCGACCCGATCCGCAAACCCAAAAAAAAAACAAAAACAAAAAAAAAGGGACAAAAACACCACGTGGTGCGTGTGGCCATGTGGGCAGACCCTTTTGTCATGTGGAAGACATAGACCGACAACAGATGGCATGTGGAGTCCAACTAGACGGTGCATGTGACATTTAGGAAATCCTGTGGTGGCGCATGTACTGCACGCGCCGATTTCGAGAGTGGGATTTGACTGATTTTTTTATTTTTCCAGAATTTCCCCTTTCTCGTCCTTCTAGGGGCACGTGAAGGCGCGTTTGGGCTCCGATTCAGATGTGGTTTGTTTCTAAAAATCTCTAAATTCAAGATCTTCATATTGATATATATATTCAAAAAAAATTTTGAATATGTTTTAGAGGCATTTAGTGCTATCTTGAATGATTTTTTATGAGTTTAAAAATCCTAAAATATTTTTAATAATTCATATTAATTTTATTTGAGATAAATATGAATTTTGGGAGTTCAAAAAGCACTAAACCAAAAGAATTTTATTCTTTGAGATCATTACCATATTGAAAAATACTTCCATAAGTATGAACCACCTTTGTAGTGGATTGAAAAAGTGAAAATTATTTGATGTTATCTCTGAATAATGATTCAAGCATAAATTACTTAGAGTAATATGAGCCTCTAAGTGATAGATGGAAGAGGGGTTTGCTCATTTAAAATTGAGCCTTGAAACATAACCTAGAAGGAGAAGATCCTAAAGAGAGTTTCAAGAGGAAAATGATTAAAACTAATGTTCATTAGAACCTGAAATTGAATAAGAGGTGTGACCGAAAAGAAATTTGGAAGATAAACTTGAAAATAAACCTGAATCTCATGAATCTTAATAAGGTGAATGTCAAGATTCATATATGAGAAAACCTCACAGAGGTAAAAGTGAGGATTTGATACTAAAAGAGACAGTATCAAATCATAGTGAAAGGGAATCTCAAAATGGAGAAACTTCCCAATGCCAGATTCAGGCAAGTGATGCACCTCAGAAGGTAAAACTCATTTCATGAGTGTAAATGAGCCTTAAGCCCAATCCAACCACCAACATTAGAAATCATAAAAGACTTAAGAGCAAATATGTAATGTTTCTAGAATGAAACAATACAAATTGCATAAGACATTTGAAACATCTTCTAAGTGAAATAGGGAAACTTTGGAAGATGATTAAAACAACATGGGACATAAAATTCTTCCAGCCTTAGAAAATAGTGGTTATTATGAACTTTATCAAATAGGGTTTGAGAAATAAATAAAATCCACCCCTTGAAGATTTGTTTGGCTGAAGATTAGAAATGTAGAAATGAGATGAATATAAAGACAAAGAAAACTATTGAATTGTCCCAAAATTCCTTGATAATAAGACATTATCAACATAATAATGCTCTAAGAGACATGAAGAAGTAAATATCAAACACTCTTTATGAGTAAAAGCTCTTGGAAAAGAAGTCTTCTAAGAGAATCGTATGCTCCATCTAAGTGGGAGCTTTCAGAAATTGAGCCTTCTGAAAGTCATAATTTAGCATTTTATGTGAAATACTTGTATGAAATTCTTGATAGATGATAGTGGCATTGGTGGAGCCTGTGTGATGGGAGGTACAAACGTATTCTCCTTATCGTAGACCCAATGGTATTACTACCTTTCTAGTCAAGAATAATACAAGTACATGACATTGTATACTTAAATGTGCTATAAAAAGACATTCTTGGTTTAAATCAATTGTGAATGACCCTATGAGTGGGATGATTTAAGTGACTAAGCCAAGGAAGGCTACCAAGAACAAGAATGCTAATTAATAAGCTAAATGGCGACAATTGTGATATCTGACATTGAAAGGTTTCATATAAATAAAAGATGTTAAAAAGACATTGACTTGGGTTAAATGGCACTAAAGCTGGGAATTTACTTAGCAAATAAGAGGTTATGAGACTGATATGGCCGTGACAAGGGAAACTTCATAACATAAATTGCCCTGCGTATGCTATACTTGACAAATGTATGTGCAAATGTGAAAGAAATCCAATAGCAATGCCATGTGAATTACATTCAAAGATAATCTCTTGAGGTACTTCAATCATCTCTTAAGAGACAATATCTACATGAGATAACCAACTTAAAAAGGAAACTGAGAGAAACTGAACATGTATTGTTTAACAAATAAGTTCAGTTTGTTTATCAAGACGCTCCTTTCTAGGCGGGAGCACATGAAAGTCAGTATGACCCATAAAAAAATATTATTACTTTCAATGATGTATTGAAGTACTTGGGGTTTGGAAATGAATGTCTAGAGGTTTGCAAGTCCTCTGGACAAGCTTACCCTATAGGGGAGGCCAAGTTCTCCACACTCTAAACCCAACATTAGGGAAGGGTAAGAGATTCTAGAAAAGAGATAGAAGGACGACCCTAAGTTTAAAGAAGGGTAAGAATTTCTCCCAGCAGCAGGCTAACCTAAGTGAGGTTAAATGTTTTTCCTGCTAAAGAAACGTCCATTTTGCAGAGAATTATTCCAAATAAGAGGAACGCAAAAAGGACACAAGCTCCATAATCATGATGATAGGGATTGAAACTCTTTATAGAACATTCTCTATTGTCAAATCTAAGCCAGAAGCTGAGCGTTGATGGCGACATAAGGATTGAAGTAAAAGGTATAAGCACCTACAAGTCTACTTTATATAGTGGAACGACATTAATTCTCTGTGATGTACTTCATACACTAGTTCAAATGAGATTGAGTTGTTGTCTCATGCCGTCAAGATTAAAGGTTCAATTGATTTAAACTTTCATGATTTTGTGGCACGTATATAGTTCTGATTCAGTTTTCCTTTCATGAGATTTCTTTGAGTTGAGCATTGTTGGTGAATCTTTATGCTTAGTTTCTTTATTGCCTTTTGTGATTCAAGTATTGACTTGATTATGTGTCATGCTAGACAAGGACATGGGAATTATAACCAAAATTAGCATAGGATTGCTAAGTTTAGTTTCCAATGTGCAGATGTCATTGTGATAGTCTAGCAAGTAAAGCAACACGAAAAGATTTATAGTAAAGGGAAAATGACTGTATTTCCATTGCAATTATTCCACTATGATAAATTTGGTATTGAGTATGAGGGCAAGGCACAGAGCTGAACATTTTGTTACTCTTATTGAGGATTATTCATAATATGATCGTACATGTTTAATTCTGCATAAGTCTGAAGTTTAAGTATTTTGGACTGTAAATTGATACGTTGCAAAATTAATTGAATCAATAGAAGTTTTGAAATCCTATGTATGAACTAATCAAGGTTGTTAATGATCAAATGAACTCTGTGATAGAAGAAAGATAGTTAGATAACTAGTTATCGATACACTCCACCACCATATGGAGTTGGCTGAAAAGTGTAATGAAACATTATGAAACATGGTTATGATGGTTCAAGCTAGCGCACCAAATGTGAGTGGAAGAGTATTAAGGTTCACTTTTGGTGGATTAGTATGAATATTTGTTTTCATTAAGTGTGTGTGGTATTGAACTTAACCATGTGCCCTCTAAAGTGGTCACTTCTACACTATGAATTATGGTCAAGTGCAAATTGGATTTGATTTTCCGCAAACCATAAGAGAGCAAACCATAAGGGTCAGTTGCACATTCCCATTGTGATTGTAAGTGAAAGCTCATTAGAGTGACGTCTTCATTTTTTTTCATAAGTGAAAAGATGGAATTGTGACTGAAAAGAACTAAAAGCTACCACATTTATTATATATTATTTCCAAATAAGGGTGAAAATGATGACTATATGTCTCTATATGAGACACATAGAAGTACAAAACCAGCAAGCAATTCTCGAACATCCTTGTGAGTGGGAGCTTAGAAGCGTCAATAAAGAGACCAAAACATGAGTAACAGGAAGGTCCAAGCTCCAACAAGGAGTAATTGAGAAAGGAGTTCATGGCTGATCTAGAAGATAGAGTTGAGTTTTTGTACAAGATTCCTGCTAAGACAAAATGGAAGAAAGCAATGAAAATGATGATTCATTGAAAATGAATCATGGTTAAAAATTAGAAACTACAAGACTCATTTGATTGCAAAGGGGTGAGCATAATAGGAAGGCTTACATCTTACCTATTATGCATTTTTAATCAGACTTATTCTGGATACAATTTACTGTTTGGATTTAGTAATACATCAAGAGGATGTAAAACTTACATCTTTAAGTGGTGATATGGATGATGAAATCTATTTGCAATGACAATTATATTAGGAGATCCTTGAGCAATTTCTATATGAGTTAATGCAAACCCATAGATACCCCAGTGGCTTCAGTAATGATTTCTGAGTCTTGATTTTGTCCCTGAACTAAATCAACATAAAAAATGGAAAAAGGTTGTCATGCAAATGTTGTTGGTAGTCTTATGTATGCAGAGATGTGTACAAGACCAGATATCTATTTTGTGATAAGACTTGTATGTTGGTACTAGTCTAACTATTGTGAGAGACATGGAATGTCTTCACAAAAGGTCTTAAGATACTTTTTAGGGTGTATAATGATCATGCGCATATTAATGTACTATATCAGTACATGTGGCTATATGGCTGATGATGTTTGGGAAAACATCTATGATTTGAAAGTGAGAATTTTAAATCTAGTGTTAATATATTGTAAAAACACTACAGCCATTGCCTACGTAAAAGACCCTAAGTATCATATCAAAACTAAACACGAGATGTGATTCTTGTTAGAAATGCTATAGCACATAAAGTTGTTGTTGAACAACACATTCCTATGCAAAGTCCCCTAACTGAGCAGGTGGCCAAGGAAATACATGAAGAGCATAATGGGTCCTTTGGCATGCATAGGAAGTGAAGTATAGATACTTCATTATTGTTTTACATGTGTATGCGAAAGTATACAATGTCTAGTATGTCGTACAAGTTGATGAGGTCATCTTGCTCACACAAGCGACCACCTTTGACACTCAGAAGGAGTGTGCGAAGATGAGATATATGTGTTCACCAGTAAAGCAATGAGAGAGCTTTATAGTAGAGAAGAAACGCAAAACTAAATGTCGCCTCGACTTAGTAGTGCATTTAGTCGAGATGAGATCTGTAATTATAAATATGGATCAAATCATGGAAACCCACGTCCATAATACCTGTAGCCAGACAACAAATTCTTCAAATTGACGTCATGTGAGTAAAGCTGAAGAATTTTGGTTTAAATACTGTGCGTGTTTAAACTTTAGTCTGTACAATGTTAATGGTAAGATTAAAACGACATACGCTCTTATAGTATAAGAGTAACACCGTAGCATGCGATTCATACCGCATGTGCTAGAGAACCGCAAACGGGAAGCAAGTGAAAAGATCCCTGCTTCATTGTTGTGTGAGTCACGGAAAGGTTTACCCTTTCATGATGTCCTCTAACTTTGACAATATGATGGAGATATGTTTTGACATCTACTACTTTAGCATTTTTCCTATGATCATGATCGATACGATCTAAAGGCATTATGTTAAGAAAGCGGTTGATTCATATTGAAATGATATATGGGCGAAAGAAAGATTACTTGAAATATGCACACTTATGCTTGTGTCTAAGACTAGTTCCTTATGATGTTACTTGGGTAATTTCATAAGTGTGGATACTATGCATATGAGAAAGGCCATCTAAGTTTTATCTTGACTCAAGAGGGATTAGATTGGCCACGAAGAAAGTGTATATGGGTTAAAATCTAAGACATTGGAGGCATTATATTAATATAACCAAGCTGCACTACAAGGGTGGTTTTGTGTTGATCTCTGTGAAAGGGATTCCTAATACAAGACACCCAACTGGAGACATCATGCCCACACGGTTACGGCAAAGCATCTAGTATGACAGAAGGATGGAAGAGAAAGAGATATGACCCTTAACATTTGATCCACCAAGTGTGAGTGAGAGATGTTGGAATATGCCTGGTCCACTCTTGGTGGATCAAGCCCAAGCCCAATTCAGTTGGGGCTATTATGAAATTATGAAAAAGTATGGGTCCAATTAAGGAGTTTTATCCTTATGATTTGAATTTCAAATCATAATAACTCCCGTACGTATTATAAGGGGTGATTCTCAGTTGGTGGAAGTAAGTTAACAACACCGTAAGAAAACACTACTACAAAAAACCAAATCTGTGGCGCTTATTATTGCATTAGCTGTGGCGCTTGCGAAATGCCACCTATCTTAACGCTACTAAAAACAGCTGTGGCGCTTGGAAGCGCCACAGTTTTATAAATTTTTTTTTTAAAAAAATAGCTTTCTGTGGCGCCTAACGTGGCAGGCGCCACAGGAAGCATACCTCCTGTGGCGCCTGGATGGCCAGGCGCCACAGGTGGGAGGGCCAGCTGTGGCGCCTGGCCGGCCAGGCGCCACAGAAGGTAAGCCTCCTGTGGCGCCTGGCCGGCCAGGCGCCACAGTAGGCCTTAACCTCTTGTGGCGCCTGGCTGGCTAGGCGCCACAGTAGGTGGTTTTTTTTTTTTTGTTCTGGTTTTTTTTTTATTTTTTTGGGTGGCGCCTGGCTGGCCAGGCGCCACAGTAGGTTTTTTTTTTTTTTCGTTCTGGTTTTTTTTTTGCATATTTTTTCTCATATTTTTTTGGGTTTTTCGTATTGGTTTTTTTTTAGCATATTTTTTTCTCATGCATATATAATTATAGTCTGCAAGGTTTAATAAGAACAATAATAGATAACTTTAAAATGATACCAACAAATGATTGATTAGCTAAAGTAGTAATGAAAATTGTTATACAATATACTGTAAACCTAGCTGAATGAAATATAATACAACAAATTCAACTTGAACAAACATGCAAGACACAACAATTATATTGGCAATTAGAAACAACACAAAAAAAAACCAGCTAGTGAATTTAATAGTAAATATAGCTACCTAGGGATTTGCTTAAACACATATTCACACCATTCCTCGATCACTTCATTAACCTGATGGTCTGTCAAAGCGTCACAACGTTGATCTTCATAATACTACAGATATATACAATCAGACACAAGTTAGAACAAATTGAAATCAGTAAAACATAACTGTCAGGCACTAATTCAATTTCATTACAACACAATATGAAGTGCAACTAAATGACTTACTTTTTGAGGAATAAATGGTTGATCATGCATAATAACATCCTTCATAAATTTCATGATATAGTACCCACAATCATTGTCATTAGGTTGGAAAGGGCACTGCAATAATATAATGCAATATTTAACTCTGTTCATGAATAAAAAGTGTTTACTAACAAATTCTAAGTAAAGTCAAATATCAATACCTGTATCTTCTTCCAAGGATAACTAAGGCGTGGGTCAGTAGCTTTAGAATAGTTTAACGCGACAGACGACCGATATGCAGTCAATGCGCTAACAAAAAACAGAAAATGATTACTTTTGATTATTCAATCACGTTCGCAAATATTTATACATAGGCACGTATACTTACCTACTGATCAATAGCATCATATCAAAACGGTCTTGTGGAAGACCATTTTGCAGAGGATCCACATAATAAATGCGAGAGCCTGAAGGTTCCGCTGGATTGATAACGATCAATATCCAATGGCGCCTAAAATATATTTTAAAAAAATTTTTTGAACAATCATGTTATGATAGAAGTTAAACAATAAAAACAAAAATTGTACCAATAATAACTTACCCCGCATTTTGTGTGCTCAGTTGCAAATGTAATAAAATCCTTCACCCCATCTATATATTCCCTTGAACATCGATTAGATGACATCCATTTACGATCCATCTATGGGCTTCAATCTATTTTTTTAAAAAATTACGTGGTTAGTTGTATGACTATTGCATTTACTAATTACTTTTATATTCTCTGACCAATTTTAATTTAAAATAACATACACCACATGAATCTTCATAATTGAAGCTTTCTAAGTCTTAAACTAAATATTTAAATTGCCAAATAATTCATTAATTATTCCCAGGCATTATAATAAAATTTTACAACTCATAACAAAAGAAACCATATTTGCCACAATAATATATCATAGTTAAATTAGAAAACATTACAAGTCAATAAATAAAATACAAGTGTTAAGAATATATAAATAATTATTTTGCTTATGCAATTAATAAATAACAATCATTAGAACACCTACAAATTATAACAAAAAAATTTAACTAAAATCACATTTGTAAGCTCAAAATTTAAAAAACATACCGTAAATAGAAGCTTCAATAGACTGATGAACTTAAACTACAAACACAAATTAAATATAAACAAATCAATAAAATATTTGAGGTTCTAAGTTATTATTTAAAATAATAATATGTGTAATAAACATCAAAATATAATAAAATCAAAAAATATGATTCAGAAAAAAAAAATAAAGAAAATAAAATAAAATGGAAAAATAAAGCATAATCCCAACATTAATTAACAATATTTTTCTATCAATTTCTCTTAAAACATCTAAGAATCTTAAATTTTTTAATTTTGGAATATCACATACGGGTTTGTTTGCAATTAACCTAAACTTCATAATCACTTAGTACCTGCAATGTAAATCCCTAATTTCTCTCAACAGTTATTGTATATTTCTACAGGCACACACAACTCTTCTTGTTACGTTCCTCATCCCCATTTGTTTTATTCCCTTAAGTTCCTACTCATACACATGTAGGCTTTTTAGGGTTTATCTTTTCAAGGGCCAAAATCCAAATATTCAAATCTATTTCTACCTGTAATAGTCCCCGATAGTCCTAGCTAGCTATGATAAGATGAGACAGGTTTTTTTCATATTTTTTAAGTCTTTAGTCTTAGTTAGTAAATCACTGGCCAAAAAAAAAAAAGTTAGTAAATCAATTTTTTTAAAATGAAAAGTTGGATTTTCACCGAAAATATTTACTATATATAGTGTTTTTATGGTGATACTTATTTATTATATAGATCTAATTACATGTATCACATGCAATCTATAAATTTTATATACTTTTTAGTAATCACAAATAATTTTTTTATGATCCTATATTTCAAATATCCTTTCTACTTTTAATATATAATTTTGATATATTTATTTCTAAAAATTCATAAAAATCATATATTTTTCAAACATTATACATCTAAATCTATTTTTAAAGTGTATATATCATACAATCAAATATTTTAATTTATTAAATATCTTTTCTAAAAAAATTGAAACTTAAAAATCATATGCACTAACTTTTATTCCAACTTTAATTTATAAATTATTATTTGTATAATATTTTTTTTTGTATATGCCAATTAGTTTATGTTTGTATTTTTTTGTATAACTTAAAAATAAACCCTTATATATATATATCTATCTATCTAAAACGCAAATTAAAGGCATTGACTAACATCATTGAAAGGAAGAGGGCAATTGGACAGAATAGTGGCGTAATGAATGATTAACGGAATATATATGTACACACACGCCTACAAACAACAAACACATTTGTATATTATATATATATATATAGGTGTTGTACATGTAAAGAGCAAAGAAACAAAACTAGAGATGGTCCCACAAAAAAAAAATCTGCCGACAGAGGGAGAGAGAGCGCATAATATATACATGGCCATTGTCTTCTCCTCTTGCATTTTAGTTACATTATATTCTTTATTTTTTTTCCTGTGTTGATCATATCGGATGAAATTACATACTATATACTATTTCTAAATTGAATTGGTTTATGTACATGGGCATGCGTGTCATAACAGGGAAAAAAAACCATAGCAAGCATGGCATAAAAAAAAACAGCAGAACAACCTGAAAAAAAAAATTAATAAAAACAAAACGCAAGTTGAACTTACAGGTTGATCAGTGCAGTGGAGTGGGGGACCACGTAATTGCCGTTGGTGACGCAATCTTCAACGAGGGAAGGAAGAAATTTGAGCGCTAGCTACCAAATGGAGTGGGGACCAAAAGAGTTGAAGACAACGGAATAATACGGAAAGAAGTGGGGTTGGCAGTTGGAAAAATACAATAACGTGTGCGCGTGTGGGTGTAGTTTTAAGATATGAAGATGAGAAAATGGAGGGACGGGGTGCACGCACAGAACAAATGGAAAGTGATAGAGGGAATAATTAAAGATAGAGAGAAAGAGATGGAGGGGGGGTGAAAACGCGGTAAATGAAAGATTGGGGGGGTGGGGGCGGGAAAACAAAATGGGATAAGGGGGGGCGGGTAGGGATATCATTGGAGGGGAAGGGATAAGATATCCAAATTATTTTTTTTTTATTTTTTTAAAAAAGGTTAGGGGTGGCGCCTTTCTGGACAGGCGCCACCCCTGAAATTTTTTTTTTTTTCTTTTAAATAAAAGGGTCATGGGAACGCAATTCTGACAAAAAAAAAAAAATTTTTTAAAAAATATCAGGGGTGGCGCCTGGCCAGGTAGGCGCCACCCCTCACAAATATTTTTTTTTAAAAAAAATATCAGGGGTGGCGCCTGTCCAGGTAGGCGCCACCCCTGACTAATTTTATTTTTTTTAAAAAAAAGGGTCAGGGCCTAGGGGTGCGCCAATTCTGACAACAAAATTTTTTTTTTTTTTATAAAATGTTATGGGTGGCGCCTGCCTGGCCAGGCGCCACCCCTAACAAATTTTTTTTGTTTTTTTCAAAAAGGGGTCAGGTGTAGGCCATTCCTGACCAAATTTTTTTTTTTTTTTAAAAAGGATCCAGGCGCCACCCCTGACAAACAAATTTTTTTTTCTTTAAAATATCATGGGTGGCGCCTGACCAGCCAGGCGCCACAGCTTAGCATAAGCTAGTGTGGCGCCTGGCGTACCAGGCGCCACAGCTGCTCCACCTTGTTATGTGTGGCGCCTGGCTAGGGCAAGCGCCACACTTGACCATACCAGCTGTGGCACCTACCCTTCCAGGCGCCACAGCTGGTTAAAAAAAAAACATATAATGTAAAAAAAATAATAAATGAGCAGCTGTGGCACTTCATTAAGGAAGTGCCACAAAATGTGCGCCACCTTTCAACCATTTTGTAGTAGTGAAACTTCCAAAAACTCCTCTCTCCCTGGGTCCTCTTCTCCAATGGTGAATCTACCATATAACGTGATCAGAATCCGAATCGGTGCTCCGATCTCGTGTGGGTACTCAATGAGTCAACGGATTCCAAGTACGCTCGAAATCCTACAGTATACCATAAAAAAAAGGATAATATTGAAAATCATTTAAATTTTATAATAAATTTATAATTCTAACTATTTTTATTGGTACATTTGGATTAGGCAGAAGTGATCACTAATTTGATTATGACTAGGGGGAGTATAAGATATAATTTTTGAGAAGGCATGATGATTTTCATGGTCACAAAAGTTAAAGTTTTGTAGAGGCATATGGTGGTTGAAGCCATAAACATGGTCACAAGAAATCATCCCTTTTCAATATATCATTAGTAAAATTTTGTTAGTTATTAACAGAGACTGGCAAATTTATGTAAATGGGAAGCCAATGTTATGCTAACTATATTGTTAACATTACTCAAGATAGGTGGAGAATGATGATGGGATTTTTAGAAAATCCTTCTTCTGTTTGTCTTGTAACTACTTAGATATATAGATATATTAACTAGGTTTTATGGGATACTTTGTGCAGTTGATGGTGTAGGTTTTGGTAAGTCAACAGCAAGCATTGAGAAAGAGGTTCTCATCCCACCTGAGCACCCATCAAGTGAGGAGTGAAATCACCCGAAAGTATGTTTTGGCAATCTGTTTATGTTTGTCACACTATCTATAAACATGTGCTTGAGATTATACCTATTTTGTGAGTAAAATGACTAACTTAGATCCACCATTTAATTCTAATTGATTTATATTTATATTCGTTTGCAGTACTAATATATATAAGTTAGTAGTCAACTGTCCCATACTAAAACACTTACTTATTACTGAGTTTAAATATTAATTTTTTAATTGTTTTTACCATAGAAATACAATAGATTAGATGCTTTCACATGCTAACAACGTGATATATCTATGTTCCGGGAGAAGAGGTGCCCTAAATGTAAAAGAAAATATGGGCATTTTTATCAAAATATCACACATAGTAAAACAAATTACTCAAATCCTACATGGTAAAAGTATTTATCAAGATACTACAATGCTATGAAGATTATTAGTGGGATCTTGAGGGAAAATTTCTACACCATATGCAAAGGAGTATGATCAAATGACTAAGAATTGGTCAATTTGTTGTATTGAGGTTTTGTTAGCTAGAATTTGATTGAATCCAAACATAACAGTGGAAAATCTCAAATGAAGAGTTGTAGTATCAAACATTTGCTTTTCCATAAAAAAGATGGTGTGATATGAGAGAGAAAAAGTAAATTTGTTCATTAGGTGAACTATTGATCTTAGGTATTCATTATTTCATTGAAGCCCATATGAATCTGAGTACAGAAATGTGCCCATGGAACTTGAAGGCAAGTGAACCCATTTACACCACAACAATCCACAAAGCTAATTTCCAGGTTTGATTTGCGTATTATATACCCTTTGTATCTTAAGTAAATTTTCCGCATGGTACTTTGTATATAGTTTTTCTCCTGGTTCTCTCCAAGACACATGCCTCTAGCCAAAAACATTAACAATCAACAAACGTATTGTGTCTATACTGCACTTGTTATTTCCAATAATATATCTTTAGAAGCACACTTGTTGGGAGAAACCCTTGCATTTGTATTGCTTCTTAACTTTACATGCATGGCTGCTGGAATCTCTCATTTACTGCATTATTGAGTATCTTTGCATATTCCTACTCTCGAAATCTTTTGGGTTCCATCTTCTACTATTGCTACAGTGAACATGTTCGGCACTTCTTTTGTATCTTAGTCATTACCGGTCTTGTTGTAGGTATGATAGGATTTTGGAAAAGCCTTCTTCTGACTCGTAACTCCATAGATATAGATATATTGACCACTATGATATACTTAGTGAAGTCTATAGTGTAAGTTGTTTTTAATAACTCAATAGCTAGAATTTGACAAAGGATTTCTTATCCACTTGAGTGCCCATCGAACCAGGAATGGAGTGCCAGAAATGGGGTTTTGGCAAACTTTTTTTATTTGCAATACTATCTATTTAGTCATGAAAGTTTAATGCGCCAAAAACATGTGCTTGAGATGATACCTAGCTTAGCTAGCTATTTTGTGAGTAAAATGACCAATGTCGACGGACTTTTTTATTCTAATTAGTTTATACCTGTCAGTCTATCAAACTTGGTTGAATACCTATCTTTATGTGGCATATATAAGTGCAAATATATATTAGTTAGTTAATTGGCACATACTAAAACACTTACTTAATATTGAGTTTAAATATTAATTTTTTATTATTCTTTTAAAATAAAATACAATAGTTTAGATACTTTCACATGCTTTGCATGTATCAACATGATAAATCTATGCGCCAAGAGAAATGGTATCCGAAACTTAAAAGAAAAGGTGGGAAAATTTATAAAAAATACTATATACATACTAATTTAAAGGGTTAAGGTATAAAAATACCTATGAGCTTTAATTTCACCGAAAGTGCACCTAATACCATATACTTTTCAGCTGTGCAAAAATACATATGAACTTACAAAATAAGAGGAAAAATGCCACTACCGTTTGAAGAAGAAAATGTCACGCCCTGAAAACTAAGAGGTGACCCGCATGTAACATCCCAAATTTTATTCACCAAGAATATATTATAATTATTATATATATTCAATGAAATGGTGAATATTTAAGGCCAAAAGAATTAAATATTGAAAATTGAAGGTTGAATAGTGTTTTCAGTGAAATCGCCTGCGAGGCAGTGAGATTGTCATATAGTTTTAGAAGACCAAATGATAACCAAAAATTATGAAATTTTACAGGGTGAAAGTAGACATCCTAAGCTTTAATTTGATATGTCATATGACTCAATTGAAGCTATGTACAAAAATATATGAATTTTTGAAGTTAATCCAGAAAATCTGGAAAGTTTCTGGAGCAGCGGTCAAAGATTGAAAATCTGGGAATAATATGATCATTTCCAGTAAAATTCCATATTTTTCCTTGAAACTAGACTCAATGAGGGTTCCATAGGCTTTGGAATCGACTCGAAACGATGTCTACAAAATTAGTTATGATTTTTCAAAGTTAAGGCAGAAAATCTGCCAAAATTGGCATTATTCCGAAAATTGAAAATGAAAAGTGTTAGAAATTGATTAATGAAATTAAAATGCCAAATGCCAAGTGTCATGAACATATGAAGAGATAAGATCTAAGTACACTCATGATCACAAAGTATGACACAATGCAAGGTGTCATGAGGGCAATTAAAGTGTACATGAAAGGTGGAAAAATCTTGACCATTGGCTAGATCAAGGGTTGAGATTAAAGATGAGAGAAGACAAGTGTACATAAAATTCTTCCTCCTCCTTTCATGCTCATTCACGCACAAGAAGAGAGAAAAAAGAGAGAGAGTGATTTTTGGGAGCTCTTGGAGATTTAGAGAGCAAAAAGAAGTAAGATCCAAGGTAAGCTAAGATTTCTTAAAGGTGTCTTCTTCTAATCTTCCATAAATCTCTTCTCTAATCTCTTTCTTTCCATAAATTCTATGGATTAGCAAGCAAATCTTGAGCCAAAGAGAAAGAGAGTGGAGAACTTCTAGAGGAAGAGAAGAACTCAAGAAGGTAACTTCACAAATCCTAAGATTATGTTAGATGTGGTTGTTGTTGATGATTATGGTTGGATTTGGTTGTATTGTTAAGTTTGTAAATTTGGAAAGTCCTAATCCTAAGGGGTTATGCTGCCCAAATTTCTTTAAATCATGGTTAAGAAGTGTTTAAATGAGTTAATCAAGGGTTAGAAGTGAAAAAGTACAAGTTTTGGAAACTAGAAAACAAAACCTCATTTTTCCATATTTTTCCCAATATTTCGGCCAGACCAGATCTGGTAGTAGGAGTTGGATTTTCATGAAATAAATGGTTCCATTGGACTCAGTGGGCAAAAATAGGTGGGGTTACAGTTGGGCACTTTTTCGGTAGAGGCCGAAAAAGCATAATTACGAAAACGCCACTGAAATCACTAAATAGGGGCTGTCAGGGTATTTTCGTAATTTGACCATGAATTTGGCAATTTCGAGGCCGGAAATGGATTCCTTGGGCGAAAATAAGTCAGAATAGCCCTAGTCAAAATTTTGGGAAAACGTGCCATCGGGCCGGGTACGGCGGGGCCGGGCCGGGTTCCCGGGGGCATTTTTGTAAATTTTCACCATAGACTAATATAACCACAATAAACACTATGGAATAGTCTAAAATGATACTTGGATAGGTTATGACCTATTTCTGGTACATTTAATATTTTAGGACCGAGTCGGACGCCGGGACAGCACACTTTTCGAGACACCACTAAATAGGGAATATCACTGCTTTGAGGTAGGGACATTATCCTTCATACACTATGCCATAAGTTATGTGATTGTGTGGATGCCATTGTTTTGTAAATGCACTTTATTAATAACATGATTTGCCTAGAGAGAGGCTGTTAGTGCCAGAGGTGCACTTACACTGGGAGTTGGCAGAAGTCCAACCGGTGTAGATTGTGGGGCTGGGCCCTACTCATGTATACATGACGATGATGTGTTTATATTGTTCATTAATTTGTGCATACCTTGGCGCATGACATATTTACTTTTCGCATTTTCTATGAATGATATTATGTCTCTACGGAGATTCTTCGGAATCTCACCCTATTTTTAAACAAATACCTCAGCGGGTACCAGTGGGAAAAAGGGCAAAGAAGTTGTCGCCGAGAAGTGAGTGGCACGTGTCCCGAGGCGAGGATATGAACGTGGTTATGCTTTAGTCTATGCCTCAATATTTTGGTTAATGTGTAAATATTAAAACTTCCGCTGTATTTCGTTTCCGTCGACGAACAATATTGGAATTGTAAACGAACGACGTTGGGATTGTAAATGAATATGTTTATCAGTATAATTGTACTTTTCTGTATGCCCATTGAATTCCGTCGTTATTACTCTTTGATTATCGAAATGGAAACGGGTGTTGACACCGCACGGAATACAAGAAAACTCATATTCCATCAGCCTCAAAATATAAGTATAAATACTTGACATACTAAATATAATAGTATTTATAATACCATAATTAGTATAATAATTCTTCATATACATATACCATTTCTAGATCATATATAAACATATTCCTTATAAATGAAATAAAGCTTTTCTAGAAATTTCGACATAGTCTCATCTGTAAGTTGAACTTCCTGTAATTTCTATAACAGCCTGATAGTACAATACAGCATACGGAGCTCTGTTCCACAACAACATATACATATACATAAATCCTAAAATATCAAAAGAAGTCAAGAATCTTGCCTATAAATTACGTGGAGCAACTCTAATAAACCATACAAAAGTATAAATTTAATATTTATAGTAGTCTGTGTGATAAAGATAGCAGTCATAGATGTCTTATTCAAGGTGAACTCTAGGAGGCAATAGGACGAGCAGTTACACTTCTACCATCTGAGTGCAAAATATTTTTCTAGTAAATAACGCCCCCACAATAGAATACAAATATACGATAATAATAAACTGGTTAAGTCATAACAGAATAAAGTAACTTGGCATTTGAATATAGGAAAGGATTAATTATTCATCATATAAATAATTAAACAACGAAGAGTATAAGAAGGCAAATACAGAATTAATCATTATTATTTAATATAAAAATAGGTTCAAAGAACTTTTTATTTGCAAATCAATAGCTTAATTAAAAAACATAGTTTTATTCCTAATCAGGACCTATACAGAATGATAACAGGCGTGGACACACAGTCCACGAGGGTAAGCAGCCAATCCGGCACGACTAAAAGCCATGAAAACCAGCGTGGCTAGAAGCCACAAAAAACTAGCATGAGTGATACTAACAAAAACCCTCCCTCCATTCCATGTGTGTTGGCCATCACACGGGGCTAGCACCTCCCAATCACCTTGTTAGCTGGGTGTGTGCCATGGCCCGCCAAGGGCTAACGGAACTGCCGTTAGCAACCAGTGTTCTGCTTCACTATAAAATAAAACAGTATTTTGTAGCGGTAACATTGTAGCGGTTATAATTACCCGCTACAAATATTAACATTTGTAGCGGTTTTAACCTAAACCGGTATAAATTTGTAGCGGCAAGCTACGCGCTAAGTGGCGCGACAGATTGGATGTGTTTTTTGTAGTGGTTACCTAGGGAAAATCGCTATAAATATGGTGCGAATTTCCTGCCAAAAATTATAGTGGTTTAATTGTATCGGTTAATAAATAATAACCACTATAGTTTTCGGACCACATGACGCAACCAAGACGTGCCAACAGTGTAGCGGTTATTTGTAGCAGTTTGACCAATAAAACCGCTATAAAATTCCAAACGTCGCATATTTGTAGCGGTTATTAGGTTGTAACTGCTACTGAATTTCAAAGGTCCCCAAATTTGTGGCGGTTCTATACCTTAACCGCTACAGAACTTCAAAGGTTTTTATACTTTGTAGCGGTTATCCAAGAACAGCTACAAATTTTAGCCGCCCTAAGTGATTTGTAGCGGTTTATGTAGCGGTTATTTCAATAACCGCTACAAAGGTTCGGCCTATTTAAACTCGCCTCCCTCCTTCATTTCTCCGTTTGCTCATTTTGTTTTCTGAAGTTTCTCTGAATGTTTTCTTTAGATTTGAGCATTCAGACGTCTATGAAAGAGTTTTTGCTGCAGTATTTCTTGGTATTTGTACTTGAGGTAAGGAGATAAGACATATTTTATTTGTATTTTTATTTTTATTATATTTTTGCATAATAATGTGACTAAAATATTTTTTTTTTTGAATTTTTACAGTTGATATGGCTTCAAGAGAGGATAGGGGGAAGGCACCTGAGGTCCCCAGACCAATTTTGTAGGGTGGCAGCAGCAGAGCAGGGGGCAGAAGGAGGGGGCAGCGCAAAGGGAGGGCGACCGCAGTATTGCAGCCCATCCCCCCATAAGAGTCGGCCCTACCACAGGCACCGCAGACGATCCCACAGGAGACGACTGCACCAGAGGTGCCTGAGTTTGAGGGGCAGATATCAACATCGAGGACTACGACGAGGAGGACTTCGAGATCTCGATTGGGCTTAGGGAGATGGAGCAGTTCCTCGATGAGGAGGAGGCTCGGGAGCAGAACAGCCCACGAGGGTCGTCTTCGCGGTCCACTGGGTTTGAGGTGCAGGTCCAAGGTAAATAATGTTTTTTATTTAATAAATTATTTATTTAAATTCAAAATGTTAAATTTGAATTACAATTTATCTAACGTGCAGTAAATTGTGTAGATGAGCAGGGGAACATGTCGATGAGGAGGCTGGACGTGGCCGGTCTGAACAGTATAGACCAGACACTGCGAGTTATAGTGCTGTGGAATGAGGGCACGGACTAGCCCATCGACAATAGGGGTCACCTGTTCAACCGCTTTCTAAACGACCTGGGCACGAATTGGATGCGGTTCCCCCTGCACTTCAAGACGTGGAGGCATGTTCCGAAGGGGCCGAAGGACTAGGCTTGGGAGGAGATGGTTCAGGTAATTAATAGTATTTAATTAAAAAAATTTTTAATTAATTATATTTAATTAATATTTTTTAATAGGATTTTTGTAATTATTGATATGTAAATAATTTTTTTGAAGCTACGATTTGCCGTCCAGGCCAACCGAAAGAGGTACACCCTCGTGAAGATGGGTGACGGCTGGAGGAACAGGAGGAAACGTCTCTTCCACAGGGTGGATAAGGACGGGATGATACCTCTGGAGCAACTAAGGGGCAGGTAATGTATTTATTAGATTATTTATATATAATTTTTTAATTGTTAATTATTAAATTATAATTTAAATGTAATTAATTTAAATGTTTTATATTATTTGAATACATTTAATATTGTTTTTTTTCAGGCGCTTTCTCAGAGGAACACCAGGATCCGTGGACAGCAGACGATCCACCACATAGCAGGATCGAAGACCTTTGCTGTCACCTACAGCGAGCTGGTAACTTTTCAAAATATCACTGACTTTTAGTTGGTTATTTCCTGAGAGGACTCCTACCTCTCAGCAGGCAAAGGCGGCCATTGTAAGTAATTTCATTATTATAATTTTTATAAAACCAACATAATAATGAAAAATGTTAATTAGTAATTGTTTCATAAAATGGCAGGAGCGGATACAGCAGTCCCAGGCTAAGCTGCGAGAGACCCAGGCCAAGGAGTCACAGGGGTCAGTGGACCCGACAGCTCCTTTGAAGGTGGGTCTGGCTCAGGCTGAGCACCCCGGACGAGTTTGAGGGATAGGGATAGGAACCAGACCTAGCATGGTCTACGGTAGGAGCGCCGCCTCTGAGGCTGGCAACTCTAGAGGGGTCAGACGTCGGAGGGATGAGTCTGTTGAGCAGCTGCGATCAGATTTAGAGTGGACACAGGCTGTAGTGGCTCAGCAGCAGCAGATGCAGCAGCTACAACTGCAGCAGATGCAGGAGCATGCTGATTTGATCTACGCTCAGTAGACGCAATGGCGTGATATCACAAATAGCATGCTCGAGCGCTGATAGAGTCACCTATTCCTGAACGAGCAGTATCCACAAGTTCCACCTGTCCCTCGGTTAGTCGTGCAGACTCCTCCTCCTGCTGATGATGATGGAGCGGTTCACTCTGCCCAGCGGCCCAATCCAGCAGCACCTGATGAAGCCCCACTTGAGGGAGCACCAAATGATCAGCCCCCAGCTACTTAGTTTAGGACATCTTTTTTTTTATTTGTTGTTGAAACATTTGTAAATAAATATATACAATTTTGTATTTCAGAACTTAAATTCTTATTGTGTTTACCATAATTATATTTATATTCTTAAACCGCGTTGTTGAATTTGTGAATTAATTGCAACAATATTATTTATATTTCTAAACCTTAAAAAAAAATAAATTATATATATATATATATATTTGTAGCGGTTTTACAATAAATAACTGCTACAAATAAAATTTTGTTATATTTGTAGCGGTTTTCTCCAAGAAAACCGCTACAAATATATATATATATATATAATTTATTTTTTTTATATTTATAAATAACGTTCAATATTTGTAGCGGTTTAACAATAAAAACCGTTACAAATACTCAACATTTGAATTTTGAAATTTGCCGCCTTTGTGCAAATTTGTAACGGTTATTTATGTATAACCGCTACAAATTTAAAACTAATTTTTCCATTTGATTTCCGACGGCTTTAATATTAGTAGCGGTTTGATACATATAACCACTACAAAAACTCAACTTTTAAATTTTGAATTTCCCACCACTTTGTGCAAAATTCCAACGGCTTGAACATTAGTAGCGGTTTTATATATATAACCGCTACAAATTTGTAGTACTGTGGTGGTTAGTGTAGCGGTTTTTCAACCACTACAAAATTTTAAACGTTGGAATTTCAGAATATAAGGTTCCAGGCATTCGTCATTCTCTATTAACTCATCTTCTTCTCTATAGTTTCTTCTCTCTCACTAGTAGCTATGGATAAGTCATGGATCAGGTTGCCGCACAATTCTCCGGAATATTTGTACGGATTAAACAATTTCTTGGATTTCACATTCACTCACGCCAGCTGTAATGGCAAGATCGTCTGTCCATGTCGGAGATGCAAGTTCAAGAAGTGGCATGCACAAAATGTTGTGAAGGAACATTTGCTTCTGAAGCATTTCCCTGAGGACTATATGTTCTGGGCAGTTCATAGTGAGAAGGCCGGTATTAGATATGATGATGCTCTTCCTCGAAGTTCTCAAGTAGGCGTTCAACTAGATGAAGATGATCCTGTGAATGATGCTGTGCGTGATGCATTTGGATTTCAAGGCGACAACTTTAATGAAGAAGTGCACGGTTCTGAGCCGGTGTTTATGAGGAATGAACCAGCTCAAGATTTTTTCAGCTTGATGGATGAAGCAGATCGTCCTTTATATCAAGGTTGTCAAAAATATTCTAAATTATTTTTCTTGATCAAATTGTATCATATCAAGTGCTTGTGTGGAATCACAGATAAGGGAATGTCAATGTTGCTCGAATTATTACAAGATGTATTCCCCAACGCTAAGATTCCCACAACATTCTACAAGGCCAAGAAAATTATCAACAGGTTGGCGTTGAACTATCAAAAGATTGATGCATGCACCAACGATTGTATGCTGTATTGGGGAGACAATTCCGGCAGGGAAACTTGTAAGAGATGTCACACATCGAGGTACAAGACAATTCGGAAGGGGAAAAAGCAGAAGAAGAAACCTGCAAAGATTCTTAGGTACTTCCCTTTGAAACCTCGCCTACAAAGATTATTTATGTCGTCTAAAACTGCGGAGCACATAAGGTGGCATGCCGTTGATAAGAATGAAGACGGTAAATTAAGATATCCCCAGATGCAGTCACTTGGAAAACGTTTGACAACGACTTTTCAGATTTCGTAACTGGCCCCAGAAATGTTCAGCTTGCGTTGGCGAACGATGGTTTCAATCCTTTCAGGAATCTTAGCACAAGTTACAGTATTTGGCTAGTAGTCTTAGTTCCCTACAACTTACCCCTGGATGTGTATGAAACAAAGCTCTTTCATTATGTCTATGATCATTCCAGGCAAAAAGGCACCGGGCAAAGACATCGATGTGTATCTCCAACAGCTTATTGCCGAATTGCTTGACCTGTGGAATGTCGGCATAGAGACGTATGACGCTTATGGCAAGACTTTGTTCAACTTGCGTGTAGCTTTGATGTGGATGATTAGTGACTTTCCTGGCCTTGGCACATTATCTGGTTGGAATATCCATACTGGGTCGGCATGTCCAGCTTGTAATTTTGACTTTGACGCAGTGCACCTTCCCCACAACCGAAAGTGGTGCTTTATGGGGCATCGGAAGTTTCTCGATGGAACGCATAAGTTCATATTGCAACGGAATCGCTTCAATGGAAAACCAGAAAGAAGATTACCACCTCAAACTTTGTCCGGTACAAATATCTTACAGCAGCTTGAGCATGTTGACTTCGAGTTTGGAAAAAGCGACAATTCAGCACAAACTCGCCAAAAGATGTGCCGGACTTCGGCTCTGCAACAGTGGAAGAAGATAAGTATTTTATTCACTCTTCCATATTGGAGATCTAATTTACTTCGCCACAGTCTTGATTTCATGCACATTGAAAAGAATGTTTGCGACAATGTGCTATATACGTTGCTTAACGAACCTGGCAAGACAAAAGATCACCTTCAAGCGAGGAAAGATTTACGCTACATGGGAGTTCGTGAAGACGCTTGGCCAAATGAGCATGACAAATTTCAGCCGGCAAAGTTTACCCTCACAAAACCGAACAAGGAAGTCTTCCTCGCGACGTTGAAGAAATTAAAAGTTCCTGATGGGTATTCAAGCAACATTTCTCGATGTGTTGACTTGGAGGCTCAAAAGGTTGCTGGCCTAAAGAGTCATGACTCACATATTCTTATGTAGCAGTTACTCCCTCTGGCTATAAAGAATGCACTTCCTCCCGATGTTTCAATCATTTTGGTGGAACTTTGTTCTTTCTTTCGGAAGTTGTGTTCTAAGGTTTTGATCGTTCAGGAGCTCGATCAGCTGTAGTCCAAAATCGTTCTTACGCTTTGTCATTTGGAGATGATCTTTCCTTCATCCTTTTTTACTGTGATGGTTCACCTTACAGTCCACCTCATTCATGAAACAAAGCTCGCTAACCAATACAATATCGATGGATGTATCCGATTGAGAGGTACTCATTTTAAATATGTGCTTTATTCTCCGTATTTAATGTTTGCTAGTCGTCCATTTCAGCCTTTAGTATCAATTTTCTCTTCTTTACTTCATTAGGTTCCTTGGGAAATTAAAATATTACGTAAGGAATAAGGTGTAGCCAGAAGGTTCTATTGCTAAAGGCTATATAGGGGATGAGGTGCTGTATTTTTGTTCAAGGTACTTTGATGATCTTGAGACGGCTTTCAACCACCCACCTCATGTTGACAATTGTCTCGAACCTGCGCCGACATCAGGAGAATTTATCCCTCGTGTTGGTAAACCAGTTGGAGCAACTGAGAACTTCAAACTAACAAAAACTAAGAAGTTGCAAGCACATAGACATGTCTTGATTAATTGTACTCAAGTTGAACCTTTCATACAGTAAGAATTGTACACTCACATGTTATTCTATATCTTTCATAACATTTCTCACTTTCATTTCACTATCGCCTTTCCATTATTAATTGCAGGGAATTCAAAAGTCATGTTAAGCGTCAACTCAGGATCCGTACACAAACATCCTTGGAAGTTGATAGGAGGGTCTACAGAGAATTCCCGAGCTGGTTTGCGCGTAGAATACTAAATGACCACAACTCATACTCACCAGATTTCAGAGCTCTCGCAATTGGCCCTCTTGATCATGCAAAAAGGTTTACAGCATACAATGTCAATGGTTTTAAGTTTTGCACGGTTTCACGGGATCAAGGATTGCAAACTTAGAATTCGGGTGTTTATGGCACATTTGGGACAAGGAGTTATGCGAGCAGCAGTGACACCAACATGCAGTTCGGAGGTGTCCCTTACTATGGAAAGCTTCTTGATGTGGTCGAACTTAATTATCAAGGCTGTTTAACCATGACGTTGTTCAAGTGTTTGTGGGCAAATACCACTACTTCTCGGGGGCTGACAACTGACGACTTAGGGATCACATCAGTCAATTTCTCACGGCCGATTCATACTGATATTTCTCAAGATGATGAGCCGTATATTCTTGCTTCAGAGGCATATCAGGTTTATTATATCGAGGATGAGAGGCACAGGGATTGGCACATGGTCGTTCATTTAAAGCCACGAGACCTTTATGACAAAGGTGAAGGCAATAACATCGCCAATAAGAGTGGGTCATTTCAGCAAGCCGATTTTGAAAACTACTTCCCTGAAGGCGATGACAATTTACCTCTACTGCAGTGAGTTTTTTTAAGTCCACATCATTTAAATTAAATTTTTTAAATTTAATAATACATCCCTAACAATAATTTTTCTACATAATTTCTATAAGGATGGCGACGATGAGCGATCAAATTCAAATTAAGCTTTTGTCTTTAAAAAAAATTAAAACAAAATAAATTAATATTTGTAGCGGTTGAATAACCACTACAGAAATAAAAAATAACCGCTACTAATTAAAAATTGCTACAAAAATAAAAATAACCGCTATTAAATAAAAACCGCTACAAAATGGATACATTAACAGCTACAAATGGTACGTGGATCCCTATAAATACCCTTACCACAACTCATTTCAAACGCTCTCCCATTTCTTTTCACCTTACCTTTCTTTCATTTTCTCTCATTTACAACTTCTTTTGTATGAGTTGAGGAGCCGAACAATACGATCAAATATGGTAACAAGTTTTTTAAATTTTTTTCAATACTTCCTTCCTTTGTGTAAAATATATTCTCATCATTTTTTTTTTCTAGATATTTTACAACTTTTTCTCATTTTCATCTATTTTTCATACACAATTACATTGTAGTAAACAACTTAATAGTTCCTTATTACCTACATATCCTTAATAATATTATCAATACAATTTTTATACTAATCCAATTAAATTAAATTATTCCTTTTAATTTATAAATAAGTTAAACTATTGAATAATAAGCTAATTAAATTAGATAAACTAATAAAAAAATAAAATATTTAATTTAATATTAAAAAAACAAAAACAAATGATCGTATTTTTTTAAAACAATTTTTTAAATTTTTGTAGTGGTTGTATAGGTCTTGATTAATTTCATAACCACTACAAATTTCATAAAAATTCAAAATTAGTAGCGGTTTTTTAACCGCTACAAAATAGAAAAAAAAAATCATTTCTCTTTTCCCGCCTTCAAAATTTCAGTTTTTTATATTTGTAGCGGTTATATAACCGCTACAAATATCTCTAAAAAAAATTTCACTCATGAAGATGTTGTAGCGGTTGGGTTGAACCGCTACAAATTATGTATAACCGCTACAAAACCGCTTGCAACATATGATTTAATAGCGGTTTTGCTAACCACTACTAATGTTGTTTGTAGCGGTTAAAACCGCTGCTAATACGCATTTTTAACCGCTACCAAAATAACGCCCCCACAATAGAATACAAATATACGATAATAATAAACTAGTTAAGTCATAACAGAATAGAGTAACTTGGCATTTGAATATAGGAAAGGATTAATTATTCATCATATAAATAATTAAACAACGAAGAGTATAAGAAGGCAAATACAGAATTAATCGTTATTATTTAATATAAAAATAGGTTCAAAGAACTTTTTATTTGTAAATTAATCGTTTAATTAAAAAACATAGTTTTATTCCTAATCAAGACCTATACAAAATGATAACAGGTGTGGACCCACAGTCCACGAGGGTAAGTAACCAATCCGGCACGGCTAAAAGCCACGAAAACCGGCGTGGCTAGAAGCCACAAAAAACTAGCATGAGTGATACTCACAAAAACCCTCCCTCCATTCCACGTGTGTTGGCCATCACACAGGGCTAGCACCTCTCAACCACCCTGCTAGCTAGGTGTGTGCCATGACGCGCCAAGGGCTAACGGAACTGCCATTAGCAACCAGTGTTCTGCTTTCAGTCCCATGAAAACAATTTTCCGGCATGCATGGAAGTAGACAACCTTGTCACTCAAACAAATTTCAATACCGAATGGATAAGTGTTTCCTTTTAGGAAAAAACTATCCCTTACTTGCATGAATAAAAGTTTGAAGTCAAATAGAAGAAATTAAATAAATAAATTCTCATTTCCTTCAAAAGCTTCAACTTGTCATTTCCATTTTCAAGAAAACATTAATGAGAGAGTAAAATACTTGAAAATAGTATACGTAACTTCTAGTAACAACATCATTCCTAGATCAAGTGGGGCGTTATTTACTTACCTGGTAGTCCAATAGCTATAGCCTATCCTGTTCAATAACCTTCAAATATAATTCGACATTAATCCCCTTCAGCAATGGCAACCAAAATAAAGGCCGAAGAAGGAGATGAAGACGAAGGGAAACGAAGACGATGGGGCACAAGCACTAGCATATCAACGACGAACTAAAACACAAAGGAATATGATTGGATCGGTTCCAATTCTCAAAGATTCCAGAGGCTTCTTTCTCTGCGTTTTGGCTTGATTTGGACGAATGAAGAGAAATAAGGAGTGAAGGGGAAAATATTTGAGGTTTTATTATATTATATTATGTATGTATGTATTATTATTTGTATTATTTCACTTGGAATTGGTTTTTTTTCCAGACGGGCCCTTATAGAAAACATCAGTTTATTTCAATTTGAATGTGCCAAAATACCCCTAACTCAAAAAAAAAAAAAACTGCCCATCCTCTCTCCCAGCCAAACTCTAATTCATCCTCTTCACCTCCAGATTCATCATCAACTAGCATCAAGAAGAAATTAAACTAAAAATCAAGTAAGAAAATGTGAGAAGTCCAAGCCCAAAATCATCTTGTCGTTGCAATGTATCTCTGATTTAATGATGTTTGCATATTTTAGGGCTCAAAATCTCAAACTAAACAGAGCTATACGAATATGTGGGAAGCAAAGACCAAGCCCAAAAACATCTGGTCGTTGCAATGTATCTCTGATTTAATAATGTTTGCATATTTTAGGGCCCAAAATCTCCAAAAAAACAGAGCTATACGAATGTGAGGGAAGCAAAGTTGAATCACAAAAACATGATTGCACAAGGGAGTTTGATGCGATATTGGGCATGTTTATTATGGTATTAAGATTGCTTGTAAGCTGTTTTGAATGTAAAAGAAACAAAATTCTGTTAGTAAGGGTAGATTAGTAATTCTATACGTTTTGTAAATGATAGCTTAATAGCACGGGCTGTGTGCTATATATGTTGAGGACTCTAGTTGCAATTGAGTTAGTCTGTGAATGTGTAAATAATACACTTGTGTATATGGTTTCTGTGGTTGAATGAAAACGCTTCATGGATCAGGATTGTTGATCTTCTGGGCTGGTCCAAGACTTCACAAATTCTTCTCACATATTTTCCTCGTATACCGTAAATCATGATTAAAAAGTTACTTTTAAGAATTCCAATAACTGTTCCAAACGAGCACATTAAAGTTGAACCAGAGGAATACGATTGTACACGAGAGTTCAATTCTCTAAGTACTGGTAAAAGAGAATGACTTCCTATGAGTTTCCAAACAAACAAGGGAGCGTTTCAACGAGCCGAAGGATAGTACAGTGGATTAAAGGAGGAAGAATCCCGCGTCATGCCTGACCCCATGCTCCTCACACCATGCTAAGATGACGACAGATTCAGATCTACAAAGAAAAAAAAAAGCACAACCCAACCGGACCTACAAGATATTGAGAGAGTCGAGAATAATCGTGATCACTAGTGGAGGATAGTTGTTATTGTTGATGTGAGGATGCTGCCGCCGGCATATGAGAAGACAATGGGAAGGTGAAGGAATGAAGGGAGAGAGCTGGCGACCACAGATTTCAGGTAAGGGCATCAATGGAAATTAAAAAAGGCAGACAATTTTATGGGTCCCACTAAGAGTAGTTAGTCTCTTTTAACATTATGGTTACTTTTGCTTTAATTTTGCAAGTTTATGGATTATTTTTAACCTCCAAAATTCATATGGTGTTGAATATACTTTGGATAAAAGCTTATGAATATTTTTATATCTTAGCCCTAAAATAAATTATTCAAATACTTTATGGTGCGAAGTATTTACCAATGTACTATATCAAAAATCGTTTAGATAAAATATAATTTTGTTTCTCTGAAGAACCCGTCCAAGCCAATGCCTAGAATAATTTTACCCTTTCTATGTACTCATGCGTGCAAATAGCATTTTAGAGGTGATTTTATGATGTATAAAGTAAGTATGTGAGAAGAATTTTGTCTCGCTAATGTAAAAAAATTTCTGAAACCATGATTTAAGGATTCGCTAGACAAGAGAGGAATAGGTCTAGTGAGATTCCCCAACTCATGTAATGTAATATTCTTGTATAACATTCCCCCCTTGAACTTATGTCTAGTCCCACAACTTCTCAATTAATAAGACTATTCAAAATCAAGTTTTAACCAACTCTCAGTACAACAATTTGACCAGCTTCTAATCACTTTGGTCATACTCCCTTACACATGAAGCATAAACATTTCCTCAAAATTCCCACATATCTTAAGTATTCCTCGGCTGCCATTATGTATAATATAATGTCAGTACTGCACTTGTTATTCCCAATAATATATATCCAAATTGGATTGTCTTTGCCACTTGAAAGAAATGTATCTTTCAACGTAATAATGCTTAATTTGGGATTGTGTTTTCATTTTGATCGATCACTTGGATAAAAGGTTACAACTTTAAAAGTTGGCGTGGCTTTTATTGTATTCGGCCATATGAATTTTATAATTACTTGATGAGAAATCGGTAAATGCGTCTCCTATGAAAAGAGAAAAAAAAAAAAAAAAAAAAACAACGGCGAATCTCCACTGCCCCTTCATCACTCAGAGCGGGTGATCTCAATGCGAACACTTTATGCAGTGAGACACCACCTTATGAAGCCCATAAATCTGGTTTCCCGATGAACTCCGACCCTAAATTCCAAGGCAGATCACTTAATCCTAATGAGATCCACGGAGTTGACGAGGCGTTCCTCTCTTTCCTTTATAAATGCTTCATAGTTGAAAGAATCAAACAATGTGGGACTAATAACACACTAGCAATTGCTCTTTTTTTTATTTATAAAATTCAATTATATAAAATGATAAATTTAAACAACTGAAATTGGAAAAATAATAACCTATTGGTTGAGGTACCTTACCTCGATAAGGAGATGAACACAAATTCAAATCTCAAAACCGTAATTAATTGTTGGAACCAATGAAGTCTAGGGAATTTGGAACCAATGAAGCATCAGCTTTAAATACAGAGTGATTGAAGAAAAATTGAAGCAGCGAACCAATATTCTTTTACAAGGTGCTACTGAAATTAGAATAAATAAAGCGGCGTATTAAGTAAATTCTTTTTGTATGAGATGATGATAATGTGGTTAAGGATGCAGAAAATATTGATGACATTTTCTTGAAAAAAAAAATTCAGTCGAAGTACATCAAAATTGCTTATCTCTTTACATTACACGAATAAATGATGATGTATTTTTACTGATTTTTTTTATTAAAAACATATTAATTAATCAAAAAATTTCAGACGTTTCTTTTAAAAATGAAAATAGTATTTTTTTTTATATATATATATAAGTAAAAGTTTAAGTGAGTTGGGTCTCGGGAGATCGTCAGGGTCAGGGCATGCCTCCAAGCTCAAAGAGTACTTATAGAGGTACTTACAGATTTCTTACCAACAAGGTCGTTATATCGGTAAGATTTGAACTCACAACCTTATAGTTATGGCCAACCCTTTTACTAACTAGACCAAACTTTGTTGCTTTTTTTTAATATTATTACCAAGTAGACCAACATTTGTTGGCTTTTTTTAATACTATTATCTGTTTTCGGTTTGGGGTTCATGGCTGCTCCTCCAACACATGCGTTGCCTATCGGATTCGAACTCGGGACTTAGAGAGATTTAGCGGGACTTATACACTATATAGATGGTGAGAAACTTGTTGGAGAATATTTTATATGAACTAATCTCATGAAATCTATATGAAAAATGACAATTCACTCTGCAACTTCTTGAAAGCCAGAACATAACTAAGCTCTAAGTTAATGTGATTAGATAATTGAGAAAATTAATTTACAAGGTCATAGAATTTTGTTTATTTTTTAATTAAGTTTCTATAATTTTTTATTGTCTTTGTATAATTTTATATTATTTTAAATCAGATCACACTTGAAATTCAGTTATTATAAATGGAATTATAAGATGACATTTTAGTTGACCTTGTATAATTTAGAGTATGAAATTTATCATTCATAAGATGATGTTTATGTGGAGATCGAAATACAGCCATATTGAGATCGACTAATTAAGAAGGAGCTGAATTAGCATTGAGGTTGAAACTTGAAAGGAACTTGCGATTTAATTTACAAGTTCAGAGCCTTACTACTTGGCCCATTTCTTGATTTTCTTCTTGTATTTCATAATCCAAAAAACCATATTTTTCCCTGCCTTACAAATAGGACCAAAGAAGTATTGCAAGTTGTCTAACATCAAATTTTAACTAAATGCCCATTGTTTGATAGTCCCTAAATTCCTCAAAACATTATGTCTTGGCGTTTAAAAATATTTAACTAATTTAGGAAAATTTTTGAATGAAGGAAATAACATGTCCAATTGTAATTGATTTTTTTAGTTTATGTGAAGTTATTATCATGTCCAATTTTGAACCTCATTAGACCAATTTTGAAAATTTTTGACGAATTTAAAAATATTTACGAATTGAAATTGATTTTTTTAGGGAAAAATTCCAAGAAAATACCACTTGAAGAACTTCAAAATCCCAAATCAGTGATTTGACAAAAACCTTAGTTGTCAGTCCCATTATTTTTATTGCCAACAAAACTAATTTTGGATTTTGAAGTTTAAATGGTATTTTTTTGGGATTTTCCCTTTATTCAGTTTTTGTGAAGTTATTATTATATCCTTATAACAAAGGCCAGCGGATGAAGCAATAAGAGTACGATATTTTGTATTTAATTTCATGGCTAAAATACAAATATAGCCATGAAGTATTCTACTACGCGCACGTAACACCATAAGTTTTTCTAAATGCAATAATATGTATAAATGTTCTAACATAGTGCAAAAGTGTCATAGTTGTTAAGTCAACTAAGGTTGACCGTTCATCAAACAATTCGGTCAACAAAAATGCAACAGATACTAAGTCAACCTGCTGCATTGGCCTTTCAACAAACACTCTATACATGTGTGGCATAATATTTTCGCTCAGGGACTCTCGCCTCTACTACGGTGTCTTTTGCACATATAATAAAATTCACAAGTTGACTCTCAATATAGTTAATAATTTTCAAGTATCCCAGTGGTTGAATTTATGTTACCCTCAATGTATTAAACACATTATTGCATATGGTTTGATTTTTTTTTTTTTTTGCCTGCGACATATGGTTTTATATACTCCTTGGGTTTTATTTATAAGTTCATTACTTGTGGCATGTTTTTCACAAACCATAAAAAACATTAAATTTTATTAATTCTGCCTTAAAATTCAGCATGTTTCTAGATTTATTCTTATTTAATATACATTATACCTTATAGGAATAAAGTTAATACCATAATAAATGAAGGGTCAAATTATATATTCATATAAATAATTTAATGGCATTACTGATAAATAGGGCCAAAATATATATTCTCTCTACCCTATAAATAGGATTAGAAGAATGTGAAATTATGAAGGACTCCTCAGGTTTAAAAACATGGAGGATTCTATTTATTTCTTTTGTTTGACTTGAATGTCATGAAGAGATTCGTTCACATTTTGTAGGTACATTCACTCTTTGTGCTTTAAGAGCATACATGCATGTAAACTTAATGACAGTGAATGTATTAAAGTACTAATTCAGAGGGCTAAGGGAAACGTATTCAGACAAAATTTGAAATATGTTTTAGAAAAAAATCTCAAAAAAAATTTTATATATCATTTATTGTTTTCTATCTTTTTGTTTTGTTTTGATATTCTTCTTAATTGTTTTTCCACTCGCAATCACACGCATCTCATTTGGTCTCATGCTTGTCTACGTTGTCTCGCAATCCTCTGACTTTCCGCCCGTTGTCTTGCACTCTTCATTCTGTCTTTCACCTTCTCCCAATTCTCAAAGTTGATTTTAAGAACAATTGTTCCAAAAAAAAAAAAAATTTCTTTTTTTTTTTTGTTTTCAAATGACATTTTTTTAAACAATTATTCCAACATTTTTCCCCCTTATCAAAACTTGTTTTTAAAGATAATTTTATAAAACTATTCTAAAGGTATAAAAACAGACAAGGCCTAAGTCATCACTGAACCAAGGGACATATATTAACCCCCTTATGTACATGTACATGGACTTTTTTATTAGACGTATCATTTTTCCCTTATGAAGGATGCGAAATAAATCATACTATTCAAAAGATGAATAATAATACTATATATCTTCAATTCTAAGTGTAGGACTTAGTTTGTAGTGCAAATTGCACTTTAAACTAGACCATATATTTAAGACCGGAGGAGTATTCTATGTTGTCTTCATATAAAGAATAATCATTAATTAGTGTGTTAAATATGGAGATGGACATAATATGGTGATCCGTGCGCAATAATTTAATGCATATACATGAATCAGTATTTAAATTATTCATTGCACTCACTAAATGTATTCATCTTTTATCACTACATGTACATGAACCTTTATCATTTTTCTTCCACATGAAGGATAGGAAATCATATAATATGAACAATAATATTTTAAATTGTCTTCATATATAGTATAATCATTAGTGTGTTCAATGTGGAGATAGACATAATAGGTGATCCGTAGGTAATAAATTTATGCATATACATGAATCGGTATTTAATAAGTTATGGTCACTGGACCAAGGAAATGGATTCATGTTTTATCTACATGTACATGAACCTTTTTATTAGAGGTATCATTTTTTCCAAAAAAGGATAGAAAATCACATAAGATGAATAATAATATTATGAATTGTCTTCATATATAGAATACTCATTAGTGTGTTCAATATATATGGACATAATATGGTGATCCGTACGTAATAAATATATGCATAATGTGATGAAAGTGTGTGTATATAAGAAAGGGCCATTGGTAATTGAAAGAAGAAAACAAAGAAAGACAGAGAGACAAAAAGGAAGAGCCATGTCTGGGGCTCATCCCTATCCTCCTTGCTACACCGGTGATTGTAATGATCGAGACTGTTGTGCTCAAGGTATCATCCCCCTTTCTCCAACCTTATTCTAATTAAATAATATAACCTTATTTTGGAAGAACCAATATTCTTGAAGTACGTGTTGTTTCCTTCAATTTTTAATCTGGTATATGTGTGTTTTTCTCCTTATTGAATCGTTAAAATTTCACTAAATTTGCACAATTACCTTCTGCACAGGGGATAACAGAGCAAAGTTACATGAGTTAACTGTGCTAAAAGAGTAAATTAAAAGATTTAATAAGGAGAAAAAACACACGGGCACCAAAATAAAAGTTGAAGGAAAGTACACATAACTGAAGAGTGGTTTTCCCTTTTATATTTCTTAGAGAAAAAAATGGAGAATTACTATGAGATTATAAGAAATGAATAAAGTCACTAAAAGTCTCAATGACAAGTGATTGGCAACAGCATGAACCTACTGTCATTTCTTACACTAAAACTTGGTATTGTTTGCTTGTTGTTCAGTTGTTGTGAGACATTTTAGTGATTACATCCCATCCTTAGAATCTTAACAGTAATGTTTCAAAAAAACAAGGATGGAGGAGAAGTGATTAGTTTGGTTGTGTGGGTGTAAATAAAAGGTTTCAGGGTGAGCTGGCCAGAAACGGTGGGGATGCCTACTACCCCGGCGGTAAACTTGATCATTCATTCAAACCCAACGGTGACTGTGCTTACGCTTCCAAAAGGATCAGCCGTATCGCCGGACTTCTGCTGCAACCGTGTCTACGTCTTCATTGATACCAACGACAACGTTGCCGCCACCCCCCAAGTTGGTTGACTGTTGACTTCTTCAGCATCATAATGTTATCCCTGAACTTAATGTTCCCACCAAACAAATAAATGTGTACTTCCTTCACTTTGTGACTATCACTCTTGAGATCACTAATAATAAGGGAACATCATTATTGCGTATTTTGTTATATTGTCTTACATTTTTATGATGCATTTTCTCTTTATATCTCCTCCCGTTCGTTTGAAGTGCAATACGTTTATTTTCTTTTATTATTTTTGGGTCATTCATTTTTCACATGCCTATATATTTTCTCTCAATTTGGTACCAATAATTTTTTTCTCGTTTTATTAAATCCCTTAACACAACAAAAAAAAAAAAAACAACAAATTTAGAGAAAAAATTTCTATGATTAATCAGTTTGTGACAAAATTTTGTCATTAATTATTTAGTAATGGTGGTTTTGTAGTAATAATTTTGCTCTATTAGTGCAATTATAATTAGCTCATATATAGAGGGTTAATAGATTTAATTTCTAACCAAATAATTCGTTGGTCACTAAATAATTAACGACAAAATTTTATCATTAAAATAATTAACAATAGAAATTACGTCACGAAATTTGTTGTTTTTTAGTGTTAAAGGATTTGCTTTGTTAGTACAGTTAACTCACGTACATCGGCTAACAATGCAAACAGAGCAGAATTACATGTGCTAACGGTGCTAATAGAACAAAATTAAAAGATTTAATAAAGAGGGGAAAAAGTATGGGTACCAAATTAATAATCAAAGAAAAATATAGATACCTACAAAATTATTGTTTTATTTTAAAGAGAGCACATTATTATAATATTAATCTCTTCAAAAAAAATCAACTTTATCTTAAATTTAGGACTTGAGGGAATATCATTTTTTTACCAAAAAAGAAGGATAGAAAATCACATAAGATGAATAATAATATTATGAATTGTCTTCATATATAGAATACTCATTAGTGTGTTCAATATATATGGACATAATATGGTGATCCGTACGTAATAAATATATGCATAATATGATGAAAGTGTGTGTATATAAGAAAGGGCCATTGGTAATTGAAAGAAGAAAACAAAGAAAGACAGAGAGACAAAAAGGAAGAGCCATGTCTGAGGCTCATCCCTATCCTCCTTGCTAGTTGTAAATGATCGAGACTGTTGTGCTCAAGGTATCGTCCCTCTTTCTCCAGCCTTATTCTAATTAAATATTATAACCTTATTTTGGAAGAACCAATATTCTTGAAGTACGTGTTGTTTCCTTCAATTTTCTATATGGTATATGTGTGTTTTTCTCCTTATGGAATCATTAAAATTTCACTATATTAGCACAATTAGTTTCTGTACAGGGACTAACAGAGCAAAGTTACATGAGATAACTGTGCTAAAAGGTAAAATTAAAAGATTTAATACGGAGAAAAAACACACTGATACCAAAATAAAAATTGAAGGAAAGTAGATGTAACTGAAGAGTGGTTTTCCCTTTTATATTTCTTAGAGAAAAAAATGGAGAATTACTATGAGATTTTAAGAAAAGGATATAATCACTGAAAAGTCTCAATGACAAATGATTAGCAACAGAATGAACCCACTGTCATTTCTTACACTAAAACTTGTCATTGTTGGCTTGTTGTTCAGTTGTTGTTAGACGTTTTAGTGATTACATCCCATCCTTGGAATCTTACAATAATGGTTCAAAAAAAAAAACAAGGATGGAGGAGAGGTGATTAGTTTGGTTGTGTGGGTGAAAATAAAAGGTTTCAGGGTGTGCTGGCTAGAAACGTTGGGGATGCCTGATACCCCCGCGGTAAACTTGATCATTCAATCAAACCCAACGGTGACTGTGCTTACGCTTCGAAAAGGATCAGCCGTATCGCCAGACTTCTGCTGCAACCGTGTCTACATCAAAGCTAACTAAAGAAAAAAAGAAAACAAATCTAACTATTGTGAAAACTAAAGGTGATTCTAAATCTTAAGCGGTGACTTGGATTATTATAGCTTAATTACTTCTTAGTATCTAATTTCTCCATTAATTGCATTTAAAGTTATATTTGCTAGTCTAAGACTTTTATTTATCTAAGAGCATCTTCCGATCCACTAAAAGGCATTCCAATTATTTTAATCGCTAATTCCTTAGGTGGTTAGTACTTAATTGGATTAATTTAAATGCAAGTTTAACGAGACTATGTAGGGATGATAGGTATATGTCTATCCTACAAGCAAATTAAATTCAAAAATCTAATCCTACACTATTCAATTGAAGGTCTACTAAATTTCCTATGTCTAGGCTCCTTTCGAATACCAAAATAATCTTCCAATCAGAAGCCTCTTGTTTCAGGATAATCAAATACACAATTAAATCAACAAATATAATATTAAAGCAATTAACAACAAAAATTATCATCTACTAATTCATAAAAAAATAAATAATCCAAAACCAAGGTTTAGTTGCATAAACTAAACAGTCTCATAACTAAAATAATAACTAACCAAAGAAAAGATAAAAAGACAAAGAAAGAAGAGAAAAGAAAGGAGAAACAAAAACTCAATGTCAAATTTCCATCCGTGTTGTTACTCTTCTGCATCTCCAAATGTTAATCTCTCTCCATTAAAGCTCTTGCTTTGTTGTCACCAACTAGAAAAATAGAACACTTCTCCTCCTTGCTACGCCTAGCATATATATAGGTATATATTGCCTCCCTACATGCGTCTCTATCATAAGATCTTGGTTTATCTCTTTCTTTTAATCAATTACCATATAATATAGACATATTATTTTGATATTTTGTTCTCACTTGAATCTTATAATATCTCTTGAAAAATAAATTAGGATGAGTAGATTTTATATCAAAATATCCTTTTATACTATAATTAATTAAAGGATAGAAAAATATATAAAAGACAATTAAATAAGTATAAAATATTAATAAATTTACTTAAATATATCTCAGAATCTACACTTATTTATTTATAAAATATATACTAATCAAACTGCCCCATACTTAAACATTTGCATGTCCTTAAGCGAAAGAAAGAAAATTTTATTATTCAAACAAGAAGAACATTGCTTATAAAATTCCTAAACAGAGAGTGGTACACCACCACACTAAGATCATGCTATCAAATTTTGTGCAATTTAATGTCTTGTAAGAATGGATCACTAAGTCAATAGTATTGAACAATTGTAACCATCTCTTAAAATTTCCATGATAAAAGGATTGGCAAGTAACAAGTGCAATAATAAGATTAGTAAAGGAATATTAAGCTGCTCAACTCCTCTAGAAAAATTCAAATGCTCCACTTAACCAAGCTTTTCATTTAATTTAATAAGGATCCTCAGGTAGAAAATTGATTCATTATATTTTTTTCTTCCATCTTTATTTTTCTATTTTTTCCATCTTGGTCTGTTTAGGTCCCCTTTTGACGCGACCCTGCGTATAAGTGATGCAGCACTAGTTAATTAGTTACTCTAATAGATATCTCAAGAGGCTTTTAACCCAACTTATAGCCCTCTTTGACTTTACTATTTGACTTGAGTGCCAACATTGGTGATAAAGTGCCCTTGGTTACTAAGTTAGGTCTAGAGAAGCCATTGTAGTTGTGTTTCTTATTCCCTTTTTTTGTCTTTTTCTTCACTCTTTTTTTTGCTTTTTTTCTTTTTTTTTCACCTGAGTCATTTCCCTAAATAGAAGCTCCGCTTAGCCAACAAGGGTCATCATCAAATTTCTAAAGAAATTAAGTGGCAAAATATTCATAAAGTAATAATCCGTTGGTTATATCATAAACTAACCCTAATCTCATAGTCAATCTCCAAATTTATACAAAAGATCAAGGCTTAGAGGCTTAATTGAAATATTATTTTTCTATTTTAAGTTCAATTATAAGCAATGCAAAAATTTCAACTATGAAAATCTTGCAAAAAAAAAAAAAAATCTTTTCAATTGCATAAAAAGACAAGCACAAAAAAAAATCATATTTCTCCCCCACACTTAAATCAAACATTATCCTCAATGTTTCAAAAGTCAATAAATAAGAAAGGAACTAGTACTCCCCTGGTTTAGATCTCTGAGTATGAGATGGAGTTCTTTCTCTAGCACCTTCAATGACGCTTTACTTTCCTCCAATGAAACTTGGGAGGGGTGTTGTTGAAAAATTTGAGGCTAAGAAACGGCAATAAACAATAAATAAATAAATAAATAACTGTTAAATATTATTTAATATAATAAATGCAATACTCAAAAAGTTATCATATACAAGAAAGAATGATATTGAAAAATATAAGTTAACAATAAATCACGGTTCAGAATCGCTATTTATCTACACAGGGCATAAATAACGCCCGCATATATAATAGTTTGAAACCGTCATATATGATTGATAATAATCATCCTAAAATGCCTTTTCTGTAATAGTGAGACCAAAGTATATGTATGGTCTTTTCTAATTTTATCGAATGTCTCTGAAAGGATACATTTGGTCTTTTAAATTTACACAAAGTTTCAATTTAGTTTCTTAAGTTTAAAAAGTATATTTTTAGCATTTCAATCTAAACGTTAGCATTGCTAGTTTCATTTAATAGAAAAAGTTGGCTCAATGCTCAACAAATTTAAATGGTGATAATTGAATTAGACGTTGACAAAGTAAATTTAAATATCTAAGTATCTAACATTGTAAGAGGCAAGCTTCACCCAAGAGGGGGGTGAATTGGGTGATGTTATAAATTTTTCGCTTGATGTGGGGATATGAAAAATATAGCAGATAGAGTAGAGTTGAGAAGATTTGAACACAGAGAGTTATACTGGTTCGGCCTAACAATAGGGCCTACGTCCAGTCCTCAGAGATCAAGACCTACTGAGATTTTCACTATACCTCCAAGATTCAATGGGCTCTCAGAACACCACAAGACAACAATCGTCCTTGAACGGACTACGAGCAGAAATATTCTCTCAACAAGAAACTTCTCTCCCCCTTACGACAAGTCTTACGTGCAGAAAAATAACCTATGACTCTTCTCACTTGCTTATGTATACAAGACTTATGAGCAGCAACGTTCTCTCCTGCTTATTCCACTGTAACTCTTACGAGCAGCAACGTTCTCTTCTGCTTGTATCTTATAAGACTTATGAGTGGAAGATACAACAAGGAATTCTCTCAACTGCTTCTCTCGTAAGGAAAAACTCCCCGCTCAAGGTCCCAATACCTTGAGATCAAATAAACATAGAATTTTGAATTGTATGAAGACTCTCTTACAGAGCAAATGAATAAACACTGAAGATCAATGTGTATACAGAGAAAAATGATGAATAGCAGAGACTTGGTATGAGCTTATGAATTCTTGTGCTACATTGTTGTGGTTTCTCTTTGAGTCTCTGTATATATATATAGTTGCCTCAGTTTTTGCCCGTTTGGAAATTCTTCATTTGAGGAGCGGGACATTTGAAAGTATTGGCAGACACGTGCATGTTTGAATAATCTGAGTGCGGTAGGTGCCAGCGTGTTTATAATCATCTTGTCTGCCGTTGTATAACTTTCTTCATGTAGTTTATTTCAAACGTTCATATTCATGTATCATACTTTTAAATCAATCAAAACAATGTTAAACAATGATAATAAGTAATGATGATATGAATAAATAACAATAAACCATATTCGGAATGAACGTTGTGAAACTTAGCATTTTTGGTGGTCAGACAAGGCATCACTCGAGCATGAAAGGCTCACTTCGAGTGATCTCCTATTTTCCTTCATATGCCTCTGTTATCGGGTTGTGCTTGCATAGAATTTCAGAGAGACAAAATCTTCACTCGCGGGTGAAGAGGGGTCTCACTCGAGCACAACATCCTCTGCTCGAGTGATCTTTCATTTTCAACTGGGAGTGTCTTCTCGGGTCATCACTCGCACACCATTTTGACAAGAGTGAGAATTTGTACTCGCGGGTGATATGGACCCTCACTCGAGCACACATACCTCTGCTCGAGTGAGACGCATATTCTCAAGGAATATGCTCTCAATACCATCACTCGCATCAGGATTTCAGAGGGATAGAATTATCACTCACGAGTGATGTGGGCCCTCACTCGAGCACACAGTCTTCTGCTCGAGTGAGAAGAATATTCTCAAGTATTATACCTTTTAAACAAGTGCTCGCAACAGATCTGGAAAGGGATAGAATTTTCACTTGCAAGCATTGATGTGTCACTCGAGCATATAAGGGTGTGCTCGAGCACACTTGCACTTCTCTGTACTTCATGACTCTTGGCCAGACACTCGCAGTCCCTTGCTCGAGCACAAAATGCCCATGCTCGAGCATTGATGTCTCTGCTCGAGTGAATAATGGAAGCATGCTATTACTTGCTCTCGGCCAAGCACTCGCAAACCCTCACTCGCACCTGCTCGAGTGAGAATGACTTCTCTGCTCGAGTGCACACCTTAGTGTTCAAGTGATCCAGTGAATATAATGTGAGAATGCCTCTCGGGTACACACTTTCTGGCTTTCACTCGCACCTGCTCGAGCACAGAGGAGATCTATGCTCGAGTGCAAAATCCTTGCTCGAGCACTCCAGTGCAATTTCACAGTAGATATCAGCAAATCATCAAATATGCATTTGGTAACTTTGTAAACTTTTCTTAACCTTCTAAAAACATGTTTTGCACATAATTGACTTAATGTTATCATTAAAACTTGGGATCTAACATTCTCCCCCTTTTTGATGATGACAAAACTCTTTGTGATGAAGGTTTAAGAGAAATTGATTGAAATTGAAAATTTTGAAATTTCTTCAATGTTTCCAAATGCATATTAAGTTTAAGTTTCAAATTCAAGTTTTCCTGCAATGTTTCCTCTGGACACTTAACAGCCAAGGTAAGTATAGTACAAGGTATATATCTTAATAGTAACTTGCTAATCAAAAAAAATTTGAAACATGAAAAAGTTCAATCTTGAAACAAGTACATAATATTAATAACATCAAATCAAAATAACATCAAATCAAATTCCTACCCAATACAGAAATCTACCCAAACACCCATATACACCCTACAGAAGCTCAGAAAACATCACACCACACATCCTTCTCCCCCGTTTTGTCAACATCAGAAGGGGGCTCTGGAGGTGGAACAAAGGATATCATGGCAGTGAGAGGGTCAATGGGTTGATCAAAAGGAGATGTTGGCTGTGGTATAGATGATGAGGGAGGTAGTGAAGGCGACTGATCAAATGTAACATCTACATTAGACTCAGGATCGGTGAAAAGTACATGAGTCTGTGGATGAAGTGGTGAGGTATGAGTGGTCTCTGGAGGCACCCCGGAAGATGAAGAGGCAAAATGTGAGTGCAGGAAGATCTCCATATTAGTGATCCTCTGTGACATCTCATCCTGAGTTTTGAACATCAGTTCAAAGTTAAGATTGGCCTTGTCTACCAAATTAATGACTTGTGCTTCCATCTTCTCCACAAGCTTCTCATACTCAGTCACTAATTCCTTCTTCAAACTTGATACAGCTTGATTAATTACCTCAGTCAGATGATTGGATAGAGAGGCATTGAGAAAGGAAGGAGGAGGAATAGGACCTTGTGCTGATGATTGTGCCTCATCTCCTCTGGATGGAGTGGCTTCCCTCTTGGATGTGGCTTTGGTCCGACTCACCGGAAGATTGATACCCATGTGAGTTAACTGAGTCTTACCAAACCTTGAGATGAGTATCCTCTCAGTTCCTTCCAAATACCAAATTTTGTTTTTCATCAAAATGAAGGAAACAAGTTGAGGATATGGTATGGTTGTGGATCTTGTTGAAGAAAATCGAAACCTTCTCATCTCATTAAAAATAATCTCCCCTACATTCCTTTGTTGCCCAGCAACCAAAGAAGCCAAGAAATAGTAATCCTTTTGAGCAAAGTGGGTAAAATTCTTGGATTTATTGACTATGCTCCGGGAATAAATATAATGAAGGATTCTGTGATTATCAGGCATATCAATAGGTTTGAAAATGAGGGGGCCAATTGGGTCTTTTGGTCTCAGAATTTTAAAAGCTTCATTGGCAGAGAAAGAGGGTGGATCAGGAGGAGGTGCAACATAACCAAGTAAGTTATTTATAATTTTGGCAGAAATCATAATGAATTTTCCTCTAACAGTAGTAGACACTGCTTCTTTAATCAACTCACCGGATCTAGACATAATATTATGAGTCTTCATGTTGCAATAAAAGGTTTTAACAATAGTGGGGGATTATGGCAAATGGATATTTAGCCAGGGAGCATAGTATTGAAGGTAAGGGTACAAGTCCAAATGACAATTCTTTTTCAAATAATCCAGATCCACATATACTACTGGGCAGAAATGTCTATATTTGAATTCATCATCATATACCTTCTGAGATAAAGCCTTAAGCTCTGCAACATTGAATCCCTCAGGAGGACTAGTGAGTTGGTCATCCACTGGTGCTTGAGAGGCAGAAGGTGCTCCTGAAGCAGAAGTACTTGGGTGCTTATCTTGATGTGAACTTGAAACACCGGCTTGAGAAGCAATCTTCCCAACTATCTTGTCCAGTTTGGATTTTTCTATTGCTTCCCTGAGTTGTTTACTGAAGGTATCCCCAGAAGAAGAAGATGATTGGGGTTGTTCTGAATCCTTCTTCTTTCCCTTTCCTTGAACCTCTTTGGATTGAGACTGAGTGATTATGGGTTCCTTGAAGACCACACCCTTTGATTTCTTTTGAGGAGATTGGTCTTTCTTTGAAACTTGACGCTTTGGGTGAGGTTTCTTAGCCGGAGTCCTCTTTTTGGTTTTGGGTTTAGGAGGGGGTGAAGGTGAGGAAGAGATTTTAGGAGATGGAGGAGTAGGCTCAGGGGTTCCAGATTTACTGGCAGCAAAGTGAGTAGGAGAAGGAGAATGAGATCTTTGAGGAATAGAGGGTAGTTTGGTTCTTGCCATTGTAGTGAAAGTGGAATAGAAACAAGAACTCTTAGTTTTTGAAAGAAATACAAATGGAGATTAGGGCACGAATGAGAAATGTAGAAGATAAGAATCACCTTTTATAGAAGATTGAAAGGTTGTAACAGCGATTTGAAGCAGAAAGACGTGATTGAATGATGAGAAAACGGTTGAAGATGAAGAGTTGTGTCTTTCGAGTGAGAAAGCACTTCGAGTGAGAGTAGGAAGTGCGACGTTCTGAGCTCCCCTGTAACTGATATAAGTGACAGTGCTCGAGCATGAACCCTAGTGCTCGAGTGATGTTCATACTGTGCTCGAGTGTGTTCTATCTGTGCTCGAGTGATCTTCTGGAAAAATAAAGAAACAAGTAAAACGTACCTGGATTGTGGATTCCTTGACATATTTTTGCATCTTTGTACTCAAATCCTCCAAGATCATTTGAGTAACCATGAGTTGGATAGCTTTTGCAAAGAAATTCCTCTTCTTCACTCGAGCAGGCATTCCTCACCTCAAGCATGTTCATATCATGCTCGAGTGAGAGTTCCTCACTCGTGAGTGAGTTCAATTCTCACTGTTGTTTCTGTTACATTCCCTTGGTATTCTTAACTCCTCTGTTAACCTCTGTTTTATATGTCAAAGAGCAGAGTATCTTTAATAGCGCTGTGCTCGAGCAGAGCTGTTTGTGCTCGAGTGACACAGCTTATCACTCGAGCAGCACCCTCTGTGGTCGAGTGACAGTCCTGCAAAAACAAGTTTTGACCACTCTGATGCTAAAGTCAGTATGGTTATCATCAAAAGAAACATTTAATTAATCTTTTTAACAAGAAAACTTACAACTCATTGGGATTAACCATTCCCAATTCTCTTCGAATATAAAGGAATTGATCTTTTGCAATTGGTTTTGTGAAAATATCCGCAAGTTGAAGATGAGTTGGTATAAATTCCACTTTGACATCTTTCTTTTGAACATGATCTCGAATGAAGTGATGTCGAATGTCTATATGCTTGGTTCTTGAATGTTGTATAGGATTCTCTGCCAAGCTTATCATGCTAGTATTATCACAATAGATTGGGATTTCTTTTAAATAAATTCCCAAATCTTGAAGTTGTTGTTTTAACCATAGCACTTGAGAACAGCAGCTTGCCACAGCTATATATTCAGCTTCAGTCGAAGATAATGAAACTGTGTTCTGCTTCTTGCTGAACTATGACACTAGAGAGCCTCCGAGAAATTGACATTGTCCACTGGTACTCTTTCTGTTAGTTTTATATCCACCGTGATCTGAATCTGAATATGCCATTAAATACTCGTTCCCTCTTTTTGGATACCAAAGACCAAGCTCTGAAGTATCTCCTAGATATTTGAAAATTCTTTTTACTGTCTCTGCATGAGATACCTTAGGATTGGATTGATACCTTGCACACATTCCTACACTGAACTGAATATCTGGCCTGCTTGCTGTAAGATAGAGTAATGAACCAATCATTCCTCTATACTTTGTGATGTTAAAGCTAGGTCCCTTTACATCAGCATCCAACAATGTTGTAGAACTCGTTGAAGTATCAGCTCCGTTAGCATTATCTAATCCATATTTCTTCAACAATTCTTTCAAATACTTTGTCTAAGATATAAATATACCATTCTTCTTTTGTTTGATCTGAAGTCCAAGAAAGAAGTTTAATTCTCCCATCATGGACATTTCAAATTCTCCCTGCATAATCTTAGAAAATTCTTGACACATAGATTCGTTAGTAGCACCAAAAATAATATCATCAACATAAATTTGAACTATTAGAATATCATTTTTGTTATGTTTGATGAATAAAGTTGTATCAACTTTACCTCTGACAAAACCTTGATCAAGAAGAAATTTGCTTAGTCTTTCATACCAAGCTATGGGTGCTTGTTTCAAACCATATAATGCTTTCTTAAGTTTGAAGACATAATCAGGTTTTGTTTCATCTTCAAAACCAGGAGGTTGTTCTACATATACTTCCTCCATAATATAACCATTTAGAAAAGCGCTTTTTACATCCATTTGATAAAGTTTAAAACTTTTGATGCAAGCAAAAGTTAAGAGTACTCGTATTGCTTCCAATCTTGCCACTGGAGCATATGTTTCCTCATAATCAATACCTTCTTCTTGATTATAGCCTTTGGCTACTAATCTTGCTTTATTTCTCACAATGATTTCTGATTCATCAAGTTTGTTTTTGAAAACCCATTTGGTCCCTATAACCGTATGATCTTTAGGTCGAGGAACCAAATCCCAAACTTGATTTCTTTGAAATTGATTTAGTTCTTCTTGCATAGCAATCACCCAATCATTGTCAGATAAAGCTTCTTCTATATTAGAAGGCTCAATTTCAGAAATAAAAGCTGAAAATGTTACCTCATTGAGGATTCTATTTCTGGTTTTGACACCTTCATGAATATCTCCTATAACTTGATCAATTGGATGATCTTTCATATGTCTCCATGCTTTAGGTTGAGCATGATCATCGACATCTTCTATATTTTGAAAATCATTTGTTTCAAAATCATCCTGATTTGAAATAGATTTGTTTTTCTTGATTGAATCCATTTCTTCTTCATCATTAGGTTTTGTCTGAGATTCAATTTCATCAAACACAACATGAATAGATTCTTCAATAGTACATGTTCTTTTATTGAAAACTCTATAAGCTTTACTTCTATTAGAATATCCTAGAAAAATACCTTCATCAGACTTTGAATCAAATTTACCTAAATTTTCCTTACCATTGTTATGAATGAAGCACTTACACCCGAAGATATGAAGATGAGCAATATTTGGCTTCCTTCCATTGTAAAGTTCATATGGTGTCTTTCCAAGAGATTTGCGAATATATGCTCTGTTTGAAATATAGCGTGCAGTACTCATTGCATCTGCCCAGAACACTTGTGACATTTCTTTTTCATTAAGTAATGCTCTTGCCATTTCTGTAAGCACTCTGTTCTTTCTTTCCACTACTCCATTTTGTTGAGGTGTTCTAGGGGCTGAGAAGTTGTGATCTATTCCTTTGTCGTTGCAGTAATCTTCAAACAATTGATTATCAAATTCTCCTCCATGATCTGTTCTAATAGAGACAATAGGAATACCTTTCTCATTTTGAACCTTTTTGGCAAACATAATAAATTCAGCAAAAGTTTCATCTTTTGAGGCAATAAATATAGTCCATGCAAACCTTGTAAAATCATCAACAATTACTAACGTATATAAATTTCCTCCAAAACTTTTTACTCTTGCAAGTCCTACCAAATCCATATGAAGTAATTGTAAAGGTTTTGAAGTAGAAATTTCATATTTTGTTTTAAAAGAAGATTTAGTTTGTTTGCCTTTTTGACATGCTTCACAAATCATGTCGTCTTTGAATTTGAGTTTAGGAAGGCCTACAACTAAATCTTTTCTAATCAATTTGTCAAGTTGATTCATATTGACATGAGCCAAACGCTTATGCCATAACCAACTTTCCTCTGATCGACTAAGAAAACAATTTTCAGAAGAATTTGAATTTAAATCAATAGTATAACAATTACCGTCCCTTTGAGCTCGGATTTTTGCCTTGATAGTTTCTTTGTTTAGGAGTAGATCTTTCTTGCTTACTATCAAGCATTCTTTCGAGTCAAAAATCACCCAGTTATCTTTGTCGGTGCTTTGGCTTACGCTTAAGAGATTGTGACATAATCCTTCAACATAATATACTCCGTTGATTTGAATGCCATCGGTTCTTCCCACTTCACCAATTCCAGCAATACGTCCAGATTGATTTCCTCCAAATGTCACCTTTCCTCCTTCTCTAGTTTCAAACATGGTGAACTTATTTTTGTCACCAGTCATGTGTCTCAAACATCCACTATCAATATACCATTTGTTCGCTTGAGATGCTTTGAGACATACCTAGAATAAGATGATCAGGTTTTAGGTACCCACACTTTCTTGGGTCCTTTGTGGTTAGTGTTTGAAATATGTGTCCCTTTCGGAACCCATTTATATGTTCCAACAACCTTTCCCTTTTTGAAATAACATGATGAAGTATAATGTCCTTTCCTATTACAATAATTGCATGATACAAATGGATTCGATGTATGCACAGAATTCCTGAAATATTTAAGATAGTCTCTACTATTCTTCTTATTCTTATTATGCATAGCATTATATCCAATTCCAGATTTATCAAATGAAACTTTCTGAGAATTTAAAATAACCTTGAGAGTTTCACTTCCTTTAGTAAACTTTTCAACAATCTTTGTTAAATCTTCTATTTTCTTATCTTTCTCTTTACACATTTCATATGATGATATGACATTACTTTCTAATTCTTTTACTTTCTTCTTATAACTAACCATTTCTTTAGCAACTTTGATGAACTCTGTATGCAATGCATTATATTCATATAACAATTCATCATAAGAGGATTCAGAATCACTTACCTCAGAGTCTGATTCTTCTTCCTTAGCTACCAAGCATAGATTTGCTACTTCGTCGTTGTCATTTTCTTCGTCTGACGAACTATCACCCCAAATAGATGATATATATGCTTTCTTTTTCTGCTTCTTTTTGTCTTTGTTTCTGAAGCATTCAGATTTGATGTGTCCTGGTTTCCCACATTCATAGCATACTATTTGTTGTTCTTTGTTTTCTTTCTTGCTTGGTCCACCTTGATAATTCTTGAAATTCCTTTGTCCTCTTCTGTAGAATTTCTTGAACTTTCTCACGATCATTCCCATTTCATCATCACTAGGAACATCTTCATTCTCGGAAGTTTCTTCTTCTTCTTTGATAGCTTTAAATGCAACTCCCTTTTTCTTTTTATAATCGAATTCTTCAAGTTCCTTTTTGAATCTCAACTTACCTTCATATTCAGAAAGACTTCCAAAGAGAGCAGCTACGGATCTCATAGACTCTCCTTTGACTTCTTCGATGGCTGTTACCTTTGCTTCCCACTCTTTCGTAAGAATATTAAGAATCTTTCTTACCTGGAAATTTTGATCAAACGACTTTCCAAGAGCAGATAATTGATTAACAAGATGAGTATACCTTAGTTCAAATTCTGATATACTTTCTCCAGATTTCATACGAAATAGATCATATTCTGTAATTAAAGTATTGATTCTATTTTCTTTGATTCCAGAAGTACCTTCATGAGCAATTTCAAGAGCATCCCACATATCTTTGGCAGTTGGTAGAGTACATATACGAAAATATTCTTTTTGACTAAGAGCACTCTGTATCATTAGAATAGCTTTACTATTTAATGTCACTAACCTTTTGTCATTCTTGTCAAACTCATCTGGGCTCTTTTTAACTGCTCTATCTTTGATTTTCTTCATTGGAACATAGTTACCATCTTGTATAACATTCCATAATCCGTACTCGTTGGCCATCATGAACACTCTGAATTTGGCTTTCCAGAACGAAAAATGTTCTCCAGCAAAACCAGGAGGTCTAGTGATTGAAGCACCGTCTAGAAGGATATTTTCACCCATTGTTGCCATTTGTTGGATCCTTCTCAAGCTGTTAGGCTCTTCGGAGAAGACGAGGCTCTGATACCAAATGTAAGAGGCAAGCTTCACCCAAGAGGGGGGTGAATTGGGTGATGTTATAAATTTTTCGCTTGATGTGGGGATATGAAAAATATAGTAGATAGAGTAGAGTTGAGAAGATTTGAACACAGAGAGTTATACTGGTTCGGCCTAACAACAGGGCCTACGTCCAGTCCTCAGAGATCAAGACCTACTGAGATTTTCACTATACCTCCAAGATTCAATGGGCTCTCAAAACGCCACAAGACAACAATCGTCCTTGAACGGACTACGACCAGAAATATTCTCTCAACAAGAAACTTCTCTCCCCCTTACGACAAGTCTTACGTGCAGAAAAATAACCTATGACTCTTCTCACTTGCTTATGTATACAAGACTTATGAGCAGCAACGTTCTCTCCTGCTTACACCACTGTAAGTCTTACGAGTAACAACGTTCTCTTCTGCTTGTATCTTATAAGACTTATGAGTGGAAGATACAACAAGGAATTCTCTCAACTGCTTCTCTCGTAAGGAAAAACTCCCCGCTCAAGGTCCCAATACCTTGAGATCAAATAAACATAGAATTTCGAATTGTATGAAGACTCTCTTACAGAGCAAATGAATAAACACTGAAGATCAATGTGTATACAGAGAAAAATGATGAATAGTAGAGACTTGGTATGAGCTTATGAATTCTTGTGCTACGTTGTTGTGGTTTCTCTTTGAGTCTCTGTATATATATATAGTTGCCTCAGTTTTTGCCCGTTTGGAAATTCTTCATTTGAGGAGCGGGACATTTGAAAGTATTGGCAGACACGTGCATGTTTGAATAATTTGAGTGCGGTAGGTGCCAGCGTGTTTATAATCATCTTGTCTGCCGTTGTATAACTTTCTTCATGTAGTTTATTTCAAACGTTCATATTCATGTATCATACTTTTAAATCAATCAAAACAATGTTAAACAATGATAATAAGTAATGATGATATGAATAAATAACAATAAACCATATTCGGAATGAACGTTGTGAAACTTAGCATTTTTGGTGGTCAGACAGGGCATCACTCGAGCATGAAAGGCTCACTTCGAGTGATCTCCTATTTTCCTTCATATGCCTCTGTTATCGGGTTGTGCTTGCATAGAATTTCAGAGAGACAAAATCTTCACTCGCAGGTGAAGAGGGGTCTCACTCGAGCACAACATCCTCTGCTCGAGTGATCTTTCATTTTCAACTGGGAGTGTCTTCTCGGGTCATCACTCGTACACCATTTTGACAAGAGTGAGAATTTGTACTCGCGGGTGATATGGACCCTCACTCGAGCACACATACCTCTGCTCGAGTGAGACGCATATTCTCAAGGAATATGCTCTCAATACCATCACTTGCATCAGGATTTCAGGGGGATAGAATTATCACTCGCGAGTGATGTGGGCCCTCACTCGAGCACACAGTCTTCTGCTCGAGTGAGAAGAATATTCTCAAGTATTATACCTTTTAAACAAGTGCTCGCAACAGATCTGGAGAGGGATAGAATTTTCACTTGCAAGCATTGATGTGTCACTCGAGCATATAAGGGTGTGCTCGAGCACACTTGCACTTCTCTGTACTTCATGACTCTCGGCCAGACACTCGCAGTCCCTTGCTCGAGCACAAAATGCCCATGCTCGAGCATTGATGTCTCTGCTCGAGTGAATAAAGGAAGCATGCTATTACTTGCTCTCGGCCAAGCACTCGCAGACCCTCACTCGCACCTGCTCGAATGCACACCTTAGTGCTCGAGTGATCCAGTGAATATAATGTGAGAATGCCTCTCGAGTACACACTTTCTGGCTTTCACTCGCACCTGCTCAAGCACAGAGGAGATCTATGCTCGATTGCAAAATCCTTGCTCGAGCACTCCAGTGCAATTTCACAGCAGATATCAGAAATCATCAAATATGCATTTGGTAACTTTGTAAACTTTTCTTAACCTTCTAAAAACATGTTTTGCACATAATTGACTTAATGTTATCATCAAAACTTGGGATCTAACAAACATAACATGGCCTACAACTTCACATTGACTCATGTTTTATGGATCATAAATTGTACGGTCTAAGTTGTTGATTGATCACTCAGAACATAATGAACATTATCACTGTATTTTCATTGAGTATAAAATCCTGAAGAGATATATACATTCACATTAACCCTATGTTTGGATAGGAAGAAATTTTTGAGAAAAGAATATTAGGATAGAAACACTCAAAATAGTAAATTTTTTTAACTATTTTGGGAAAATTCCATTTCTAGTTCCTCCTATCTCATATTTTCCTCCCTCTTTTATCTCGATCCAAACATAGAATAAGGGTGCTCATAACTTTAAGTTTGATTCGATTTATAGGGGAAACCAAATCAACATGATTTGTCAAAGTGTAGAATCTATTCAATTTTTTCCACTATTTGGTTTGATTCAGTTTGGTTTAAGTCTAATCTAGCTTAAATGAATTTTTTAAATTTTTTCTAGTTAATGTGGAAAAAAAAACTATTTAGAGACTTTGATATTTATCAGTTTGTATTTTATTCAAGTAATTCACAAAAAAAAAATTAAATTATAACCAACAGCATTCTATCAATTAATTTGTCTTTATAAATCTCATTTTAATAGGGCAATACCCATTAGTATTTTTGTTTTATTTCTTCAATGATTTTATTCATTGAGAAAAAGCCTCTAACTTTAACGGCAACGTTGAAATAATATAATACATCTATCTATATAATAATTTTTGAAGATGTTAGGGGGATCTTGGAATATATCTCAACTAAAATTTAAAATTATGCAATAATTTAAAAATTAAAAAAGTTCATAATTTATTAAAAAAATAAAAACCAATATGCTACAAAATAAAATTCTTGCTGGTGTGGTCTATTCTAATTAGTTTACGTCGATTTTGAATACCTTTAATCATCGTTGCCAAAACTCACGTATTTCTAACTAATAAAATTGTGTCAAATCGCTCTCAAACTCATTATAGCTGCAAACTCAGATGAACTCATGGGTTTATATTGATTTACCGTTTTTGTGTTTTTAACTAACAGAACCGTGTTAACTCCGCTCTTAAATGTGTACTAGCCTTTTGTATTTGATTATCTACAATGACTACATATATGAACTTTATAGAATTTTTTTTATTGTGTGTGATAAATTATAAATTTTAATAGATTTAATTTCAATTATTTGAATTTGAAACATATTTAAACCAAATTGTTATCATTTTTTGTATATTAATGATTTATTTATATATTTTTAATAGATATTTAGTTATAATAAAAGTAAACTCTTACGAGTTTATTATTTGAGTTCACGATCTGAGTTTACGTACTTATCACGAGTTTAATCAAACTCGTAAGTTTAACAACCTTACCCTTAATTCACATTGCTCTTTGTACTTTAAACAATGAAAATACATATCTCATACTTGATGACAAGTAGTGGATATACACGAATCATCATTCAAATCATTCGTTAATGATTTTATTATCTATTAACATGAAAAATTTACCATAAATGAGATCAATACCGTGGTTCAATTCCGCTTGAACCCCATATCGTTATGCGGGTCTATGCCTTGTAAATAATATCAAGTATTTAAGTTATTCATTGGACTAAGGGAGATGCATTCATCTTATGCGTGTACGTGAACTTCTTTATTAAATGTACCATTTTCATCAATATGAAGGATAGGAAATCAGCCGTACTATATTTATATGATTAATGGTAGTAACATTATACAATGCATTCAATTCATATATGAAATATTCATTAGTGTATATGGACATAATATGGTGGCCTGTACGTACTAAATATATGCTTTATATGGTCATTGGCAAAAACAAAAATGGTTAATATGGTCAACGTGTGTGTGTACATAAGAAAGGGCCATTCTTAAGTTTGAAAGAAGTGAAGAGAGATAGAGAGAGGGAGAGATGTCTGGGACTCATCCCTATCCACCTTGCTTCAGCGGTAGGTGTAGGTCTCGAGAATGTTGTGCTGCAGGTATCATCTCTCTTCCTCTACCTATATTCTTCATTATTTAATATTTATGTGAAATTAATCAACATATTACCAATATATCATATAGATTTATTGAATTTAATTAACCCCTCATCAACCAGAGCCTATCGTCTTACTCTTGTAGTAAAGAAATCCGGTTAAAGGCTCACTATTACTGTTCTCTATTTTGCTTTCGTGGCTAGTTACCCACTTCCAACATAGATGTCTCATATAGAACTCAAACTCAAACCCTAATGGTGTCTGACGAGGCCTTACATCATTAAACCATCTCTATGTTCACTATTATTGTTCTCTATTTTGCTCTTTTTTCACTAATACCCTAAATTTTTTTTAAGAAATAGATTATATTACTAGCTTTGCTAACAATTTTTATTTAATTGTTTACCTTATTAAATTATGATCCTATATTTAAAATATACACTTCAATTGGTTTTCTTAAAAGAATTATATATTCGTAATAAAATCAAAACTTTAAAACGTTTTATTACAATAGCCATACCAATTATCAATGAAAATGAATTAATAAAAGCAAATTGGATATCAATTATTTGGTTAAATAATATAAAAATAAAATCAATTCAATCAAAACCACTTTTTTAAAAAATAAAAATCTAACAAAAATCATAGTCATCAATTATATCTGCTCAAAATAAATTTGGAAAATATTATAAACCCCTTAAAACAAAATCTTGTATACTTGTCTTGTGTTTATAAATGAGAACAAAGATATTATATATTTATCTTAAAGCCTGGCAATAGTCGAACTTGAACATAAAAAAGTCAGTAATGTTAAATATTAGAATATTTTTTTAGAGAAAAGATCTTACTTTTTATTATTTTTTGCTTGTGTGGGGATGTAAAGGAAACAGGTATAGCTGGCCAGAATTGGTGGGTAAGGATGCTGACGTGGCGACAAGCTCAATCCGTGAAACCAACCCATTGGTGACTGTAGTTAGGGTTCCTCAAGGAGCAACCGTAATTGATGACTTCTGCTGCAACCGCGTCTTCCTCTTCGTTACTCCCAACAACACCGTTGCCTTCGCCCCGCAAGTCGGCTGACTTCTTAGTACTTCTATTAATCCTCTTATCCTTAATATAATATCCATTCAAGATAGATCTTATATTAAAGGCATAAAATAGTACTTCTTTATCATCCATCAAAGTGTTCCCACCAAATAAATGCACTTCACTTTGTGACTGTGCCTCTTCATATCACTAATAAGGGATTTTTATTATTTATTGCCATATATTTGTATGACTCATTTCTCTGCCTATAATAACAGAGTATTTGTTATCTTCCCCCTATTTGTTTGATTGGAAGAGAACACATCTTGTGACGACTAAAATAGTGTATTTTCAGAATTTTGTAGGGTACACTACATAGAAATGATCCGGAAAAGACTGAACCAAACCAAAGAGTATTGTAGTTCACATTTTAGTTTCTAATCATTAATGTTGCTTGCAAATTTTTGTTCCAATGAACAAAAATGCACCTCACCACCAGAAAAGTCATATCATGCTTCTGCCACCAAACACGCAAGGGGAAGAAGCTGATCTACAATAAAATGTGATCATTCAAACAAGGTATTTGATTCAACTGGTAGAGTTGTACCAACTAAACCAAAAGTCTCAAGTTCGAACCCAAAGAATGTAACAACATTAAATACCTGGTGGCAAAGCTTTGCTGTCCATGTGATTCTACCCAGTAAGATCCAGGTTAGTCTGAACCCTAAATAAATCATCCGAATTAAACGGACAATTAAAAGGAGCTAAGTCAATGATACCGCATACTTCACACACAAAAATAATGTAAGTTTTTTGTCTTCTTTTCTGATCACATCCGTCGGCCAAACTTCTTCAATTCTATGAATTCTTGTCCTTGTTTAATTTCTTGTAATTTGAGTGACTATGCCTTATTACTAATATATCATTTTGTTCTACATAAAAAAAATTGTAATCTAAAGGACTTTAAAGAGATAGCAAGAGAAATAGAATAATTTAATGATCACCGTATATCCCAAAAAAAAATAGTGTCTGAAATTTCTGGAAAGAGTATTAAATGTTTACGACTCCTATCCAACAAGAAATGAGTCAATCATTTGGTAACTCAAGACTGATTCGATTTCTTAGAAAACTGTAACCCCCTACCTTAATAATCGTAATTATAGTTCAAAAATTTGTCATTAAATTAAATTAGAGACCAATGGATAATTCAGAACTAATTAAAAGTCCTAACTTTAAGACAGGATTCAGTCCTGTGATAAAGTGGGTTTTCCAAAAACTTCCATAACATGTTTAACACGGTCTCACATTCAACTTTTGAATATATTTAGCATGTGTAGTTCGGTTCCATTCATAAATATCAGAGTGTATAGCAAAATTTCCGGCGACTCTCGGGTTTCATCTGCTCACAACAAGGGTTTACAAGGCATATTCGCCAGTATCAATTTCCCATACCAGGGATTGCATCACACTAACCCAATTTACAACATTTATAATATGTACAATAATCCCAAAAATATGATAACCAACTAACAAAGTACAAATCTTTGAGCTGGGAACTCTAGCCGCCTTTAAATCACTTGTGTAAGAATTTTGGGCGTACCTGGAATCCAATAGACTCGCTGAAGTACCCACACGAAACCGGAGCACCGATGTGGACCCCGATCACGTTACACAGCAAATACACCAAAGAAAGGAAGAGAAGAGAACATTCTTATGAGAGAATCTTTTGGAGGGAGAATACTAATATTTGGCATGTTATTTCTTCATTAGTCTCCTCCCTTAATCCCACACATTATATATATAGTGTACGTACGGTTACATAGGAATAGATGCAACCCTTAAATGTACAGTTACATATAGGAATAGATGTAACCCTTAAACGTACGGTTACATATAGGAATAGATGTAACCCTTAAGCGTACGGTTATATAGGAATAGATGTAACCTTTAAACCACAAAGGGTATCACTCTTTATAAACCATGTCTCTTCATGAAGCCCTTTTGAATTGGGCTTGGGCCCTAATCCACCAAGGGTGGACTAATATATTCCAACATCTCCCACTCACACTTGATGGATTAGATGTTATGGGTTAAGTCTCTTTCTCTTACTTCTTTCATACTAGGTGTTTTGCCGTGACCGCGTGGGCATGACGTCTCCATTTGGGCGTTTTGTACTAGAAATCCCTTTTTTGTAGAGATCAGCACAAGACAACCCTGTAGTGCAGCTCAATATTGATATAATGCCCGAATGTCCTAGATTTACCAATATACACTATACTCATGGTCAATCTAATCCCTCCTGAGTCAGTATAAAACTCAAATTGCCTTTCTCATATGCATAGTGTCTACACTTATGAAACTACAAAATAATATCATAAGGGACCGGTCTTAGACACCAGCATAGGCGTGTATATTTCAGGTAATAATCTTTCTTTCGCCCATATATCACTTTGATATGTATCAACCGCTTGCCTAACATAATGCCTTTATATCGCATCAATCATGATCATAGGACAAAATGCTAAAGTAGCAGACATTAAAACATATTTCCATGATAATGTCAAAGTCAAAGGACATCGATAAAGGGTTAACTTTTCTAGGACTCACACAGCAATGAAGCAAGGATCTATTCACTTGCTTCCTATTTGCGATTCTTTAGCACATATGGTATGAATCACATGCTACGGTGTTACTCTTATATTTTAAGAGCATATGTCGTTTGATTTTATTATTAACACCGTACAGACTTGAGTCTAGACACTCCCAATATCTAAACCCAAATTCCTCAACTCTACTCATATTACATGACGTCAATTTTGAAGAATTTGTTATCTGGCAACAGGTATCATGGACGTGGGTTTCCATGATTCGATCCATAATTTTACAATTAAGGATCTCATCTCGACTTACTGCACTTAAGTCGAGGCGACATAGTTTGTGTTTCTTCTCTACCATATTAGCACTCTTGCTACTTTACTGGTGAACACAATTGTCTCATCTTTGCACACTCTTCCTGAATGTCAAAGGCGGTCGCTTGTGTGAGAAAGACGACCTCACCAACCTGTACGACATACTAGACATTGTATACTTACACATACATTAAAAGCCAAAATGAAGTATCATGACTCCATACTATATGTATGCCAAAGGACTTAATATGTTTCTCATACATGTCCTTGGTCATTAGGCTTAGTTGGGGGACTTTGCATATGAATACATTGTTCAACAATAAATTTATATGCTATAGTATCTTTCATATAGCTATACCTTTGCATTTAATCTATCTATTATGCTTAGGGTCTTTTGTTTAAGCAGTGGCTACGTGTAGTCACAATACTTCGACATTAGATTTGAATTCTCACTTTCAAATCTCACATGTTCTATGAACATTACCAGCCATAAAGCCTCTTGTACTATCACAACACATACTTTAAACGTACATAATCAATGTACTATACAAGTATCTCATGACCCTTCTATGAAACCATCTAATTTCTCTCACGGTGGTTGGACTAGTACCTAATTACAAGTCCTACCATGCGCATATATCTAATCTTGTATTTATCATTGCATACATCATACTGCTAACAGTATCATATAGATATTCTTTTCCATTATCTTCTTGGTTGGCTCAGTTAGGGAAATTTTTCAAGACTCAGACTTACTCTTAAAGTCATTGAGGTATCCATGGGATTGCATTCACTTATTTTGAATCGCTTAAGAATCTTCTTAATGTAATTCTCTTGTAAAAGAGAGAAGTTTTCTTAAGCTATTTCTTTGGATCTTAAATCCAATTGCTTTACCCATGTACCAGCACCATTCTTTAATAAGCACTACCAAATTCAAACTATGTATGGCCAATAGTATATCATCCACTTAAAGGAATAACATCACAAATTATTTACTAATGGTTCTTTTCAACCATTTGAAAAACACATTGGGTTACCGCTCTTTTAAAGCATTAAACTTCATTATCTAGATGATTGCATTAATCCATAAAGGGACTTCTGCAAAATCTCATGAAATCACTACTATGTGAAACTTCAAATACTACTTTTAACGAAATCTAATAGTCAATGCATATAGATTTCTTCATCCAGATCATCCCTCAAAGTGTTTGTTTTACATCCACATGATGTAATTTAAATTCAAGTAGTTAATTATTGCCACATTAAAACTAATTTAAATGCATAACAAGTGACCAAAAATGCCTTCCTGTTATGCATACCCCTCTGTAACAACAAGTCTTGTGCATGTCAATTGATTTACTCACTTTTCTCCTAAACCTATAGAACTCACTAGTTCTCAATAGCCCTTTTGACTTGGCAGTAGATCAATCTGATTCTCAACTTGATTCTTTCTTAAAGAATCCACTTCCCTTTTCATTGCTTTCTTCTATTCTCCCTTGACATGGCCTCTTGTACAGAATGTGACTCATTATCCTCCTTTTGTTTGGTCTCTTTATTGACCATTCTAAGCTCCCACTCTAAAAAACAATTGAGGATTATTGACATGTTCTATACCGCCATGTCCTTGCGTCTTGCAAAATAATGCAATGTGATTAGTTTTACCTTTAATTGAAAACTAATTCACAACAAATGTGGTACCTTTCAATTCTTTTTAGTCATAACTCTATCATCATTTCACTCTTAAAGAAATAACCCTTATAAGCTCCCACATACAACCATTATGGGAATTTGCAATCGACCCTTATGGTCTATGAAAACTCATATTTAACTTTTATTTATAGGGTATGGTAGTGACTCCTTTAAAGGGTACATGGTTAAACCCAAGTCCACATAACTTGATGAAACCAAGTATGTGTGCATGTGTACTAATCCACCAAAAGTGGACTAGCTAATACTCTCCCACTCACATTTGGGGGGTTAGCATGAGCCATAATATGTTTAACCATATCTAATAGCATTCCATCATGCCTTTTTAAACTCTTTTTCTTTAGGGATAGAGCTCCTCGGATAGTTATCTATTTATTTATCCCTTTATTTCCACAGAGCTAACTAAAACTAGTCAAATAAATGCTCACTCATTTGATCAGTTCGTGGAACTTTTTAAAATTCCTATCCAATTGATTCTCAAACTTCATTCACCTATTGTCTAAAGCAACAATCTTCAGACTTGTATAAAATTAAGTAATAACATGAGAAATCATCAACAAAGGTAATAATTTACCCAGCTCTGTGTCTCACCCTCAAACTTATAGGACCTCATGCAACGAAATAGAATAATTGCAATATAAACTCAGTTCTAGTATCTTTCTGAAAACTTTTCATTATGTTATTTCTAGAACCAAATTCTATACCTTTGACTAGTAAGACATATATTTAAGTCAATACTTAAATCAGAAGAAAAGGCAATGCAATTATGCACAAAGAATTTACCAACCAAAGAAATTTATTGAAAAAAAGATTGAATCACAACTATACAATTTTATAAGGCAATTCACACTATTTTGTTTCCCTTGTCAAGCCATATAGGTCTCGTAACCTTTTCTTTACTAAGCTGACATCTCAACTTCAGTATTACCATGACTATTTGTCAATGACTTGACAACAAATTATTTTTATAAATACTAGATATTTTGATTGTCCCCATTTAGTTTACAAATTATGTTCTTGGTAGCCTCTCTTGGCTTAGCCACTCAAATTATCCTACACATAGGATTATTCATAATTTATTTAATCCAAGAACTTATCAATAATATAACACATTGAAGTATACAACATCATGTACTTGTATTATTCCTGATTAGAAAAATAATGATGTCACTGGGTCTATGATCAGGAGAATACGTTTGTACCTCCCATCACACAGATTCCAATTATGTCATTATCATCTATCAAGAAATTCATACAAGTACCTTAAATAAGATGCTCAATTATTACTCTTAAAAAACTCATTTTCTAAGAGCTCCCACTGAGATAGAGCATATGACGCTCTTGAAAGACTCATTTTCCAAGAGCTCCCACTTATGAAGAGTATTTTGACTTGTTGGGAAAACTTAATAGTTTTTCTAAGTTCTCTATGCCTTTCATTTATGTACATTTTAATTTCCAGCCGAAAATACTTCCTCTAAAGAGTTAAGTCTCCATGCTTCTCAAACATAGTTTGACAGGTTCTCAACAAATTTTTTTTTTTTTTTAAATTGTGAGAATTTTGTGTCTCCTATTATTTCAACAATCTTTCAAATTTTCTAAAACAAATATCCCATATTTCTTATTCAAATTATATCTGTTTCCTAATAGAAACATTTAGTATTTCTTTTTAAAACTCTTATAGTTTTAAGTATTGGGAATTTGGACTTGGCTTAAGAGTTTATTCTTCACTTAAGATGGGCCTTTACTCTTTTCCCAAGAAGTAATATTTTCTTAAACTCCACCATGATCCAGAGATTGGACATTAAGAAATCTCTCCATTTGAGATTTTCTTTCACTTTGATTTGACACTGCTTCCTCAGTATCTGATCCTTCACTTTTACCTCCTTTTAGGTTGCTCTGGATTCGAATCTTGACATCTTAAGATTCAGGAGATTCAAGTTCCTCTTAGGACTGATCTTCTCAATTCTCTTCCAGTTACTCATCTTATTTCATTTCAGGATTAATTATAACCTTACTCTGAATTCTTTCATCTTGATCTTCTATCAAGATATTCTCCTTCTAGATTGTCACTCAATTTCATATTCCAATCGAAAAATCCCTATTTCATTTGTCACTCAGAGGCTCACATTTCTCTAAGTAATTTATTTTGGATCAACATTCAATGGCTTTTAACTGGAAAACTTGTTTATTTTCTAAAGCCATTAAGTTCAAGTTTAGATATATGTTTTTCAATAAAAACATTATTCAAAAAAAATAAAATAAATTTCATTTTTATGTTTAAAATAGATCCAAATATATTTCAAAATTTACATATTGTCTGTCAAAGTATAGATAATGAATTTAGGGATTTTTAGAGATAAACCGCGTCTCAATTGGAGCTCAAATGCCCCTTCACGTGGCCCTAGAAGGAGAAAAATGGGAAAATTCAAAAAAATATGTTGTAGGCCCAAAATATAAAGTTGGGCTAGAAAGAAAACCTTCCCTTTTTTTTTTAAAACAGCCCAACCAAAGTTAGCAGCCCAGTTTGCCATGACCCCCTTTTTTTTTTAACATTATCCAATAGTTTTAGGCCAGAAAATCTGTTGGTCTCACAGTTTATGCCTATACTTGTCGAAGCCTAAGAGCAGAATTTGTTTTTGTTTTTAAAGTACAGTCCAAAACACTGCTTAGCCTAAATGCTTATTTTTTTTATTCCTTTAAAATATATATATATATATATATGTAATGAAACAGACAGTTTCATTCTCCTAAAAAGGACACAACAGTTCAGGGTGCTATTCCTTTCACCCCTGACCTTCAGTCGGGTCACACCAAACCCAGATGGAGCATAAAGGACCCGACTCATCTTTCGTGGTTTTCGGTGACTTTGACCTTCATTTCTGATGAAACTGGTTTCATTGGAGTCTTCTTTTTCTCTTATACATGTTCTGGACAATTTTTCTTCCAATAAAACATGAGATTTCCACTACCCCAATTTTAATGTTTCGGCCTATGACGATCCGCTCACACATGTATGCAGCAATGTTTTTTTTTTTAATTATGTGAAAGGCATCGTTTCACTTTACTCATGGGAGGAGCCTGTCTTTTTGAAAAAAAAAACGACCCATCATTTTTTTTCCTGGGATAAAATGATATGTCGATTTGTTTAATCTTTAAAACGAACGCCGGTGGGTTCCTGGTTGCTGTTCTTATGTTCTACCATCCTCTATTCTTTATTATTGTTTTCATGGTCAAAAAATCTTAGTTTTCAACTGACCCAAACTCATATAATCAATCACACAAATTTTGTTCTCTCGTACAGGAGAGTTTCCTACTGTTTGTAGATGATTTATGGGTCTAAAGTTTCATATTACAAAGCCATTCTATCATTTAAATATTATACTTCACATAAAAACATATGAAAGAGGAAATATATATATATATATATAGGGCCATCTTGATTTCCAGATTCATATATATATAAGATAGGAAATAAAAACGCAACTGGGTAGAATCATTTGAAGCCATATAAGGCCAACCCAAGTTCATAACAAAAATATTAACATATCCATAAACGATTTTATATAGCAAATGTAGTCATGCTTATGGAAACACAAGATTATGAACAGCACATACAGCAGATTCTCGCCGCAAAAACAAAAGCAATAATATATATTGGAGGCATATATACTCATGATTCATGAATGTTCAGAGACATTAATTATCATGCCAGAATAATTAACGGTTCCACAAGTTTTAAACACACATATATAAACCAATCACAAAAATAATAGGATAAATGCAACGGAACAACAATATGGAGAAATTATACAGGTTATAAAATAACCAGGCTCTGATACCATGTAAGAATTTTGGGCGTACCTGGAATCCAATAGACTCGCTGAAGTACCCACACAAAACCGGAGCACCGATGTGGACCCCGATCACGTTACACAGCAAATACACCAAAGAAAGGAAGAGAAGAGAACATTCTTATGAGAGAATCTTTTGGAGGGAGAATACTAATATTTGGCATGTTATTTCTTCATTAGTCTCCTCCCTTAATCCCACACATTATATATATAGTGTACATACGGTTACATAGGAATAGATGCAACCCTTAAATGTACAGTTACATATAGGAATAGATGTAACCCTTAAACGTATGGTTACATATAGAAATAGATGTAACCCTTAAGCGTACGGTTATATAGGAATAGATGTAACCTTTAAACCACAAAGGGTATCACTTTTTATAAACCGTGTCTCTCCATGAAGCCCTTTTGAATTGGGCTTGGGCCCTAATCCACCAAGGGTGGACTAATATATTCCAACAACTTGTTTCTCCTTCGATCCACTTGCCCTAGCTGTATGTTAGTCATTGGAAATAGTGAAATTCATATGAATCTCAGTAGTAATATTTCACATATATGATGCATAATTAAACAAAACATATACACAATTATCACAAAGCAACAACAATCACAGTGATGCGTGACTTGAGTCACAAATGACAGCTCTCACGATTGTATCCGTATGATGCATGACTTGCGTCGCAAATGATAGCTCTCATGACCGTATGCATAATAACGACAGCTCTCACGGCTGTGGTGCAGTGACAACAATCATCGTTGTATGCACAATAATGATAGCTCTCACGGTTGTGGTGCAATAATGACTACAATCACCGCTGTATGCATAATAACAACAACTATCATGGAAGTAGTGCAATAACGACCACAATCACCGTTGTATGCACAACAACGACAACTCTCACGGCTGTAGTGAAATAACAACAGCTTTCGTTATATTCACAATAACAACAGCCTGCGCTATATTCACTTTCACGATAGCTTTAGTTGTTTTCACAACAACACTTTTATTATAGCTTTCGCTGTATTCATAACGGCATAACCAGCAACATTCCCGTTCATCACAATTCAATGATAAGCACATACATACAAAGCATTACACATGATATAGAAGAAAGACTCACTACCTTTTTCTTTCCGTTCCTGCTCAGGCACCGGTTTCTTATGCTCAGGCAGATATCAAATCCTATAAATCATAAACAAGGATGATGAGTTATTCCTTATTCAATTCTCAACTCTAAAACACTTAGGGTTGGTTATTATTTGAGACCTTTATGTAGCTTTGAGAAGCTCAAACAAAAGCCTAAAGGGTTAGGGAGAACTAGACCAAAAACCACCTTTCAAAAGTTCAAAATGCTGAAATTGGGGGTTGGCCGCGGCCAAAAATCCCCTGGCCGCTGCCAAAAACCCTTAGCCACAGCCAAAAACAGATCAGAAACATTTGGGCAGCGACCAATAAAAATCCTGTTTCTTGGCTGAACTTCCAAAAATCATAACTAATTCTACAAAAATCGAAATGAGGTGATTCCAAGTTCTATGGAAAGCTAGTTAAGTCCTCTATACAGGAAAAATATGAACCACTGCCATATGCAACCACAAAAATACAGAATTCAACGCATCTTCATACTATTCTAGAATTAAGTCCAGTTTCAACCTTAAATTTTGGGAATATACAACTTCCAGCACACACATCAAAATGACTCCCATAATATATCAATTTAAAGCTTGGCATGTGAAATATAAGACAGAAAGTTCAGAATTTTTAGGCACCATTTACCCATTCAAAACGTCCATGCAAACTAGTTGCCTTGCACAGAGTTTTCTTCGACAAAACTTCTAATTTTTCAACATATGTTTCCAATGGTTAGAATTCACAACTGGGGCTACTTCCTACACAATTTTTCGTATAGAATCCAATGGAAACATCAAAACAATCAAATTCTCATTCCTTTCTCATGTTATGTTTTGGGGCTACAATTAACACGAAACCCCAAAACTTCAAACTTCACATTCAAGGTTCAATTAAATTCCATTTATCCAAACCTCAATACAAAACATCATTACCACAATCAAACATCCCAAACTCTCTAGGACCCTAATCCAACGAAAATAGGGCAAAATTCCAAAAATCAAGATACCCAACCGATGACTACAATATACATGTCAAAAAGTTACTCTTACTCACCTCTTCCTCCTTCTCTAACTTGTTCTTTACTTCGCCAACCTTTTTCTTGAGTTCACCAAACACCACTTATTGAAAATCTAAAACTATACAATTGAAGCTTTCAACAAGAGGAACAAGATTAAAGGAGAGGATTTTGACAATGGAAGTCATTTTCAAGGTCAAATCTAAAGGAAAAGGATTTGATTTACCTTAAGCTTCCTTCTCTTTCTTCTTCACCTTTCTTGCACGACTTGAGAGAGTTTGAGAGAGAGAACGAAGTGTGAAATAAAAATATCTCCAACTCCTTCCATGCTCTTAGCCGTCCAAGAGAGGAGAGAGGGAAAGGAAATGAATTAAAAATCATTTCTTTGACTCTTCAACACCCCATGCTTGATCCATATGATGCCACATGTCCCAATCCTATGGTTCCTGATTAGACATGTAACTATATAGTTACACTAACTAATTCTATTAACCATTTAGTCATACTTCTTATTTCTAAATCTTAGTTAATTTCTTCTTCAGTAGCAAACTAAATTTTTAATACGCACCGCAAGTGTACGAGCCGTTGAAATAGTATAATAGCAAATCAAGGTCGTCCCACAGAAATCCAAGATAATAGATAATTAGGCATTAAAATTCCTATTTTCATTTAAGTTGAGTAAATCAAAGGCAGAGATTGAAAAACAATTTAAACAAATGCAAAAGTAGTAAATCTAATGATTTAAAGACTTCAAATGATAAAAACAACCTAGAGTGGCTAATCCCTTCTTTAAATTTTAGAGCATGGATTTACCTAATTAAAAGTACTTAATGTTAAATTGTTAATCTAGAGTTTAAATGAATATAAGTAGCTTCCAATCACTTATACTCCTCTCTCAAGTTAAAATTATTATTCCTAACTAATTTACTCAAGAGGCAATAAATGTCCAAATTTACTCTAATATGATTATATGGGTCCAATAGGTATATTCCTATCCTATTGGCAAATTAGAATAAATTCTAATCCCACATTACTTAATCCTATGGTCTAATTAAGATCCCTCTCCCAAGGCTAATCTAAATTTCCCAATTTCATACTTAATGGTGATCAAACACTAAGTAGACAAAACGGAACAAATTAAGTAAACAAAAATAATGCTAAACATAAATTAATTAGTTAATACATGCTCAAATCCTTAAATCAGTTCATAACTACTCTGGGTTGAAAAAGAGTCTAACCACAGATGGCTTTAACTAGAGTCACAATCTCAACAATAATAACCAAATTCAGGGACATAATGAAGATAATTACGAACTGGAAACAAATCAAATTAAATAATCCCAAGAACAGAATCATATAACTCCAGTTCAGATTTCTTATGCAGAAGAAGATCAAAATGATGAACAGCTCGCCTCTCCAAGCTCTCGCTCTTGGCCTCTGATTTTTTTTCTTTTCTGTGCAGCTCCTCCCTTTTTCAACAATTGCGGCTCCCTCTTTTTCCCACTGCCTCTAGCTTTTTCTTTAGGTTTCCCCCAGTTTTTTTTTTCCGCTGCCCTCCGGTTTCCTCTTCTCTTTTGTTCTCCCCTCTCGACCTCCAGATGACGATGATTTGGATAGAATGGCGCCTCCTTTTTTACTGCGCGGCTACTCCTGTTTTCCTTTTCTTTTCAGCTCAGCCCTCTCTTCGTAGCTGCCTTAGGTCCCCTAGTGTAGGTCTCCAATTTCAGCCCAAAGTCCAAACGGTCTCACTTCTGTTTTCTTTTCTTTTCTTTTGTGAAGTCCAGCCCAAATGAATCCCTTGATCTCCTTTTGCTTAGGTTTGCTATTCTTCCAATTATGTCTCGTTTGGTATAGTGGAAGAGTTTTTGATAGAATTGGAAGTAGAAACAGAAGTGGAAATAGAAGTGGAAGAGGAGGCGGAAGTGAGATTTAAAAGTGTGTTTGGTATGACATAGGAAGTGAGATATAATTTTTAATTAGAATATGTATTAATAATGGATAAATACTAAAATACCCTCAAGAAAAAAAAAATCTCTCCCACCAAAAACCAACCTATCGAACATCCCACCTACAAAAATTATCCACGGTCATCAGAATGTGTTCTTCTCCAGCAAAAAAAAATCAGAACTTGTCCATCACTATTGGCGGAGAAATCAAATCAAACTCAATCCAGAAAAATTAATCTAAACAATAGAGTATTTGATCCAAAAAAAAATCTAAACAATGGAGCTTGGCTTCGGAACTCTCCGATGAGGATGAAGAAGATCTTCGGAACTTGTCCACCACCGATGAGGATGAAGAAGAGCTTCAGCTGGATCCCTCATCGCAACTTCTCATATCTGAATCGCGACATTTGCCTCATGAACTCTCCCTTATCGCCACAGATCTGAAGCTGTCACCTCCTCCTTTCAAATCTGAATATCGTCCTCACCGCACTACTACAAAATATTGCTTTTACGACCCTAAAGGACGTCCCTTTTTAAAAAAGGGACGTCAAAAATAAAGGCGGTGGTATTTTTGTAATTCTGAATGAGATTTGAATAGTTTTAGTCGTCCCCAATTCAAAAAGGGACGTCTAAAGTCATTTTAGACGTCCCCAATTTAATTGGGGATGTCTAAAGTTAAATTTTTTTTTTTAAATTAGGAATGCCTTTTGGTCACTTTAGACGTCCCTAATTTAATTGGGAACGTCTAAAATAAAATTTTTTTTTTAATCAGGGACGCCTTTTGGCGTCCCTGATATTATCAGGGACGCCTAAAGTGGCGTCCTTTATATAATATAAGGGACGCCACTTTAGGCGTCCCTAATATTAGGCATCCCTGATTATTAAAAAAAAAATTAACTTTAGACGTCCCCAATTAAATTGGGGACGTCTAAAGTGTGACTTTAGACGTCCCTTTTTGAATTGGAGACGTCTAAAGTTAAATAAAAAAAAATTAACTAAACAACTTTAGGCGTTCCTAAATTAAATTGGGGACGCCAAAAACAATTCAAATCTGTACTGACAGTCTTTATTTGTCAGTTTTATAGATCCACACTCTTCTTTCTCATCAATGCAACCACTACCACCACACATTTAACTTTTACTTCTTCTTTATATGCTGTTTTTAAACTTGTTTCTTCTTTTCTCTCTCTCTTTTTTCACCAGATCTGTAATGCTTACCACCACGCATTTAACTCTTGCTTCTTCTTCTTTATATACTATTTTTAAACTTGCTTCTTCTTTGCTCTCTCTCTTTTTCACCAGATCTGTTATGTTTCTTACTATTTTATCTTCTTTCTCTTTTTTCTTTGGATTTCCCTTCTATTTTATCTTCTAACTCGTGTTGTTATGGTTTGTAGATCGAGACTCCAAAACATGCTTCATGGCCACATTCCCACTGAGAAAATGAGGTACATCTCTCCCTGTTGCTCTTCTCTATTTATTATTATGAGAAAATGAATTTTAATAATAGAAGGAGATAAGTTTTTCGCAACTGATTCATCTTATTGTTATCATCTTCTGTTTATCAGATTTCAGCTCTAGAGTTATTATTGTGTATATTTTGGATTTCAGATACTAGATCTGTAATTTTATTGACGATGATATATGATTTTTGATTTTAAATACTGTTTAGTCCAGATCTGTAATATTATTGTGTAGATTTTGGATTTCAGATACTAGATCTGTAATTTTATTGACGATAATATATGATTTCTGGTTTTAAATACTGTTTAGTCCAGTTCTATAATATAAATGAATTTTTTTTAAAAAAAAAAAAAAGCACTTTAGACTTCCCCACTTTAAAGTGGGAACGTCTAAAATCCAGACTTTAAACGTCCTTTTATCTACGGACGTTATTGTCATTTTTTACTACGTCGCTCACATAGACGTCCCCTTGTTTTCAGACGTTAAAAGGCCTAAAAAAGGGACGTTAAAAATGTTTTTTGTAGTAGTGCCACCTTCCTGAAGACGTCGACGGCAGAATCAACTTCATGGAGCTTGGCTTTGGGGCTTTTGATGTTGTCGATGGTGGAGTCAGATCTTGAAGAAGTTGTTGAAGGACCTGGAGTCGTCATCTCAACCTTCGTCGACATCGCCATTCCTCGCCGCCACCGTCCTCGCCGTCACCTTAAGAGAAGGTGGGGGAGGCTGTCGCAAGTTGAGTCATAGAGCTCAGAGAGAGGAAGCATGGTCAAATTGCAGGAGAGGCATATTTGTGAATTGATTAAATACAAGAGGGTATAATAGTTATATAATTTCACTTCCATGGAATCTAAACCAGTTCTTTGGGGTTGGGTATAGATACCAAACGTGGCCTTAAAATGACGCCATATCACCTGGAAGAGAATTCAAAGCCAATTGATAATAATCCTTTACCCTCAAACCATGTCATTTCCTTATTCAAATAATAAAATAAATAAAATCAAAATAAAATGAAGAAAATAAAAGAAAGAAAACTATAATAAAGTAATTCTTCTTCTTTTTTTTTATTTCAGAAAATTTAAATTGTTATTGTTTTTCTCCTAAACTTAAAAACTTCTATTTTAATTAAAACCCATAAATGATGTATCCAATTAATATCCTATAAAATCTTAAGAAAATCACTTTAAATTAGCATTGATAACTCCCCAATTATATCAAAATGTGTCTCAAATATATTAAAAATGTGGAGTTATTACCTGTTTTGTCCCTAACTATGGCAAATTCACTTGAATTGCCACTAGACACATTATTTAACTTCTTTTCCCTTCTTCATGCGTCATTCCCCTTCTATTTTAGTTCAATAATAATTTTGCCACATAATTAAACTAAAATACAGGGTTTAAGCACTTTCTACAGCTAATTCGGCCATAACTCATTCTTTATTTCCCAAAAGTATTCATTGAACATTTTTTACATTATCATTTGAAGTCATTAGCCCTTATGTAAAATTTGGAGCGTTACAAAAACCAAATCAACACGATTTGTCAAAGTTTAGAATCTATTCAAATTTTTCCCTCTAGTTGGTTTGATTCGGTTTGGTTTAAGTCTAATCTAGCTTGAATGATTTTTTAAATTTTTTCTCGTTAATGAGGGGGGGAAACTATTTAGCAACTTTGATATTTATCAGTTTGTATTTTATTCATGTTATTCACAAAAAAATTAAATTATAGCCAACAGCATTCTATCAATTAATTTGTCTTCATAATTCTCATTTTAATAGAGTAATACCATTAGCATTATATTTTTCCTTTCTTCAATGTTTTTTTCATGGAGAGAAAGCCTGTGACTTTAGCGGCAACGTTTAAATAATATCATACATCTATCTATATAATAATTTTTGAAGTTCTTGGAATATATCTCATCTAAAATTTAAAATTATGCAATAATATAAAAATTAAAACAATTTCATTAGTTATTAAAAACCAACATCCTATCAACACAATTTCTTGACGGTGTGTGTGGTCTAATCTAATCAGTTTAGGTCGATTTTGAATACCCTTAATCATTGTTGCTACACTTGTGCGTTTCTAATTTATAAAATTGTATCCAATCGTTCTCAAGCTCATTATAACTACAAACACCTTTGAACTCGAGAGTTTACACATCATAATTTACCATTGTTGCGTTTCTAACTAACAAAATAATGTTAACTTCGCTCTTAAATTTGTACTAGCCTTTTGTATTTGATTATGTCCAATGATTTAATATGAACTTTATAGGATTTTTTTATTGTGTGATAAATTATTAATGTTAATAGATTTAATTTCAATTATTTGAATTCAAAATATATTTAAACTAAATTGTTGTCATTTTTCATATTTTAATGATTTAATTATATATTTTTAATAGCTATTTATTGATGCTAAAAATAAACTCTTACGAATTTATGATTTGAGTTCACGATCTGAGTTTACATACTTATCACGAGTTTAATTATACCCGTAAGTTTAACAACATTACCTTTAATTCACATTGATCTTTGTACTTTAAACAATAAACATACATCTCTCATTCTTGATGATAAGTAGTGGATATACATGAATCATATACATGAATCATCATTCAAATCATTCGTTAATGATTTTATAATCTATGTGCCATGAAAACCTTTCCATAAGTGAGATCAATATCGTATGTTCAATTCCGCCTGAACCCCATATCTTTATGTGGGTCAATGCCTTGCAAAATTATAAATTCATAATAAAATCAAAACTTTAAAACATTTTATTATAGTCATACCATTTATCAATGAAATGAATTAATGAAAGCAAATTGGATATCAATGATTTGGATAAATAATATACAAATAAAATCAGTTCTATCAAAACCACTTTTTTTCAAAAAAAAAAACAAATAAATAAATACAACAAAAATCATAGTCATCAAATATATCTGCTCAAAATAAATTTTGGAAATTATGATAACCCCTTAAAACAAAATCTCGTATACTTGTCTTGTGTTTGTAAAGTTTGATCCCATCGCTAACTCATTTCTCTACCTACAAATAACAGTATTAGTCCCCCCCCCCGGGTGATTGGAAGAGAGCACATATTTATGAGTGTTAGAACCTAATAAGATTTATCAAGTTTTTCACTGAGGTTATTCTAGTAAATATGTTTGTAGATTCTGTGTATATACGTGTAGAAATTCTATACATTATGTTATGATTTCATAGCCGTGCAAATCCTTCTGGAATGTTGTATTGTGTAATATAAATACAATACCAGACTGAGCACTAGATATTTAGTGCCTCAGAATATCCAATACTATCTTTTTCGTTGAATTTCTTTATTGGTATCAGAGCGAAATATAATGACAAACTCCTCCACCACCGACTCTGGTTTTTCTTCATCATCCATGTTCTCCAAAAGCTACTCTCTCTTTAGCTTCTCAAGTCAGACAACAAAAATCAAGTTGGATCGTTCCAATTTCCTAGTATGGGAGTCGATTGTCCTTCCCTTAATCGAAGGCAACTGTTTGGAAGGACACATTAATGGAACTGTCAGTACTCCTCCAAGGAACGTTTTCGATGCTGCAAGAACAAGACCGAATGCTGCCTTTGATGATTGGTTTTTGGTGGACCAAATGCTTGTAGGATGGCTCAGAAACACGATGACCCATGATGTTGGAGCTCAACTGCTTCATTGTCGTACAGCCGAGGATCTCTGGAATAAAGAGCATGTTCTCACTTGTGCCTCCTCCAAAGTTCGAGTCATGGTAGTGAAAATCAAGCTACACAACACCAAGAAGAATGCTCTAAAATGAACGAATATCTTGCCAAAATGAAGAACTTAGCCAATGAACTTGCTCTCGCTGGATCTTTGCAACCGATGATTTAATTCTTCACACTAATGGTTTAGATGCTGACTACAATGCAACTGTTGTGAAACTTGTTGATAAATCCGATCTCACTTAGGTAGAAGCTCAAGCTGCCCTTCTTGCTTTTGAATCTCCGTTGAATCAACTCAATCATTTCTCTAGTCTAAGTATTCAGCTAATAGCAAATATTGCTCAAAAAGATGATGGCCGTGCTGAAAACAACCAAAGGTCAGATGGTGGCCAGAATAGGAATTTCTGGTGCAAAAACCACCGTGGCTTTAGAGGTAGAAGAGCACGTGGTCGTTTCTTCTACTCATTTTGTCAACGATCTGGTCACACTTTTGCCAATTGCTATTCCCATGGTGATCACAATTTCTCTAATGATTATTTCCATGGTTCTGATCATTTTTCTCTATAGGTTCATTATGCCAATCCTCATACAGTAATGGATTCTAATTGGTACATGGATAGTGGAGCAAATTATCATGTCACACCTTACTCGAGTAACTTGGATCAAGTCTCCCCTGCTGGTAAGTCTCAGTTAACTACATATAATGGTGAACAAAGTCCTATTTTGGGTGTTGGTTCAGCCTATATCCCATGTCATCACTCTAAATTATTGCTTAAAGATGTTCTCTATGTTCCTACTGCAACTAAAAACCTAATCAGTGTTTACAAGCTAATTAGAGATAATCCTGTGGATGTTAAATTTACTGACCGTGGCTACACTATGAAGGATACGAAGACAGGTCAACATATAATGCAGGGGACAGCCAGAGAAGGAATGTATTCAATGGTGCAAAGTGAGTCTTGTCTTCAAAAACCTCAAGTTCACAATGCTGAGAGTAATCCTGATCCTAAATTTCTTAAATGGCATCATATCTTAAGTCATCCTAATAGTAGAATTTTGAAGCAGGTTATGAATAAATGTAATAAAAAGTTTTCCAAAGATGAGAAGTTTATATGTGAATCATGTCAATATGGAAAATAAAAAATGTTGCCATTCTCTATATCTCCGTCTGAAGCCTTCTCCCTTAGAACTAATTCATCCAGACTTGTGGGGTCCTTCTCCTTTATTGTCTACTGGAGGTCATCACTTCTACATTCATCTTGTGGATGATTTTTCACATTATACATGGTTGTACCCATTAAAGCATAAAGGAGAGGTGGTAGTTGCTTTTAAGCATTTTAAACCACAAGTTGAAAATCAATTTAATTCCAAAATTAAATCCATTCAATGTGACAACGGTGCTAAGTATAAGCCTTTTATTCCTATTGCAAATGAAGAAGGGATTAACCTTCGTTTCACCTCTCCATACACTTAAGTACAAAATGGACGAGCAAAAAGCAAGCATAGACATGTTGTGGAAATGGGATTAACACTTTTTGGCTCATACTCATATGCCTCTTGATTATTGGGTAGAAGTTTTTCAAATGGCAATCTTCTTAATCAATCGCTTGCCTACATCTGTGCTACAAGAAGAAACAACTCTGTTTTGACTTTTGAAGATAGAACCTGACTATATGAAGCTTCAGCCATTTGGATGTGCATGCTATCCTTGTTTGAAACCATACAATACACATGAATTTCAGTTTCACAGCCAAAAGTGTGTCTTCATTGGTTTAGCATCTCAACAAAAATGTTACAAATGTTTAAGTGAAGAACATTGAGAGACTGAATTGAATTGTATTGAACTGAGAGGATTTACATGGTATTTATAGAAAAAAAATATAGACAAAGTAAGAGTGATTAACAGGAGAGACGGAGAGATAAATTCAGAGTAATTGACTGAGAGGGATATGGAAGTCAGCAATATAATACTTGCACCAAAAGAGCTTCTGACTTTTAACACTCCCCCTCAAGTTGGACTATAGATATCAATCAAGTTCAACTTGCCAATCAGATACTCAAACTTGTCCTTAGGCAGTCCTTTAGTGAAAATGTCTGCGATCTGTTCTTTAGAAGGAATATACCTTAGATCAACAATACCCTCATGAACTTTTTCCCTTATAAAATGTCTGTCTATCTCGACATGTTTTGTTCTATCATGTTGAACTGGATTATGAGCAATGTTGATTGCAGCCATATTATCGCAATAGACCTTGATTGGTAGATTTATGGACTTCCTCAAGTCTTCAAGAACAAGCTTTATCCATATGCCTTCATAGATTCCCAATGCTACGGCCTTGTATTCCGCTTTAGCACTGTTTCTTGCAACTACACTTTACTTTTTACTTCTCCATTTGACCAAGTTACCCCACACATACGTACAATATCTAGATGTGGATTTCCTGTCATCTAGATCACCTGCCCAATTAGCATCTATAAATAACTCTACAATCCTTTTGTCAATTTTCTTAACGGCCTTGTATTCCGCTTTAGCACTGTTTCTTGCAACTACACTTTACTTTTTACTTCTCCATTTGACCAAGTTACCCCACACATACGTACAATATCTAGATGTGGATTTCCTGTCATCTAGATCACCTGCCCAATTAGCATCTATAAATAACTCTACAATCCTTTTGTCAATTTTCTTAAATAACAAGCCACATCCTGGAGATCCCTTCAAGTAACGAAGAATCCTGTAGACTTCATTTAAATGTTTCTGTTTAGGATCATGAGAATGCTGGCTGACCACACTTACTGCAAATGCAATGTCTGATCTAGTATAAGACAGGTATATTTGTTTGCCTACCATTCGTTGATAATTCCCTAAGTCCACTGCCTTACCGAGATCTGCATCTTCATCTATTTTATCTACCAGTATAAGTGTGTCACTTGGTCTGCAACCTATCATCCATGTTTCCTTTAGAAGGTCAAGTACATACTTCCTTTAGGAGATATAAATGCCTTTCTTGGATCGAGCAACTTTTATTCCAAGAAAATACTTCATTTCTCCAAGATTTTTAATCTGGAATTCTCGTGCCAGGGCTATCTTGATTTGATTGATTTCCACCTCATCATCTCCTGAAAGAATTATATCATCAACATATATAGCCAAAAACAGCCATCTTACCCTTATGATGTTTGACAAACAAAGTATGGTCACTCTGCCCTTGAGTATACCTATGTCTCTTCAGAACCCGTGTAAATCTGTCAAACCAATCATGCGGAAATTTCTTTAACTCATATAACGACCTCTTTAACTTGCAGACTTGGTCACCTTTTTTTCCTGCGAACCCTGGAGGTAACTTCATGTACACCTCTTCCTTGAGTTCTCCGTCGAGGAAGGTATTTTTTACATCGAGTTGGTGTATATTTCAATCTAAATTCACTGCAATAGATAATAGAATTCTAATGGTATTCAGTTTGACTACTGGAGCAAAAGTTTTTGTATAATCTTCCCTGTATTTTTATGTAAAACCTTGTGCAACCAGTCTAACTTTATATTTCTCAAGTGTTCCATCTGCTCTATACTTAGGAGTGAATACCCATTTGCATCCAACGGCCTTTTTACCTTGAGGTAAATTTACTACATCCCATGTCTTATTTCGCTTGAAAGCCTCCATCTCTTCTAAGACAGCTTGTCTCCACTCAGGTATAGCCATAGCCTCATCAATCGTGTCTGGTATCCTGATTCTATCAAGTTGAGAGACAAATGTACTGTACTTAGATGAAACCGCCTTATAAGAGACAAATTTCTCTATAGGATATCTGATGCTTGATCTGGGTTGTCTAGGTTGTTTTCGTATCGCAATGGGAAGATTATGATCAGAACCTTCTGTTTCTCTTGGATCTGCCTCTAGTACTGACTCCTAGTGATTGCTAATAGGCTATGGTTTATTACCTCTTTTGTGTCATCGCATGTAAGTATTATCCCACATATTTGTGTCTCCCCCTGGAATTTAGCACATTATCAGAGGTATCAAGGTTATCAGGAATCTCAAAGTTGTTATCAGGAGTATCAGAGGTATCAGGAGCAGGTTCTGTGTGGGTAGGTATATAAATTGTGAATGTCTGGTCATCCTTTGGTATTTCACTTGTCTAAAATTCACCATTTCTCTCCCCCTGAATTGCAGACAAGACATAAAAAGGTGTATTTTTAAGAAAGGTGACATCACAGGTGACAAATAAACATTTATAGAACAGATCATAACACTTGTATCCTTTTTGAGAATGAGAATAGCCAAGGAAGACACACCTAAGGGCTCTAGGGTCAAGTTTGTTGGTGTGATGGAGATGAACGTATGATGTGCAGCCAAACACCCGGAGTGGCAGAGTGTTTTCAAGGTATGGAGGTTATAGTATTAGTGGAGAAGTTAATCTCATAGTCAATCTCCAGATTTATACAAAAGATCAAGGCTTAGAGGCTTAATTGAAATATTCTTTTCTATTTTAAGTTCAATTATAAGCAATGCAAAAATTTCAACTATGAAAATCTTGCAAAAAAAAAAATCTTTTCAATTGCATAAAAAGACAAGCACAAAAAAAAATCATATTTCTCCCCCACACTTAAATCAAACATTATCCTCAATGTTTCAAAAGTCAATAAAGAAGAAAGGAACTAGTACTCCCCTGGTTTAGACCTCTGAGTATAAGATGGAGTTCTTCCTCTAGCACCTTCAATGACACTTTACTTTCCTCCAACAAAACTTGGGAGGGGTGTTGTTGAAAAATTTGAGGCTAAGAGACGGCAATAAACAATAAATAAATAAACACATAGAAGGGAAAAAATGATGATTGAAATCAGAATTCATTATATTGGATTGCCTCTCAACAAGCTCTAAATTTCAAGTCTTCAGCCAGACTTCTCAAAACAACTTCTAATCATAAATATCAAAAACCACAATTACCTTGTCTTCATTCCTTTTCAAGCAATAAGATTTCTCACATTAAAAATGATCATTCAAGTTAATTACTTGTTCTTCAATCTTAGACAATCTCAGAATAAAAGCATTCACTAAATTTAAAAAAGCACAACATGCACATCATTGCAAATAGATAAAGGCACTTTCAAATTTTTGGAGCATCCAACAAAATCCACTTGACTCTCATCAGTAAGCAAAGTCAAAACTTCAATAGGAGAATCATGAATTACAACTCTTTGGATTTCCTTATCAACCTCAATATTAAAATAACATGAATTAGGCTCCTCAATTGGAACCTCAATTGAACATCCACTATTCTCTCCCAATTTAATTTCAAGCTCAAATTCAATTTCCACATTGTCTATAGTCTCATGCAATTCCCTCTCTTCAACTTCCTCATAATCATTTTCATCAAAGCTCTAATTGGAAATATGATTAAAGGAGTTTTGTAGTTTTATTTCTTCAATGTCTTTTCGCATTTGACTTACATGAGCTCCAATGTTTTGGATACTTGACTCAATACTAATCTCAAGTTCCTTTGTTCATGAAGGGAATCCTTAGCTAATCTTTTGAAGTAAGATTCTTCAAATTCCTCATGGGTGTGTCCCCCAATATATGGATAAGAGTGAAAAGATGGGGTTATCACATTATAACAATACTTGACATATGGATTTAAAGACTTTTGTTGCTTTAAACTTCCACGAGGGTAAAAGGAATTGTCAAAACATGTTTACTTCCTAATGAAATCATCTCTCCTACAATGACTAATTGTGCTATATGGACAATATTCAAATAAGTGACTCTCTATACAATAAACAAAAGAAAAATAATTATAAGGAGAAGAATCAACATTTTCATTCCAACCAGCATTTATATTTGCTTGCCTCATTTCAACCACATGCATCTCCAGTAAAGAACAAAGATTTGAAAATCTATCAACAAATGAATGCTCAAATCAATGTTCACTACAAAAAAACACCCGATTTCCGACAGAATCATTTTCGTGGCAAATTCAGATGAAATTTCCAACAGAAATTTTTCCAAAGGAATTTTCCGTGGCAAATTTAAGCACAGAATTTTTGACAAAATTTTTTTCAAAGCAAATTCAGATTGAATTTTTGACGAAAATTCTGTCGAAAAGTTTTCTGACGGAACTTTCCATGGCAATTTGCCTTAGAAATTCCATTGGAAAAATTAAAATTAATTAATTTTTTTAAAAAATAAAATTTATAAAATTAAAATATTAATTACTAAATAATTCTATTTAACCTTAATTATTAAAATTTTATTATTATTTATTAATATTATATTTAAAATTTTCTACTAAAATAATATTTATGATATTATTTTTATATTATTTATCATTTTATTTTTTAAAAAATAATATATATGTTATTAATATTATATTTATGATTTTATATTAAAAATAATATTTATAATATTGAATTTAATAATTATTAAGTAATTTTAATTAAAAATATTTTTAATTAAACATATAAATATTTTTTGATGTTTTTATTAAATTTTTCATTATTTTTAATAATATTATATTTAATTAATAATTAATTATATGTATATAATAATTAATTGTGTGTGTGTGTGTGTGTGATACTATTATATATATAAAATAATATGTAATAATATGACACAAGTTCATTTTGGCGCAATTGGCAAAGACTCGCACACGCGAAGGTTTTGGCAGCTTGAGGTCGCAGGTTCGAATGGGAGGAGAGGCACTTGCTAGAATTATGGGATGCGGACACATGGCAGCATGAGGAGGAGACACGTGGCAGCCAGGGGGAGAGACACGTGGCATACTAAGGAGCAAACACGTGGCATTTGGAAATTTTAAAAAAAATCAAATTTTTTTTAAAAAAATTATTTACAATGAAAAGCAATTTTGACGGAATTCCTTTCATCGGAAATTTCTGACGGAATTGAAATTACGTTGCAAATTTGTTTGTCGAGCACCTATTAGCGATGGAACAGATTCCGTCAGAAATTCCGTTAGAAAAGCTAATTCCGTGGCAAATTCTGTCAGAAATTCAATTTTTTTTTTGTAGTGGAAATGGATAATCCATTTTTTTAATTCTTTTTCAAAAGATGAACAAAAATAAGAAAAACATTCACAAAACTCAAGCGTAAATTACTAATGCTTAATCAATTTCAACCAAACAGTCTGAGCACTCAAGTCCCTCACAACGGCGCCAAAAACTTGATAGGGGCAAAATATAGAGCCAAAAACTCCACAAATGCATGGGCCATATCAAGTAATAAAGAGTGAGTAAGATATCATTCCCACGAGGACTTGGTACCAACAATGTAGTTGAACAATGACTTTACACTTTTGCATAAGCTGAGTCAACATAAATTGAATTATGAATAAAAGCTAACTAGAGAAAAGAAGAAAACAAATCTAACTATTGTGTAAGCTAAGGGTGATTCTAGATCTTAAACGGTAACTTGGTATAGTCTTGATTACTTCTTAGAGTCTAATTTCTCCATTAATTGCATTTAAAGTCATATTTGATAGTCTAGGACTTTTATTTACCTAAGAGTGTCTTCCGATCTACTAATAAAAGGCATTCCAATTATATTAATCCCTAATTCCTTAGGTGGTTAGTATTTAATGGGATTAATTTAAGTGTAAGCCTAATGAGACTTTGTAGGACCGATAGGTATATGTCTACCGTACAAGCAAATTAAGTTCAAAAACCTAATCCAATATGATTCAGTTGAATGTCTATTTTAAATTTCCTATTTCTAGACTCCTTTCAAATATCAAAATAATCTCCTAATCAGATGCCTCTTGTTTTAGGATAATCAAGCACACAATTAAATCAACAAATATAATATTAAAGCAATAAACGACAAAAATTATCATCCACTAATTCATAAAAAACTAAATAATCCAAAACCAAGGTTTAGCTACATAAATTGAACATTCTAATGACTAAAATAATAGCTAATCGGAGAAAAGATAAAAAGACAAAGAAAGAAGAGAAGAGAAACGAGAAACAAAAACTCAATGCCGAATTTTCATCTGTGTTGTTGCCCTTTTACATCTCCAGACTTTAATCTCTCTCTATTAAAGCTCTTGTCTTGCCGTTACCAACCAAGAAAGTAGGACACTCCTCCCCCTTGCTACACCTAGCATATATATAGGTATATATTGCCTCCTGGCATGCGTCTTTGTCACAATATCTTGGTTTATCTCTTTTTTTATTTTTTTATTGATTATCATATAATATAGATATTTTATTTTGATATTTTATTCTCACTTGAATCTTATAATATCTCTTGCAAAATAAATTAGGATATAAGTATATTTTATATCAAAATATTCTTTTATTCTATAATTAATTAAAGGATAGAAAAACATATAACAGATAATTGAATAAGTATAAAATATTAATAAATTTAATCAAATATATCTCAGAATCTATACTTATTTAATTATAAAATATATACTTATCACTTACATTTTTATGGAGTATTTTTTCTTTATATCTCCTCCCATTTGTTTGATGTGCAATACGTTTCTTTTCTTTTATTATTTTTGGGACAATCATTTTGCGCATACGTGTATTTTCTCTCAATTTGGTGTCTATAATTTTTTCTCTTTTTATTAAATCCCTTAACACTACAAAAGAACAACAAATTTATCGACAAAATTTCTATGATTAATAATTTAGTGACAAAATTTTGTCGTTAATTATTTCGTACTTGTGGTTTTGCAGTAATAATTTTGCTCTATTAGTACAATTAGCTCATGTATAGGGGGTTACCAGTGCTTACAGAGCACAATTACAAGTTCTAACGGTGCTAACAGAGCAAAATTAATAGCTTTAGTTTCTATCAAGATAATTCGTTTGTCACTAAATAATTAACGACAAAATTTTGTCACTAAACTAATTAACGATAGAATTTCCGTCACAAAATTTGTTGTTTTTTAGTGTTAAAGGATTTGCTTTGTTGGTACAATTAACTCATGTACATGGGCTAATAATGCAAACAGAGTATAATTACATGTGCTAATGGTGCGAATAGAGCAAAATTAAAGGATTTAATAAAGAGAGAGAAAAGTATGGGTGCCAAATTTATAATCAAAGAAAAATATAGATACCTAAGAAATTATTGTTTTATTTTAAAGAAGAGAACACATTCTTATAAGATTAATAATATACAAGCTTCAAAACATAGAATTAATGGGTCTGAAGATATATAAATGTTCGTCCAAAAAAAAAGGTATATAAATGTTTATGATTACTATCCGAACAGACAAGATAAATCAATCATCCTTAAAAACCAGGATGCTGCTACTACGTACGTATGCAATGCGTACAAAATAAAATTCCAATCATCTGTATAGCGATCGATGAACTTATATCTTTAATTAAGTGTGCATGATGCAATGATATTAACTAGTTAAATTTCCTAAATCATTAAACTTACGCACTTATTAATGGAGGTAATATTATAAAATGTTAACTTTTTTTTTTTACCAATTAAAAAATATTAACTTATTAAAGCTTTCAACCTAGCTATGTGATGGTAAGAAAAAACCTAGCTATGTGAATTTGTTGACATGACTTTATAATAAGGACTAAGTGAGAGAGTAATAACTAGAGGATAATAGATATTGTCTATTTTATTTTCCTTTTGGGTAGAATGCATATCATGATTATTTTATTCAAATTTGTTTGATATTATTAGATCACATTCAAATATTAACAGATCTAATTAGGCGTTACTTTTGGCCAAAAAAAAAAATTAGACGTTACTCTTTTACTAGAATTTCATTACTCTTAAAAGGAGATACTATATATTCGCGCATATATAATGCTTAATAAATAATAGTTATAATGAATAAATGTTTTATATGTCAAGGCGGAAGTCGCACAAGAATATAAAATGCTAAAAGCTAATAGCTAAATATGTGCATCATCAGGTATAGAGAGGCGGAATTCACAAAAAAAAAAAAAAAAAAAATAGGGTCTGTAATTATTAACCATCATGTATTTATGAACAAAAATGACGGTTCTTACTAAATAACCGTCATATAACACTTTCAAACGATTTGTCTTCACAATTTTATATCATCAAAAATAAATATATATATATATATATATATATTTATTTATTTATTTATTTATAATAGGTGTAACAATTAACTGTAAAGTATGATTCCTAGATACTTGTATTTTTTTGCAGAGTACTTAACGGTTAAAAATGATAATTGTCATTAAGAAGGCATGATTTTGAAAAAAAAAATTATTTGATAATATTTGACTGTTCTTCACAATGAGCCATTATATATTCTTCCATAATACTTAACAATAAAAAAAAATTAATTGACAATACATTACGACCGTTAAATATTATTTAATATAATAAATGCAATATTCAAAAAGTTATCATATACAAGGAAGCATGATCTTGAAAAATATAAGTTAACAATAAATCACGGTTTAGAATCGCTATTTATCTACACAGGGCATATATAACGCCCGCATATATAATAGTTTGAAACTGTCATATATGATTGATAATAATCATCATAAAATGCCTTTTCTGTAATAGTGAGACCAAAGTATATGTATGGTCTTTTCTAATTTTATCGAATGTCTCTAAAAGGATACATTTGGTCTTTTAAATTTACACAAAGTTTCAATTTAATTTCTTAAATTTAAAAAGTATATTTTTAGCATTTCAATCTAAACGTTAGCATTGCTATTTTCATTTAATAGAAAATGTTGGCTCAACGCTCAACAAATTTAAATGGTGATAATTGAATTAGACGTTGACAAAGTAAATTTAAATATCTAAGTATCTAACATAACATGGCCTACAACTTCACATTGACTCATGTTTTATGGATCATAAATTGTACGGTCTAAGTTGTTGATTGATCACTCGGAACATAATGAACATTATCACTGTATTTTCATTGAGTATAAAATCCTGAAGAGATATATACATTCACATTAACCCTATGTTTGGATGGGAAGAAATTTTTTAGGAAAGAACATTAGGATAGAAACACTCAAAATAGTAAATTTTTTTAACTATTTTGGGAAAATTCCATTTCTAGTTCCTCCTATCTCATATTTTCCTCCCTCTTTTATCTCGATCCAAACATAGAATAAGGGTGCTCATAACTTTAAGTTTGATTCGATTTCTGGGGGAAACCAAATCAACATGGTTTGTCAAAGTGTAGAATCTATTCAATTTTTTCCACTATTTGGTTTGATTCAGTTTGGTATAAGTCTAATCTAGCTTAAATGAATTTTTTAAATTTTTTCTAGTTAATGTTAAAAAATAAACTATTTAGAGACTTTGATATTTATCAGTTTGTATTTTATTCAAGTAATTCACAAAAAAAATTAAATTATAACCAACAGCATTCTATCAATTAATTTGTCTTTATAAATCTCATTTTAATAGGGCAATACCCATTAGTATTTTTGTTTTATTTCTTCAATGATTTTATTCATTGAGAAAAAGCCTCTAACTTTAACGGCAACGTTGAAATAATATAATACATCTATCTATATAATAATTTTTGAAGATGTTAGGGGGATCTTGGAATATATCTCAACTAAAATTTAAAATTATGCAATAATTTAAAAATTAAAAAAGTTCATAAGTTATTAAAAAAATAAAAACCAATATGCTACAAAATAAAATTCTTGCTGGTGTGGTCTATTCTAATTAGTTTACGTCGATTTTGAATACCTTTAATCATTGTTGCCAAAACTCACGTATTTCTAACTAATAAAATTGTGTCAAATCGCTCTCAAACTCATTATAGCTGCAAACTCAGATGAACTCATGGGTTTATATTGATTTACCGTTTTTGTGTTTTTAACTAACAGAACCGTGTTAACTCCGCTCTTAAATGTGTAATAGCCTTTTGTATTTGATTATCTACAATGACTTCGTATATGAACTTTATAGAATTTTTTTTATTGTGTGTGATAAATTATAAATTTTAATAGATTTAATTTCAATTATTTGAATTTAAAATATATTTAAACCAAATTGTTATCATTTTTCGTATTTTAATGATTTATTTATATATTTTTAATAGATATTTAGTTATAATAAAAGTAAACTCTTACGAGTTTATTATTTGAGTTCACGATCTGAGTTTACATACTTATCACGAGTTTTATCAAACTCGTAAGTTTAACAACCTTACCCTTAATTCACATTGCTCTTTGTACTTTAAACAATGAAAATACATATCTCATACTTGATGACAAGTAGTGGATATACACGAATCATCATTCAAATCATTCGTTAATGATTTTATTATCTATTAACATGAAAAATTTACCATAAATGAGATCAATACCGTGGTTCAATTCCGCTTGAACCCCATATCGTTATGCGGGTCTATGCCTTTGTAAATAATATCAAGTATTTAAGTTATTCATTGGACTAAGGGAGATGCATTCATCTTATGCGTGTATGTGAACTTCTTTATTAAATGTACCATTTTCATCAATATGAAGGATAGGAAATCAGCCGTACTATATTTATATGATTAATGGTAGTAACATTATACAATGCATTCAATTCATATATGAAATATTCATTAGTGTATATGGACATAATATGGTGGCCTGTACGTACTAAATATATGCTTTATATGGTCATTGGCAAAAACAAAAATGGTTAATATGGTCAACGTGTGTGTGTACATAAGAAAGGGCCATTCTTAAGTTTGAAAGAAGTGAAGAGAGATAGAGAGAGGGAGAGATGTCTGGGACTCATCCCTATCCACCTTGCTTCAGCGGTAGGTGTAGGTCTCGAGAATGTTGTGCTGAAGGTATCATCTCTCTTCCTCTACCTATATTCTTCATTATTTAATATTTATGTGAAATTAATCAACATATTACCAATATATCATATAGATTTATTGAATTTAATTAACCCCTCATCAACCAGAGCCTATCGTCTTACTCTTGTAGTAAAGAAATCCGGTTAAAGGCTCACTATTACTGTTCTCTATTTTGCTTTCGTGGCTAGTTACCCACTTCCAACATAGGTGTCTCATCTGGAACTCAAACTCAAACCCTAATGGGGTCTAACGAGGCCTTACATCATTAAACCATCTCTATGTTCACTATTATTGTTCTCTATTTTGCTCTTTTTTCACTAATACCCTAAATTTTTTTAAAAAAATAGATTATATTACTAGCTTTGCTAACAATTTTTATTTAATTGTTTACCTTATTAAATTATGATCTATATTTAAAATATACACTTCAATTGGTTTTCTTAAAAGAATTATATATTCGTAATAAAATCAAAACTTTAAAACGTTTTATTACAATAGCCATACCATTTATCAATGAAAAAGAATTAATAAAAGCAAATTGGATATCAATGATTTGGTTAAATAAGATAAAAATAAAATCAATTCAATCAAAACCACTTTTTTAAAAAATAAAAATCTAACAAAAATCATAGTCATCAATTATATCTGCTCAAAATAAATTTGGAATTTATTATAAACCCCTTAAAACAAAATCTTGTATACTTGTCTTGTATTTATAAATGAGAACAAAGATATTATTTATCTTAAAGCCTGGCAATAGTCGAACTTGAACATAAAAAAGTCAGTAATGTTAAATATTAGAATATTTTTTTAGAGAAAAGATCTGACTTTTTATTATTTTTTGCTTCTGTGGGGATGTAAAGGAAACAGGTATAGCTGGCCAGAATTGGTGGGTAAGGATGCTGACGTGGCGACAAGCTCAATCCGTCAAACCAACCCATTGGTGACTGTAGTCAGGGTTCCTCAAGGAGCAGCCGTAATTGATGACTTCTGCTGCAACCGCGTCTTCCTCTTCGTTACTCCCAACAACACCGTTGCCTTCGCCCCGCAAGTCGGCTGACTTCTTAGTACTTCTATTAATCCTCTTATCCTTAATATAATATCCATTCAAGATAGATCTTTTATTAAAGGCAGAAAATAGTACTTCTTTATCATCCATCAAAGTGTTCCCACCAAATAAATGTACTTCACTTTGTGACTGTTGTGCCTCTTCAGATCACTAATAAGGGATTTTTATTATTTATTGCCATATATTTGTATGACTCATTTCTCTGCCTATAATAACAGAGTATTTGTTATCTTCCCCCTATTTGTTTGATTGGAAGAGAACACATCTTGTGACGACTAAAATAGTGTATTTTCAGAATTTTGTAGGGTACACTACATAGAAATGATCCGGAAAAAACTGAACCAAACCAAAGAGTATTGTAGTTCACATTTTAGTTTCTAATCATTAATGTTGCTTGCAAATTTCTGTTCCAATGAACAAAAGTGCACCTCACCACCAGAAAAGTCATATCATGCTTCTGCCACCAAACACTCAAGGGGAAGAAGCTGATCTACAATAAAATGTGATCATTCAAACAAGGCACTTGATTCAACTGGTAGAGTTGTACCAACTAAACCAAAAGTCTCAAGTTCGAACCCAAAGAATGTAACAACATTAAATACCTGGTGGCAAAGCTTTGCTGTCCATGTGATTCTACCCAATAAGATCCAAGTTAGTCTGAATCCTGAATAAATCATCCAAATTAAACGGACAATTAAAAGGAGTTAAGTCAATGATACCGCATACTTCACACACAAAAATAATGTAAGTTTTTTGCCTTCTTTTCTGATCACATCCGTCGGCCAAACTTCTTCAATTCTATGAATTCTTGTCCTTGTTTAATTTCTTGTAATTTGAGTGACTATGCCTTATTACTAATATATCATTTTGTTCTTCATATAAAAAATTGTAATCTAAAGGACTTTAAAGAGATAGCAAGAGAAATAGAATAATTTAATGATCACCGTATATCTCAAAAAAAAAATAGTGTCTGAAATTTCTGGAAAGAGTATTAAATGTTTACGACTCCTATCCAACAAGAAATGAGTCAATCATTTGGTAACTCAAGACTAATTCGATTTCTGGGAAAACTGTAACCCCTACCTTAATAATCGTAATTATAGTTTGAAAATTCGTCATTAAATTAAATTGGAGACCAATGAATAATTCAAAACTAATTAAAAGTCCTAACTTTAAGACAGGATTCAGTTTTGTGATAAAGTGGGTTTTCCAAAAACTTCCATAACCTGTTTAACACGGTCTCACATTTAATTTTTGAATACATTTGGCCTATGTAGTTCGGTTCCATTTATAAATATCAGAGTGTATAGAAAAATTCCTAGCGACTCTCGGGTTTCATCTACTCACAACAAGGGTTTACAAGGCATATCCGCCAGTATCAGTTTCCCATACCGGGGATTGCATCACACTAACCCAATTTACAACATTTATAATATGTACAATAATCCCAAAAATATGATAACCAACTAACAAAGTACAAATCTCCGAGCTGGGAACTCTAGCCGCCCTTAGTCACTTGTTTCTCCTTCGATCCGCTTGCCCTAGTTGTATATTAGTCATTGGAAAGAGTGAAATTCATATGAATTTCAGTAGTAACATTTCACATATATGATGCATAATTAAACAAAACATGTACGCAATTATCACAAAGCAACAACAATCACAGTGATGCGTGACTTGCGTCACAAACGACAGCTCTCACGATTGTATCCGCATAATGCATGACTTATGTCACAAACGATAGCTCTCATGACCGTATGCACAATAACGACAGCTCTCACGACTGTGGTGCAGTAACGACAACAATCATCGCTGTATGCACAATAATGATAGTTCTCACGGTCGTGGTGCAATAATGAATGCAATCACTGCTGTATGCATAATAACGACAACTCTCACAGAAGTGGTGCAATAACGACCGCAATCACCGCTATATGCACAATAACAACAGCTTTCGCTATATTCACAATAACAACAGCATGCGCTATATTCACTTTCACGATAGCTTTCGCTATTTTCGCAATGGCATTTTTACAACAGCTTTTGCTGTATTCACAACGGCATAACCAGCAGCATTCCCGTTCATCACAATTCAATGATAAGCACATACAAACAAAGCATTACACATGATATAGAAGAAAAAGTCACTACCTTTTTCTTTCCGTTCCTACTCAGGCACCAGTTTCTTATGCTTAGGCAGATATCAAATCCTATAAATCATAAGCAAGGACAATGAGTTATTCCCTATTCAATTCTCAACACCAAAACACTTGGGGTTGGTTATCATTTGAGACCTTTATGTAGCTTTGAGAAACTCAAACAAAAGCCTAAAGGGTTGGGGAGAACTAGACCAGAAACCACCTTTCAAAAGTTCAAAATGAAGAAATTGGGGGTTGGCCACGGCCAAAAACCCCCTGGCTGTGGCTAAAAATAGGTCAGAAACATTTAGGCAGCGGCCAATAAAAATCCTGTTTCTTGGCTGAACTTCCAAAAATCATAACTAATTCTACAAAAATCGGAATGAAGTAATTCCAAGTTCTATGGAAAGTTAGTTAAGTCTTCTATACAGGAAAAATATGAATCACTGCCATATGCAACCACAAAAATACAAAATTCAACGCAACTTCATATATTCTAGAATTAAGTCTAGTTTCAACCTTAAATTTTGGGAATATACAACTTCCAGCACACACATCAAAATGACTCACATATTATATCAATTTAAAGCTTGGCATGTGAAATATTAGACAAAAACTTTCAGAATGTTTAGCCACTATTTACCCATTCAAAACGTCCATGCAAACTAGTTGCCCTGCATAGAGTTTTCTTCGACAAAACTTCTAATTTTTCAACATATGTTTCCAATGGTTAGAATTCACAACCGGGGCTACTTCCTACACAATTTTTCGTATAGAATCCAATGGAAACATCACAACAATAAAATTCTCATTCCTTTCTCATGTTATGTTTTGGGGCTACAATTAACACAAAACCCCAAAACTCCAAACTTCACATTCAAGGTTCAATTAAATTCCATTTATCCAAACCTCAATACAAAACACCATTATCACAATCAAAACATCCCAAACTCTCTAGGACCCTAATCCAACGAAAATAGGGAAAAATTCCAAAAATCAAGATACCTAACCAATGACTACAATATACATGTCAAAAAGTTACTCTTACTCACATCTTCCTCCTTCTCTAACTTGTTCTTTACTTCACCAACCTCTAGTTTTTCTTGAGTTCACCAAACACCACTTCTTGAAAATCTAAAACTATACAATTGAAGCTTTTAACAAGAGGAACAAGATTAAAGAAGAGGATTTTGGCAATGGAAGTCATTTTCAAGGTCAAATCTGAAGGAGAAGGATTTGATTTACCTTAAGCTTCTTTCTCTTTCTTCTTCACCTTGCTTGCACGACTTGAGAGAGTTTGAGAGAGAGAATGAGGTGTGAAATAAAAATATCTCCAACTCCTTCAATGCTCTTAGCCGTCCAAGAGAGGAGAGAGGGAAAGGAAATGAATTAAAAATCATTTCTTTGACTTTTCAACACCCCATGCTTGATCCATATGATGCCACATGTCCCAATCCTATGGTTCCTCATTAGACATGTAACTATATAGTTACACTAACTAATTCCATTAACCATTTAGTCATATTTCTCATTTCTAAATCTTAGTTAATTTCTTCTTCAGTAGCAGACTAATTGGCCAGTAAATTTCATTTTTCCTGTTTTGTCCCTAACTATGGCAAATTCACTTGAATTGCCGCTAGACACATGATTTAACTTCTTTTTCCTTCTTCATGCGTTATTCCCCTTCTATTTTAGTCCAATAATAACTTTGCCACATAATTAAACTAAAATACAGGGTTTAAGCACTTTCTACAGCTAATTCGTCCATAACTCATTCTTTATTTCCCAAAAGTATTCATTGAACATTTTTTACATTCTCATTTGAAGTCATTAGCCCTTATGCAAAATTTGGGGCGTCACAAAAACCAAATCAACATGATTTGTCGAAGTTTAGAATCTATTCAAATTTTTCCCTCTAGTTGGTTTGATTCGGTTTGGTTTAAGTCTAATCTAGCTTGAATGATTTTTTAAATTTTTTCTCGTTAATGAGGGGGGGAAAACTATTTAGCAACTTTGATATTTATCAGTTTGTATTTTATTCATGTTATTCACAAAAAAATTAAATTATAGCCAACAGCATTCTATCAATTAATTTTTCTTCATAATTCTCATTTTAATAGAGTAATACCATTAGCATTATATTTTTCCTTTCTTCAATGATTTTTTCATGGAGAGAAAGCCTGTGACTTTAGCGGCAACGTTTAAATAATATCATACATCTATCTATATAATAATTTTTGAAGTTCTTGGAATATATCTCATCTAAAATTTAAAATTATGCAATAAAATAAAAATTAAAACAATTTCATAAGTTATTAAAAACCAACATCCTATCAACACAATTTCTTGATGGTGTGTGTGGTCTAATCTAATCAGTTTAGGTCCATTTTGAATACCCTTAATCATTGTTGCTACACTCGTGCATTTCTAATTTATAAAATTGTGTCCAATCGTTCTCGAGAGCTTACACATCATAATTTACCGTTCTTGCGTTTCTAACTAACAAAATAATGTTAAATTCGCTCTTAAATTTGTACTAGCCTTTTGTATTTGATTATGTCCAATGATTTAATATGAACTTTATAGAATTTTTTATTGTGTGTGATAAATTATTAATGTTAATAGATTTAATTTCAATTATTTGAATTCAAAATATATTTAAACTAAATTGTTGTCATTTTTCATAATTTAATAATTTAATTATATATTTTTAATAGCTATTTATTGATGCTAAAAATAAACTATTACGAGTTTATAATTTGAGTTCACCGTCTGAGTTTACAAACTTATCACGAGTTTAATTAAACTCGTAAATTTAACAACATTACCCTTAATTCACATTGATCTTTGTACTTTAAACAATAAACATACATCTCTCATTCTTGATGATAAGTAGTGGATACACATGAATCATACACATGAATCATCATTCAAATCATTCGTTAATGATTTTATAATCTATTGCCATGAAAACCTTTCCATAAGTGAGATCAATATCGTATGTTCAATTCCGCCTGAACCCCATATCTTTATGTGGGTCAACGCCTTGCAAAATTATAAATTCATAATAAAATCAAAACTTTAAAACATTTTATTTTAGTCATACCATTTATCAATGAAATGAATTAATGAAAGCAAATTGGATATCAATGATTTGGATAAATAATATACAAATAAAATCAGTTCTATCAAAACAATTTTTTTCAAAAAAAAAAACAAATAAATAAATAAAAAAAAAAATCATAGTCATCAAATATATCTGCTCAAAATAAATTTTGGAAATTATGATAACCCCCTTAAAACCAAATCTCGTATACTTGTCTTGTGTTTGTAAAGTTTGATCCCATCGCTAACTCATTTCTCTCCCTACAAATAACAGTATTAGTCCCCCCCCCCCCCCCCCCCCCCGGTGATTGGAAGAGAGCACATATTTATGAGTGTTAGAACCTAATAAGATTTATCAAGTTTTTCACTGAGGTTATTCTAGTAAATATGTTTGTAGATTCTGTGTATATACGTGTAGAAATTCTTTACGTTATGTTATGATTTCATAGCCGTGCAAATCCTTCTGGAATGTTGTATTGTGTAATATAAATACAATACCAGACTGAGCTCTAGATATTTAGTGCCTCAGAATATCCAATACTATCTTTTTCGTTGAATTTCTTTATTGGTATCAGAGCGAAATATAATGACAAACTCCTCCACCACCGACTCTGGTTTTTCTTCATCATCCATGTCCTCCAAAAGCTACTCTCTCTTTAGCTCCTCAAGTCAGACAACAAAAATCAAGTTGGATCGTTTCAATTTCCTAGTATGGGAGTCGATTGTCCTTCCCTTAATCGAAGGCAACTGTTTGGAAGGACACATTAATGGAACTGTCAGTACTCCTCCAAGGAACGTTTTCGATGCTGCAGGAACAAGACCGAATCCTGCCTTTGATGATTGGTTTTTGGTGGACCAAATGCTTGTAGGATGGCTCAGAAACACGATGACCCATGATGTTGGAGCTCAACTGCTTCATTGTCGTACAGCCGAGGATCTCTGGAATAAAGAGCATGTTCTCACTTGTGCCTCCTCCAAAGTTCGAGTTATGGTAGTGAAAAACAAGCTACACAACACCAAGAAGAATGCTCTAAAATGAACGAATATCTTGCCAAAATGAAGAACTTAGCCAATGAACTTGCTCTCGCTGGATCTTTGCAACCGATGATTTAATTCTTCACACTAATGGTTTAGATGCTGACTACTATGCAATTGTTGTGAAACTTGTTGATAAATCCGATCTCACTTAGGTAGAAGCTCAAGCTGCCCTTCTTGCTTTTGAATCTCCGTTGAATCAACTCAATCATTTCTCTAGTCTAAGTATTCAGCTAATAGCAAATATTGCTCAAAAAGATGATGGCCGTGCTGAAAACAACCAAAGGTCAGATGGTGGCCAGAATAGGAATTTCTGGTGCAATAACCAACGTGGCTTTAGAGGTAGAAGAGCACGTGGTCGTTTCTTCTACTCATTTTGTCAACGATCTGGTCACACTTTTGCCAATTGCTATTCCCATGGTGATCACGATTTCTCTAATGATTATTTCCATGGTTCTGATCATTTTTCTCTATAGGTTCATTATGCTAATCCTCATACAGTAATGGATTCTAATTGGTACATGGATAGTTGAGCAAATTATCATGTCACACCTTACTCGAGTAACATGGATCAAGTCTCCCCTGCTGGTAAGTCTCAGTTAACTACATATACTGGTGAACAAAGTCCTATTTTGGGTGTTGGTTCAGCCTATATCCCACGTCATCACTCTAAATTATTGCTTAAAGATGTTCTCTATGTTCCTACTGCAACTAAAAACCTAATCAGTGTTAACAAGCTAATTAGAGATAATCCTGTGGATGTTAAATTTACTGACCGTGGCTATACTATGAAGGATACGAAGTCAGGTCAACATATAATGCAGGGGACAGCCAGAGAAGGAATGTATTCAATGGTGCAAAGTGAGTCTTGTCTTCAAAAACCTCAAGTTCACAATGCTGAGAGTAATCCTGATCCTAAATTTCTTAAATGGCATCATATCTTAAGTCATCCTAATAGTAGAATTTTGAAGCAGGTTATGAATAAATGTAATAAAAAGTTTTCCAAGATGAGAAGTTTATATGTGAATCATGTCAATATGGAAAATAAAAAATGTTGCCATTCTCTATATCTCAGTCTCAAGCTTCTTCTCCCTTAGAACTAATTCATACGAACTTGTGGGGTCCTTCTCCTTTATTGTCTACTGGAGGTCATCACTTCTGCATTCATCTTGTGGATGATTTTTCATGTTATACATGGTTGTACCCATTAAAGCATAAAGGACAGGCGGTAGTTGCTTTTAAGCATTTTAAACCACAAGTTGAAAATCAATTTAATTCCAAAATTAAATCCATTCAATGTGACAACGGTGCCAAGTATAAGCCTTTTATTCCTATTGCAAAAGAAGAAGGGATTAACCTTCGTTTCACCTCTCCATACACTTCAGTACAAAATGGACGAGCAAAGAGCAAGCATAGACATGTTGTGGAAATGGGATTAACACTTTTGGCTCATACGCATATGCCTCTTGATTATTGGGTAGAAGTATTTCAAATGGCAATCTTCTTAATCAATCGCTTGCCTACATCTGTGCTACAAGAAGAAACAACTCTGTTTTGACTTTTGAAGATAGAACCTGACTATATGAAGCTTCAGGCATTTGGATGTGCATGCTATCTTTGTTTGAAACCATACAATACACACAAATTTCAGTTTCACAGACAAAAGTGTGTCTTCATTGGTTTAGCATCTCAACAAAAATGTTACAGATGTTTAAGTGAAGAACATTGAGAGACTGAATTGAATTGTATTGAACTGAGAGGATTTACATGGTATTTATAGGAAAAAATATAGACAAAGTAAGAGTGATTAATGGGAGAGACGGAGAGATAAATTCAGAGTAATTGTCTGAGAGGGATATGGAAGTCAGCAATATAATACTTGCACCGAAAGAGCTTCTGACTTTTAACACTCTCCCTCAAGTTGGACTGTAGATATCAATTAAGTTCAACTTGCCAATCAGATACTCAAACTTGTCCTTGGGCAGTCCTTTAGTGAGAATGTCTGCGATCTATTCTTTAGAAGGAATATACCTTAAATCAACAATACCCTCATGAACTTTTTCCCTTATAAAATGTCTGTTTATCTCGACATGTTTAGTTCTATCATGTTGAACTGGATTATGAGCAATGTTGATTGCAGCCATATTATCGCAATAGACCTTGATTGGTAGATTTATGGACTTCCTCAAGTCTTCAAGAACAAGCTTTATCCATATGCCTTCACAGATTTCCAGTGCTACGGCCCTGTATTCAGCTTCAACACTGTTTCTTGCAACTACACTTTACTTTTTACTTCTCCATTTGACCAGGTTACCCCACACATACGTACAATATCCAGATGTGGATTTCCTGTCATCTAGATCACCTGCCCAATTAGCATCTATAAATAACTCTACAATCCTTTTGTCAATTTTCTTAAATAACAAACGACGTCTTGGAGATCCCTTTAAGTAACGAAGGATCCTGTAGACTTCATTTAAATGTTTATGTTTAGGATCATGAGAATGCTGGCTGACCACACTAACTACAAATGCAATGTCTGGTCTAGTATAAGACAAGTATATTCGTTTGCCTACCATTCGTTGATAATTCCCTAAGTCCACTGCCTTACCGAGATCTACATCTTCATCTATTTTATCTACCAGTATAAGTATGTCACTTGGTCTGCAACCTATCATCCCTGTTTCCTTTAGAAAGGTCAAGTACATACTTCCTTTGGGAGATATAAATGCCTTTCTTGGATCGGGCAACTTTCATTCCAAGAAAATACTTCATTACTCCAAGATTTTTAATCTGGAATTCTCGTGCCAGGGCTATCTTGATTTGATTGATTTCCACCTCGTCATCTCCTGGAAGAATTATATCATCAACATATACAGCCAAAACAGCCATCTTACCCTTATGATGTTTGACAAACAAAGTATGGTCACTATGCCCTTAAGTATACCCATGTCTCTTCAAAACCCGTGTAAATCTGTCAAACCAAGCATGCGGAAATTGCTTTAACTCATATAACGACCTCTTTAACTTGCAGATTTGGTCACCTTTTTTTCCTATGAACCCTGGAGATAACTTCATGTACACCTCTTCTTTGAGTTCTTGTTCGCTACCGCAAGTGCACGGATCGCGTTAAGTAATAAAGTGATAAATAAAGATCGTCCCACGAGGATTTGAATAACAACTAGTCGAACAATAGCTTTACGTGTTTGATCAAGTTGACTCGGATAAAGTATTGAGTATGAGAGACACAAATTTAAAAGACGTAATGATAATGGCTAATGAAAATACTGACAGAATGGGCTTCTTGCAAAAGTAATCAATAAAGTGACTCTAGGATTGCTCTCTCCTTTTGTATATCATGAACTCAATCTACTTCCTCATCATCATTCCTACTTATGGGATCTATATGTGTCAGTCTAAGGATCGATAATCATTGGGTAAGCTCTCTCGAGTCATGGCCAACATATATTCTCCACTTAAATGCACAATCTCTTGCTGCATTTAAAGGAGAATATCCATTAATCAGCTCCACCTTACTTTGACAATGCTAGGTTAATGACTCTATCTCTAGGTTATTAACAAACCCTACATTTAATTAGTTAAACTGTAGGTCGAGCATAACTCTACCCTCGTTCTTCAACTAGATTAACTCTCTCAAGCTTAATCCATTTGAACATGTTATTCATAGCTAGCTATTTATGAATATCAGAGAAATCAGAGCAAAGTTAACACATATATGCCATTAGATAATGAAGAGGAAGAAAACCTTGAGTTCAATCCATACAAAATTCTCGAACAATCCTAGAATAAAAGAAATTAGCTACACATGTTTACTAGCTGATTACAAATTACAAGAACTAAAGAAGTCATAACAGAAGCACAGTGGAGAAGGGATAGAATACAGAAGTATCAAGAAAATCTGAAATGAAATCTCTTCTGATCCTCGAACTCCCTTGATTCCCCTTGCTTCTAGCAATTTCCAGCTCTTCGAACCTCCTCAGCCGCCTCTGTCTTTCTTTCCAAAAGTGGGAACCCCCTTTCAAAACCCTCCATTTGCCTTTTATACCATCTCAGCTGTCAAAACGCAACTCTTCATTTTCGGGGTTGGGCCGCGGCCCATGAGTTGGTGGGCCGCGGCCCAAAAGTCTCTGACCTGAAGTTTGTGCTTGTGGGCCGCGGCCCAAGAGGTTGTGGGCCGCGGCCCATAAGCTTCTGTGCTCCTGCTTCCATTCTGGGCCGCGGCCCATGAGTGTATGGGCCGCGGCCCAAAACCTTCTGTGCTCCACTGGGAATGCTGGGCCGCGGCCCAGAACTTTCTGTGCTGGCGTTGGCCTCCTGGGCCGCGGCCCAACACTGTCTTTGGGCTCTCTTTGTCCTGTTTTGATTTTCCAGCTGGTCTTCCCTTCATTGGTTGTCAGCTTCAACTTCCTGCCTCTCTTTTGCACTGCCTGCAGCTTCCTCTGGGTTAGTCCTGACTTAATCTGTACAAGTTCACACCAAGGACTTTCACACACGTTAGACATTCATAACAGTTAGGGAGTAATATCCTTCACACATTCATTTTGCTGTGCATAACATGAGATAGACACAATTTATCACTTTCATCCATTCTAATACCCACTTATGCCTGCCTCCAAAATGAAGTGAAACAGTATGAAATATGAAATTCTAGTAAGAATTTCCTGAAGTTAACACACCCCCAAACTTGAACTTTTGCTCGTCCTCGAGTAAACTCTCACCATCTAGCCTAATGCTCATGCATGACCCTCTTCTCTTAAGCACTCATGTCACCAAATATACATGACTGTTTGGTTTATCAAAGGAAACTAACTCCCTAGTCATTTTCAGCTAAATGGATGTTCAACAAGAGTTACCCAACACTCATCCTTCATTCATCAAGACCAGTAACAATACTTCAGCATGTATAATTTGGAATCATTAGCTAGACCTAATCCATCGCATTCCCTTCCTTTTTACTTGAATTTAATTCACACACTTTCAGTGTCCCAGGAACTTCAAGGTTGCATGGAATTGTTCATTGTTAACGCTTTAAGATAACACAAAGCTCAGTTTTAGGTAATGTAAAGGGAATAAGCTGCAGCCCAATCAACCACAGTTATGTGCACAAGAAAACACTCACAGCTATATGTGTTTACTCCTCACTCTTAGGGTTAATTTCACTCAGTACCACTTATAGCAGGTCCTGCCATAGGCTTGTAGAAATTCTACTATCTCCACCACCTGTACACCTAGATTTATGAATCAAGGGGGCCTTTACCAGGGTTGTAATGTTGGAAAGGTCTAATGGAAGAGGCTAATGAAATCAGTGCCATGCATGATGAAGCGTAAATAATGACATCTCTCTCCCTCTTCTTCTCTTTTCCTTTCTCTCTTGTTTGTTTTGTTTTTCTTTTCCTTTCCTTCTTCTTTTTCTTTCTTCTTCTTTCTTTCTTTTCTTCTCTTGTTTTTTTTTTTTTGTTTTTCTTTTCCTTTCCTTCTTCTTTTTCTTTCTTCTTCTTTCTTTCTTTTCTTCTCTTGTTTTTTTTTTTTTTAACTCAACATTTATTGAAAAGAAAGAAGATAGAAAATCAAATGCTAACTCCCTGCTTTTCTAAGTATCATTCAATTACCTAGCAACATCATGCATGACTTGTAAAATGTCAGACTTTAAAAGAAAGAAAAGGTGAATGGCTCAAAGGGGATTATCAACGGATGAACGTGAAAGGTTTGTGTTTGGGTTCATGGGTTTATAAATGAATGCCCCTATCATTTTCACTAATCCACATGCATCTGTGATTTTGAAAAAGAATTTAAACAAGTTCTAGAGGTACACTGGCATAAATGGCATAAACACTCTAATGAATAAACTTCAGGCTCAAAACCCTTCCGACAGAGGTTTCTCCTCTCTTGTGCACAACCCCCATGGTTAATTCAACTTTAGCTTATTTCGAATACATTAACTTAACTGATCTATATGCTAACACTCTGCGCCATAACCACAGCCACTTCCATACAATTCACTCAAAAACATATAGTTCTGTGACAAAGAAAAGAAAATGCTTTCGAAGTGTATGAATCGCTCATATCTTCCCAGGAATTCAACTACAATTTCAAAGGTCTAGCCATGAAAACAATTTATACATGTCATGTGTAAACCAAAAACCAAGCAGTCATGAATATCCAGTATTTGGTTCAACTCAGCTATCTAGTGCAATTCCCAGACATTTAGCTCAAAGAAATGGCGTAAAGTAGGTTTAAACAAGTGCATGCAAACATAAAAACACCCCCAAACTTGAGGGAGACAGTGTCCCCACTGTCCTAAGACACATTGTGTCACAAAGAGCACCTGTAAAGAAAGGAGCGTACAGCCAGGCAGAAATATAACAATGAACACCAGGGTTAGCTAAATCATAATATCCAATAGCATATGAAACCACTGATGTCAGGCAGTAAAACAACAATAACCCATAACATCTGAAAGCTCAACTGTTACCACAATACTGAAATAAAGTTTGAAATAAACCATAAAAACCATAAAAACTGAAAAACAGCAGTAACAATGGTGAACAGTACTAGGCTAGTCCTCGCCATCACCATCACTGGCCCCCTCCCCATCATCATCTCCACCAGCAGCACCGCCCTCCGCGTCATCGTCATCGTCACCGGCCTGAGCTGCCGCAGGTACATGAGCAGCGAATAACTCCTCGAGCCTGGTCAGGCGGACACCGTGATCCTGGAGATAAGTGAGGCACTGGGCAGCAGTGGATTCGGTGCGCTGAATCGCCGCAAAAATCACGTCCAGAGTGACGGTAGACTCGGAGGGGGCAGGGGCACCGGATGGTTCGCCCTGCTCCTGGGGGAATGGACTATCAGGGGGCGGATAAGAGGGTCCTCCCTGCTGAAAGAACGGGTCAGTCGCTGTACGCTGGGAGGCTGGAACCTGCTCGTCCGGTCGTGGCTTGATACTCAGGTAGTTGAAAGTCTTCAGAGGCTTGAACATAACATCGGAAGCCACCGCAGCGACACCCACCGACGTGCAGAAAGAGGAGATGAGATGTGGCAGTATCAGGGCGACCGAATGATCTCGGGCATGGTCGCGAAGGGTCTGATAGATCAGGGCGCCGAGATCAACAGGCTCCTTCTTCATGAGAAGGTAGATAAGGAGAGCCTGGTCTCTAGAGAGGCGACTCCTCTGCGACGATGGCCAGAAGTAGTCCTTGCCGAAATGCAGCCACACCCGAGCCTCCACTGATAATTGAGCCCGAGGTAAATGCTTCTGCGCCCCTCCACGAGTCTGCCACGCTACTCGGTGGTTGTACACGAGCAGCTCTGAAATCGCATCATCCGGGATGTCATCCTCACTATCCAGTAATTGCCGGTACCGGCACTCCTCAACAGCGGGGAGTGCTGTAAACTGCCGGAAGCTCTCCAAAGTAAAGTCCACCGCGACTCCACGCATAGTAAATCGCCAAATGGGATGCACACAGGCATGAGCGTAAAAATCCTGGACAATCTGCAGGTTTCCTTCAACTTTAGGATCCATAAGCTTCTGCAGGTGATAAGTACGTGTGGCGAGGTAATAAAACTCGTACGATACATTGAACGGGAATTCCCGTTCCTGCAGCAAAGGGCGGGTGACAATCTTGGTCTTGGCCTCAGCAACTGCCCGGGGACCGGAGCGATCAGCAACGCGCTTAGCCGGCATATTCGCTATGAGAGAAACAGTGGAAAGCCAAAAACAATTGAAGACTCAAACATGCACTAAACATGGGCACCAGTATCAGAGAATGCAATAATGACTTCCCCCAAACTTATGACCTGACAGTCGCAACTCTGCTCAATAAGAGTCTAAACCTCAACCTCACTAACTCATACATCACTGAATCAATCTCAAAAGAATGCCTAAGGTCACTATAATGTCAACACAATGTCATTACACAGGCATGTCAAAACAAGCAGGAAGATGTGACTATCACAACACGGGCTCACTAAAAACTGATAGTGAATGTTCACAGAGGCAGATTTCATGTTGTGCAGGTTAAACAAGACAAATATTACAGAAACACAAAATGCAATTCCAGGTGCACATGAGCATGCAACAGAACAACTTGCACATAGCTTACAAGTTTCAAAACCCAGTCAGTGTGTGCACAGGGCAAACATGTACAATTCACTTTATAAAATCACAGCAGACGTTTAATGCAGACAGTACATATTTACTCAACAAGGGCACCCACACAACCCTGCATAATATGCATATTTTTGAAATAGATTAGGAAACCTTTTGCCGTACAATGAAGGCATGGTAGCCCTAACAAACAATTCAAGACCAGACATAACACAAGGTATACCAGGACATAGCAATATATTTAGACAGCTTGAAATCAACAATTTAAACATCCCAGATTCTATTCATGAGAAACAAGAGGAGTTCACACATTGAACAAGCAGTCATATGGACAGAGTGGTTATGTCTCAAAACAGGGGAATGATAAACCAGGGAATGCAGAATGAATTGAAGGCTCATTTTCTATTCATATGACCACAGACTGCCCTAAATCCTAGACATTTCCCTAGAAACCTATCAATTTCAACAGAATGGCGACTGTGAAGACTAAATTCCCAATTTAAAACTGCCCTAACGACCCCAAAATGCAAGTACAGAGCAAGTTAAAGACTTCGTACCTCAGATGTAGAGTAAATTGCTCGATGAGAGGAGGAATCAAAAGGGGAGTACTCCCTTTTTTTGGAGCCTAGGGCGTCGGTCACAGGGGTGAGAAATAGAGATTGCGAAGAAGACAGCACCAACGATTCGCGTATCAGCAAAGGAGGAAGAAGAGGGGAAGGAGTAGAGACGAAGAGGGGAAAAGGAGGAAACCAGGGAGGAAGAAGAAATTGAAGGGAAAGGAATGGGGGAAAGGGGTCGATTGTGAGGGAGGAGGGATTTGGGGGTTGGGTCGGCGGCTGTGAGGGGCAAAGAATGAGAGGAGAGGTGCGTGGCAGGGTTTTTTAAAAACCCTGCTGTCGCGCTTGGGCCGCGGCCCAAGCTGTCGTGGGCCGCGGCCCAAAACTCTCTGAGGCTTGAATGTGGTCCTTGGGCCGCGGCCCATGAATTGCTGGGCCGCGGCCCAAAACTGTCTGAGCATTTCCTGGCACCTTGGGCCGCGGCCCAAGTTTGGTGGGCCGCGGCCCAAAACTCTCTGACCTCTACATTGGATCCCTGGGCCGCGGCCCAAGTATGGTGGGCCGCGGCCCAAAACTCTCTGACCACTCATTAGGATTCATGGGCCGCGACCCAAGGATTTTGGGCCGCGGCCCAGAAGTTTTTGAGCAGTGATTTTTAGCTCTGGGCATTGGTGGGCCGCGGCCCACCTACTCTGGGCCGCGGCCCAGAGTCTTTTGAGCCTATCAATTCTCCAGTTCTGGGCATTTAGGGACTTTTCAGTTTCTACAAAGGCATGTATTCCACTATAATCATCATTGACACAAAGCATACAAAACCATTGACTATTAAAGTAAGAGTTTCACAATCAACATCGTCCAACCACACATTCCTTTGATTAACATTTCCTCCTAAACCAGGATTTTCTAGGTATGATCAGCAAATCAGCAAATTGAAGCCAACTATCATGCATAATGCTTCTCTAACAGGCATTTCAGATTTCATATCTTATTCCTAGCATCAGAAGACACAAGAATGCATAAGAGTTTGAAAACTTCCCTGGAATATGCATATCCCATCAAGATGCCACCCCATTTTGCCTAGCCATCTTCTCGGTCTCTACAACCTTCAGTTTGACCTCCCTTTCTCCCTACACAAAGTAAAAGACCAAACATAAACCTACAAAATTATGCTAAAATCAAAGAAAGTAAAAAGATTAAGTTCAGAACTTGGGTTGCCTCCCAAGAAACGCTTAGTTTATAGTCCTTAGCCTGACTTTTCACTTTGGTCACTCCTCATTGGATAAGTAAGTGGTGGACACCAGCCTATCCACATCTCCTCCCCAATAATGCTTCAACCTTTGACCATTAGCCTTAAATCTCTCACCCTTATCATTCTCCAGCTCCACATCACCATATTTTGATGCCTGAATCACCTTAAAAGGCCCAGACCACCGAGATTTAAGCTTCCCAGGAAAGAGCCTCAGCTTGGAATTATAAAGGAGAACAGTTTGTCCCGGTTCAAAGCTCTTGGGACTGATTTTTCTATCATGATCCCTCTTTGTCTTCTCTTTATAAATTCGTGAACTTTCATAGGCATTTAAGCGGATTTCCTCTAACTCATTGAGTTGGAGAAGCCTCTTTTCCCCCACAGCTTGTGGATCAAAATTTAGCTTCTTGATGGCCCAATATGCTCCATGTTCCAATTCCACAGGTAGATGGCAAGCTTTTCCAAACACTAATCGATATGGAGACATACCAATAGGTGTTTTGTAAGCTGTTCGATAAGCCCACAATGCATCATCAAGCTTGGAAGACCAATCTTTCCTCGTAGTGTTCACCATCTTCTCAAGAATACTCTTGATTTCTCGGTTGGAAATCTCAGCTTGGCCATTTGTTTGGGGATGGTAGGGCAATGCTACTTTGTGCCTCACTCCATATTTCTTCATGAGAGCCTGAAATTGATGATTGCAGAAGTGTGATCCACCATCACTGATAATTGCTCTTGGTGTGCCAAACCTTGTGAAAATGTGCTTCTTGAGGAACTTCAATACCGTCTTGGCATCATTAGTCACACATGCCATAGCTTCCACCCATTTTGATACATAGTCCACACCCACTAAAATGTGTTCATTGTTGAAGGATTTAGGGAATGGACCCATGAAATCAATCCCCCATACATCGAAAAGCTCAACTTCTAACATATTATTCAGTGGCATCTCATTCCTTCTTGATATGTTCCCCACTCTTTGGCACCGATCACATTGGAGGGCAAAGGCATAAGCATCCTTGAACAATGAAGGCCAATAAAAACCACTTTGAATCACTTTGGCAGCGGTTTTCTCTCCTCCAAAATGACCACCATACTCAGATGCATGACAACAATGCAGAATGCATTCTTGCTCATTTTCCGGCACACATCGTCGAATGAGTTGATCGGGGCACCTCTTAAATAAGTAAGGCTCATCCCAAAAGTACTTTTTCACCTCGTGCAAAAACTTACGCTTTTGATGAGCATTGAACTCCGGAGGTAACACTCCACAAACCAAATAGTTGACGAAATCAGCAAACCATGGTGTAGATGAGTGATCAACAAAGAACAGCCGTTCATCAGGAAATGATGCTTGGATCATGTCAGAATCATCAAGTTGAGGATCAGTGCTTAGCCTCGATAAGTGGTCGGCCACTTGATTCTCTGTTCCTTTTCTGTCAATTATGTTCAGGTCAAACTCTTGAAGTAGAAGCACCCAGCGAATGAGTCGGGCTTTAGAGTCCTTCTTGGTGAGTAGGTACTTGAGAGCTGAATGATCGGTGTACACAGTGACCTTAGTACCGACTATGTATGGTCTGAACTTCTCACATGCATACACTACGGCAAGCAACTCTTTTTCAGTGGTAGTGTAATTGAGTTGAGCACCATCAAGAGTTTTACTCGCATAGTAGATAGGGTGGAAGAGTTTTTCTGCTTTTTGCCCCAAAACAGCACCAACAGCATAATCACTTGCATCGGCCATAATAATGAAAGGTAAAACCCAATCTGGAGCCACTAAGATAGGAGCTGAAATGAGACGCTTCTTTAGTTCTTCAAAAGCATTTAAGCACGCATCATCAAACTTGAATTCTACATCTTTTTCCAGAAGCTTAGAAAGGGGCTTGGCAATTTTGGAGAAATCCTTGATAAACCGCCGATAGAACCCGGCATGTCCAAGAAAACTTCGGATACCCTTAGTATTAATGGGTGGTGGTAATTGCTCAATAATAGCAATTTTAGCTCGATCAACCTCCAACCCGTGCTTAGACACTCTGTGGCCAAGTACAATGCCTTCTTGCACCATGAAGTGGCATTTTTCCCAATTGAGAATTAGGTTTGCTTCTTCACACCTTGTAAGCACAGCATCTAAATTCTCCAAACAAGAGTCAAAAGATGAACCAAAGACAGAAAAATCATCCATGAATACCTCAATTGTTTTCTCAATCATATCAGCAAAAATGGACATCATACACCGTTGAAAAGTGGCTGGTGCATTGCATAGTCCAAAGGGCATTCTTCTGAAAGCAAAAGTGCCATATGGACAAGTGAAGGTGGTCTTCTCTTGATCCTCTGGGGCTATGGCAATTTGGTTGTACCCGGAATATCCATCAAGGAAATAAAAGAATTCCTGCCCGGCTAATTTGTCCAACATTTGATCGATGAATGGCAAAGGGAAATGATCTTTTCTTGTAGCTGTGTTAAGCTTCCGATAATCCATACACACCCGCCAACCAGTCACCGTGCGAGTAGGAATTAGTTCATTTTGGGTGTTAGCCACTACAGTCATGCCACCCTTCTTAGGGACACATTGAACTGGGCTCACCCATGAACTATCAGAGATAGGATACACAATTCCAGCGGAAAGCCACTTAAGTATTTCTTTCTTGACCACTTCCTTCATGATTGGATTCAATCGCCTTTGATGCTCAATAGAAGTTTTATGATCATCTTCGAGCAAGATTTTGTGCATACACATAGAAGGGCTAATTCCCTTAATGTCAGCTATGGTCCAGCCTATAGCTTTCTTGTGGTCTTTTAAAACCCGTAGGAGCTTTTCCTCTTACAGATTTGAAAGACCAGAGGAGACAATCACCGGTAATGTATCGGCCTCTCCTAAGTAGACATACTTAAGATGAGATGGTAACGGCTTCAACTCAAGAGATGGTGGAACTTCAATAGATGGCTTCAAAGGAGTGCTCAATGCCTCAGCCACCTCAAGTGGCTCAAAATTCCTTTGTCTTGAATGAGGGAATGCCTCCATACGAAAAAGGTTTTCAAGAGCTTCCTCATCAAATTCATCCAAGCTTTTCTCTCCAATTAGAAATGCCTCTAAAGGATCTTTGATCATAGGAGCATAGGCTTCTTGAGGAATGAGGGAGTCAAAGATATCCACAAATGAGCATTGATCTGAATCATCATGGAACTTCAAGGCTTTTGGCATGTTAAAGACCACTTTTTCGTCGTCTACCCTCAAAGTAATTTCACCCTTTTCCACATCAATAAGAGTCCTTGCTGTAGCTAAAAATGGACGGCCCAAAATGAGTGGGATCTTCCAATCAACTTCACAATCAAGCACCACAAAATCTGCTGGGAAGATAAACTTATCTACCTTTACTAAAACATCTTCAATGATTCCTCTAGGTTTGGAAATACTCCGGTCAGCAAATAGAAGAGTAACAGTGGTAGGCCTTGGTTCTCCTAGCCCCAATTGGTTAAAAACAGCCAAGGGCATCAAATTTATGCTAGCACCCAAGTCACATAGAGCTTTACCGTTGAAGTTTGTACCAATGTTGCACGGAATATAGAAACTACCCGGATCTTTCAACTTGGTAGGTAACTTCCTCTGGATCACAGCACTACATTCCTCAGTTAAAGCAACTGTTTCAAATTCATTGAATCGCCTCTTCTTGGATAACACATCCTTAAGGAATTTGGCATATTTAGGCATACCCTCTAACGCTTCAGCAAAAGGAATGTTGACATGTAATTGTTTAAACATATTTACAAACCTTTTGAATTGTGCGTCTTCCTCCTTCTTTTTGAATCTTTGAGGGAATGGTAAGGGAGGCATGACAGTGGAGGTGCTGGGTTTGCTCTTCTTTTCAATATTCAGCTCTTGTTCCCGCTTTTTACTCTTTCCAACATCATCCAAACCGCCCTCAGTGTGCTTTCTCTTCTTAGATTCCTCATCTTCCACAGCAATTTCTGGAGTTATCACTTCCTCCTCGTCAACTTCAATGTCCACTTGCCCATCTTGCTTTGGTTCCGGTGTGCTTGAGCTAGACATGTTCGGGAGCACCTTGCCATTTCTCAAATGAATGGCCTTACATTCTTCTTTTCCACCCCTCTTTGGGTTAGGGATGGTATCACTTGGGAGACCGTTTCGAGCCAGGGCATTTACCTGTATAGCTAGTTGCCCCACTTGAACTTCAAGGTTCTTAATAGCCGATTCATGAAGAGAAAAGGTGGCCTTACTCTCACCCCTTGAAGATTCCACTTCGGTTAAGATTCGGGACAACATTTTGTCCGTCTTTGATTCTTCTTCTTTCATAGGAGCTTGCCTTGCTTGCATTGGAAAACCTGGTGGAGGGACCGGCTTGGTGCCAGAAGTAGACTCATGAGGAGGATTCAAAGTGTTACCTTGACTCCAAGAAAAGTTGGGATGAGCTCTCCAAGCATGATTGTAAGTTTGTGAGTATGGATTACCTTGTGGAGGTTGGAATTTGCCCATATAATTGACTGATTCAGTGTCCATGTAGAGAGGGCAATTGTCCGGCATGTGGACATCATTGCATTGCTCACATACAATCGGAGTGGATTGAACAGAATGCACACCACGGGGATGGCCCTTGTTTATTTGAGACTCTAAGACATCAAAACGTTTGTTCAAAGCAGACAAAATAGTGGCAATTTGTGATGAAGAGTCCTCTTTTGTGGTGAGTAGGGCTGGGGTAGTTGGAGTTCTCCTGTCATTTCCTTGGGTGTTATTTGCAGATAATTGGTCCAAAAGTCTGAAAACTTCATTAACCGGAACATTCCGGTAACCTCCATTAGTCATAGAGTCCACCATGGCCTTAGATTGAGGATTCAATCTTGTGCAGAAAATCTGGATTACTACCCACTTGTCCACCCCATGATTGGGGCATTGTTTCATTAGCATCTTGTATCTTTCCCATGCGGCATATAAATGCTCATCCGGTTGTTGTCTAAAACTTAGAAACTCATCTCTTGCTTCCACTGATTTATCATCGGAGAAAAATCGAGCTCTGAATTTAGCTTCAAGATCAGCCCAAGATGTTATGGATCCTTCCGGGAGATTGTTAAACCAATCTCTAGCCTTCCCTTGAAGAGAGAGAGGGAATAACCGCAACCGCAGTATATCTTGAGGAACACCATTCTGCTTAAAAGAGTCACACACTTCTAAAAAATACATCAAATGCTTGTTGGCGTCTTCATTATAAAGGCCATGGTATAACCCGTGCATTTGCAACATCGTTATCATCACCGGTTTAATCTCAAAAGTGTGGGCTTGCATCTCCGGCATTCGAATGCATGATTGAGTTCCTCTCATGTTTCTGCTGGCAAAATCATTGACCGTGGCTCTATCATATTCATCCGCCATTGCTTCAGCTTCAGTTTCAGCCCCAAACTCAGATTCTGCTGTTGTTTCTGTACTAGATTCAGATTCTGCTGCTGATTCTGATTCCTCCTCAACGCGCTGTATTCCGTCCAGCACCACAATCAGTTCGTTTCCTTGCAAATGTTGCATGAACTGGTCTGATACCTGCGAAAAGGACAAGACAGCAAGTATCAACCTACACCAGTGAAATTGAATTCAGAAAACACTGACAGATAACTTATAATGCGGAACTAAAGAATCAAGCGAAATCTACTAACATAAAACTAAGGTCAACTTAAATATTTGTTAAACCAATCCCCGGCAACGGCGCCAAAAACTTGTTCGCTACCGCAAGTGCACGGATCGCGTTAAGTAATAAAGTGATAAATAAAGATCGTCCCACGAGGATTTGAATAACAACTAGTCGAACAATAGCTTTACGTGTTTGATCAAGTTGACTCGGATAAAGTATTGAGTATGAGAGACACAAATTTAAAAGACGTAATGATAATGGCTAATGAAAATACTGACAGAATGGGCTTCTTGCAAAAGTAATCAATTAAAGTGACTCTAGGATTGCTCTCTCCTTTTGTATATCATGAACTCAATCTACTTCCTCATAATCATTCCTACTTATGGGATCTATATGTGTCAGTCTAAGGATCGATAATCATTGGGTAAGCTCTCTCGAGTCATGGCCAACATATATTCTCCACTTAAATGCACAATCTCTTGCTGCATTTAAAGGAGAATATCCATTAATCAGCTCCACCTTACTTTGACAATGCTAGGTTAATGACTCTATCTCTAGGTTATTAACAAACCCTACATTTAATTAGTTAAACTGTAGGTCGAGCATAACTCTACCCTCGTTCTTCAACTAGATTAACTCTCTCAAGCTTAATCCATTTGAACATGTTATTCATAGCTAGCTATTTATGAATATCAGAGAAATCAGAGCAAAGTTAACACATATATGCCATTAGATAATGAAGAGGAAGAAAACCTTGAGTTCAATCCATACAAAATTCTCGAACAATCCTAGAATAAAAGAAATTAGCTACACATGTTTACTAGCTGATTACAAATTACAAGAACTAAAGAAGTCATAACAGAAGCACAGTGGAGAAGGGATAGAATACAGAAGTATCAAGAAAATCTGAAATGAAATCTCTTCTGATCCTCGAACTCCCTTGATTCCCCTTGCTTCTAGCAATTTCCAGCTCTTCGAACCTCCTCAGCCGCCTCTGTCTTTCTTTCCAAAAGTGGGAACCCCCTTTCAAAACCCTCCATTTGCCTTTTATACCATCTCAGCTGTCAAAACGCAACTCTTCATTTTCGGGGTTGGGCCGCGGCCCATGAGTTGGTGGGCCGCGGCCCAAAAGTCTCTGACCTGAAGTTTGTGCTTGTGGGCCGCGGCCCATAAGCTTTTGTGCTCCTGCTTCCATTCTGGGCCGCGGCCCATGAGTGTGTGGGCCGCGGCCCAAAACCTTCTGTGCTCCACTGGGAATGCTGGGCCGCGGCCCAAGGTGTGGTGGGCCGCGGCCCAGAACTTTCTGTGCTGGCGTTGGCCTCCTGGGCCGCGGCCCAAGAGATGGTGGGCCGCGGCCCAACACTGTCTTTGGGCTCTCTTTGTCCTGTTTTGATTTTCCAGCTGGTCTTCCCTTCATTGGTTGTCAACTTCAACTTCCTGCCTCTCTTTTGCACTGCCTGCAGCTTCCTCTGGGTTAGTCCTGACTTAATCTGTACAAGTTCACACCAAGGACTTTCACACACGTTAGACATTCATAACAGTTAGGGAGTAATATCCTTCACACATTCATTTTGCTGTGCATAACATGAGATAGACACAATTTATCACTTTCATCCATTCTAATACCCACTTATGCCTCCAAAATGGAGTGAAACAGTATGAAATATGAAATTCTAGTAAGAATTTCCTGAAGTTAACAGTTCTCCATCGAGGAAGGCATTTTTTACATTGAGTTGGTGTAGATTCCAATCTAAATTCACTGCAATAGATAATAGAATTCTAATGGTATTCAGTTTGACTATTGGAGCAAAAGTTTCTTTTTATGTAAAACCTTATGCAACCAGTCTAGCTTTATATTTCTCAAGTGTTCCATCTGCTTTATACTTAGGAGTGAATACACATTTGCATCCAACGGCCTTTTTACCTTGAGGTAGATTTACTACATCTCATGTCTTATTTCGCTTGAAAGCCTCCATCTCTTCTAAGATAGCTTGTCACCACTCAGGTATAGCCATAGCCTTATCAATCGTGTCTGGTATCCTGATTCTATCAAGTTGAGAGACAAATGTATTGTACTTAGATAAAAGCACCTTATAAGAGACAAATTTCTCTATAGGATATATGATGCTTGATCTGGGTTGTCTAGGTTGTTTTCGTATCACAATGGGAAGATTATGATCAAAACCTTCTATTTCTCTTAGATCTGCCTCTAGTACTGACTCCTGGTGAGTGCTAATAGGCTATGGTTTATTACATCTTTTGTGTCGTCGCATGTAAGTATTACCCCACATATTTGTGTCTCCCCCTGGAATTGGCACATTATCAGAGGTATCAAGGTTATCAGGAATCTCAAAGTTGTTATCAAGAGTATCAGAGGTATCAGGAGCAGGTTATGTGTGGGTAGGTATATAAATTGTGAATGTCTGGTCATCCTTTGGTGTTTCACTTGTCTGAAATTCACCATTTCTCTCCCCCTGAATTGGAGACAAGGCATAAAAAGGTGTATTTTCAAGAAAGGTGACATCACATGTGACAAATAAACTTTTAGAGACCAGATCATAACACTTGTTCCTTTTTGAGAATGAGAATAGCCAAGGAAGACACACCTAAGGGCTCTAGGGTCAAGTTTTTTTGTGTGATGGAGATGAACGTATGATGTGCAGCCAAACACCCAGAGTGGCAGAGTGTTTTCAAGGTATGGGAGTTATAGTATTGGTGGAGAAGTTGAAGTGGCGTTTTGTAAGACAGTGATCAGCTTGGCATTCGGTTAATGAGAAATGTGACAATTAGGACAGCATCATCCTAATGATATTTAGGAACAGTACTACTAAACATAATGGCTCTGGCAGTCTCAAGAATACGGCTATTCTTTCTTTCAGCAATACCATTCTGCTGAGGTGTATTGGGACAAGTACTTTTGTGAATAATGTCATTTTCAACCAGGAAGGTAGAGAGGGCCTGATTGAAATATTCAATCCTATTATCGGTGTGCAGGATCTGGATTTGGGTTTGGAATTGAGTTTGGATCATGTAGTGGAAGTTAAAGAATGTTTGATACACCTCTGTTTTATCTTTCAACAAGTAGACCCAATTGACGTGTGTATGGTCATCAATGAATGTGATAAACCATTTTGTTTTTTATCGGTTTAGTGTGCGGGATGGTCCCTATAAGTCACTGTGAATTGTGGAAAAGGGTTTTGAGGTTTGGTATGGGATTTTTGGGAATGAAGTACGATGATGCTTAGCCTTTTCACATGAATCACAATGAAAATCAGAGGTGCTTTTATTAGAAATAAGGGATGGAAACATTTGAGACATGTAATTTAAATTAGGATGACCTAAACGTTTGTGCCATAACTCCAGGTTACTAGTGGTAGGGAAAGACACTTTATTACAAGATTTAGTTTGAGAACGATCACTTTCATCAAGGTAATAAAGACCATCAAACTCTTTCGCACTCCCAATCGTCGCCCCCATCAGCAAATCCTAACAAATATAGTAAGTAGCAAAGAAGTTAGCTTGACAATGTTCATCATTAGCCAATTTGCTTACGTGTAGTAAATTACACTTCAACTTTGGAACATGTAATACGGAGTGAAGAGTAAGTGCAGCTGAGATTTTGATGAAACCAATTCTAGTAACAACAGGTTCAGAATCATCAGCAATTCGTACAATTACACCCTTGGTGATAGGAGTATAGGATGAAAAGAGAGCCTTATTGTCAGTCATATGATATGAGGCACCTGAGTCAACAGTCCAACAATTTCCTATACATTGTTCTTTTATCACAACCAAAGCTTGAAAGAAATTACCTCTCTTGACTACTGTGGCAATAGGCTTTGTCGTAGTCTGTAATGAGGCTAGCATTTCCCTAATTTTGTGCAGAGAATCACTTTGGGATGATTCCTTGGAAGTTTTAGCCACATAACCTCTTCCTTTCCCTTTCTTCGGCTTCCAGTCAGCAGGTTTACCATGGAGATTCCAGCAAGCATCCTTAGTATACCCCTATTTCTTATAATGATCATAGAATGGGTGACCTTTAGAACCTTTTGGTTCTGTGGATTGAACAGCAAATGCTGAGGCCTCAGAAGTAGCAGCGAAATTATTCAAATTTTGAAGCATTGATTTTCATCTATCCTCTTCATTTCGCAAGAAAGTATAGACTTCACGCATAGATGGTAAGGGTTCTTAACTAAGAATTCTAGCCCCAAACATCATCATAAACCACATTAAGACCAGTAAGCAACTCATATACTCTCTCTGCTTCTTTTGCTTTGCGATCTTCTTGAGCATCTGCCCCACAATGATAAGGTTGATTTTTTAGGGCATCAAGCTCTTGCCAAAGTGAGGGATTTTCTAGATAATAATCATCGAGTGGCATGTGGTCCTATTTTAACTACCATATCTTTTTCTTGACATCAAATATGTAGGACATATTTCCCACAGGACTGTATGTTTCATGAAGAGCTTCCCAAATTTCTTGAGCTGAAGGAAGATACATAAAACTCTTCTTAATTGAGGATGACATTCATTGATTAACCAAGAGGATACCAATGCATTCTCAGACTTCCATTTTCGAAACTCCTTGGTTTCTAATGTTGAGGGCCTTTTAGATTCACCAATTATATATTCAAGTTTATCTCGCCCATCAAGAGCAAGAATCATGGATTGAGACCATTCCTAATAATTGTCACTAGTAAGTTTCTCAGAGACAAGAAGAACAGTGGAGATGTCATTAGAACCAAATCGAGGCCCAAAGGAAGAGGCATCAGAAATTGTAGACATAATGACAATTTAGTCCTTCAAATTTTCAAAATGATGGGTTGGTCTTTTAAATATCAAAAATGACAAATTGGTGCTTTGAATTTCAAAAATACCTAGTTGGTCCTTCAAATTTCAAAATGACAGATTTATACTTGATCAATTAAATAAATCTGCTTGCTCCGAGCTTTGACAACCGGAAGAGGCTGAAGATCATAGAAGCATAGCAAGGCGTGAGGGGCTTTAGTACGATGGTTGGATTTCTGGTGACGATGAGGGACTTGACCGATCGACAATAAGACGACAGCGAGATATGTGGCTGCTCATCGGAACGCTGTGCGGAGAGATCACAGTAGTGTGACGAAGGTGGACGGAAAGTGAGGAGCGGAATTCGTTCCTTCTTAGATCACCATAGATCGATGATAATGGAGGCGCCAAGGAGTCACCGGAGTGTCAGAGATCGTCGATTTTGTTTGGCCGTTTCAACGGAGATAATGCTGGTGGAGGGAGATAGTAGTTTCTTTCCCTTCTGTTCTGATATCGTGTGCCAAAGAGAAAGGGATCACCGAATCAGAGTAGGTACCTAGATGGAACAATGAGGCTCCAATCACTGGCTGAGAGGAGACGGGGATGCTAATACGCGTCAACAAAGTCTGAGACAGAAGCACCGATATTGGTTCTGACAAGAAAAGAGAACCCAATGGTGAGTATGTCAGTCTCAATTATTTTCTTCTTCAATTCTCTGATACCATGAAGAACACTGAGAGACTGAATTGAATTGTATTGAACTGAGAAGATTTACATGGTATTTATAGGAAAAAATATAGACAAAGTAAGAGTGATTAACGGGAGAGACGAAGAGATAAATTCAAAATAATTGACTGAGAGGGATATGGAAGTCAGCAATATCATGCTTGCATCGAAAGAGCTTCTGACTTTTAACATTAAGCGAGTCTGGAAATATCTATCTCTCAACATGTCATTTTTTATCCTCTTACCTTCCCTTTTGCTTTTGGGTATATGCATAAATACTCCTCTTCTACTACTCCAGTCAATGCAATACCACTTATTATTTGTACTGATCAAAATGTTCTGTCTAGTGGCGATTCATCCAAGCACATGAATGGCAAAATAGAGTCTATTATTTAAGAGACGAATGATACTACACCAATCAATGATACTCCACCCCTTATTGAGCCTTTGTCCAATGAATTGATGGAAATGCCCAATATGTTATCTAATGTTGATTCATCCAGCTCATCTCAGTCGATACATGGCAATATACATCCAATGCAGACTTAGGCTAAGGATGGTATTACTAAGCCTAAATATCCCTACATTGGGATTTTTCAAGTTGAAGATCCAACAACACTCTCTAAAAGCTCTGAGCCTCATTCTGTTCAGGATGCATTGTCATCAGTGCCGTGGAAGCTTGCGATGGAAGAGGAATTTCGAGCACTTCAGTGAAACAAAACTTGGGTTCTTGTTCCATATACTCAGCAAAAACTAGTTGACTGTCGTTGGATTTTCAAAACAAAATTTAAGGCTGATGGTTTAGTTTTAAAGCATAAGGCGAGCTCTCTAAGAGCTCCGAGTCTCGTTCTGTTCGAGATGCATTGTCATCAGTCCCGTGGAAGCTTGCGATGGAAGATGAATTTCGAGCACTTCAGCGAAATAGAACTTGGGTTCTTGTTCTATATAATCAGCAAAAACTAGTCGGCTGTCATTGGATTTTCAAAACAAAATTTAAGGCTGATGGTTCAATTTTAAAGCATAAGGCGAGGCTAGTCGCAAAAGGGTTTCAGCAGATACCAGGAGTTGATTATAATGAAACCTTCAGTCCGGTGATTAAGACAACCATAATTCGCATTGTTCTAGTGATTGCCATCACCTTCAACTGGCCAATACGACAGCTTGATGTGAATAACACCTTCTTGAATAGGTTCTTGAGAGAAGAGGTATATATGAAGCAACCAGAAGGTTTTGTTGATTCTAACCATCCTAATCATGTCTGTAAGTTAATCAAAGATATCTATGATTTGAAAGAAGCTCCAAGAGCTTGGTTTGATTATTTGCGATTAACTTTATTGAGCCGGGGTTTTCAAAATGCTAGAAGTGATGTTTCATTGTTTATGCTTCGTACACATAATCTGGATGTGTTTATCTTGTTATATGTTAATGATGTATTAGTGACTGGAAATAACATTTCATATGTTCAGAACTTTGTCAAAAAGTTAAATATGACATTTTCACTAAAAGATTTAGGACCACTATTATTTCCTGGGCTTAGAAGTCAATCAAGACAATAGTGGAATCTACCTTAATCAAGCTAAATATATACTTGATCTATTGAAAGTATTTAGGATGGATGATAGTGTCCCTATCTCTACACCTATGGTAACTGGTCAGCAGATATCAGTCAAGGATGGAGAAATTATGTTGAACCAATAAAATATAAATGAGTTATAGGGTCTCTAAAATATCTCACAACCACTCGGCCAGATATTGCTTATGCTATTAATAAACTCAGTCAATATCTTTCACAACCAAGGACTGTTCATTTTCAAGCTGTAAAACGTATTTTTAGGTACTTAAAAAGGAACATATAGTCTTGGATTATACATTAAACCAATTAGATATCCTCAGTTAGCTGGGTATACTAATGCTGATTGGGCCATTGCTATTGATAATAGAAAATCTATAGGTCTTGGTAATACTCTTGTGTCTTGGTCATCTAGAAAATAGAAAGTGGTCTCTAGATCAAGTGCTAAATCTAAGCATAGGTGGTACAGAAACTAATCTCAAATGTGTTTATTCAAATTCTGAATGCATTACAATGAAAATATACACCTATTTATACTAATAATTCATGCATTAAAATAAGAAAAATAACCCTAGGTTTCAACGTCGGTGTACCTCACCAACTCCTTCAGCCACCTACCCAAGCCGTCAGCCACTATTCAATAGTCATGCCTTACGTCATGCTCTGTTTCGTTTCTGTTTCAATAGGTCTCTATCCGATGGTTCTGCAGAAATTAGTTGGTTGCAATCCTTATTGACTGAGCTTGGTTTGTTTTTAAGAAAATCATCTGTGATGTGGTGAAGAAATAAGGCTTTGTCGGCTTCGTGCCTTGGTAACCTCTTCAAAAATAACCAATGATTGCAATATAGGGTGCAATCCCGGATCGTCTCTCAAAGAGCCTTTTATTAATTACCTAGGAACTAAGTGCAATGATTGACATGAAATGAGTTAAAAATGGTTTTTAAGTTTTTATCTAACAACTAAATTGCAATTAAACTAAAATGCTTTTAAAACTAATATTTTTGGATTTTTGGAATAAAACTTATATGGAATGGAATGGGTTAGAAATGCAAATGATGAAGATGCTCTTGGAAATAGTTTTCAATGACTATTCTTGCTCAATTAAGATATTTGGGGAGTTAATTCACTAAGCTTCTAATATACCAAACCTCAATTACCATTGAGTCTAGCATCACAAGAGAGGAACCCCTACCCTTGAAATGCTATTAAGCCCTCTTAGTGTAATGAGTTTCTCTAAGTTTTCTAATATATCAAACCCCTATTACCATTGAGTCTAATGCTTAAACTCATGAACCCATTTATTTAAGCATTATTAAAACCCCTTAGAGAGTGACTATGGAATAAACAATGCATTTAGGTTCAACTACAATTCCAATTCAATCAAACTATCCAACAATACCATGTTAAATAGATAGAAAGCAAAGAATCATAGGAAACATATATATAACCATATATATTGATGAGTACAAATCCTCATTACAAATTCCAAATCACAACAACTCAATCCATAGAATAAAAAATAACTAAAATTATAGTCTCAATATATAAATGAATTCTTAAACCTAAGAAATCAAAAATACAATGAGCTATAGATAAAATAAACTCCCCTTTGAAGCACATATGAGCTCAAGTCATCTCCAATTCATCCCTAAAAGCACAAAATTGCCTAGCCAATCATGAGAATAATTTCAAGAAATATAATCCCATTCTGATTCAAACACCCAGCCATATTAAAATCACATTAAATTGATAAATCCACACTGAATCAAATAAGCATTGGGGCTGATATTAGACTCAGAACAGGGGAATTGGCACAGTTGAAATTAAAGCCAGACACGTCAGAGCAAGCCACGGCTGGGATGAGTTCAGAAACAGAGGGAGTCACAACCTGGAAAATGATGAAAGGTGAAGTCGATGATGGTGGACGATGGTGGTGCGGTTGTGTTATCTTCTTCGCTGCAGCACCGTCTTCTCACTCCCAGCTGTGTCGGCCGAGCACCCTCTTCCAACTCCCAGCTCTCTCAGTTCTGTCTCTCTGGTCGCCGGCGACAAGGAAGAAAGGAAGGGAATGATGGTCTTCGGCGTTGGTTCTCTGGTTCGACTATGATGATCTGCGATGGATCCTCTTGCGGCGTTGTTCCTTCCTTTATTATATCACTCTCAACTGCTGGATTCCCTCTCAGTCGGGTCTGTGTGTTTCCATTTCCCATGTCCAACAGCTCCGGGTCCAAATTATCGGATCCCTTGGTCAAAACGATGTGTTTTGACCAAGGGACCAAATTGAGAACTTTGAAAACTTTCGTTGAGGGACTACAGTGAACATTTTGGAAACGTTTTAGGGCTGAACCAAATTTCTCAAACTTCTGGGTATTTTTCTGTAATTTCGCCTAATCCCTTTCTCTCACTCACTTGTAATTTCCAGCAATTTTAGGGATTTTTCTATAATTTTTGCCAAATCTGGAAATATTAATTCTGACCCTGCAAAATCTCAAACTTTCTTCCAAAACACCTACAATGCAAAATTAAGCACAAGGTAGCATCAAAAATTCAAGAGATCATTTGTATGAATAATTAAACAATTATGACTATTTTGCCCTTATTTACAATTTATTCAATACAAATGCCCCTAATTAAAATTAGTGTTTAATCATGTAATAATGTCCAGTAAAATGCATTAAAATCCCAAATTTATCATGGAAAATTCATATAAAAATATAGTTCAATCATGTGGTGTGATAACATGAGTGCAAGGGCCTTGGCTACAAATCCTGTGCCACATATCAGAAGTAAACATATAGAAATTGATGTCCATTTCATTAGAGATCTAGTTCTATTCTGGTCAAATTGATCTAAGACAGATTCCTTCTAAAAGTTAAGCTGCAGATTGTTTCACAAAACCTCTGACACAACCAATTTCGATAGTTCAGAAGCAAATTCGGTCTGTTCATCAATTCCGTTCTCTTTACTCTTTTTTCGTAGACAGATATCTAATTTTGATACTTGATAATTATAGATTTTTAACTGTATTGAAGATTTGCCTCTTTATTATTGCTCGCTACTTGTATCTCACCTTTGGTGAAGGTTCTTGCCGTACTGGTAATATTTCCCCTCTGTATAGAATATTGTGTATGTTTCTAATGCGGGTCACAGTTGATCTATTGAGTAGAAAACTAAAGTTCTTGTTTATAGTCCAGAATTTAGGGGGGAAATAAAAAAATATAAAAAACTGAACAATTCTCTACTAATGCCACCCAAAAAAATAATATATAGATTGGCAAAGTTAAGCTTCGTGATTCACACATAAAATTTGTTAATTTGATTTTTGAAATTATATTATCATATAAAAATAAGATAAAAATATAATTATATAAGTTTTTATGCTCATATTAACATTGTTAAGATGGGTGAATTTTCATAAATTATATAATTTATGTTGAGGAGTACACTAATCTAAATAATTTATACAAGTAAAAATATATAAATTAACATATAAGGGTAAAATAGTAAATTATTTATTATCTCCTCTCCCATTCCCTCTTGAATCAAACAAAGGATTATTAAAAATCTTTCTTCTTCCTTCCCCTCCAGCCAAACCAAATAAGATGATCGCCTATCTTTTCCTTCCATCCCCTCCCCTCCATCCCCTCCCCTTCCATCCCCTTTCTTCAAACCAAACAAAAACTTAGAGTACTCCTAACTCATTGTGGACTTTAGACTAACCTCTGTCATGGCAATAGAATTGAGGTTAAAGCCTCCTAACAAATGCACTCCCCATAATTTGAACTAAACCAATGTCATCCCCTTGCAGTGCAAGACCACTATCTCAACCAAAGCTTGTGGTATCATTTTGTTTCTCAAAAAATTGTAAAGAGACATGGAATAACTTAATTATCACCGTATATCAATAAAGAATGGGGTCTGAAATGTGTGGAAAGAGTATTAACTCCTGTCCGACCAGACAACATGAATCAATCATCCTTAAAATGTGAAGGATTTAAAAATTAAGGATGCTTGCTGGTCCCATGAGTGCATTGTGTACAAAATCAAACTCCGAGCATGTGCTGATGAACTTGCATCTTTAATTATTCCCTAGGTGTCCATGACGTGATGAGATTAACTTCACATCTTTATCCAAACCCAATCAGAAACCAAAATCTCTTGAACCTCGTTAGCCTAAAAAATTTGGATCATTAATGACGTGAGACAACTATCATGGGCTCAGTTGCGAGCACCTACGAATGCCATGTGCTGTACAAGGTCCAACACTCGGTTGCTGCAAAATAAACCATCAACAATAATGATTAGATGATAAGAGAGAGGTTTTTCTTCTTTTTTATTTTTTTGGGGATGTACCAGAAAGAAAAAGGTTCTGATATCAAATACAAAAGCCTATTTTTTATCCAAAAGAGAATGTCATTATAAATTCCAAAATATTTGCGTATAGCTGGCTAATTTCAAGGGTAACATTGTTCAGCAGAAGTGGCTTGGAGACCACACAGGTTAAGCTTACAAGTTTGAACTACCTCTTGCATGGGGTCATCTTGATACGAGATGCTATCACATCAGGTAGAAATAAGAGATATGGTATTTTGTGTAATTCGGTATGTTCTGTGATAAAGGCTATATGGGCTAATGGGAGGAAGTTCTGAGTATGATCTCATTCCAACATCACTCTTCCAACTACCAAGGTCCTGATAGAGATGCTACCTCCAGTCCTAAATAGAAGACCTCGATCGTAGTGGAATTTACATTACAAACGAGGTCTTGCAAAGTACCGGAGGTAGTATTATACACTCTTCCAAGGATCAAACATCAAATTATTGAGGCTTGGACAAAACTCATCCTCTAATGCACTAATACAAAAAAAAATGGAGTACTAGATTAATAGTTACACACTTTTGTGGACTAAAACCGAGGTTTTGTCTTCTGGCAAAAAGAGAAACCCGAGGTTTTGTCTTTTAACAAACTCAAAATGCTTGAGCTTGTGTAGAGAAGTTCACATGCAAATACCAGGTCATTCTCAAGTTCAAGAGACCAATACCTGTATCCCCACTCGTTGTCATACCAAGAAACAAGCTTCATTAAAGATGCATTAAGACCAATCCCAGCCTTAGCATCAAAAATACTTGACCTGTCCAAATCAGAATGAATCATTTAGAATAAGACATTCATCCAAGAAACGAAGATACACAAAATATACACAACTCTTGTAATTATTTGACTGAAAATGAAGGGTTCTGGGTTTTAATTTAGCAAAAGAAAAATCTGATCTAAGCACTTCTTGGAGCTATGTTTATACAAAAGTTTTGAAGTTCTTGTTTTATGATGTCTCAATTTGAACCTGGGAATGAATTCTTCCCCCATTTTATAACAAAAGACCACATCTCAGCATGTATATTTGAGAAAGACAAAACCATTTATATTCAAGATGACAGTAATGGTTTTTTTGGCCAAAAAGAAGTACAAGTCCAGCAAAAGAGACTTTTACCTTGAATCACCAACAAAGTCATTAGAGACAACATCCTCATCTGTGTATCCAAGAATGCCTTTAAGTGGTCCCTCTGAGGCAGACCTTCATTTTGGTAGTAATAGAACAATAGATACAAAAAGATGCACAGGATTAGAAGATAACACTCTCAAATGAAAATTCATGTGGAAAAACAAACACCAAGAGGCACTAGACATACTTTATTGTCGCTTTGACATCTTCATAGGAAGCATTCTTTTGAAGTCGACAGGTTAGGTCCACAACGGAAACATTGGGTGTAGGCACACGGAATGCCATTCCTGTAAGCTTTCCATTAAGCTCTGGAAGAACTTTCCCAACAGCCTAAGATTTCATAAACAACCAGGAATTATGTTTTGAAAAGCTTACATCTCTTCTAGGTTATCCAGCATTTTACCTTAGCAGCACCAGTTGAACTGGGAATTATGTTTTGACCAGCTCCTCGTCCTCCTCTCCAATCCTTCATCGAAGGGCCATCGACAGTCTTCTGTGTTGCTGAATAATGAAAAACACAATCATGTCATGGATTCGATGCCACAAATCAACATATCAAATGAGTACAAGAGCCAGTAATAGGCAATGTGTAGTTAAGAGAGACCTGTTGTTGCATGGACAGTTGTCATCAAACCTTCAACTATACCAAACTCCTCATGAACCACCTGAAAATATAAAATTTAGTAAGAATCAGATGCTTTCACCCTTTCACACAAGCTACCAATACAAGGAAGGATACAATGACTCCAAAGATTCTTATATAGTCATTGAAGTTCCCTAAGACTTTTGAAACCTCAAATTCACTCTAACTGGTTTCTATGACTGCTAACTGACCATGATAAACTTGTGCCATGCAAAAACATAAGCATTCTCATAAGAAATAGTGTGATGCTTCTCTAGTCCTTAATGTAGGACCGAAATTGGGAGTTGATATTGGTCCTAAATTAGCCCTATTGATATTCCCTCAACAACAATCAAGTAGGGGAGAGAGGGAGGAAATTAAGGAAGATGATTAAGATGTTTCAGATAAAACATATCATATGAACTAGCGTAACTAACTTTCTTAATCTAATCAAATTAGTTAGTTAGGTCTCACATCAAGGACTAAAAGGAGCAATAATTAATAAATCTTGGCAACATAGGATGCAATCGAACCTTGGCAAGTGGGGCGAGACAATTTGTAGTACAGCTAGCATTGGAAACAATATCCATGTTTGGCTTGTATGTCTTCTCATTCACTCCAACCACAAACATTGGGGCATCAGCAGAAGGAGCTGAGATTACAACTTTCTTGGCGCCAGCCTAAAAAATAATATAGCAGAGTCATCAACTTAAGACATGAAGAGAAAGTATACAAAGGGAAGGGGACAAGAGAGAGAAGGGGGAAGGAGAGAGCTCTTGAAAAAAATAAGTATTTAACATAGCAACCTTCAAATGTGCTGAGGCTTTCTCCATAGTTGTAAAAACTCCAGAAGACTCAACAACAAAATCAGTCCCATATTCACCCCATGGAATTTCTGCAGGGTCTCTGTATACAAATGAATTCTTGTTAAGTCAAGTTTGAGATAGATTTGATTTCTATACTAACAAACAGTGTAAAATACTAGTGATGAACACATTACAAACATTCGTTTCGAAAATGAAGGTTCAGCATACCTTTTCATCACAACTTTTATCTTCTTCCCATTAATCTCCAAGGTGGAATCATCCAAAACCTTAATGGATCCCCTGAATGGTCCATGAGTAGAATCGTACTTTAACATGTATGCCTGGAAGAGAGAGAAGTTACAGATGATACAGCAAAACTGGATGCAGAAGGGTAAGAAATGAAGATAATGCAACAAAGATGAATGCAGAAAAGGAAGCAGAATCATTGCCCTCCGAAAATCTGTCTCATTTGAACTTTGGTCATCCAAAAGGTTTAATTTACATGAAAAGATCTGATTGTAAAATACAATATCTCACCATTTTTAAACACAGATTTCTCATTTTTACATTTCAACCTTGACCATCCAATGAAAAAGGAAGCAATAAACACTACATGGAAAAATTTCACAGAAAAGTTCTAGCAAGGACTATCTACTGATCTAACATGAATGATAGAGAGACAGATAGACAGATATCAGCAGAATAGAAAGCAGAAAGATAAAAGGATGAAAGAGAGTTCTTGCCGAGTTCTTTGGTAAGGTTCAAAACATCACAGGCATAATGAGAAAAGGAATACAAAAACAAGTAAATACCATAACAGACTCGGGAAAAAAAAAAAGTTTCCATGTGCACAGATTGAAAATTACCATGCAGGGTACTCTGAATTCAGGAGGGTTTAAGCCTTTAAGTGATAATAAATGTATCAACCATCTACTGCATGTTAAAGTCCTTTTCGAATGGGAAAACAAATAAAGAAGTCACCTATAAATAAACAATCCAAGAATTCATAATCGTGTACAAAAGCTGATAGGCATAAACAATATATAATTGCAGAGCATCCAAGCTGAGCAAGCAGAAAAAGATCCAGCATAGGATTAAATCTAATGCATTGACATGATACAAATTTTTATAGGGGTAGATGCACATATTCCAATATAAAACTGCCTCAAGATAGATGAAACAGTCACTATAATTTGTACAAACAAGCCGTGAATATTAAAAACTATAAGCAAAACCAAGGGGATTGCTCATACATACCATATATTTAGTGTCAATGAAAGGATCATTAATTGCTACAACGTCAATATCATCCCTGGAAGTAGCTACACGCAACACTAACCTTCCAATTCTACCAAAACCTGCATAATTTAAGCATATAGAAAATTTTCATCCTACAACATCATCTCTCTCCAGAAAATTTTCACACATTAAAATTTATGACTGAAACTCATTTGATGCCTTTCTTCTTTTCTTATTCAGGATCGCTTGTCCCCCTAGACAAGAATGAGATTATACTGATAAAATTCTATTGGGAGAAGAAAATGTCTGCTTTCAAGAAAGCCTATTCTGAGAAACTACAGTACCCTACAAAAGGAAAGCATAAAGGATACAAAAGGAGATTGAATCAAGGCAAAGCGTAAAGGTTTTTCATGGTTAATGCGGAATATATACAAGGCAAATGGATATCTATCAAAAGAAGTGTCATAAAATTAAATTTCACCAGAAAATAAAAGTATCAATAGAATGAACTTTAGCAACAAGAAACTCACCATTAATTCCAATCCTGGTCTTCCCATCGCTCTTTGATTCTGAAGAGACAAAACCAATCATGAACCATAATTAAACTATTAAACATGGTTTTTTCTTCTGAAAATAAGAGTTGTTTTATCCTTACTCTGTAGGGGGGGAGGAATTTCAGTTATTGTGGCTTTGATAGGTTGGATACTCCGGGCATTGCAGTTTCTAATCAAATTATGAAATTTCAGGATTTAAAATACTAGAAGAATTGGAGCTTTAAAAGAGGAAGAGAAAAGGGGAAAAAACGAAAAGGAGAATAATAAGAAAGGCCAATTCTTCAGAAGTTCGAGCAACTAACTGTATGACTAATGATTCACTTGGGAGAGTAGTTCCAAAAAAGTTGGACTGTAACTTCAGAGATTTTACATTGCTACTGGAGACATTGCAGGACACCTGAATCATAAAAATAAGTAAAAAAAAGCAATAAAATTAATTACCCTGCAATGATCAGAGAAACTAGTGCGTCGTCTTTAACTACGAAGAATCACTGGAAAATCCTCACAAACAAGGATTTAGTTCAACACACTTTTACAGTTAACTAGACGAACATCACACATGCAAGGTAAAATGCCGTTCTTCCCCTGTTTACATGATAAGAAGACAGGGAAAAGATGGCCAATAAGAAAAAAGAAATGAAAGTAACCCAACCCTGAGACAATACTAGATTAAAATACACGATAACATAAAATTATCAGAGAAACAAGTACATCATATCCGCTGCTCAGAAACTACAAAAAAGCACTACACTGTTCATCCAAAATGCATAGTTCTTGACACATTTTACTGTTAACCAAAAGAACATGACACATACATACAAATTCATAGATGTTTTCCTCTCTCTTCCCATTTTCTTCGTTACCAAACAACCAAAAGAAAAAACAACCTGATCTTGACTCAAACAGCTGTATCACCAAACAAACTAAACCACAAAACGCGGTAACAAAATTCGAAATGATATCATACCTTGAAGCCATCAGAAGGCGAGGAAGAGAGAAGCGCAGATCTAAGCATAGAAGAGGCGGCCATTGTAGAAGCTGGAGCAAAAACCCTAGCGCCTTCGGAGAAGGCGACGAAAGAAGAGAGGAGGTAGGCGAGAGCGAAGGCTTGTGCAGGAGTAGCTTCTCTTGGTTTTTGCACCAACCAAGGAAAATAGCGAATATGGCCTTTTTTTTATATATGCAATTTGCGAAGCAGCTTCGGAGCATCTCATGAGGGGAATGAAATATTCCTAACTGAACTAACGATGCTGGTCTAGGGACAGGATCTGGTGCGGGTGAGCGTAAGCAAAAGGGTGAACACCTCAATTTATGATTCTGCCCGCCATGGTATTTGTACACGTGAATTCACAAAAGTCACGTTATTTCTTTAGCAATAAATAATTAATAATTAAGGTCAAAAAATAAATCTTCATCATTAGCATTAGAGTGAGTATAGATTAATTTGGGTAAGCAATAGCCATTGTAAATAGAGTAACTAGATACTCCAACCAGTCTTCAATATAGGAAAGTATTTAAAGAATTGATATTGGTCTTAAATATAAGATATATTTTTTTTATATTTATCAATTTTTTTTTAATTTATCCCTATAAATATTCTCTCAATAATAATTAAGAAATGAGAAAATTAAAGAAGATAACTCAGATGTTTTAGAAAATGTATGTTATATTAATTAGATTAATTAACTTTCTTAATCTAATCAAATTAGATAAATATATATTAAAAATTAGAAGGAGTATCTAATTGTTAATAATATTTCCTATATTTTGAGTGAAATAATTTTAAACAAGGCAATTTTTTCCTTGTGGATCACATTTGATTTGTTGAAAAACCAAAAGCATAGACTCATAGGTGATAAAATTATGGTTAAAGTCTACTTGTCTTGGAAATTTTTACGTTGAGTTACATGTATCTAAAAGATTTTAATTGTTGGATCAACATCTTCATGAAAATGTTAAAAAATGAGTCATATTAATAATTAAAAACCTAATATATGGGGCGTTATTGCTAATTTTTTAATACTTCATTGATTTAACAAAAGCTTCATAGTACCCACAACTTCTATACAAAAACTTTTTTTAATAAAATTAGACATTAGCCCTAAAATAAAACACAAGTCATTTTATATATACATCAAGCATCCCTAGTGCATCTAACTTCTTTAATTTCTGCATATGATCAACTCCATCTTTTTAATATAACTATATTACTCCCTTTCATCCTTCATATTGTAAGAGTTACTTAATTAATTTAGGCAAATTAAAGAAATAAATAATTTAGTTAATTGTAACAAAGATGATATAATTTCACTAAAATACACATGTAATATTAGATCATATATTAACTTATAAGTTAGGTAAATTAATTTTATAAAAATTAATAAATATAGGAGATAAAATGAAAATATTATATTTTGGATCAAATTCAACTTCTTAACTAACTCTTGTATTAATTGTCCAAAAAAAAAAACTAACTATTGTAGTAGTATACTAATATTATTACCACAACTTGGGGTGTTTTACTATTTTTGTTTATCTTAACCATATGACTGAGAGGTAGATTATGAGAATTTCATGATTAATTTTTTTCCTTTTGGAATCCTTAATTTATGAAAGTATTGGAACTATCTCATAAACACAGTAAATCTTGTATGGGAAAAATTGTTGTGCAGTAAATAAAATGATCTAGGGCACGTACTAAAAAAATGATAGACGATTAGACCGCGGATGAACGGTGGATATTTGGAGTTCAATAGAGGGAAAATGAGGGTGATGGTATGATGATATTTTAGGCAGAGAACTGCTTGTCTGTAAGAACCTCAAAATTCACGTTGACAAGTTTGGACCTTCTCTTCTTATTTTAATATTAAAATTTTATTTTAAGTGTGTGTTAGGCAACCTTCTAAATCATGGTTTTAGAAGCATTTTTCTATAAATTAAGATAAAATTTTTCTCATATATTTACCTCGTAGACCGTAAAAACTGTTCTCGAAAAGCTAATCCAAACACACATAACTAAATGTTTTTTTGAGAGGGAAATGATATTTAAAACCGGTAAAATGGGCTCAACCTATAACCCACGAGTTTTGACAAGGTTGGGATTAGGGGTTTTGGAGCCTGAAAAAATGTGAGCTACACAAGCCTGCACCATCTAACAGGTAAGTTGGCCCGCAAATTTTTTTTTAAAAAAATGTTGAGATAAACTTGTGAAGTGGCCTGTTGTATTAAAGCTCATTAGCTCAAAGTGTAAAGAAACTCTAACCCATTTCATTATTTTACTTTCACATTATTTCCCTCACACTTACTAACTTACATGACCTCAATCCTCTTCATCATCCCCGACTCGGGTATTGACTGCAACTCCCAACTTTAATCGCTCCACCTTTGTCCTCTCCTCTAAGGTATAGGCTCTCATGTCGCAGCACTCTGCAATCTTCTAGTCAGTCCATCGCCAGCATCTCAACACCTCCTCGATGAGGCGGTGACGTGGTCCTACTCCTCTCACTTTCCGCAGCACCTTCCGGCTGTCCCTGTTCCCTGGCTCTCTTCTCGACTCAAGTTTCAATCTCGTCTCCCCTTTTCTCACCATCAGGTGCCATTGTCAACGTCTCCTTCTTTGGTTCGTTTTCCCTCATGCTCTGGCTGGTCTAGTCATCTCATCTTCCCGCTCGTCCTTCTTCCTTGGATTTTAGTTTCAAGTATCTTTCTCCTCTTCAATGTTTCTTACTCATCTTCCTTTTTGTGTGGTTATTCTGCATTTTCTGAAAGCTAATGCATAGTCTATAGTGGAAATGTGCGGCCTGTTTGCTAGCCCGCGAACCCACACATGTAGGTTAGGGTTGGAGATTTCCCAACCCGCAGCATGTAGCCCAGGGCTAATGCAGGCTAGCCCATATTCCTTGCTCTATTTGCATACAAAATAGTGATAAGTATAGGTTTAAATAATTATAAATTTAGGGGTCTTAATTATAGAGATATTTGAATTTTATATATAACTTTGTGTTTACTTGAGATTTCCATTTTACAATTGTCTGAATTGCATTTACAACTCATTTTTCAGAATCTAATTATTATTAAGTCAGTATTTTACCACTTAAATATCATTCCCCTTTTACAAGTCAATGAGCAGGAAGTAATAAAAACAAACTTTAAAAATTATAGATGAATTAAAATATGTAAAAAAATATTTTTAAAGAAAATTATATGGGATCTAAAAGAACGAGTATGTAAAAAATTGAAATGGAGAAAATCGGTAATACAAGCTCAAACAATCACTGTCCAAGCATTTAAGATGCCATGTGATTTATATATTAGGGTTTAGGTTGGAAGTATTTTTGTATGGGTGTTTAATATTCTAAGATATTTTGTGGTTTCTCTAGTCTCTAAAATATCTTTTTAGATGTGCAATGTTAATATCCTGAAATATTTTGTGATTCAATTTGGTTCTTAAAATATTTTGAGTTAATTTTTCATCACTCTTTTCTCATATTATCACTATTCATTTGCCATACTTCTAGTATTTATCTGTAACTATTTTATTATTTAATGATTTTTTTTGGAGTTAACGATAAGATTAAAATTACTCCTAAAACATACTTAAAAGGTAAAATTGAATCAAAAAATATTTTAGGATATTTGATACCTCTAAAAAAATGTTTCACTGCGTTGAATACACATAAAAAAAATATTTCCTAATACTGAAAGTGAATGACTTGATTCCAATTTTTTGAGAAGGGGCAATCATTATAAAAAATGGAAGAGCCAAAATTTCCCTTTAAGGGCACGAAAGGTTGTTTTCTTAATCAAGTACAAAAAATGAGGGAAGCCATTTCATTGATGTGCCCCTATGCTCTGTTTGACCTAATTTTCTAATTAGAGCGAGTAATTGAGATTTAAGAGGTTGATAGAATTTTTTATGTGTATATTTGTGCAAGTTTAAAAGGTAAAAAAAAATATTAAGCGAATGAATTATTATCCGGACAATGACAATTAAATCCTAAAAAAATTCATTTAATGATTACTAAATTGTAAGAAATTTTTGCTCAAAATGAGTTGTAAAAATATATTCATACCGTAGTTCGATTGCAAAACAAACATTTAATGAGCGTTTGGTATAGCGTTTATATGGTCCAATCGTGCGATTCCAGGACCAATTGCACAATAGGCTGCCTCACCTAAAATTTTGCATGTTTGGTTGAGTGACTGGAACATTGAGGTTATGGCAGAAAACACGTGATCATTAAAAGCTAGAGGTAGTAGCTTTTACTGCACTACTAGAAAAAAGGGTTTTAACGTCCCTTTTTTTGACCTTTTAACGTCTGAAAACAGAGGGACGTCTATGTGAGGGTCGTAGAAAAAAATGTCATTAACGTCCGTAAAACAGGGGACGTAGAAGGCAGACTTTAGACGTCCCCAGTTCCAACTGGGGACGTCTAAAGTATGACATTAGACGTCCACAGTTGGAACTGGGGACGTCTAAGGTTCGACAGCAATACTTTCCACTTCCCTTTTTTTATTAAGGACGTTGAAAGTTTTTTTTTAAATGGACTTTTTATATATATTGCACTGTCTGGAAATGTAAACTGCAGAAATAGGATTCCAACAACAGAATAAAAGAACAGCAGTTCAGCAGAATGGAAACAACAACAAACACAGTGATCAACCCAAGGCTTCTACATGCCACACAAACTACACAACAATCTATATCCAAGTCTACTACATGCCACACAAACTTTCAAACAAGACAAACTACACAGCAATCTATATCCAAGTCCCTAGTTTGTACAATAACCAAGACTAAAATCCAATCCATATCCAACAACAATAACGCTAATTATATGTACTACCACAAAAGTATGTCCTACACAAACTACTAAAGACTTTACTCTTTTGATATACGTTGAAGAAGATGTCCAGCCAAAAAGTCTCTGATCATATTTAAGTCTTCATATGAGTAGGCATCTTCATTGTCAAAAATCTGTAAATTAGAAAATAATCTTAGATGAAATAATGAATGAAGTGAATGAATTGCAATTGAATCACAACACCAAGAATATTATCCTCTGAGAATGAAGAAGCGATTACTTGTTCAAAATCTGTCGTAATGCCACTCTGAATGATGTTAAACATATAAAGCAAGACATAATATCCACATTCCCAGCCGCCAGGTTGTCGAGGACACTATAAATCAAAAGCAAATGGTTAAAATCAATAAAGGCATATCTAAAACGACCGTCAATCAAAAGAACTTGATTTGAAACTACGTACCTTTGGAAACAACCATCTCGGATCTTTGCCACCTCTACGTTCGCGTGGCCCGCCAAGCGCTCAATACGTCGTGCATGCCCTATCATTAAAATGAAAATCAAAATAAATTAGAATAATTCATTAAGTCAAGAATCAAGAAGCAATGAAATACAAAAAAATAACTTACTAGTTGAAGACGCTTTTAGTTTCTTTGTCTAGTCTTTTATTTAAGGAATCAAACCAGTAAACAACGTGCGACCGAGGACAGACAATACACAAACTCCAGTGATAACTATCACAACATATATAGATTAAAAAGAAGTTAGATGGGAAGGCAATTATTTATTAATAATCTCAAATACACAAAATTAAAATACGTACCCTTGAACAATCGGTGCTAGATAACAACGATACTCGTCCTTTGCCAATGCGAAGCCCACATAGTTCGTCCTTCTTTTCAATGTATTCCCAACCCTTGTCGTATGTGCAGGAGACAAGAATCCATATAAATCAACTTTCTGAGAGTCAACGCATATACGACGGAAGGAGCTATAATAGAATTAAAATGATGAATGTATTAGCTAGTTAAAATCAACTTAACTAAATGAATCAAAAAATGGGAAATAAAAAACTTACAGGATTGCAAATTTGCCCTATCCAACATCTAGCTCCTCGAACTTCATGAACTGTTTAAGATCTTGTTTATCAATTATGAAGTGATACTCTGTTTCCTGGCCCACAATCCCTGTAGGCATATACAAATCAATCTGGCGAATGCCTTTATAGATATGCTGCAGTCGTGCTAAGAAGGGCCATTTCTCTGCTTCCTGCTCGTTCTTTTAGAACATAAAAACACATACTGTTAGTAGGATGTCAACACATCTCAAGTAAAAGTGAGGTAGTTCCATACCATTGGAGGTGTTGGTGGTAACAAGCCAATAAGATGTACAGGCCAAAGGATGAAAGATCCTCTCGCCTGAGCTATCGTGGCAACCTCGGCATCAGGAATAGGGATGGTTGTACCTTCTTCCCCCGCTCGAACACACGTCACAGTCACCCTACGCAAATGCTGTGGAATTTGCTGATGATGGTGGGTAGTAGCTTCTGTGTGAACGAGAGCATCTGCAACTACACGTAGCACTGGGGCATCCAAAGAGAGGATGGCAGGTTCTCTCGGCGCTGGAGTATGAGAAGGGTCACCAAGTGGTTCCTCCGCCGGGTTGTAACTTCCTTTGGTGTTGTGGAAGGCCGGGGATGAATGGGTTCTAAGCTCGGTAGTTGCCATCTGCGATTCAAACATCTTCTGCATTTCAGCTCGTAGTTCAGGCATCAGCTCAAGACGTAGCTCTGGCAACAGCTCTTGTCAGAGCTTGTCGCGAAGGTTGGCCTCGAGCTCTTGTGAGACTTCCTGACGAATCTTGGCCACAAGCTCCCTACTGGGTTCAACTTGTGACGAATAAGGATGTGAGGCTCGGCCAAAATACTTCGTGACACGAACTCCCACTGCTCCCCTCGAACATGACCAGGGTGATCTGGCTTCTCAATCGCCGTTGACAAGATGTCCATCTGTCCACTTGGAGTGAACGAACCTTGGCTACTATGATCTTCCAGTTCATCCTGCAGCATAAAAGTTATCGTAAGCACTCCCAATATGAAAAAATAAGTTTGTAATTATGCTCTAACTACTTACAATTCTTGCGGCAACCTCAGCAACAGTCGGATTTACGTACTTCCCACCCTTAAGCCTCCCTGCTTTCTATTTTTTGTGACGTGGTGGAGGTGGCGGGGGCTGGACTACAACGGTAGGATCTGATGTGGCTACTTCCTTCAATTTCTCCAACTCTTCTGCCATCATCTGTCGCTGAAGCTTCCGATAACCACCACGAGACATGCAATGTTGATAGTTATTAGCTGCTTGCCTCTCTGCATTTGCTGCACTTAATGCCTTTTAAAGGAAAACAACGAACACCGAATCAATAATGTCAACTATATTCAAATAAAACACTATGATTACAGAAATCTTACCAAAAAGTTTGGATCTTCTCATGATGCCATAAACAACCTTCAGTCCTCTGAGGACAAAAATGGATACTCATGACATGGATCCTGACCCCTTAAGTCCCCTCGAATGTAATCTCGTGTGAGCCTGTTCTTGAAATCTTTCCATCGTAGATGAACCTCCATCATCCACTCCTTGTACATCTCCGCGGTGTCAGGGACATCATAGGTTTGCTGCAAGGTAAAAACATACGTTAATTATATTTGAAGCGATAGGAATAAAGATATAATGCAGATGTATTGAAACTTATATACCAAAAGTTGTTGCCAAATCAAGTCTTTGGTTTTTGGTGGAACCAACTTCCAATTAGCATAGGTAATGCGAACTTTGCTTCGAGCCAAAAAACCTACGTAGCTAATGAAATGGTCTTCCCCTGGACCAATTGGTTTCATATTTTGATCAAAGTCAATATGCAACCTCTCCTGTTGATGGTTATGACGTGATACCAATGCAGGCATTTTTGTACTGCCTCTAACCCTTCGTCTCGCAACCGGTTCACGTGTCACATCATGTTCAGGCCTATTCATTTCATTGTCCCTATCACTTTGAGAGCCACCAGAATTGTCCATATTCCTGTAAGCACAAAAATCATTGTCAGATAGGTGAATAAATTGTAAGTAAATGAATAAAATGAGACGTAATAAAACAAACAGCACACATTACTATTTTCTAAGTTAAGCTCTTACTCTAGATTGTTTCCCATATTCCTTCACCATGATCATTTCTCACAGCATATTCTTCATCATCTACCAATTCTACTTCACTTGTTGTAGGTGGATTAATTGTGAAAGGTGGTGTGTCGTCAAGGTTGAAGGTCGGATCACCATGCTTCTGTTTTTTACTCTGAAGTACAATGGACATTTTTTTATTTACGGGATCTGTGACATAAAACACTTGTTTCGCCTGGCTTGCTAGAATAAAGGGCTCATCCCTATAACCTACTCTTTCAAGATCAACTGAGACAAATCCAAATTGTTGATCTATTACCACAGCATTATTGCTAACCCACTTACATTTGAATAAAGCAACTTTGAACTTGTTGTAAGTGATTTCCCATATTTCTTCTATCACTCCATAATAGGCCATGGATGCTAATATGGGGTTTTTGTCTTTCGAACTAGAAAAGTGCATGGCTTCAGCTTCTACCATCACCCCACAATTTTGCATGGTACTCCCGTCATCTTGGTCTTTTGTGTAGAAAGAATACCCGTTTATATCATAACCGCTCCAAGTAATGATCTAAAACGAAGGCCCCCAGGCTAGCCACTCTATTGTCCCAGACACACCGGTCTCATGCAAATTCTTTTCCTCAAACCACTGAATGAATGTCTTGTTTTGCTCAATAGTAATCTGCATGTCATTCTTCCTCGGATTCTCTTTCTTCAATCTCTTTCTGTGTTTCTCTATGTACGGTTGCACTTCTGCCATGTTATTCAGGATATAAAGGTGTGCTTGCAACACCTCTTCATGAGGCATAGTCTTCACTTTCAGTCCTCGTGTTCCCTTGCTCCTCCCCTCTTCATGCCGAGATTGTTCCTTCTTCTCTGATAGATAATCGCTGCAGAAGTCCATAGCCTCTTCAACAACATACCTTTCAACTATTGAGGCTTCTGGTCGATAGGGATTTTTAGAGTACCCTTTTAAGATCTTCATGTATCGCTCGAAAGGGTACATCCACCTCAGGTAAACTGGACCACAGAGCCTTACCTCCCTTACCAAATAAACTATCAAATGGACCATTATATCAAAAAAAGAAAGAGGAAAGTGCATCTCTAATTGGGACAATATGATATAACCCTCAGCTTCCAGTTCATCCAGCTTTTCAGTATCAATGACTTTGTTACAGATAGCATTAAAGAAAACACACAATCTTGTCACAGTGTTTCGAACTTCATCTTTCATAATCCCTCTAATAGCTACTGGTAACAGTTGTTGCATCAACACATGATAATCATGGGACTTCATTCCCACTAACTTCAAATCATCCATTGACACACACCTTCTTACATTCGAAGAATATCCTTGTGGTACCTTAATTTCATGCAAACACCCACACAAACTTCTTTTCTCCGCTTTTGATAGTGTATGCGCTGCTGGCTCCATGTATGCCCTCCTACCATCATCTCTTAGCTGTGGATGTAACCGTTCTCTTATTCCCATATCAACAAGGTCTAGTCTCGCATTAATCCCATCCTTGGTCTTCCCTGGAATGTGCAAAAGTGTACTGACAAGGCTATCACAAACGTTTTTCTCCACGTGCATTACATCAATACTGTGTCTCACTTCAAGACTACGCTAATATGGAAGATCAAAGAAAATTGATCTCTTCTTCCATATGTTCTTCTCACCCGAAGTCTTATGATTCTTACCGAGTAAGACATTGATACGTTCAATCCGACTGTAAACTTCCTCTCCGGTTAATGCCTTTGGAGCCATTCCATGCTCCGGCAAGCCGTTAAAACGCTTTCTTAACCTACGATAAGGGTGGAATCTAGGAAGGAACCTCCTGTGACCTAGGTAGACCGTTTTTCTTTCATGTTTTAGTTGGTGGAAGTGAGTGTCTGCTTCACAGATCGGACATGCTTTATGCCCCTTCACACTGTACCCTGAGAGGTTTCCGTAGGCAAGGAAGTCATTTATGGTGGTGAACAGCATTGCACGTAGCTTGAAGGACTCATTCTTATACGCATCAAACACATCTACGCCTTCCTCCCACAACTTCTTCCAGTCCTTAATCAAAGGCGCCAGGTAGATATCGATATCGTTTCCTGGCTGTTTTGGTCCAGAAATCATCATAGAAAGCATCACATACTTGCGTTTCATACAAAGTCAGGGAGGCAAGTTATATATTACAAGGAGTACTGGCCACGCACTGTGTGTGCTATTAAGAGTTCCATACGGATTGATGCCATCTGTACAGAGCCCAAGCTGAAGGTTTCTTGGCTCACTGCCAAATTCAGGGAACATTTCATCTATTTTCTTCCACTGTGGAGAGTCAGCTGGGTGCCGAAGATATTTTCCGTCGGATATTCTGTCATCAGAATGCCATCTCAACTTCTTCACCTTTTTTGCAGTGCCAAACAAACGCTTAAAGCGCGGTATTATTGGAAGATACCACAAAACTTTTACAAGTTGCCTTTTAGTCTTCCCATCGCCACAACCACCATCTTTCTTCACTTTGTATCATGCGGTTTGACACTTAGGGCACTCACTCAGGCCTTCATACTCCTTTCTGTACAGTACACAGTCATTAGGGCAAGCGTGTATTCTTTTTATACTCCATACCTATTGTAGATAGGATTTTCTTGGCCTCATACATACGATTTGGAAGTACATTATCGTCTGGAAACATATCACACAACAGTTCAAGCAGCAATGTGAAACTACTATCGGTCCACCCACAAGTTGCTTTTAAGTTAACCAAATGTAATGTTCCTGTGAGCCGTGTGTACTTACTCCCAGGGTACAACGGTGTCTCTGCATCACTCCGCGGGTTGTCATATTCATGCGACTGCGCAAACGATTCTACCTCAACATCGTGAATCATTCTCTCCATTGTATCTTCATCTATGACATCCACAGCTTCCTTCTTGTGTGACGGACAATCAATTACTTCCTCACCATGCCATATCCACCTTGTGTATCGAAGATTTATTCCATCACAAAGTAGGTGATCCCTTATAACTTCAACATCCCGTTTTCTCTCATTTAAACAATTGACACAGGGACAAAAATACATCCCATTTTTTGCTGGAACGTTCCTCCTAGCAAATTCAATAAAGTTTTCAACCCCATTCTCATATTCTTCACTTGTTCTCAGAGCATTCATCCAACTATGATCTATTTTATTACCACCTATGCCATTTCCATTTACACTCAAGTTTAGAATAATTGAAAACACGGGGAATTGCCTTTTACAAGCATGTTTTTCAAAATTTTGGCAGCATTTCCCCTTAAAAGTGAGACATCCCAAAATCAAAATAACAAACCATCTCAGCTTAATATTTCAAAAACATATTCTATGCAATAATCCTGTTTAGATTTTATTGTTTAGATTCAATTTTTGAGCCAATGAAAATTAATTCACTAGAGATTATTTTCTTACTATTTAACAACAACATCTACAACAACAATAAGAACAATAATTATAATAATAATAATTTATTTCTTAAGAACTCAATTTACCAATTTCTTAATTAAATATGCTTTATGAAAAATATGAATATCTACTAAGTAAATAAAAAATATGTTTATTCATTATATTCTAATTGAATGATAAGTAAATATGCTTGTTCAATTTTGTCAAATAATGAATATATATATATATATTAAATACAATTATATATACACTTCAGCAGCCCCAAATATGCAGGGCAGTATACATTGCCTAGTGTCTGGTCTTGCTTAGTACTTGGCCTAGCTTGAAGATGCCTGAATAATTTATGGGTTGATTTTTTAGTTAATGAGAATTTCATGTTTCTCAAAACAATGGAAAAAAGCAAAAGATTAAAACTTGATGTGGTACGTCTTAAATTCAGCACAATAGCAAAGATAAAGCTCAAGCACAAACCACACTTCAATTCCAGCACAGAACAAAGGCATTTTCCTAATCATTCACAAATTCATTCAAACCACACTTAAATTCCAGCACAGAACAAACGCATTTTTCCTAATCATTCACAAATTCATTCAAACCACACTTAAATTCCAGCACAGAACAAAGGCATTTTCCTAATCATTCACAAATTCATTCACAAGTTTAGTTTTAGCTAACCTGAAGCACAGAACTTTAGAGTAGATGACCCACGGTGGTAAGAGGAGGCCGACTGTGGAGAGAATGAGAGAGAACAGTGCAGAACCAGCAGAGCAAAGATGCAACGGTCTGGATGAAATAGAGGCTAAGAAGGAACAAGAAGAAACAGGGGAGAGGAGAAATGGCCTCGCATATTCAGAAGTGATGAAGGTAGGAGAATAAAGCAACAAGCAGGGGAGAGGGGACGGAAGTGAAAGAGTAAAGTAAAAAAAAACAAGAAGCAGGGGAGAGGGGATGGAAGTGATGAAAGAGAAGGAGAGTAAAGCAAGTGCACAGAAAAATCTGACACTTCACATGCACTGGTCATGTCGACCAGTGCATTTGCTTCAGCCTAAGACGTCCCCAGCTGGTCTGGGGACGTCTAATGTTCATCTTTAGACGTCCCCAGATGGTCTGGGGACGTCTAATGTTTAAGCTTTAGACGTCCCCAGGCCATCTGAGGACGTCTTAAGTGTGTTATTTTTTCCCCCGCCCTACATATGCTTTTCTGGAGTCTTTAGACGTCCCCATGTTTGTTGGGGACGTCTAAAACAGTCTTTAGACGTCCCCAATGAACATAGGGACGTCTAAAACGTATTCAGGAGCGAGATTCAATTTTTTTTTATGAGCCAACCTTTTCAACTTTGATCTATAATTACACATATGCCACCGCCCCATATTTTGGGCTTCCCTTTTTCAAAAAGGGACATCCTTTAGGGACTTTATATGTATATTCTGTAGTAGTGCTGTGTGCTTGAATTAGCTTTTGAGAATAGCTTTTACGATTTACGAAGTAAGTATGTGAGAGGAGTTTTATCTCGGATTGCGCAAACTTAGATTTGAAACATAGGTTTAGAAAGTTTTCAAACACTCACTTAGCCATGACAAAAGCCCATTTAACCGTTAGAACAGAGAGACATCATCTCTCTTCTGGCTCATTTCTTTGTCTTCTCTTCTCGTCGAACAAAGAGATATCACAGCTTGGCGAAAATATCAAAAAACATAGACACATCACAGACGGGGTCTTCTTGTGGTGGCGACACTGGTTTTGGGTGTGAAGATTGGTTTCCAGCATTGTCTTTAGGTGCATCATGTAGGCTGTCGTCCGGCGGTCGATGTTATTTTCTTCTCCGTCTCCTTCAGACACGAGAAGATGGGATCTTCTCGCGACGGCGACACTGGTTTTGGGTGTGAAGATTGGTTTCCGGCATCGTGTTTAGGTGCATCATGTAGGCTGTCGTCCGGCGGTCGATGTTATTTTCTTCTCCATCTCCTTCAGATGCTTGAGGGAACACAAGAAATTCAAGATGGCGACTCTATAACGGAGGCGAAAGACAACGGAGGCAATTGAGCAACAAACGGCGACGTCAATAGAGTAATCAGGCGAAGCTTGCAAAAGATCCAGAGGCGGCACTTTAAAAATCGAAAACATCAACTGCACCTATGTAATAGTTAAGCCATCAAATCAAAGTAGATCTAGAAATCGAACGCATGGCGATGGAGTTGATGTATGAGAAAATATACTCAACAATAGTGTATATCAAAAAGCACTACTAGGAAAGAAATCGGACGTCAGAATCACGGACGCATGGAGTGAGGGGTGAGGAGATCCAACCTTTGGCATCGATTTAGCTGATTGTTATTGGAGCATAAATTACAAAATGATAAAATATCCCTTGTCTTGTATTTTCTTTTGTGTTGGTTTCTGCTTTTTTTTTTTCCAGAAAAAAAATAAGGGCTTTTTTTAGTAACTTTGTTCCCAAATTCTGAAAATATATATACATATATATTGCTAAAATATTAATTATTGATAAATCTACATATATATATCTCAATAATCTTTAAGACTATTATTACTCATATCTATAACAAATTAATCAAATATTAGTTAAAAAAGGATGGGGGCGCAAAGGGGATACGATTGTCTGAATAAAATTAGGAACTAGTAACAGTTTTTATATTTCCCAACTTCAGTTTTTAATTATTAGTAGTAAAAAGCACCCAAAATTTAGAATATTAATTTATCGATTTCCACCCACTCTAAAATTTTTTTTCAATAGCACCTAATATGTTAAAGTAATTTTTAAATATTTACTTGATTTTTTAAATATTTTTTCACCTATCCTCTCTTACCATTATCACAAAAATTACTTATACTTAAGTCAATTCAAACAAATTTTATTTTTACAAAAGTCATTTGTACAATCGTCAATATAAATATAAATCATATTAGACAATATGGCTTTTACAAAAAATAAGATTACAAAAATTCAAATTGAAAAAAACCATTTTAGCAATCGCTGTTCTAAACACACAGATAAATCTCATAAGCTATTTATAGTGAGCTCCTAGTTTTTTGTTTTTGACCTGTGTGATAGTGAGTTCTAGTTGACGCCATATCTATAACTGTTTTATATATACTTACCATAGTTACCACTCATTTTTCAATAAATTTTTTAAGAACTAATTATTCCCCTGGTTAAGTTATATTTATGGAAAGATAAGTTATGTGTTGATTTTCTTAAAATATCTTATTTAATCATTTGTATAATAAGTTACATCATTGACAGAAGCATCCTTTAATATGTGCAATCTATATATATAATTGGGCTAAGGTGCAAAAATAGCCATCAACTTTGTCCAAAAGTGCAAAAATAACCATGAACTATTTTTGGTAGCAAAAATAACCATAAACTTTATAAAAAAGAGCAAAAGTAACCATAACGTTAACGGACATTAACGTCCATTAATGTGAACTTTCTAAGGTGCTAAAATAGCCATTAACTAATGTCAAAAGTGCAAAAGTAACTATAAACTTTTTCTTAGATGCAAAAGTAATTTCTTAAACATTAATTCATAATTTTTTTTTGCTTTTGTGTTGTGAGTGTTTTATCAATTTGGGGATTAGAATGACAAAACTTATGAATTAATATTCAAAAAGTCAACTTTTTTTATTTTGACGAGAATGACGAAACGAAAGAAAATCATCACCTAACTCCAAAAGATAAATTCAAGGTAATTAAACTTGGACCTGTCAGTGAACTGGCCGGGGTACTAGGTTAAGGGTCAGTGGGTCAGACTGGAGCTAAACCGGTGAGAAATAGAACATTTTAGGCTTATAGTATGAAATTCTAAAGGAAAAATAAAAAAAATATTTTTTAAACAAAAATTAAAAATTTAACCCAAATCTACTTTATAATTAATGTTAAGGATTTTATCATAGTTATCTGATCCGAACTAGATCAGAAACCGGGTAACCGGTCAGTAGATTTGCGTTAAGCTTTTAATTTTTGTTTAAAAATTTTTTTTTTATTTTTCCTTTAGAATTTCATACTATAAGCCTAAAATGTTCTATTTCTCACCGGTTTAGCTCCAGTCTGACCCACTGACCCTTGACCCAGTACCCCGACCAGTTCACTGACAGGTCCAGGTTTAATTACCTTGAATTTTATCTTTTTGGAGTTAGGTGATGATTTTCTTTCATTTCGTCATTCTCGCCAAAATAAAAAAAGTTGACTTTTTGAATATTAATTCATAAGTTTTGTCATTTTAATCCCCAAATTGATAAAACACTCACAACATAAAAGCAAAAAAAAATTATGAATTAATGTTTAAGAAGTTACTTTTGCATCTAAGAAAAAGTTTATGGTTACTTTTGCACTTTTGACATTAGTTAATGGCTATTTTAGCACCTTAAAAAGTTCACATTAACGGACGTTAATGTCCGTTAACGTCATGGTTACTTTTGCTCTCTTTTATAAAGTTTATGGTTACTTTTGCTACCAAAAATAGTTCATGGTTATTTTTGCACTTTTGAACAAAGTTGATGACTATTTTTACACCTTAGCCTATATAATTTAGAAAAAAGAACATAAATTTATGAGACACAGTAAACTTATATCTTACATTTAAAATTATAACAAAGTTATTAGCTAATTCTAATTATATTTATGACCGAGAAAATGTTTTTAAATTAATCTTTTAGAACATAAGTATAATTTCCCGTTATTACTACCTCAATAAAAATTTAAAAAAAAAACACGTCAGATCAAAATTTAAAAGAAGCGTGCCATTCAAAGTTGCTTGGTTGTTGGAGGGGTTGATTGGTTATATGGGTTGGTGGGTACAGACGGGATATAATTTTAATAGTTAATACAGGATATATTTTAGGAGTCGATATTAATCTTAAATATAAGATATATTTTTTATATTTATCAATTTTTTCCTAATTTATTTCATTGATGTTCTCTTAAATAAATGAGGAAATTAGGAAAACTGAATAGATTGTTTTAGAAAATAAATATTATATTAAATAATTTCATTAATCTAATCAAATTAGGTAGGAGTATAAGGGTTGGAGAGAGAGTGCATGTCACAAGATAATATGACTCAATAAGAATGAGATTTATATACTATAATTTTAATTTAGGGCATACATTTTTCTTAAATTAGTAGTACAACACGGCAAACATGCAACCTTAAACTCTCATGTCACTAAATTATAAGACCAATAGCCTTTTTATTCCTCTTTTACGAGGCAACGTAGGTAGCCAATGAACCAAAGCTCGAAATCTATGGTGCGGGTTTTGCCTTTTCTTTCTTTATTTGTTTTTAGGGTAAATACAATATTTAATCATTTAAGTTTGTATTTGATCATTTTGATTTTTGTTTTTCAAGTTTTAAATTACGGGTATTGATCTCTTAAAGGACAAAAAAGTCTTAGTTTTTATTAAATTTTAAGAACCAATATCTAAACGGAATAAAATTTTATGGATAAAAACCTATTGTTTGAAACTTTAATGATTAAAATTAAAATGAGAGTAAACATGAAAAAGCAAAAAGTTGCATTACTCCTTGTTTTTATTATTCAGATATCTTTTCTTCTTGGTATTGACAAGTTATTAGTTAAGCTAGTAAATGATCTCATTCCGTAAGGAGGAAAATATAAGTTTGAATTCTGCCAAGTGCATTTGTGCATAACATGAAGCTAGAGGAGAAAATCCTTTATGTTCTAAATCTTAAAAAAGAAAACCCTTAATTAAATAAAAAAATCTGTTGAAAAAATCTGTTTTTTATTTCTTGGTGCTCAGTTTTGGTGGAAAGGGGTGATGGTGGCTCTGTGTTGGTGTGGGCGAGGGAGTTGAGTTGACCCAGCGGCTAACACGTGAGAAATAGTCAGCTTACCGCCACCTAACCCCTTCGTTTTCTTAGGACTCTCACCTCTGTACTTGTGTGTTCAGTTGCATTAAAATATTGATCGGTTTAGTCAATAAAATTAGTAAAAAATTGACCCCTTCATTAGTTTAAATCCTGTTATTGAAATGAAAATTTTGTTCACGGACAATCTGTAGTATCTTTCTAAGTGCTATTGATCGAATTTCATAATGTGACTCTTAACATGTGCCCAAATATATACTCCCCGGTCTTATTCATAAAAGTTTGATAACAGAATTACGTAATTTAAAAAAATAGTTAAAATTATGTCTAAAATAAATTTTGTCTATCAAGTATACTTTTATTTATTAGAGATAAGTAAAAAAAGAAATAGAGTAAATATAAATATCACTATTAATTATTGGAACAATTTTTATGGAATTTTTATAAAAAAATATCAAAATAATTTAAATTTTTAAAAGAGAAGGGGAGTTCAGTATAATACCCAGCCTCCTCTTCTGTTATATTTTAAGGGCAAAAGGCCTCTTCTATTATATGGCCCAAAAAACCTCTACCCACCCAATACCTGGTTCGTTGGACTACCGTTCCGCTTTTCAACTCACCCCACTCTAGGCCTTACCCAATTATATTCTTTTATATCACTCTGATTAAATTTATAAGTCTTTTTTGATAAAATATTTTGATCCTATTTATAAGTCCATTTTAAGGATAGTAAATGTATTTTATACTTTTTTACAATTTTACCTCTATTAATTGTAATAAACAAAAAGAATTTATTCATATTAATTTTTGGAACCAATAATAGATAAGGGCGAAATTGGAAATTTAGCCCATAGTTAATGAGCTAACTAACTATCCTTGGTATGTGAGAATTAGTTAGAATGAACTTATAAATAGGATCAGAATGATACCTTATATTTTATAAATAAGCACCGGTTTTTCTTTTTAAAAAATAGGAAAAGTTGTACTCAGGGTCCCAAATAATACAAATCACTGCTGTAAAGTTCTTTAAAATCTCTAAAATACTAGCAGGTCCCAGAAGACCTGAAGCTAAGCGATTTTAATTGTACAAAGGCGTCCTTATCATTACCTTCATTCAGTTGTCAATATATGCTGCATCCCTTATCAATTATTACTCTTTCAATTGTCAACCAATTAAAATATAGTATATGTTTTAATTGCCTTCTCTTAATTTGATCTCATGTGCGCTTAGAGCATATAAATCAAAAGAAAATTATATGGTAGGTTTATATCATATTTTAAATCATGACTACCATATAATTTTGTTTTCATTAACAGTTAAAGAGCATGAATTAATATGTGAGGAAGCATAAATTCACAAGTGAGGGAGCATGTAATGATAACTGAGGACAAGGGCATCTTTTTATAATTTGAATCTCCTACCCTCAAGTTCCTTAAGAGCCCATTTGGTACGCTGTAATTGATTTTGATGGAAATAGATATGGATATGGATATGGAAAAGGGGACTAAAAGTATGTTTGGTATGTCATGAAAATGAGATCTAATTTTTGTATAAAAATACTAAAATGTCCTTCAATTTTTTATTTTTTATTTTTTTTGAAGGTAGTGAAGGGTAATAGATGGAAATGATCACATGGAATTATAAATCTTAGGCATTTTGATGGAATTGATTGGGTGGAATTGAGCCTATTTGGCTTTCACATTGAATTGAAAAATTTTCCAATTCCATCATACCAAATAAGCATCATAATGGAATTGATCCTCAATTCCATTTCCATCACCCCCTAATTTCATCATACTAAACATGGCCTAAAACTTACTAGTAATTTGTATATTTTAAGGGACCTCATTTTAGTCTTACTTCTTTGGGTGCAAATTTCTCAAAAAGGAAAAACAAATAATAGGTCACTACATTCTTTGTCTTTCTCCGCTTTCTTTTCACAAAATCCCAGGCGGCTTGGGAACTCTACTGTTCATCTTTCGAATTGGTATATGTTGTTGTGTATTTTCTACGATGTTGTAAATAGGGGTGGAAATATGTTAGGTTAGGTTAGGTTTTATCTAAATAGGTTTGGGTTTGTAACAAAAATTCAAAGCCTGAGCCTAGGCCTGAGCCTGTATGTAGGTTTTTTTTTATGCCTGAGCCTGGGCCTTCAGAAGGCCTGACAATGCCTGAAGCCTGTTTAAAAGCCTACTTAAAATGTAGGACTTTAAATAACCTTTAAAGCCTATGCTGCCAAATTCATATATAACCCTTCATGCTTCTATACAATAATACATTATGTCTTAAAAACCTAACATCTATTCTTGTAGTAATATTAAGACTTAATAAGGAAAAGAAAATAATGTCTAGTGACAACACTTGTTCGAGCAAATAGGAATAAGAAAAACTAATCGACTGTTGACTAATGAGATATATTTTTTAAAATCGACCAAGCATAACAAATAACATGTAAAACTAGATTTTTACCTATTTTATTCTTTCCACGTAAATTGGGACAAACTCCTCTTGTTAAGATTAAAATATTTCATTTGACACTAAAATAAACTCATAACATTTTGTATGCTTTAGTGAAGGGCACAAATTAGGGGAGAGAGTGAATTAGTATTGCCATCTCGAGCGATCGAAGAGAAGAGATGTAAAGGTGAATGATTTATGCGAAAACAAGGGATGAGTATAATAACGATGAAATATGAAACTTAGAATTTAGAATTAAGTTTAAGTTGGTAAATTTATAAAATTATTTAGATGATATTATATATACTTATATAATAATATATTTTTTAAAATAAAAAATTAAATAGGTCAGGCCTGTAGGTTTGTAGGCTAGGCCTGGCCTATTTATCTAAATAGGCCTAGCAATATGCCTAAACCTGAGCCTGACCTATTTACTAAATAGGGTAGAATAGGCTTTATGTAGGTTAGACCGTAAGCCCCTGTTAGGGGCCTGACCTATTTCCATCCCTAATTGTAAAAGTCTAACTACCGGCCGATCAAAAAAAGAGAGTAAAAGTCTAACTGCCCCGGTTTTTTTTTTTTTTTTTTTTTGACCTGTCCAAGTCTAACTGAACCTTAAAACTCATCTGTTCCTCCAAAATTTATTTCAGAGCCAGATTTCATATTTTAGCCCAACGGTCCATGGCTCAACTCTGATCCAAACTGACTTAACCATAATAATGGTTTAGTAATTCAAACTGAGTCACTAATAAATCTAATTGACAGTTTTCATCAAAAAAAAAAAAAAAAAATCTAATTGACAGTCTAACCGATTAAATTATCTAATCCAACCAAATTTCTTAAACTATGATTTATGTTTGTGTCAGTCCAAAGCTTTATTTATTATACTACAAGTTAACTAGTTAATTCTCCCCTTAGATTGCTTATGGTGCATGATTCCATCTACGATGAAGTAATAGGATATACTCTGATAATTAATTGCATATAATGATAAGAAATCTCAAATCATTTACAAAATCACAGATTATGAACATCTGCAGTGAGATATAAAAAGTGGATTCAATTATATCAATACGTTTATGCTTTATTTCTTGTTTTCTGTTTTTTCTTTTTGCCTTCAATTTATTTCTTTTGTTTGTGCTTTATTTTTCTTTTGTTTTTGTCATAACTCAGTCAAGCACTTGTTATATTTTTCAAAGAAGGTTCGAATACGCTTAAAACAAATTTTAAGAGAGGTGCTTATTAATGTTATTTGGATCATAAGGCCCTAAATACTCTGTTTTTTAATTAATACTCCATCTGGTTCAAAATATAAAACATTGTTAACTAATTCACATAAATCAAGGAATGTTAGCTAAATCATTTAATTTTCTTAAATTTATAAAATCTACCTATTTCACTCTCATTAAAGCGTATATACTCCTTCGGTCTTTAATATGAGATATATGTACCTAATTTAATTAGATTAAGGAAGTTATACTACTACAGAAATTGCGGGTTATCCAGAAGAACGTGCCCTTTGGAATGAAAAGGGTTAAGTTATAAAATGTATAAATTAGTAATAGTTGTTTACTAATAACTATGAAGAAATAATTATTTTTTTAATATTTTTGGACTAGATGGCTTGACTATTAATTTTTTTTAATATTCAAAAAAATAAAAAAGTACTAGTGATTTTCAGTCATTACTACTACTGTTGTCCTTTACCTCCTCCTACCCCTCCCGTTTGTTTGGCACATCATCGACGTTTGAGGAAAGAGATGAAAGGTATGATTGGAAGTATTATTACCTCCGGTCCTAATTATAAGACAAAGTTGACTTTTTTTGGAGAAATTAAAGAAGCTAAATAAGTTACTTAATCATATCATATGTTATGTATCCTTAAATTATATATTAATTTATTAGTCAAACTAATTAGTTTGAAGAAAAAAAATATAAATATAAATACTCTAAAGTAATTTAATTAGCTTCCTTAATTTCTCTAAAAAAATCAACTTTATCTTATAATTAGGATTGGAGGGAGTATTATACAATCTGATTGTGATGAAGGATGAGGTCCAACTTCCTGTTCAAATTAAGAGTGTGTCCATCGCGATGCCTAGTGGAGCGGTCAAGGCTGGCCAATGTATGCAACAAAGCCTCTATTTGAGGAGGAGGCAAAAGAGGAGGAGGAGGAGGCGGTGGTGGAAGGGAAGGGCTTATGTGTAAGAGGCAAGCTTCACCTAAGAGGGGGGTGAATTGGGTGATGTAATAAATTTTTCGTTTGAGGTGGTGATATGTAAATATAGTGGATAGAGTAGAGTAGAGAAGATTTGAACACAGAGAGTTATACTGGTTCGGCCTAACAACAATGCCTACGTCCAGTCCTCAGAGATCAAGACCTACTGAGCTTTTCACAATATCTCCAAGATTCAATGGGCTCTCAGAACGCCACAAGACAACAATCGTCCTTGAATCGGACTACGAGCTGAAATATTCTCTCAACAAGAAACTTCTCTCCCCCTTACGACAAGTCTTATATGCAGAGAAACAACCTAAGACCCTTCTCACTTGCTTATATATATATAAGACTTATGAGCAGCAACGTTTTCTTCTGCTTACACCACTGTAAGTCTTATGAACAACAACGTTCTCTTCTGCTTGTATCTTATAAGGCTTATGAGTGGAAGACACTACAAGGAATTCTCTCAACTGCTTCTCTCGTAAGAAATAACTACCCTCTCAAGGTCCCAATACCTTGAGATCACATAAACATAGAATTTTGAGTTGTATGAAGACTCTCTTACAAAGCAAATGAATAAACACTGAAGATCAAAGTGTATACAGAGAAAAATGATGAATAGCAGAAACTTGATATGAGCTTATGAATGCATGTGCTGCGTTGTACACGTTATCCTTGAATCTCTGTATATATATAGTTGCTTCAGTTTTTGCCCGTTTGGGAACTCATCATTTGAGGAGCTGGACATTTGCAACTGTAGAAGAACACGCGCATGTTTGAATAATCTGAATGTGGTAGGTGCGAACGTGTCTGTAATCATGTTGTCTGCCGTTGTTTGACTTTTCTCCGTAACAACCAATTTGAAACGTTCATCTTCCTGTATTATACTTTTAAAACAATCAAAACAATGTTAAACAATGATAATAAGTAATGATGATATGAATTAATAACAATAAACCATATTCGTAATGAACGTTGTGATACTTATCATTTTCGGTGGTCAAACAGGGCATCACTCGAGCATGAAAGCCTTACCTCGAGTGATTTCCTATTTTTCTTCATATACCTCTGTTATCGGGTTGTGCTTGCATGGAATATCAGAGAGAAAAGATCTTCACTCGCGGGTGAAGAGAGGTCTCACTCGAGCACAAAATCTCTGCTCGAGTGATCTTTGCACTTTACACAGGGAATGTCTTCTCGGGTCATCACTCGCATACCATTTTGACAAGAGTGAGAATTTGCACTCGCCGGTGATATGGACCCTCACTCGAGCACACTCACCTCTGCTCGAGTGAGAAGCATATTCTCAAGGAATATGCTCTCTAAACCATCACTCGCATCAGAATTTCAGAGGGATAGAATTTTCACTCGCGAGTGATGTGGGCCCTCACTCGAGCACAAAGACTCCTGCTCGAGTGAGAAGAATATTCTCAAGAATTATGCCTTTTGAACAAGCACTCGCAACTGATCTGGAGAGGGATGGAAATATTACTCGCAAGCATGGACGTGTCACTCCGAGCATGGATGGGTGTGCTCGAGCACACTTGTACTTTTCTGAACTTCAAGACTCTCGGCCAAGTACTCGCAGACCCTTGCTCGAGTGAATAGAGGAAGCATGCCATTACTTGCTCTCGGCCAAGCACTCGCATGCCCTCACTCGCATGTGTGCTCGAGTGAGAATGACTTCTCTGCTCGAGTGCATACCTTGTGCTTCGAGTGATCCAGTGAATATAAAGGGAGAATGCCTCTCGGGTACTCACTTCCTGGCTTTCTCTCACACCTGCTCGAGTACAGAAGTGATTTGTGCTCAAGTGCAGATTTCATGCTCGAGCACTCAAGTGCAATTTCACAGCAGATATCAGCAAACTTCAAATATGCATTTGGTAACTTGGAATCTTTTCTTAACCTTCTAAAAACATGTTTTAATCATAATTGAATTATTGTTATCATCAAAACTTGGGATCTAACATTATGAAGGAGGAGGACGAGGATGACGAGGAGGACGAGGATGACAAGGAGGAGGAAGGCGAACGGAAAGAGCTCTCTAGCATTTGACCATATTGAGGGAGAGAAGGATAAAATTATGAAAATGTGCTTTTTAAAAAAGTACTATGAACAAAATGAATACTTCATTATAAAGTTTTAACTTTAGAAGCATTAGTACTTGGTATTGGACCGAATGAGGTTTTGAAAGTGTGCTTTTTAGATTTGTACTTTATATGATGGTTCTTTATTATGAAATATCATTTTTGTCGTTCATATTTTACAGTCAATTGACATAATCGTTATATTTGTGTTTTCGTTGAAGTAAGGTTGAAACACAACTCGTTTGTAAGTGTTACATGAGTGTTATTTTAAAAGAATCGTCACTTTTGTCACTAAAAAAATTATGGTTATTAACTACATCTATTATTTTTATATTTTCGCGAATTCCACCTTGCAATACATGACAATGCGCCTAATTAACTGTTACTTTTAAGTGTTATGTACCTTGCGTGACCTCCCCCTCAATATACATGACATTTATTAGCTGTAACTGTTATGTATTAGGTGTTATAAATGCTCAAATCTGTAGCAGTATTGGTTAAGTTAATTAATATGACATGTATTTCTAAAACAGCCTAGTTACCTTTTTTAATTCCCTCATGCCCTCTTCTCATTGATTATTGTTGAGGGAGTATCAATAGGGATAAATTATAAAAAAAATGGATAAATATGAAAACTTTATCTTATATTTAGGATCAAGATTAACTCTCCAAATATGTCTTATACTAAGGATCGGAGGAGTATGATTTTCAAATATGCATTTAGTATCTATAACCTTTCTCTATTTATTGAAAGGATAAAAGTGGAAAACAATGATTAATTACCATAAAATAAAGATTAATCTTCTTTCCCCCCCTCAAAATAATGATTAATCTTCAATGAAAGTTTCTATGTATGATTATATGCAGTATTTGTATTATCAGAGAAATAGAGGATTTTTATTTTTGGCTAAATTATACAAAATCCTTCTGAACTGTGGGTAAGTTGCATATAACCCTCATGACATTTCAAAGTTTAAATTTAACCCCTTGACCTTTTATTTTTTTTATTATTAACACCCTACCATTAATTGGCCATTATTTTTTTAACGAAAATTGCTATGTCGGGTTAAGATATAACATGTGGCATCCTACGTCGCATCCTATGTAAATTACTCAGTTTCATAAAACCCCCCAAACTTTGACTATTTATAAATAACTCCCTGAACTTTGATCAGTTACAAATGACCCTTAACATTTAAAATTTAAATTCAATTTTCTTAAAATTTTGATTTTGATTTATAATATTAAAACCCATGTCATTGCTTTTATCATTTTAATAAATTTATTAATATTTTTACTATCATTTGTCAATTAAAATAGATTTTTCGTATGACAAAAATTAGAAGAATAATATTTAAAAAATATAAAAATAAATGTTGAACATTACTAATAAATAATTAATGAGGGTAAAAGCGCAAACATAATATTTAAATTATTAATGATCAATTATCCCAAAAAAATATTTAATAAAAATAATGAAATTTTTATTTTTACATTTTCTAAAATATTATTCTTCTAGTTTATGCCATACAAAAAACTATTTTAATTGATAAATGATAGTAACAATATTAATAAAATTTATTAAGATGATAAAAATAACAACATGGCGTTTAATATTATAAATCAATATTTTAGGGGAGTTGGATTTCAATTTTGAAATGTTGGGAGGTTATGTGTAATTGATCAAAGTTTAGGGGGCTTACCTGTAACTGGTCAAAGTTTGGGGGATTCTCTGTAACTGGTCAAAGTTCTGGATGCCATGTGTTATATCTCAATCACACATGACAATTTCCATTAAAAAGATAACAGTCAGTTAATGGTAAAGGGCTAATAGTAAAAAAACAAAAAAAAAAAGGTCAGGGGTTAAATTTAAATTTTGAAATGTTGGGGATTATCTACAACTGACTCAAAGTTTAGGGGGTTTTGTATAATTTAGCCTTTCTTTTTTGTTGAAAGATTGTAAATAAATTTATTAGTTTTGAGAAATACGTCTTTCAAAACTATGTAAAAGAAAGAGAAAAGGATAAAAAATATTACTTGAACTTCAAAATTCCAAATCAATCTTGTTGTGTACAGAACTACAAGAGTATAACAATTGATAACTCATTTTAGTAGAAAATCATTGATATGAGATTTTAAAGTTCAAGTAGCAATTTCTTATTTTTTCCCCATAAAAGTAAAATTGATGTCCAAAAAAGAAAATGTAATGCCCCAAATTTTTGATTAAGGGCTAATGAGGATTATTATGGATATTTATGAATTTAAATAAGAATTATTATGTGTTTTGTGGCAATTTTAATTAATATGCCATAATTGGTGGAAAAATTGAAAGAATGGAATTATTGGCCATAAATTAGTGATTAAGGGATGAATTAATTACTAACCAAGAGGAAATGAGATGTGTAATTAAATGGCTAATGAAGTGGTCAGAGTAACTAATTAGTTACTTATTTGGGGGAGAGCCAATGAAATGAGGACATGTGGCTAGTCATTGTGATGAGAGAGGGCATAGAAAAGTCAAAGAAGATTTTAAAATTATTTCTCTCTCTCTTCTTCCCTCTAATTCGGTGGAGGAGGTATGGGCAAAGGGGAAAAGTCATCATTCTCTTTTCATCTTCAAGCTCTCATCTCTCTCATCTCTCTCCCCATTTCTGCACCATTGTTGCCCAAGAAAGAGAAAAGAAAAGCTTGTGATTTGGGTAAGCAAATGGCTTCCATTGCTCAAACTCATTTCATTAAAGTTGTTCCTTGAGTAATGAGCTTCATTTTGATGTTTTTAGTGTGCCCATTGGTGTTGATTTGTGGCCAAAAGGAATTGTGGAGGTTGGAGAATCAAGAAGTATCTTTGAGAAAGTTGATAAGGTAAGTAAAACCAATTCTTCTATTTATATTTTGTGCCAAATGGTTTGGTTTGGAATTTCTGGGACTTTTGGCCTGATTTTCAAAATTGAGGATCATGGTGTTTTTGGTATGTCATTGGCATGAAAATGGTATCTTGAAGTGATTTTGGGATAGATAGAATGGATTTGGGATTGAAATGTCTTGTTTGGATGATTTTGGATTTTGGATGTTTATGTTGCCCAAAACCAATGCATGATAATGGAATAGGATTTTGGTAATTCTGACGTTTCTATTGGGTTCCTTGGGTGATTTTATATGGGGATAGCTTTAGTTGAGAGTTTGGGACTATTGGAATCAATTGGGCAAAAGTGGGGAAGTGCTGTTATACCTTCTGCGTTTTCTGGTTTCTGATAGCATTACTCGAGTGATCTGGGGTCCACTCTAGTGTGGGATGAACATAACTCGAGTGAGGATGGGTTCCACTCGAGTGCTGTAGTGTATTTCCCTTTCTGCTTCTAATTTCATGTTGCACTTCCATGTGTTGAGGCAAGAGTGTTGTTTCACTTGCGGGTGTTGTGAGTTCTCATTCTAGTGAGCCCCGTCCTACTTGAGTGATGGTGTATCTGACACATAGAACTCTCGTCTCGAGTTGTCACTCGTTGTAAAGTTTCAAGAGTGTGTCTTAGCACTCACAAGTGCTAAGCCATCACTCGAGTGCATTTGTCCTGCTCGAGTGATGTCCTTCTCTGAAAGTTTCTTGTGCTCTCGGGTGAGCACTTCCTGAACCTCACTTTGGGGTACTTGGGTGACCATTAGGCTTCCACTCGAGTGATAGAGGTCATGCTCAAGTGTGGCAAGCAATTCTGGGTGCTGTCATTCCTTTCTACTCTCGGGTGAGCACTTTTTGCACCGCACTCCCTATGACTCGAGTGAGCATTTGGCTATCACTCGAGTGTTGCTTCCATGACTCGAGTATCCGTACATTATTACTCGAGTGAGGTCATCTTCACTCGAGTGTCTAAGTGAAAGATAGTAATTCTTATGCTTCCAAAAGGGGATCTTTGGGATAGTTCTTCCAATCCTTTAGGGTTTTTGTTAGAAGCAGTTGTGGCTTCTTAAAGAGCATAAATGATAACCAATTTCAGTGATATGAAGTTATTTAAATATTAGTATATAGAATAATACTTTGTCCCTAATTATGAATATAGAATTTGACATTTGCCTTACTTCGGAGAGACCGATGCCAGAGCACGACTGGATGGACCAAGGTGTGACTTTTCTCTCATGTTGTGTATGATGCTTGGTATGCATGACTTATCAATGTTTGTTGTGTAAATCTTTGGCATGAGGCCATTGTGTTATCTCCCGTAATGCATTACAGTATGAGCAGTCGTAGGGGGTGATGGTTATCTCACCTACCCCTGTCATTGTTTTTGCCGTTGTAATTGCTAGGGGTGCGTTGTGGAATCGTGGATTCTTGTTTGAGTATTTGGCCAGTGTAGCTGTGTGTGTATGTGAAATATTTTATATGGATCCCAGCTGTGGTGATATATGTGATATGATCATGTGATTGTGCAATACAACGTGAGCACTTCAGTGTAAGCAAATGTAAGGGTGACATGAGTCATACCTACCCTTGCCGTTGTAGTTGCTATGTGTTGTGTGATGGTTTGCTTTCATGCTTTGTTGTTGTGCATACTATGAGTGATTTGACACTACAGGGATTCCTTAGAATCTCACTCTCCCAAAAACAAATTTTTAGACAGGGCTGAAGGATCTAAGGGAAAGTGGGTGACGAAGAGCGGATAGAGCTCCAGTATAGGAGTTTTATTTTGGTTATTGGTTATCATGTATAAACCATTAGATATTTTGTTGGGAATTTCATGTATATAATGATAATATTGGATAGTTTTGTGTAATCCACTGGTAAAGGGAAGAGATTATAGGCTTTGTGCCTTTGTAGAACTCTTTTATTGATTAATGGAACCCGAATGTGTCGGGAATTTACCTTGTACTATGATATGTATGAATGGAATCAACGCGTACATGCCATTTATGTTTGAAATGTGAGTATGAGATCATTGTGGAATATGTGTTGTAAAAGTTTTTGAAAACCCTGATTTTTGGGAAAATTTTACTTTGTCTAAGTCCCAAATCATACATGGTCTTTAATTCAAACTTAATTACGTTTTTATGAATTAATCTTGGCCTAAGCGTGAAGGGGCTTACAGAAAACGTATAAAGCTTATTTAGCTTTATTTAACTTTAATTACTGTTTGCTATAATAGAAAATAAAATAACTATGGAAATGGAAGGTAATAAATGATTAGCTCAATTGGTGTCAACTTTAATTTTGGAAATAAGGTGTACCTAATATAGAGATAATCCATATATTTTCTTTTACATCTTTACCATTTTTATTTCAATAGAGAATAGATGCATTGAGTCTAGGCAAAAAAGAGACTAGATTCCTTGAATGAGTTGGTAAAATTTGGAATGGATGGGATGGACACGTATATTGGCAAAAATGGAAAGCAAGAAGAAAGTTGCATGTAACTATGTAAGCTCGTCTTACTTTTAAAAAAGTTTGTATTGAAATATATTACAAATTTTTTATGAATATATTAATTATGCGAATGTCTATTGACTCTTGACCTTTTATATCTTAATCACCGTTCATAAATAGTAGTTGGAAATTTAAAAGACTATTCAATGTACATTTAGATGAATGATATTAAGGGTCATATAGTGTATATTCATCTGTATTAATTATATCATTCATTGTATCTTAGTTGTGATCATTGATAGTGGCTCTTGGAGGCCTATAAATAAAGGTTTTGTATAAAACATTGTAATTAGAAGAAATACAAGTGAATGAGAATTACTCTCCCCTTTCTCTTTTGAATTTTCTCTTCTCTTGCTCTTGCTTTCTTATACTAGATTTCTTTTATTTTAACAGTACATTATCAGTACGAAAGCCCTAACAAAGGTATGTTTCTCTTGGCATTTCTTTAACGATTTTATCTACCTTCTTTTATGGTATCTTTATTTAATCTATCTGGGAGAATCTTAGCCACTATATGAAATTAAAAAGATACTACTCTGGTCCTATTTGTAAGTCCCTTTTAAATCAATCTCATATACCAAGGAAAGCTAGTTAACTCAATGATTATGGGGTAAAATTCCAACTATGCCCTCATTTATGAATGGGTACTTTTCAACTCTTTCTTCTCTATCTATTTTTCAATTATTTCTTCATTGGTATAATAAATAAGGGCAAAATTGTCACAATCTCATTTACTACACTGAAATTAGACTTATAAATAGAACCAAACTTTTTGGTAAAAAAGGACTTATAAATAAGACCAGGATGGTACTTTTATCGATTGTTATAAACATTGGGATTCATGACTAAGATTGGAGATTGTTATTGCTTTTATATCTTATTTTAATCTCCTTTACAAGTTCTTTATTATTGATGCTGTTATTTTATTATATCCATAAGCCGTACACCTCTGATTTCATATTTTGAAATTATATTATCAAAAATCATATCACTTTAATTTCTTATTTTGGTGGCCATATTCTTTTGATTCCTTATTACATGGCCAGAATTTATATGCCTTTTCATCTTCTATCTTATTGTATGGCCGGAAGTCATATACAACTTTTATTTATCCTGAAGATAAACGGCTAGAAGCCATACTAGTTTAAATTTCTCATCTTGAGATTAATTAGCCTGAAGTCATGAGAATTACTTGACCATAAGCCATAAGAGTTAAATGGCCCAAAGTCATGGATTTTTAATTTTGTTATCTTGCTCTATGAATTATGTCTTCACTTTACCAATTCTCTTTATTACGGTAGTTCAATCGTTTGGGTTTTATGTTATTATAATGCATTTTTATATTTCATATTTTAAGAATGTCCTTTCATTGCATAAGTCTGAACCATATTAAACCTTGCAAAATTTGAATTTGTGGTTATTGACATTACAAAACTATTTATCTTGGATGCTCGATTCATGATTTTTCTATGCTATTATTTGCATGAAGGTCTCAAAATTGAATCTTTGACCATAAAAGAACAATTTGTTCTTTGAAACGCTCTAAAGGAAAGGTATGATTGTCATGCCCTTATCTGATTTTTCATATTTTCAGAGTGCTTGTGTGCAGTTCAGTGAGCAATACAGGAATAGTATAAATATACTGATATATTAATATATGGTACTTGATTACATTACAGCTTTACCTCGTAGGGTTTGATAATATTTACAAAGTTTTCCAAAATATTCAGAAATAGCTACATATAACCACCTATCCTCGCCTCGGGATCCGTGCTCGTCAATTCCCACATCTACAACCTTACCTTTTTAGCCACTGGCACCTGCTAAGATATTTTTTGTTTAGAAAAAGGGGTGAGATTCCAAGGAATCCCAATAAAAACATACTATCGTTCATATAAAATGCAAAAAGTAAATATGATATGCACTATGTATGCAGCAATTAATAAACAATATAATAGATCATCATCATGTATACATGAGTAGGGCTCTTGCCCTACTAATTGTACACCGGTTGGATTCTTACCCAACTCCTAGGTATAAGTGCACCTCCGGCACTAACTGCCTTGTCTAGGAAAACCATATTGATTAAAATAACAAACAATGGCATCTTAACAATCATATGAACTATGGTATGATGTATGAAAGACAATGTTCCTACCTCAAGTCACTTTCACCCCAAAAACGACCGCCTTGTATAACGTGCTAGCCTCAAGCTCCCGACTTGGTTCTAAAATATCAAATATACAAGAATTAGGTAAAACCCATTCATGTACCATTTTAGACACTTTTTATAGTGTTTATAGTGGTCATATTAGCCTATGGTGAAAATTTACCAAAATGCCCCTAGAACCCTGGCCCAGCCTTGTCGTATCTGGTACGACTATACTTTTTTCGAAATTTTGATTAAGGCTATTCTGACATATTTTTGCATAATGAATCCATTTCAGGAATCGAAATTACCAAATTCACTGTCAAAAGACAAAATTGCCCTTGGCAGTCCCACTTTAAGGGTTTTAGGGGCGTTTTCGTAATTATGTTTTTTTCAGGCTTTTCCAAAAAAGTGATTAACTTAACCCGACCTAATTTTTCCTCCTGAAAACAATGGAATCATTAGAACATCAAAAAGCTAACTCTAACCCTTCTAAAACAGCCCTGGCCGAAACTTACAAAACTCCGGGGAAAATTGGGGTTTTTCGATTCCGACTCCGCAGACGTGTTCCTTTCTACTCTTAACCACTTTATTGACTATTTAATTAGGTTATAACTACCATTTAGTAGCAATTTTGGCAGCATAACACTTTTAACAACCCATTTTGTATTTTCACAAACAAAGACAATCTGACGAAATTTCGCCAATTAAACTACTCACAACAGCTAGAACAATCAATATTCGAAGGTTAGGAAGTTATCTTTCGCTTCCTTTGGCTTATCCTTCTTATGACTGAATCCTAGCCTCTTTGAATAGCAAAATTTACGCTTCAAATACCTTAAATAGCATAGAAGAGAAGCTTAAGAGAAGGATTATACACGATAGGTATGAATTCATCGAAGAAATCGACCTACGCTATGAATTTTCTTTTCCTTCTCTCTCTAAACTCTCTCAACCTTTCTCTCTCTTACTTCATCCATGGCTACACAGAAATGGGAAGAGGATGAAGGGAAATATACTTTAATAAAGTTTCCCATAATTACAAGATTGCCACAACTTTTTTTTCCATTTTTAGATTATTTGGAATTTCTGGAAGATTTTCTGTCCAAACTTTAAAAAATCATAACTAAATTTGTAGACATCGTATCAGAGTGATTCTAAAGGCTATAGAACCCTTATTGAGTCTAGTTTCAAGAAAAAATATAGTCCCTCACCAGTTGGAAGCACAAAATTTCCAGAATTAATTTCTTTGAATGCTGTTCTAGAAAATTCACAGTTTTCTGGGATAAATTCAAAAGTTCATAAATTTTTGTATATAGCTCTAATTTTGTCATATACCTATCAAATTAAAGCATGGGATGTCTACTTTCACCCTGTAAAATTTGATAATTTTTGAACATCATTTAGTCAATGAAATGCATTGCACAACAACACTGCCTCACTAAAAGCAATGAAACGGCGTGCACTTGCAACTTGAACAAATTCCATTTTTGTATACAAATTTTCCATACTCTTTAATTCACTATTTTATTCCCTTTAATACCTCAAAGATATAAGAAACGTTAGAGAATAGGTTTGAGACACCTGCTAAAGTAGGGCTTAGTTGTCCACTGAATTTAGGCTTATTCCCAAGCTTCCAATCCCAAAATTCGAGATATTACAATGACCACCAGAAGATGGTTATTTTTCCAAATTGCTTTTACAATAACAATATTGTGGATGAGGTTTCAAGAAATATGCTGAATTAATTTCTTACCTTCTTATGGCCAAACAAAACAATGAACTTTTGTTGAAAAATCATGAATCTCATCCAACAGACTCACCTCCATTACCAGAAGTAAATATAGTGACGAATGAATCTAATTGTAGCCGTGGATGAAGCCATGGCTACAACCATGGGCGTGGACATAGTCATAATCGTGGTGGTTCAAATTCCCAACCTAAAGTGGGGAAAGATTGATAAGAAACACAAAAGGGAAACTAGTTGACACAATAAACATGTTGAAATCTATGTTATCACTATGGTGGCAAGGGTCAGTTAGTTATGTACCTGTCGTATACCAAGACACCTGGTTGACTTTTACCAAGAATCGCTTAAAAAATAATGGTAAAGAGTTAAAGATTGAGATAAATCATATTGATCAAGCTGCAATTCTAAGTATAATGATATAAATATTACTCATTTTGATGTTGCTGATTTTTTTAGTACATGTTATATTTGTTTATTGGGTTAACTAGCATTCACTCCCCCCATGGGCTCCGACGGGTGCATCCCCTACCCCCCACCGTTGCCCTTGCACTAACATTACTTCACAACAAAACTCTTTCTCATAGATCAACCAGTGACATCCTACTCACATTCACATAACCACATTGGATGACCCTATATCAATATATTTCTTTTCCCTGTACACAAAAAAACAGACTGTCATCATAATACCACAGTCTATTACATCAATACTGCAATGTTTTCCCGCATACATTAAATATGGCCATCATTTTAAGTCAATTTAGTACACAAGTCTGGATGCAAAAAAATATGAGGAGATCAGAGAGCCATCTGAAATCAAGTCAGCACAACGCATACGCTTTAATATCTTCATTCCCTGCGAACAAACTAATTCGTTGAGCTATAAAACTGAGTACCCATACTGTTACCAGCATCCCCAAAACATGGTACACTATCACAATATGACCAAATTTGACTTCCATAAACTCTATTTTAGCCAATGTTTTTCCGCCAACCTCATCCAAAAAAGCAACCCAAACCTTATGGTGTGAACTGCAACAAAATTTAACATATACATCACCAGGCAATAGATAATGTCATGTGTTCTACTATTCATTCAAGTTATTTTGCATCCTTACATTCCATCTTTTGTACACGAGTGTGATAGGACAATAGTTATCTCCTTTATAAATGCTCTTATAACAGAAAAAGTATTCACCATTGTCCCTTGTCCATGACTTTATAAAATCACAAATATCTACAATATGACATCAATTCAATTAAAAACGCCCACAATATATAAACTATGCCATGTAGTAACAGATTCATAGTAACTACTTATGGTGCCATCAAACTACTGGATGAAGGACTAACCATAAAATCAAAATAGTTTATATAGGTCATTCCCAATGTTTGAAGGCCACTCCTTGTCCACGACTTCATAAAATCACAAATATCTACAACATGACATCAATTCAATTAAAAACACCCATAATATATAAACTATGCCATGTAGTAACAGATTCATAGTAACTACTCATGGTGCCATCAAACTACTGGATGAAGGACTAACTATAAAATCAAAATAGTTTATATAGGTCATTCCCAGTGTCTGAAGGCCACTTCATGTAAAAGAGAAATAATGGAAGATAGATGTTATGAACAACCTTAACTACTTCCGTCTTTGACCCAAAGACAAAATGATGCTTTTCATACAACCCGTACCCATTCTCATTTACACAAATCCCAAATACATGATATACACCACCTTCAACAAACCTGAATGCAAAGGCGTGAATGTAGTCTTCCTTCTTGAGTTGCAACAATATCATATTATTTTGAAACAAAAACGAAGATACAAAATCATCAATATAACTCTTGCCATATCACACTATAAAAGGCCTAAACTTAAATCATCAATAAAAATGTAGTAGAAATCATTATTGCAAGGTAACTGATCTTAATTCCATAGGTTACTCCAAATTGCAAAAAACCTCTCTATAAACAAAATTAGTTGTCCTACTTTTGTCAGTATGAACAAAATCATGAAGTATAATTTTCAGCCCTTCCTTACTACGGACTCTTAACAAAGCAACATACAACTGGCTATGTGAAAAGACAGGCCTTGATATATAAAGACCCACATGACGAAGTGATTGACCCTGATTCTTATTGATCGTCATTGTAAATGATAAAGATACAGGAAACTGTCTCCTTCTTATCTTAAAAGGCAACCTACTTTGTGATGGATTCATATCCATCCCATGAATTAAGACTTTATTATTTGGATGTGATCCATTCAAAGTAACAGCCTCAATAACAGACTTACTTAGGCATGTGACTCACAATCGCGTTCCATTACATAGCCCAGCTGCTTGGTTGATATTCCTTAACAACATAATAGGACAACTAACTTTCAAGGTCAGCTTATGAGGAGGCAAGCCTGAGCAAGTGATGGTGTTCAAAAACTCTGGTGTGTATAGGTCCTCAAAGCAATCATTATCCTGACAAGATCTACATACTGTATCACAACTGAAGTAATCAACAGAGTCACCTAACAACATATGACACATGTAATCATTAACCTTATTGACAGATTCAATTATTGGTGGTAGAATCGCCCTATCATTTAAGTAATTGTGATCTGATAAGTTTAACAACAATTCTGGATATGTAGCCTACACTATGGCACTAATTGGATCTCGATGTTTAGTTACCAAAAACTCTGATGGCATTTCAATCTCAAATATTCCATCATGTGGCAAACCTATTTTTCCATCTCCTAATCTAAAAGTCACTGTGAGAACTGACCCAACTCCTCTCAGTCATTGTCAACTGCAACTGATAGCAACCGCATATTCTGCTTGAGTGTGAAAATTGTACAAAAATCCCACAAGTATGATGAGCTAATGCAAGAATCAACAATAGTTGCTCTTGTCCCTCTTGGAATAACAGGAAGGATTTGACGAAAATCTCCCCCCACTAATACACATTTCCCACTAAAGGGATTATCACAATGCATGATGTCCTTAAGGGTTCTATCAAAGGCTTCAATACAGAATCTTTGTACCATTGGCGCCTCATCCCATATTATTAACTTAGGCACTTGAATTAGCTTTGTCAAGGGAGAATGTTGCTTAATACTATAGACCAAATTTTTATTTATTTGAATAAAATTGCAAACCTAGAATGGGCTGTCTGACCACTAGGTAACAATGTTGTTGCTATTCCACTAGATGCAACATTTATCACGATATCCCCCTTTTGCTCGAATAGTAGAAGTCAAGGCATTTCATAGATATGTCTTCCCCATTCTACCATAACCATACACAAACATAAATGCACCAACAGGATTAGCTAATGATGACATAACTACATCAAAAGAATGCTTTTGCTCTTTGTTCAAGGATTTGATTAAAGAGAATGCCATATTTCCTTGCATTTGTCAATCATAACTTAGCTCTTGCATGATTAGATGATTAGACATATTCGGTACCTTAATTGAAGAAGGATAAGGAATTAAAGGAAATTAATCAGACTTCTGCCATTCTTCTGCAATAATGCTTCAACCTCTTGTAGAGTTGCTTCCTCTTTCTCAACTGCAGACACGCTGATAACTACAAAAACAATAATGAGGTCAACAACATAACAAATAAATGTTAATGTAAAGCAATTTTTTAACATACAAGCTGTATATTATTACACTAAAGCAAGAAAGAGGGTTATTGTGAGGGATGTACAATAGATCTTCAAACAACAATGATGAAGTTTCTGCCTATACATATTCTGGACGATTCAAGCAAGCACATAAGAGCATAGACACAAACATCCTCCTCAATTGTATTCCTATAGCCCACACTGATGCTTCTTTAATAACACATACAAATTCTTTATCATCGTTTAATAAGCCTCGGGCAAAACAAGATGATCTAAAAGTTTGGTGCACGGCACCATCTACTTTCTGAATCTCGTCATATGATTTAGGTCCTCTCACCTTTGTCAGCAATATGCACAGGTAATAAAGCTCGCCCGATGATGGCGACATATGGGTCACCCTCCCAATTGAGAAGCCTATCTTCCTTGGCTTCCAAACTCTTTCACTTTGGTGATACACGTAATGATGAGGAAAATGAGCATAAGTTAGTGTCCTAGCAAATTCATCAGTATCATTCAACTTCATCCACACCAAGAACATTAATTCACAAACCCTTGGTTTTTCTAATACATTGGCTACATCATCGTTGTTTGAATATATCACACACTGCTGATCAGGGAGATGGAAACTTAGCCTCTTCACAGTTGGCCTTCTATGATGAATATGAAACCCAAATATCCTCAAAGCAGCTTCACATACAGATATATGCCTGAAATTATAATAATGTTTAATCTCATCAATGATTCCACTCTCATCACTTCCATTATTCCTCTCATATATGGAAGCCACCACACGATCATTACCCCTACTAATATACTTAAACAAATATTTAATGGCTGTAGATTGGTTACATTTCTCTATGTTGATATGAGCTTGAAACATGGCAAGAAGTATAGGGTTGTATGGAACAACCCATCTATTATCTAAAGGGATTCCTTTTACTTCAATTCTCCTACCATCATCCCTCCTTCTATAAGTTGGGTAACCGTCATCATCAATGGTTGTGTCATTTGAAAACTGTTTCAGATAATACTTTTTGCACTTTCAATCCCTCATGCAAGGAGCCTTGTGATTGACATTACCACAAGGTCCATGGACTATAAATCTTTTCACCAACTCATGCAATTTAGGACATGACTCCTTGTCTGGAATCTCAGCGGACACTACCCTGTCTATGTTAGTCGAGTCCTTCAACTTATCATTTGGCTGTAACCACAGTAATCTATGGGCATGAGGTAGGCCACATTTTTGAAACTCAAGTGTATATATTTCTGCCTTTGAGATAAGTATTAGTAAACTTGTAAACATTATCTAACTACATTAACAACATACAAAATAAAAGGAAAAGATTTACCTGCCCGAATTGCCCCAAAAATCTTTTCCTGCTTAATTATTTTCATTAAAGCCTTCAATTTCACATGGAACAATCTAGAAAAAATATCAAGCTTGTTCACTGCATGTGTATTGTCCTTTTGACAAAAGCATGAAACTTTAGGCCATGTTAGATTACAAGTGGAAATTATGAACAAATATGGATACCCTGCATATGCACATAGGGCCATGACATCTTGATAATTTTGAGCCATATAACGTGCTCCACCAGTAAATGAAGAAGGCAAAATTATCCGCTTCCCTGTTGAAGCTACACTCCTTTCACCATGAAGCAAAGCATTTAACAACCCCTGATAAAGATCAGCTCTCAACTCTTTCTGATGGGTTAATATCCGGAGTATCCTTTGAGATTCTATCATTGTGTATGCATCCACAATGAACTGGAGAAACAATCTACTCGAATTTAGGAGTGCTGACTTCTCACCATACCTTGACATCAGCATATATGCAAAGTATTCCTACATACTTACCCTCTTTTTCCTCTTTGTTCTAGAAAGGGTTTCTCGACGATGTTCAATATTATCCTGATAACCATCTTACATTTTTAGAAACAAAGAGGGTATTGAAGTGGGAGGTATGAGGCATTCAACTCATCAATTCGTTTTAAGCTCTCAGTCACATCCTCAACAATAATATCCTTCCTATCAAAATTATATATATGTCTCCAACAATTAGCGCTGCAACCTCTGACGCAGTTGGTTTATTATATGTACGACCATCACACTGCCTAGACCCAATTAGGCGTATCCTCACATTATTGTGTTGCTAACTTCTTATCAATGAGGAAGCCAAACGATATTGCTTCACAAATGGATTATGGTTATCCAAGACATTTTTTATCAACTAGACAATGAGTGGATCAATAGTTGACTGCTTCAAATGCTTGCTGTGGAAAGAAAATACAATAGTGAGAATCACACAAACATCTCAGAATATTTATTATATGACCAAAATGCAAAATTTTGTAGCTAGCCTTACAGCAGATATGCAATTGTCCACTTCATTCTCCGTGTCATATATGTATAGCTGTGAATAAAAAGGTCTTTAACCAGGTGGAAGTAGGAGGCTCCCAATTTGGTGGTAGTTCATACGTGAGAGAACAAATGTATAAGGACCACCAACTCAATTTTTGGAATAGTCAATCTTCCCTCCCATAGAAGTGAATGAAAACATATTATTCTATGAACGTATATTGGAATGGAAGTTTTTAAACTGAGGTGTCGTCTTGTCAAAAAAAAGCTTGCCAAGCATGTCAGGAGGAGGAGAAATGCATGGCAACTGGACCTTCCCATTAAGGCAACACAATGTGAATGTATGACACTGAAGTGACTTTGATTTCCCAACCTTCTCATTATACCACATTAAGGCATCTCAACTCATGCACGTGTAAACTGCATCGCCTTCGTCAAGGTAACCTATAAGGACGAGTCAGTGGGAATGTGAGTCTGTGAACCTAATGGCAATTAAAACTACAAATTGAAATTCCTCACCGATGGTGTTTAAGTCAATTTTGATATTTTCACTCATGGTAGAAGGACGATGGGTCCTATTACTCATCTTATTAGTCACAAAAAATTGTTACAACCACATAAAAAATGAAACATAAATTCATGTCAACCATTGATAGATTAGTAAAAAGAACTAACCACCTGATGAAGAGGGCTCCCCTTCACTTTTTTCACTTGCTGAACTTTCTTGAGACTCATAAGTGAATTGAATATTTATATACTGCTCCTCCAACGTACATGTTGTAGATTTGGAATAGTCAGTATTCTCACCAATATCAACTTCATTTACTTCCTTCCCTAGTGCAATTTGTGATTGATTCTGAATTACACAAAACCTTTAACTCCTCCTCCTAAAACCATGATTTGCAATACTCCCGCTATATGACAAGTACCTCCCACCATGTCCTGAAATTATATATAATACATTTCAATACCAAATGATGAATAACTTTTTACTATTTTCATGTCATCAAATATAAGGGGCACTATGATAAATCCAAACTAACCTGACCCCATGTCCACAACCGTGTGACTACTCAGATTTAAGTTTTCATCCTTGATACTACCTCCTTCTTTCGAAGAATTGCCATGAGCATGTATTTGATGTCCTTGATTCTACATGGAACACAATCTAGTACTCCTATACTTGTAACCATCACTAGCCAACGCCCAATGCCCTAAGAAAGTTACATGCACAAATCCTTAGCATAAAACATAACTCATGACATGGCATATATGATACATTGTACCAAATAGTAAAGAATTACCATCCACCACTGAGAGATCAAATCTGGAGGTAAGATTGGTTGCAATATTGGTTATCTCTTCTAGCATACCAATACTTCTCTTGTGTTTACCATGATGGCTTCTTTGATTAGAAAGAACTTGTTTAGCTTGGGTATGAATAATGTTCGCATTAGTGTCAACTACTTGCACCACACTGTTACTCAAGAAAATCACACGAGCACATTTTTGTCCAGATTCTGGAGTATAAGGATGCAAGTTGTTCTCCTTCCCATGCATTGTTTCACCTCCATAAGAAAATGCACCTAAGATATGTTTGATATGGCAAGGAGAGATGAATTAGCTAAGAACATAAAAATACTAACAGTGAATAAATATCACATACCACAACATAGTGTAATGAGGAAGTCCCTGCGACTGGGTACTACAAGAGGTATCCAAGTATATAAACAATTATTTTGAAATTCAATGCTCTTGCAATTAATTTCCCCGCCATGTGTATTTGAAATTATAAAGAATAATGAATGCATATAGAGTATGAATAAAGTCACTAACATGTCCAATTATCCCCTCACTAATGGAAATTCACAGTCAGCATTCGTACTATATTAAATGGGTGATACAGTCAATCTAAAACTATCCCACCTGACACAATAGCTAAGGTTACCAATACACCTTTAAGTCGGCCATAGAATTGCATTACCTAAATAACTGAAATAGTAAGACCTCGTATAGTTATAATAGTCAGCATAGTATTTTTCTATATATATCCATATTAATTCATCCTTGTCACCAACAATGTATAATTAGATAAGTAATTCCATGCGAATAGGAATTTATTTACTGCTGGAAATTATTAATGGCATATATCTACTTATTCCAAGCCTCATTTTATATATCTTAGTATGATTGGCACAAATTATACACAGAAAACTTAACTGGAACAATACTCTCTAAACATAAATAACTTTATCATTAACTATACTGCATCTTATACATTCAACTTACATACTTCATACCAAAAAACATCACTTGACAGAGTTACCACTTAACATCAGACGACTACCTAATTTTACATATTCATAATCATGATCCACCATATAATGCACCTAACATTAAAGGGCCACCAACCAAAATATAGCCACATACAACCACCTAATACACAAAAAGAACTATGCCCACTCATCTGCACCACCTAAAGCATAACATAACAATATAGTAAATTAACATATAACTCAATCACAATAACCCCATGACTAAAAGAACACAATTGTAGCAGTCCTACATCTTCTCTTGCTTTATGTTCTTTAAAGGCTTTGAAGGAAGGGTTGTTGGAGATGGAATGATAGATGAACCTGCCTTCTTACTGACACCAGTCACTTTCTTCCAAGCATGCTTCCTCTTACCTTTAATGATTGTGTTTGGCAATACTTGATATATAGGCATATCATCTAGTCTAGGACTCTCAATATATGTTGTATGAGGCAAGGATGCCTGCGTCATTGATGGAGCTCCACAGTTAGAATCAGTGACCTCTACATCCTCAGATCCAGATTCCTATTGCAATGAACATCAAACATAAAACATCATTATCCTATTGATTGATGGGAATAAATAAGGACTTCGATGACAAGTTTTAGAAGACAACCCACCTCAACATGCAATGAATCTTTAGTTTCTGCAACCTGAAATCATAATATTGACATATGTATCACATTAAGGTCTACTAACAGTTACAGATCAACAATGAATGCCTACTACAGTACAACGCATAAGATGACAGACCTCTGAGGCATCTTCATTAAATTGATCATTAAGATCACTACATATGGCATAGGCTGAAACAGCTATGCTAGAGTTAGGGAAATCCATGTTTTACTTGTTGAGCTTCAACTTCAACAGTACTTTACTTCCAACAATGTTGTCCAACGCATCAAGGAAGTCATAAGCACGATCCTCCTGATTAAACACAATAAACTAATCAATCAGAATACATTTGTATTATAATAAAGAATTCTCTCACATGCAAACATGAACAATAGCATATACCTTCTCTAGTTTGGCCTTCAACTCTATAGCAGTATTTCCAATGAGTTGAACTGTATATTTATCAAAGAAAACCACATATGCTTTACCTGAATCATCACTAACAGTGTAGTGAATCTTGAACTTGGTACAAAAAAAAATCCTAGCGATTTACATGTCACGTCCTATTAATATAACTTTAAATAAACAATATCACTTAACATTGCATGGAAACATACCTTGGCTCAATACTTGCTGGGGTTTTTTTTGAACAACATGCATATCAACTTGCTATTCTCATACTTTGGTTGTTACCACACTTGGGACATCCATCCATGACGAGTATCTAGCTTCACAATCTCACAATAAACCAAGAATAAAGCATCCTACAAACATGACAAACCAGCAACATAATTCTGCTAAAGAAAGGAAAAAAATTCTGAGAAGGATGGATTAGTGTTCTACCATAAGTACCAGCTTTTGATTCTGTATCTCAAATATCTTAATCCTAGGATAAGCACGCAATATTACATTGGCAAAATGATTATTTGACGCAGTAGGGAAGCATAAGATGTATTGTTGATCACAGGAGAGGGGGAATACTTGGAACTACAAATCTGGGAAAATTCACATGAGAACCTAAGAACGAATATATTTAATATTACAGTAAATAATAACCTTTTGTTTTACCTCTGAATGAAATATTTAACCTTTGGACACTTCTCATTAAGGGTCACTCTGGTTGCATTAAACGAACTACACACCTTTGGAAGTCCTACCAAATATTAAGAGGAACACGTTTAATGTACTTATAAACTTAGTATCATTCTTCCAACCTAATTGAAAAAAAGTTAACTTAAAAAAAATACCTCACCTTCATCATTAAAACCAACCTTAGTAAGCTGTAAGATCATAAATGATAGGTGGGGCCATCTTAGCACTAGAAGCCATGCACACGTTTACAGTGCACTCATCATACAATACACAGTTCATTGAAAGGCCCCTACAACAAATATAAACCTGTTGTATTAAATAATTATTTAACAATAGTGAATAAAGCAATTATGTACACCCATTCTTATAAACCTGTTGTATTAAATAACTATTTAGTGATAGTGAATGAAACAATTATGTACACTCACTCTTCATCCCCTAAAGTCAGCCTGAGTCTGTTCTTTGTCTCCTCATTAACCTTGTACTCCTCCAATGATTCCATTGACATAACATAACCAATAACATCTACACCAAGCATGAAATGAAGTCAACACATGAGGCTATATAACCACTACAATAAAACTGATAAACAACTTCTAGTAACCATACCAATGAGATAATCAAGTTGATCCTTCTCATCAACCTACCTTATAAGAGATATAGGGATAAAGCTATGTAATACCCCAAAATTTGGGATTAAAGGCTTGAGAATAAGCCTAAATTAAGTGGAATGCTAAGCCCAAATTTAGCAAGAGCCCAAATTTATCTCCTAATGATTCTAATATCTTTGGGGTATTAAGAAAGTAAAATGGTGAATTTTGGAGAAAGTAATTATGTTTTTGGTGAAATCGCCTATAAGGTAGTGAGCTTGTCATGTGATTTTTAATGACCAAATGATGAGCAAAAATTATGACATTTTACAGGATGAAAGTAAACATTCTAAGCTTTAATTTGATAGGTCATATGACTCAATTAGAGCTATATACAAAAAGATATGAATTTTTGAAGTTAGCCTAGAAAAACTAGAAATTTTCTGGAACAACATGCAAAGATTGAGATTCTGGGAATTTTGTGATTACATCTAGAAAAGTCTATATTTTTCCTTGAAACTAGACTCAATAAGGGTTCTATAGGCTTTGGAATCACTCTAATTCGATTTTTTCAGAATTAGTTATGATTTTTCAAAGTTTAGGCAGAAATCTGCCAAAATTTTATAAAATTCGAATTTTGGAAAAATGGTGTAATAAAGTAAATATCATATAATAAATATCATTCTTCTCCTTCCTTCAGCCAAAACCATGCAGCACAGGTCTAAAATAGAGAGAGGAGAGTTGAGATTTTTAGAGAGAGAAGGAGAGGAAAAAGCTTGTAAAGGTAAGTGATTTCTACGGTAAATCAGTTCCTAATGCGTATAACTCCGCTCCTAAGCTATTCTTCTATGTGATTCAAGGGTTGGAAGCTCAAATTTGCTTGTTGAAGTGAGCTAGGGTTCAGCCAAGTCAAGGAAAATCAAGTGGGAGCTTGAGATAACTTCCAAACCTTTGTATATTGACTATTCTAGCTGCTATAGACAATTTAATCGGTGAAATTTCACCGGATTGTCTTTGGTTCTAAAAATAGAAAATGGGTTTGTGGGGCTGTTATGTTGACCAAATTGATACTAAATGGTAGTTGTAACCTAATGGAATAGTCAATAAAGTGGTTAGGAGTAGAAAGAAATGTGTTTACGGAGCCGAAACCGAAAAACCCCAAATTTTCCTAAATTCTTATAAGTTTTAGCCAGCTCTAGAAATGGGTTTTAGGTGGGGTTACAGTTGGGAAATTTTTTGGAAAAAGCCTAGAAAGCATAATTACGGAAATGCCCCTAAAACCCTAAAAGTAGGGCTGCCAAGGGCAATTTCGTAATTTGACATTGAATTTGATAATTCCGATTCTAGAAATGGATTCCCTGGGTGAAAATATGTAAGAATAGCCCATGTCAAAATTTTAGGAAAAGTACAGCCGGACCGGGTACAGCGGGGCCGGGCCAGGTCCCCGGGGGTATTTTAGTAATTTTTTAAGATAGACTCATTTAACCCCCAGAAACACTATGAAAGTGTCTAAATAGTACATTTGACATTGTACGATTGAATATGAAGCCCTGACTGTTTGTATGTAGATCGAGGCACGTGTTTCGAGGCGGAAAAGGGTTAAGGTAGGGGACTTACCTTACTTGCATGTATTTGATATCTTTGCTTGTATAGTAATGTATGTGATTGCTTTACTTGATTGTGTAGAGCATACTTGAATAAATGAAGCTCTATTTTTGTTTTCGATGTTGCCATAGTTTTGTTACATGAAACATTGAGCATGCAGAAATGTTATTATGGGGCATACATCTAGATAAAGCTAACATGTCATACACATAGCATCAATCATGCATGCATTATGGTATCTATTTCCTACTGAGATTCTCTCGAATCTTACCCTCCCCTACCAACAATTTAGACAGGAGAGGACCAAAGATATGTAAACAACAATGTAAAGTACCATACGAGGGGATTACAGTAGTGGAACGAAGACTGGAAAAAGTTTCTGTTTCACTGGGATAAGTTTAGACACCCTAGTAGCCTTGTGCGGCTACCTTAATCGTAAGTATCATGTACAAACTCCTATGGGGAATTTATGTAATCATGCACATATTATCAGTATAGTTGTGCTATTCCTGTGTTGCCTATCGAACCGCATATTGTTTTCCGTGAATACTCTGAAAAAGTTGAAAATGAGATAAGGGCGTGACAAGCTATATGTGTAGTCAGCAATGGCTCCTTCCAACTCCTTCACGTAGGTCTGTAAACCAAAAGTAATATTGAATGGATGGCTTGTTGCTTGGTATAAAGTATAAAGTATGTTTTGCCCACTTTCATGGTACTCATGTATCTGTCAAATACTGCCTTATTCATCACAGATGCCTGAATCTTAGTCCCCTTGAAACATAAAGGAAAACATGATATTATAGAACACATAAGGGAAGGATAAGGTTTCAACTCAATCAGATATAAACATTTTGAATAATATAGCTTACTATTTCATCAACCAGCAACATAGAGATGCAAAAAAGCTTAGTTGGTGCTTCCTTTTGACAAACACTCCACTTACGAATCACTTATGCAACAATCCTCCACCTATCTGTTCCATCATTAATGGACTTAATGAGAGAAACTCGAGATACAGACCCTGAAAGAGAGGAAGATGCCATAACTTTATACAATCTGATTGAGAAACTTGATGAAATTAATGCACTCAACTGCACGCTTTAGTGCATTAAAGTTTGCATGTATATATAATGTTACACCTTAGTTGAAAAGCGTGGGAACTAACCTCCCCTTTTCCATCATATACAATAGAAAGGTACTACAAATCCCTCAATCCCTCAAATTTAGTAGTAACAAATACCATAATCCACAAGATGGGCCTGAAAAAAATTTACAGGCTATTACATACACCTTACCTTACATCTACCTCTACACCCACAGCATCCACTACAACACAATACATATCAACTAATGACAATGTAGCATCGACCTTAAGAGTAGAGGAGCTGATTGAAGGGTGAATCTAACGCCATCCCCTACAAGATCTCATGAACAACTAAAAGTTTAGCATTTATTATAAATTTGAAAGTTGCATTGGAACTTGAGTTAATGGATGTTATGATAACCAAATCAAGTTGTGGATTTCAGTGCAAGAGTTATTTGGTATGGTGAGTAACTAACACAGTCGGGACTTTCTGGCCTGAGAGGACCATACCGTAATTTAATGGACCATAACATAGAAAACTATAGTTTAAAAGTAAGAGGGTTGTTTTGATCACCAAATGAAGTGGCTCTAGCACTGCAAGAGTTGATACATCTTAAGAAACTAACAACACCATACCTTACTTAATAAATGTACTTGCTCACACAAAAAAAAACAATAGGAAAACAAATTCAGGAAGGTATTAGGTATGATTTAGAAATAACACAGTCCAAACTTTCTGCCCTTTTAGTACCAAGCCATTATTTAATGCCCCATAACATAGAAAACTGTAGTTTAGTACTGAAAGGGATGTTATGATGACCAAACATATCAGACCTGGCATTGCAAGACCTCAAATCTCTGAAGCCACTGACAACACCATTCCTTATTTAATAAAAATATTTGGCCATACTTGGAAACAAAACAACAGTGATACTAAAACCCACAATATATGTATATTACCTCCAAACTTATGAAATTGGAGCAAGATTTACTTGTGCTAGTGTGCAGCCAAACTTGTCTTAATATTAAGGTATTATGTATGATTCAGAAATAACACAGTCCAAACTTTCTGCCCTGTCAGTACCAAGCCACCATTTAATGCCCTATAACATAGAAAATTGTAGTTTAATACTGAAAGGGATGGTATGATGACCAAACGTAGTGGACCTGGCATTGCTAGAATTCAAACCTTATAAGCCACTGACAACACCATTCCTTATTTAATAAATGCATTTTCTCATACTGAGAAACAGAACAATAGATATACCAAAACCCACAAAATATTTTATATTACCTCCAAACTTATGAAATTGCAGTAAGATTTACTTATGCAAGTGTGCAGTCCTTCATAAAAACCTACAAAAAATGCAAGGATACTACATTAAATTCTAGTATTGCAGTATGACTTCACATGGTAGTATCCAAAATAAGAAGAGGACCAACTATAGGCGCATTAAATGAGTTCGCGATTACATGTGAGCATCGCATTACTTGTGGTAACATCATTGATAATAGTACACTGGAACAATGGCAAGGGTATACTACTTGACTTGAGTGGCCTATGGATTATAATAGTTTTATTCAGAACTAATATAAGTTATGTTTGACCCCTATATACAATTGCCTTGTCCACATTCTGCCTTTACATTTATACATGGACTCAAATAAGTAAGTGTCATATAAGCTAAGATGAACTTTGTGTCAATAACACAGTATCTAGCTAACATATTTATTGCATTCCTTAGTTAATAAGTAGTTTGATGGGCATACATATCAACTCATCTTTGTCTGATTCAACAACCATTTTAAGATGACTGCCTACTTTAATACTGATGATTACTGTAACCCCCTACGGTAATTATATCCGGATTATGAAACTTAAGTGAAATAGAGACCAATAAAACAAAATCACATTTATGATCACTTATCTCCAAGAGGTGGGGTGTCCAAACAAAACGTTTAAAAGCAGGATTCATCTGGTCTCACATTCACTTTCAAATACAATTACCTGTACAGTTATATCACATGATAAATATCAAAGTACGTAACCAAAATCCCAGAAACCCTGGGTTACTTATATATATATAATGGGTTTAAAGGTTTCCCAAAATGGGGATTACATATCCAAAATTGTTATATACATCTCATATACATACAATAATCCCAAAAGCCAAGATAACCAACATCCAAAATACAAAATGTCCCTAAAGCCCTAACCACTCCTGGTTGGCCACTTCCCTTTCAAGCCACTTGCCCTGTCTGAAAATATTAGTCATTTGGAAAGAGTAAGATTCTAAAGAATCCCAGTAGTAACAAATCACTCATACAATATATAAACACAAGGCATGTAATGTATCATGTTCATCGGCATCATCAGCAACATAATGATCTATGGCTCGAGCCACAGACAATAGCACTCACGGCTGTATCACAATGTATTATGCCCGCTTTCGAGGTAATCACAATGACAGCTTTCGCTGCAAACACTATGCCCGCTTTCGTGGTAATCAATATGCCAGCTTTCGCTATAATCACAATGCTCGCTTACGCGGTATCACTATGCAGCAGCATCACAAAGCATAGTATCTCAAAGCACAACGTATCACAAGGCACAATGCTCCACAATATATCTCAATGTATCTTAAAGCAGCAGCAGTAGCACACAATGCATGATAGGAAAACATACAATACATTTACACAAAGTATAAGAGAGGAGTCACTACCTGAATCTTTCTTGACGTTCTTTGGCATAGTGGGCTCACACGTCTGACAGATATCAAATCCTATAACCAAATTAGTTCCAAACACTTATTCCATAATATTCTAAGTTGGTTATCACTTAGGACTCTTTAGGTGAATAATAGAGGCCTAAACATATGCCTAAAGGGTTAGGAGAAACTACCCTGAAGACCCCTTTTTTGAAAGGCAAAATACAGATTTTTGGCTGGCTCACTCGAGTGAAGATGACATCACTCGAGTGATGAAAGACTCATGCTCGAGTGAGAACGGCTCTCACTCGCGAGTGTTGTTAGAACCGGCTATCACCCAAAAGGGGGGGTGAATTGGGTGTATAATAAAAACTTAAGAACTTTGGAAATCTTTTCGCATCTTAACGAAAGTGGTAAGTATGAAGGTTTATGTTCGCTACCGCAAGTGCACGGGTCGCGCCAAGTAATAGAGTGATAAGTAAAGATCGTCCCACGAGGATTTGAATAACAACTAGTCGAACAATAGCTTTATGTGTTTGATCAAGTTGACTCGGATAAAGTGTTGAGTATGAGAGAAACAAATTTAAAAGACGTAATGAAAAGGACTAATGAAAATACTGACAGAATGGGCTTCTTGCAAAAGTAATCAATTAGAGTGACTCTAGGATTGCTCTCTCCTTTTGTATATCATGAACTCAATCTACTTCCTCCTCATCATTCCTGTTTATGGGATCTATATGTGTCAGTCTAAGGATCGATAATCATTGGGTAAGCTCTCTCGAGTCATAACCAACATATATTCTCCAATTAAATGCACAATCTCTTGCTGTATTTAAAGGAGAACATCCATTAACCAGCCCCTCCTCACTTTGACAATGCTAGGTTAATGACTCTATCTCTAGGTTATTAACAAACCATACATTTAACTAGTTAAACTGTAGGTCTAGCATAACTCTACCCTCGTTCTTCAACTAGATTAACTCTCTCAAGCTTAATCCATTTGAACATGTTATTCATAGCTAGCTATTTATGAATATCAGAGAAAACAGAGCAAAGTTAACACATATAGGCCATTATATAATGAAGAGGAAGAAGACTTCGAGTTCAATCCATACAAAATTATCGAACAATCCTAGAATAAAAGAAACTAGCTACACATGTTTACTAGCTGATTACAAATTACAAGAATTAAAGAAGTCATAACAGAATCGCAGTGGAGAAGGGATAGAATACAGAAGTATCAAGAAAATCTGAAATGAAATCTCTTCTGATCCTCGAGCCCACTTGATTCTCCTTGCTTCTAGCAATTCCCAGCTCTTAGAACCTCCTTAGCCGCCTCTGTCGTTCTTTCTAAAAGTGGGAACCCCCTTGCAAAACCCTCCATTTGCCTTTTATACCATCTCAGCTGTCAAAACGCAAATCTTCATTTTCAGGGTTGGGCCGAGGCCCAAGAGTCTCTGACCTGATGTTGGTGCTTGTGGGCCGCGGCCCACAACTTTATGTGGTTCTTTTTCCTGCATGGGCCACGGCCCAAGAGATTGTGGGCCGCGGCCCAATAGTCTCTGTGCTCCATTGGTATGCTGGGCCGCGGCCTAAGATGTTGTGGGCCGCAGCCCACAACTTTCTGTGCTGGTGTGGGCATCCTGGGCTGTGGCCCAAGATGTGGTGGGCCGTGGCCCAGCACTCTCTTGGGCTCCTTTTGCTCTGTTCTGATCTTCTAGCTGGTCTTTCATTCACTGGTTGTCAGCTTCAACTTCCTTCTTCTCTTTTTTCACTGCCTGCAGCTTCCTCTGGGTTAGCCCTGACTTAATCTGTACCGGTTCACACAAAGGACTTTCACACAACGTTAGACATTTATAACAGTTAGGGAGTAATATCTTTCAAAATTTCATTTTGCTGTGCATAACATGAGATAAACACAAATTAATCACTTTAATCCATTCTAATGCCTACTTATGCCTCCAAAATGAAGTGAAACAGTATGAAATATGAAACTCTAGTAAGAATTTCCTGAAGTTAACACACCCCCAAACTTGAACTTTTGCTCGTCCTCGAGTAAACTCTCACCATCCAGCCTAATGCTCATGCATGACCCTCTTCTCTTAAGTTCTCATGTCACCAAATATACATGACTGCTTGGTTTATCAAAGAAAACTAACTCCCTAGTCATTTTCAACTAAATGTATGTTCAACAAGAGTTGCCCAACACTCATCCTTCATTCATCAAGACCAGGAACAATACTTCAGCATGTATAATTTGGAATCATTAGCTAGACCTAATCCATTGCATTCTCCTTCCTTTTTACTTGAATTCAATTCACACGCTTTCAATGTCCCAGGAACTTTAAGGTTGCATGGAATTGTTCATTGTTGACGCTTTAAGCTAACACAGAGTTCAGTTTTAGGTAATGGAAAGGGAATAGGCTACAGCTCAATCAACCACAGTTATGTGCACAAGAAAACACTCACAGCTATATGTGTTTAATCCTCACTCTTAGGGTTAATTTCGCTCAGTACCACTTATAGCAGGTCCTGCTATAGGCTTGTAGAAATTCTACTATCTCCACCACTTGTACACCTAGATTTATGAATCAAGGGGGCCTTTACCAGGGTTGTAATGTTGGAAATGGTCTAGTGGAAGGGACTAATGGAATCAGTGCCATGCATGATGAAGCGTAAATAATGACATCTCTCTCCTTCTTCTTCTCTTTTCCTTTTTCCTTTTTCTCTTGTTTGTTTTGTTTTTCTTTTCTTTTCTTTTTCTTTTTCTTTTTTTTTTAAATTGTGTAACTCAGCATTTATTGAAAAGAAAGAAGATAGTAAATCAAATGCTAACTCCCGGCTTTTCTAAGTATCATTCAATTACACAGCAACATCATGCATAACTTGTTAAATGTCAGATTTTAAAAGAAAGAAAAGGTGAATGGCTCAAAGGGGATGATCAAAGGATGAATGTGAAAGGTTTGTGTTTAGGTTCATGGGTTTAGAAATGAATGCCCCTATCATTTTCACTAATCCACATGCATCTGTGATTTTGAAAAAGAATTTAAACAAGTTCTAGAGGTACACTGGCATAAATGGCACAAACACTCTAATGAATAAAATTCAGGCTCAAAACCCTTCCAACAGAGGTTTCTCCTCTCTTGTGCACAACCCCCACGGTTAATTCAACCTTAGCTTATTTCGAATACATTAACTTAACTGATCTATATGCTAACACTATGCGCCATAACCACAGCCACTTCTATACAATTTACTCAAAAACATATAGTTCCGTGACAAGGAAAAGAAAATGCTTTCGAAGTGTATGAATCGCTCATATCTTCCCAGGAATTCAACTACAATTTCAAAGGTCTTGCCATGAAAACAATTTATACATGTCATGTGTAAACAAAAAACCAAGCAGTCATGAATATCCAGTATTTGATTCAACTCAGCTATCCAATGCAATTCCCAGACATTTAGCTCAAAGAAATGGCGTAAGGCAGGTTTAAACAAGTGCATGCAAATATAAAAACACCCCCAAACTTGAGGGAGACAGTGTCCCCACTGTCCTAAGACACAATTGGTCACAAAGAGCACCTGTAAAGAAACGAGCATACAGCCAGGCATAGGTATAACAGTGAACACCAGAGTTATCTAAACCATAATATCCAATAAAATATGAAACCACTGATGTCAGGCAGTAAAGTAGCAATAAACCATAATATCTGAAAGCTCAACTGTTACCACAGTACTGAAATAAAGTCTGAAATAAACCATAATATCCATAGAAAATGAAAAACAGTAGTAACAATGGTCAACAGTACTAGGCTAGTCCTCGCCATCACCATTACTGGCGGCTGCATCAGTGCTGTCCCCCTCCACATCATCATCTCCACCAGCAGCACCGACCTCCGCGTCATCATCATCGTCACCGGCCTGAGCTGCAGCAGGTACATGAGCAGCGAATAACTCCTCTAGCCTGGTCAGGCAAACACCGTGATCCTGTAGATAAGTGAGGCACTGGGCAGCAGTGGCTTCTGTGCGCTGAATAGCCGTAAAGATCACGTCCAGAGTGACGGTAGACTCGGAGGAGGCAGGGGCACCGGATGGTTCGCCCTGCTCCTGGGGGAAGGGACTATCAGGAGGCGGGTGAGAGGGTCCTCCTTGCTGAAAGAACGGGTCAGTTGCTGTACGCTGGGAGGCTGGAACTTGCTCGTCTGGTCTTGGCTTGATGCTCAAGTAGTTGAAAGTCTTCAGAGGCTTGAACATAACATCGGAAGCCACCGCAGCTACATCCACCGACGTGCAGAAAGAGGAGATGAGATGCGGCAGTATCAGAGCAACCGAATGATCTCGGGCATGGTCGCGAAGAGTCTGATAAATCAGGGCACCGAGATCAACAGGCTCCTTCTTCATGAGCAGGTAGATAAGGAGAGCCTGGTCTCTAGAGAGGCGACTCCTCTGTGACGATGGCCAGAAGTAGTCTTTGCCGAAATGCAGCCACACCCGAGCCTCCACTGATAACTGAGCCCGAGGTAAATGCTTCTGCGCCCCTCCACGAGTCTGCCACGCTACTTGGTGGTTGTACACGAGCAGCTCTGAAATCGCATCATCAGGGATGTCATCCTCACTGTCCAATAATTGCCTGTACCGGCACTCCTCAATAGCGGGGAGTGCGGTAAACTGCCGGAAACTCTCGAGAGTAAAGTCCACCTCGACCCCACGCAGAGGAAATCGCCAAATGGATTTCACAGAGGCATTGGCGTAAAACTCCTGGACGATCTGCAGGTTCCCGTCAACCTTGGGATCCATAAGCCGCTGAAGGTGATATGTACGTGTGGCCAAGTAGTAGACAATCTTGGTCTTGGCCTCAGCAACTGCCCGGGGACCGGAGCGATCAGCAACACGCTTAGCTGGCATATTTGCTACGAGAGAAAACAGTGGAAAGCCAAAAACAATTGAAGACTCAAACAGGCACTAAACATGTGCACCAGCATCAGAGAATGCAATAATGACCTCCCCCAAACTTATGACCTAACAGTCGCAAATCTGTTCAATACGAGTCCAAACCTCAACCCATTTATTACTACCTCATACATCACTTAATCAACTCAGAAGAATGCTTAAGGTCACTATCATGCCAGCACAATGTCATCTCACAGTTATTGCAAAACAAGCAGCATAATGTGACTACCACAACACAGGTTCACTAACAGTTGATAGTTTATGTTCACAGAGGCACTTTGCATGTTGTGCAGGTTAAGCAAAGCAAAGATTACAAAATGATCATTCAAAAGGAACAACTGCACACTGGTCGACCGTGATCACAGCTTACAAGTTTCAAAACTTAGTCAAAGTGTGCACAGTGCAAATATGTTGTGTGATGTGACCCTATGAACACAATTCGCACATACCAGACATGCACAATTCAATTTATAAAATCAACAGCAGAAGTTAAATGCAGGCATTACAGACTTACTCATCAAGAGAACCTACACAACCTTGCACAATATGCACTTTTTTGAAATGGATTATGAAACCTTTGACGTACAATGAAAATATGGTAGCCCTACACAAAGAATTTAAGTCCAGCCATAACACAGGGTATACCAGAACAGAGTAATATATTTAGACATCCTGGAATCAACAATTGAAATATCTCAGGTACCAATCATGATAAACAAGAGGAGTTAACACAGTTAACAAGCAGTCCACATGTACAGAGTGGTTATGTCTCAAAACAGGGTATACCAGAATAGAGTGGAGTTAACATAGTTAACAAGCTATTCTTATGACAAAAGAATGCCCTAAATCTATACATTGCCCTGAAACCAATCAATTACAACAGAATTGCGACTGTGACGACTGAATTCCCAAATCAAAATTGACCTAACTACCCCCAAATACGAGTAACAGAGCAAGATTTAGATTTCTTACCTCAGATGTGGAGAGAATTGCGCGATAAGAGGAGAAATCAAAAGGGGAATACTCCCTTTGTAGAGCCTAGGGCGTCGTTCACAAGGGGGAGGAACAGAGATTGAGAAAAACGCAGCAACAACCGCTTCACGTATCAGCAGGCGGAGGGGAGGATGAGAGACAAAGAGGGGAAGAAGAGGAAACAAGGGAGGAAGAGGAAATTGAAGGGGAAGGAATGGGGGAAAGGGGTCGACTATGAGGGAGGAGGGCTTTGGGGGAGGGGGCGGCGGCTGTGAGGGGTGCAAATGAGAGAATAAGCGCGCAACAGGGTTTTTTAAAAAACCCTGCTGTCGCGCTTGGGCCGCGGCCCAAGTGGTTGTGGGCTGTGGCCCACAACTGTCTGATCTGTCCAGTGGATCTTTGGGCCGCGGCCCAAGGAGTTTGGGCTACGGCCCAGAACTCTCCGAGCTCTCACTAGGATCCTTGGGCTGCGGCCCAAGGAGTTTGGGCCGCGGCCCAGAACTTTCTGAGCAGTGAATCTAAGTTCTGGGCATAGGTGGGCCGCGGCCCAGAATCTTCTGAGCCTATCAGTTCTCATGTAGTCTAAAAATTTCCATTGCACTCTTCATGGGCACACAGCATACACAGCTATTGGCTATTCAATTAAGAGTATCAGAGCTATGCCATACTTTCACAAGGTGCCTTTCACAATCAACACCTTCCAACCACACATTCCTTTGATTAACATTTCCTCCTAAACCAGGATTTTCTATGTATGATCAGCAATTTAGCAAATTGAAGCCAACTATCATGCATAATGCTTCTTTAACAGTCATTGCAGATTTCATATCATATCCCTAGCATCAGAATACATAAGTATGCATAAGAGTTGAAAAACTTCCCTGGAATATGCCTATCCCATCAAGATGCCACCCCTTTTTGCCTAGCCATCTTCTCGTTCTTGACAACTGTCAGATTGACCTCCCTTCCTCCCTGCACAAAGTAAAAGACCAAACATAAACCTACTAAATTATGCTAAAATCAAAGAAACTAAAAAGATTAAGTTCAGAACTTGGGTTGCCTCCCAAGAAGCGCTTAGTTTATAGTCCTTAGCCTGACTTTTCATTTTGGTCACTCCTCATTTGATAAGTAGGTGGTGGACACCAGCCTATCCACATCTCCTCCCCAATAATGCTTCAACCTTTGACCATTAGCCTTGAATCTCTTGCCCTTATCATTCTCCAGCTCCACATCACCATATTTTGATGCCTGAATCACCCTGAAAGGCCCAGACCACCGAGATTTAAGCTTCCCAGGAAAGAGCCTCAGTTTGGAATTATAAAGGAGAACAGTTTGTCCCGGTTCAAAGCTCTTGGGACGGATTTTTCTGTCGTGATCCCTCTTTGTCTTCTCTTTGTAAATTCGTGAACTTTCATAGGCATTTAAGGGGATTTCCTCCAACTCATTGAGTTGGAGAAGCCTCTTTTCTCCCACAGCTTGTGGATCAAAATTTAACTTCTTGATGGCCCAATATGCTCCATGTTCCAATTCCACAGGCAAATGGCAAGCTTTTCCAAACACTAATCGATATGGAGACATACCAATAGGTGTTTTGTAAGCCATTCGATAAGCCCACAATGCATCATCAAGCTTGGAAGACCAATCTTTCCTCGTAGTATTCACCATCTTCTCAAGAATATTCTTGATTTCTCGGTTGGAAATCTCAGCTTGGCCATTTGTTTGGGGATGGTAGGGCAATGCTACTTTGTGCCTCACACCATATTTCTTCATGAGAGCCTGAAATTGATGATTGCAGAAGTGTGATCCACCATCACTGATAATTGCTCTTGGTGTGCCAAACCTTGTGAAAATGTGCTTCTTGAGGAACTTCAATACCGTCTTGGCATCATTAGTCACACATGCCATAGCTTCCACCCATTTTGATACATAGTCCACACCCACTAAAATGTGTTCATTGTTGAAGGACTTAGGGAATGGTCCCATGAAATCAATCCCCCAAACATCGAAGAGCTCAACTTCTAACATGTTATTCAGTGGCATCTCATTCCTTCTTGATATGTTCCCCACTCTTTGGCACCGATCACATTGGAGGGCAAAAGCATAAGCATCTTTGAACAATGAAGGCCAATAAAAGCCACTTTGAATCACTTTCGCAGCGGTTTTCTCTCCTCCAAAATGACCACCATACTCAGATGAATGACAACAATGCAGAATGCACTCTTGTTCATTTTCCGGCACACATCTTCGAATGAGTTGATCAGGGCACCTCTTAAATAAGTAAGGCTCATCCCAAAAGTACTTCTTCACCTCGTGTAAAAACTTACGCTTTTGATGATCATTGAACTCCGGAGGTAACACTCCATAAACCAAATAGTTGACAAAATCAGCAAACCATGGTGTAGATGAGTGATCAACAAAGAACAGCCGTTCATCAGGAAATGATGCTTGGATCATGTCAGAATCGTCAAGTTGAGGGTCGGTGCTCAGCCTTGATAGGTGGTCGGCCACTTGATTCTCTGTACCTTTTCTGTCAATTATGTTCAAGTCAAACTCTTGAAGTAGAAGCACCCAGCGAATGAGTCGAGCCTTAGAGTCCTTCTTGGTGAGTAGGTACTTGAGAGCTGAATGATCTGTGTACATCGTGACCTTAGTACCGACTATGTATGGTCTGAACTTTTCACATGCATACACTATGGCAAGTAACTCTTTTTCAGTGGTAGTGTAATTGAGTTGAGCTCCATCAAGAGTTTTACTAGCATAGTAGATAGGGTGGAAGAGTTTTTCTGCCTTTTGCCCCAAAACAGCACCAACAGCATAATCACTTGCATCGGCCATAATAATGAAAGGTAAAACCCAATCTGGAGCCACTAAGATAGGAGCTGAAATGAGACGCTTCTTTAGTTCTTCAAAAGCATTTAAACACTCACCATCAAACTTGAATTCTACATCTTTTTCCAGAATCTTAGAAAGGGGTTTGGCAATTTTGGAGAAATCCTTTATAAATCGCCGATAGAACCCGGCATGTCCAAGAAAACTTCGGATACCCTTGGTATTAATGGGTGGTGGTAATTGCTCAATAATAACAATTTTAGCTCTATCCACCTCCAACCCGTTCTTAGACACTCTGTGTCCAAGTACAATGCCTTCTTGCACCATGAAGTGGCATTTCTCCCAATTGAGAATTAGGTTTGCTTCTTCACACCTTGTAAGCACAGCATCTAAATTCTCCAAACACGAGTCAAAAGATGAACCGAAGATAGAAAAATCATCCATGAATACCTCAATTGTTTTCTCAATCATATCAGCAAAAATGGACATCATACACCGTTGAAAAGTGGCTGGTGCATTGCATAGTCCAAAGGGCATTCTTCTGAAAGCAAAAGTGCCATATGGACAAGTGAAGGTGGTCTTCTCTTGATCTTCTGGGGCTATGGCAATTTGGTTGTACCCGGAATATCCGTCAAGGAAACAAAAGAATTCCTGCCCGGCTAATTTGTCCAACATTTGATCGATGAATGGCAAAGGGAAATGATCTTTTCTTGTAGCTGTGTTGAGCTTCCGATAATCCATACACACCCGCCAACCAGTCACCGTGCGAGTAGGAATTAGTTCATTATGGGTGTTAGCCACTACAGTCATGCCACCTTTCTTAGGGACACATTGAACTGGGCTCACCCATGAACTATTAGAGATAGGATACACAATTCCAGCGGAAAGCCACTTAAGTATTTCTTTCTTGACCACTTCCTTCATGATTGGATTCAATCGCCTTTGATGCTCAATAGAAGTTTTATGATCATCTTCGAGCAAGATTTTGTGCATACACATAGAAGGGCTGATTCCCTTAATGTCAGCTATGGTCCAGCCTATAGCTTTCTTGTGGTCTTTTAAAACTCGTAGGAGCTTTTCCTCTTGCAGATTTGAAAGACCAGAAGAGACAATTACCGGTAATGTATCGGCCTCTCCTAAGTAGACATACTTAAGATGAGATGGTAAGGGCTTCAACTCAAGAGATGGTGGAACTTCAATAGATGGCTTCAAAGGAGTGCTCAATGCCTCAGCCACCTCAAGTGGCTCTAAATTCCTTTGTCTTGAATGAGGGAATGCCTCCATACGAAAAAGGTTTTCAAGAGCTTCTTCATCAAATTCATCCAAGCTTTTCTCTCCAATTAGAAATGCCTCTAAAGGGTCTTTGATCATAGGAGCATAGGCTTCTTGAGGAATGAGGGAATCAAAGATATCCACAAATGAGCATTGAGCTGAATCATCATGGAACTTCAAGGCTTTTGGCATGTTAAAGACCACTTTTTCGTCGTCTACCCTCAAAGTAATTTCACCCTTTTCCACATCAATAAGAGTCCTTGCTGTAGCTAAAAATGGACGGCCTAAAATGAGTGGGATCTTCCAATCAACTTCACAATCAAGCACCACAAAATCTGTTGGAAAGATAAACTTATCTACCTTCACTAAAACATCTTCAATAATTCCTCTAGGCTTAGAAATACTCCGGTCAGCAAATAGAAGGGTCACTGTGGTAGGCCTTGGTTCTCCTAGCCCCAATTGGTTAAAAACAGCCAAGGGCATCAAATTTATGCTAGCACCCAAGTCACATAGAGCTTTACCGTTGAAGTTTGTACCAATGTTGCACGGAATATAGAAACTACCCGGATCTTTCAACTTGGTAGGTAACTTCCTCTGGATCACGGCACTACATTCTTCAGTTAAAGCGACCGTTTCAAATTCATTGAATCGCCTCTTCTTGGATAACACATCCTTAAGGAATTTGGCATATTTAGGCATACCCTCTAACGCTTCAGCAAAAGGAATGTTGACATGTAATTGTTTAAACATATTTACAAACCTTTTGAATTGTGCGTCTTCCTCCTTATTTTTGAATCTTTGAGGGAATGGTAATGGAGGCATGACAGTGGAGGTGCTGGGTTTGCTCTTCTTTTCAATATTCAGCTCTTGTTCCCTCTTTTAGCTCTTGCCAACATCATCCAAACCGCCCTCAGTATGCTTTCTCTTCTTAGATTCCTCATCTTCCACAGCAATTTCTGGAGTTATCACTTCCTCCTCGTCAACTTCAATGTCCACTTGCCCATCTTGCTTTGGTTCCGGTGTGCTTAAGCTAGACATGTTCGGAAGCACCTTGCCACTTCTCAAATGAATGGCCTTACATTCTTCTTTTCCACCCCTCTTTGGGTTAGGGATGGTATCACTTGGGAGACCGTTTCGAGCCATGGCATTTACTTGTATAGCTAGTTGCCCCACTTGAACTTCAAGGTTCTTAATAGCCGATTCATGAAGAGAAAAGGTGGCCTTACTCTCACCCCTTGAAGATTCCACTTCGGTTAAGATTCGGGACAACATTTTGTCCGTCTTTGATTCTTCTTCTTTCATAGGAGCTTGCCTTACTTGCATTGGAAAACCCGGTGGAGGGACCGGCTTGGTGCCAGAAGTAGACTCATGAGGAGGATTCAAAGTGTTACCTTGACTCCAAGAAAAGTTGGGATGAGCTCTCCAAGCACGATTGTAAGTTTGTGAGTATGGATTACCTTGAGCAGGTTGGAATTTGCCCATATAATTGACAGATTCAGTGTCCATGTAGAGAGGGCAATTGTCCGACATGTGGACATCATTGCATTGCTCACATACAATCGGAGTGGATTGAACAGAATGCACACCACGGGGATGGCCCTTGTTTATTTGAGACTCTAAGACATCAAAATGTTTGTTCAAAGCAGACAAAATAGTGGCAATTTGTGATGAAGAGTCTTCTTTTGTGTTGAGTAGGGCTGGGGTAGTTGGAGTTCTCCTATCATTTCCTTGGGTGTTATTTGCAGATAATTGGTCCAAAAGTCTGAAAACTTCATTAACCGGAACATTCCGGTAACCTCCATTAGTCATAGAGTCCACCATGGCTTTAGATTGAGGATTCAATCTTGTGCAGAAAATCTAGATTACTACCCATTTGTCCACCCCATGATTGGGGCATTGTTTCATTAGCATCTTGTATCTTTCCCATGCGGCATACAAATGCTCATCCGGTTGTTGTCTAAAACTTAGAAACTCATCTCTTGCTTCCACTGATTTATCATCGGAGAAAAATCAAGCTCTGAATTTAGCTTCAAGATCAGCCCAAGATGTTATGGATCCTTTCGGGAGATTGTTAAACCAATCTCTAGCCTTCCCTTGAAGAGAGAGAGGGAATAGCCGCAACCACAGTATATCTTGAGGAACACCATTCTGCTTGAAGGAGTCACACACTTCTAAGAAATACATCAAATGCTTGTTGGCGTCTTCATTATAAAGGCCATGGTATAACCCGTGCATTTGCAACATCGTTATCATCACCGGTTTGATCTCAAAAGTGTGGGCTTGCATCTCCGGCATTCGAATGCATGATTGAGTTCCTCTCATATTTCTGCTGGCAAAATCATTGATCGTGGCTCTATCATATTCATCCGCCATTGTTTCAGCTTCAATTTCAGCTCCAAACTCAGATTCTGCTGTTGTTTCTGTACCAGATTCAGATTCTGCTGCTGATTCTGGATCCTCCTCAATGCGCTGTATTCCATCCAGCACCACAATCAGTTCGTTACCTTGTAAATGTTGCATGAACTAGACTGATACCTGCGAAAAGGTCAAGACAGCAAGTATCAAGCTACACAAGTGAACTTGACTTCAGAAAACAATGACAGAAAAATTATAACGCTAACTAAAGAATCAAGCGAAACCTACTAACATAAACCTAAGGTCAACTAAAATATTTGTTAAACCAATCCCCGGCAACGGCGCCAAAAACTTGTTCGCTACCGCAAGTGCACGGGTCGCGCCAAGTAATAGAGTGATAAGTAAAGATCATCCCACGAGGATTTGAATAACAACTAGTCGGTCGAACAATAGCTTTATGTGTTTGATCAAGTTGACTCGGATAAAGTGTTGAGTATGAGAGAAACAAATTTAAAAGACGTAATGAAAAGGACTAATGAAAATACTGACAGAATGGGCTTCTTGCAAAAGTAATCAATTAGAGTGACTCTAGGATTGCTCTCTCCTTTTGTATATCATGAACTCAATCTACTTCCTCCTCATCATTCCTGTTTATGGGATCTATATGTGTCAGTCTAAGGATCGATAATCATTGGGTAAGCTCTCTCGAGTCATAACCAACATATATTCTCCAATTAAATGCACAATCTCTTGCTGTATTTAAAGGAGAACATCCATTAACCAGCCCCTCCTCACTTTGACAATGCTAGGTTAATGACTCTATCTCTAGGTTATTAACAAACCATACATTTAACTAGTTAAACTGTAGGTCTAGCATAACTCTACCCTCGTTCTTCAACTAGATTAACTCTCTCAAGCTTAATCCATTTGAACATGTTATTCATAGCTAGCTATTTATGAATATCAGAGAAAACAGAGCAAAGTTAACACATATAGGCCATTATATAATGAAGAGGAAGAAGACTTCGAGTTCAATCCATACAAAATTATCGAACAATCCTAGAATAAAAGAAACTAGCTACACATGTTTACTAGCTGATTACAAATTACAAGAATTAAAGAAGTCATAACAGAATCACAGTGGAGAAGGGATAGAATACAGAAGTATCAAGAAAATCTGAAATGAAATCTCTTCTGATCCTCGAGCCCACTTGATTCTCCTTGCTTCTAGCAATTCCCAGCTCTTAGAACCTCCTTAGCCGCCTCTGTCGTTCTTTCCAAAAGTGGGAACCCCCTTGCAAAACCCTCCATTTGCCTTTTATACCATCTCAGCTGTCAAAACGCAAATCTTCATTTTCGGGGTTGGGCCGCGGCCCAAGAGATGGTGGGCTGCGGCCCAAGAGTCTCTGACCTGATGTTGGTGCTTGTGGGCCGCGGCCCACAACTTTTTGTGGTTCTTTTTCCTGCATGGGCCGCGGCCCAAGAGTCTCTGTGCTCCACTGGTATGCTGGGCCGCGGCCTAAGATGCGGCCCACAACTTTCTGTGCTGGTGTGGGCATCCTGGGCTGCGGCCCAAGATGTGGTGGGCCGCGGCCCAGCACTCTCTTGGGCTCCTTTTGCTCTGTTCTGATCTTCTAGCTGGTCTTTCATTCACTGGTTGTCAGCTTCAACTTCCTTCTTCTCTTTTTTCACTGCCTGCAGCTTCCTCTGGGTTAGCCCTGACTTAATCTGTACCGGTTCACACAAAGGACTTTCACACAACGTTAGACATTTATAACAGTTAGGGAGTAATATCTTTCAAAATTTCATTTTGCTGTGCATAACATGAGATAAACACAAATTAATCACTTTAATCCATTCTAATGCTCACTTATGCCTCCAAAATGAAGTGAAACAGTATGAAATATGAAATTCTAGTAAGAATTTCCTAAAGTTAACAGTTTATAAATCAAGAGTTAGATTAAATAATATATGCTAGAAATATAAGAGTTTAGGGAAGAGAATATGCAAACTGTGATTTATCCTGGTTCGGTCCAATTTGTGATGGCCTACGTCCAGTCCCCAGGCTCCTCCTGATATTTTCAAATCCACTATCTTCTTGTTTAATCCGGGCACAAGAAAAGCCTTTACAATTCCACAAGTTTAATCGGGTACTTGTGAAACCTTTTACAAATCTCTCACCAAGATACTCCCCCTTACGACAAGTCTTACGTGCAGAGCAATCCCGAAGATCTTCCTCTCCTGCTTACTCGTGCAAATTTTACGAGCAGCAACATTCTCTCCTGCTTACACCCCTGTAAGTCTTATAAGCAGCAACGTTCTCTACTGATTGCACCTTGTAAGTCTTACGAACATAATGTCTTACTAGCAATTCTCTCTACAGCTTCCCCTGTAAGGAAATCAACCCTCTCAAGGTCCCTCTACCTTGAAATCAACTCAGAAATATAGTTGAAAGTGTTTACAGACTTTCTCACAGAGTGGGTATAATACTCACTGAAGTACAATACAAATAATCACTCTCTCAATGATAAGTAATATTGAAACTGTAGAATAGAGAGTGTTTGGGTAGAAGCAGAGGATTCATGTTATTTGCATGTTGGTGTTGTTGCTCTGTTTTCTCTGTTACCCATCGACGTTGAATGCTCTCTCATTTATAGTTGATGAAAATGATGATCGTTGTGAGCATTCGTCCGTTGGGATCATTTTGACTGTTGAGCATATTTGAAAAACTAGTTACTGTCTGTTGCAGAGCGGAGCATCCCGTTGAAGAGTAGAATGCTTCATTATGAGTTGTACGTCACGTGTGTGGAGTGGCATGAAGAAGTTTGAATATTCGATAGTCTTTCATGGTATGTTAGTTGCTTGTCGTGGTAGGTAGCCGCCATTCGATGTGTAATGATGAAGTTCATCGTAATTGACTTTTATTTGAATCTGCAATCCGAACGTTTAATATCCTGTTTCACACTTGAAATATATGTTAGCTAACATTTAGAAACAATAACAAGTGAGAACACAATGATTCAATAACATGTAACCATATTCGGATTGTTCGTTAAGTGATGATATTTGCCATACGTGACCTCTATTCTTAAAGATGCAATCCAAATGTTTAATCTCCTGTTTCTCACTTGAAATATAAGTTAGTTAACATTTAGGAATAATAACAAGTGAAAATATAATGAATGTATAACTTTTAACCACGTTTGGATTGATGGCTATGAGAGTCTGAACATCTGCATTGCTTCTGTCAGGACTTCACTAGAGTGCAAAGAAGCCTCACTCGAGTGCATGTACAATTTCATGTTCTGGCTTCCTCTCAAGCAAACACTTTCTGTCCAACACTCACATCTGCTCGAGTGCAATTCTGGACATCACTTGAGTGCAACCAGTCATGCTCGAGTGTGCTTCTTTTTTTCACGTACATGCTTCTTCTCGGGTTAATACTTTCATGTCAAAACTTACATGTGCTTGAGTGTAAAAAAGTTTAATGCTCGAGTGTGGATCCTAGTGCTCGAGTGTTGTAAACTTCTTCATGATTCAGCTGCTTCTGGATATCACTCGCACGATATTTTTCAAGAGTGCGTTTTTGCACTCGTGAGTGATGTGGGGCCACATTAGACAAAATTTATTTATTTGATTCTAATGATGTATCTTAAGAAAGCTCTTGCCATATGCATTCCAATGCAAAAAGAATCAGCTCCAAACTCCTTGTATTCTGCAAGTTATGATCGAAAGAGTGTCTATCGCACTAGACTGGATAAGCGTCAACTTCCAGAAGGCATAGCTCCTAGAATATAAGTTAAAATTAGGAAAATTACCTATCCATGGAAAGCTCTTTGAGTATAGTTTCATTTAGCACTAGTCTCGTCTCAATCCGATTTTTCATTTTTAAGTTATGCTCAAAATACCGAACCTGTGTTGAAAAGTGACGGTGATTTCACTGTCAACTTCCACGGATCATATCTCCTTCATCTGAGCTTCTTTAAATATGATCTTGGTGTAACTTTTACGTGTTGTGAGTCTTCTTTCATATACCACCAGTTTTAGGTTAATCCGACATGTGGTTTGAGATATATGGCCAAAATACCGGACCTCTATCAGGCTAAACGTAAAACAGAGTAGAACAGAGTGTTCATCCCGTGCTCTCCCGTGCTAGAGTGTGTTCATCCCGTGCTCGAGTGCAACACCTCTGGCACTCGAGTGTTGAGCTCACACTCGAGTAAAACTCCTCTAGAAGTGTCATAACTCACATATAAGTCATCTTAGCTTCATATTAACCTATTCCAACCATCATTTGATCATAGAAGCCTCCGGTATCATCATAGAAACCTCCAGTATCACTTCTAACAATTTGAACCTTGATATTCTCACTAGATCTTGTAATTTCTTCTTTCTTCTATATCTTTCTTCTTGATTTTCCTCTTGATAATAATTCTCCATAACCCAGGTAAGCATCTCCTTGACTATCTTCAATTTCTTTCTTCTTTCTCCCTCTTGTTCATTTTCATTAATTCAATCTTCTTCATTCTTTGCTTGACTAATCTACTAGATATGTAACATTAAATATAGTAGTTAGTCAAAGAAATACATTATATAAACTTTTTGCTTTGCTCTTATCATTTCACATCTATATTTGACATCATCAAAACTAATCATATCTAACAAGTGTTTGACAGTGAGCAACTACTTCGGCCAGAAGTGCTCACATCACTCAAGCATCAGGCTTTGCACTCTGGTGATGACTCTAAATCTGCTCGAGTCCCTGAAAGTGTAACACAAAGAGTGACAACTCGAGAGCACATGCAATATCAGAGGGAAAAGTTCACTCGAGAATACCCCTCAGTGCTCGAGTGATAAGGCTTCACTTGCGAGTGTCAGAACACAGTCTTGGACATCAACCAACTAGTGACAACCCGAGAGCAACCCCAACTTTTGAACACACGCCATCACTCGAGCAAGCTCATGCTCACTCGAGTGATCACCAACATCACTCGCGGTGAAGGAAGTGTACTCGAGCCATCCTTATGAGAATCCAGGCAAAGCACTACGCAGAAAGGGAAAATACATGTAGCACTCGAGTGAGGCTATCAGATTGCCAGATCGCGGCAACTGACAGAAAATTCCCAGATTTACTAAACTTAACCCAATGGTTCCTAAACTCCACACAAAGCTTATTACCACTCAAAATGACTTAGGGAACCCATTGGTAACCTCTAAAACACCCAAATTCATTTAAATCATTTCCAAACTTCAAAACTATATCAAATACTCAAAGAACTTCACAATGAACTAATCCAAACATCAATCACTATGAAATTCACAATTCCAAAATGACCATAAACCAGGGAAAATTTCCAGAATTTCTCAAACTTATCTAAAACTCATAACATATATATCAAAAAGCATCAAATGCTTACCTCTTCACTTTGCCAAATCTAGAATCTTGATTCTCCAACTTTCAATTTCATCCAACCCTTAAATCACCACTATTCAAGATTCTGAAATCACCACAATGAAGCTCTTAATGAGGTGCACAACATTAGAGAAGAGCATTTGGGCATTAGAGACCTACTAGAACATCAAAATCTCACCTTTCTTCTTCCTTTTCTTCTTGGTCGTCGGAAACAATGGAGAGAAGGGAGAGATGAGGAGATGTAGATGGAGATGATGATGATGATGATGAAGTGTGTACACTTTCCTCTTGGCCCATACTCCACCGAAAATGAGAGAGAAGAGAGAGAAAAGTGAACTTTTGTCCCTTATGCCACATCCAATGGTTCACATTATGCCACATGTCAACATCTTCTTCCTTCCACCTTGAGCTCACCTAGACGCAAAGCATAGGATTCCGACCTATGGTCAATAAATCTCAACCATTGATCTCTAATCACCAAATACACTTATATCAAATTTACATCATATTCCTCCCAAAAGTGTTTAATTACACTAATTATAATCAATATAAGAGTCATTAGCCCTTAATCTCAAATTGGGTCATTACAATTATATTGTCTTCACATAACCTAATAAACAAAAAATCATAGACATCATTACTGGTAAACTATATCTGCCTATCAACCATACATATGACATAAACACTCAACCATATTAGCTACCACTTTGGTTTTGCTTGATATGTAATTACATCTCATATAGAAGTACTAATCCATATTCACTAGTCACAAAAAGTAAAGTTCATGTATCCAAAATGTACCAAAAAACTATTACTGCAACTCCTTAATGCCTTTAACCACCATCAGCTACCTTAATACTTCCTTGTCTTGAACCTTGCCATCAGCGCCCTCCTTGCAGGCAGAATTTCACCAAACTTGGGGTTCTAGAATACCCTAGTTGCTGAGGAATAATTCGTCAACCACACATGCCCTGCAACCAAGTACAGTCAATAAATCACTCATGACTAATTAATAACATATTTAATTAAATACGCTAACAACCTCCATCTCTCTTCACTAGTCCATATTGAACCACAACGCACAACTTCTCTACGTCAATTTTTTGAAGAAAATCCCTCCAAGCATGAATAGCACTCTCACCATACAGTTTAACATCAATAGTATGATCACTATATGAGAAACCACTAAAGACATGTTAATCATTTCACAGTAAATATAGAAAATTAAAAATGCTCATTAGTCCATTAACTCAACTGCTTGTCCCCAATAATGAACTCAAAAACCCAGTTTAGACACCCATTGACGAACTCCCAACTATACTTGTCGACCTTATTCAGCCTTCCAAGAATATCTGCCTTAACATTACCCAACACATTCTGAATGAGGTTTTAACGATGCTTATAACCGTAATAAGTAATGGAAAGAAAAAAATTGTTCAAGAATGTAACCTCTAATGCGTATTTTAGGGAACCTCTCTTCTTTAAGCTGACGACATTCCATAACCAGGAACCCATGGTCTGGGGAGTCCGATACATGCTCACGAACAACTGTATGTGGCTTCATCATTATATGGTGTTTGCGATGAATCCCCTCACCTTTAATGCCAACCATAAAATGTTGGACATAAAACATCCTTCCTTCTTGAATAACATTTCCTAATCGCACAACAACGGAAGGACCACGCATCCTCATTATCATTCAACAACCCTGCAGTATACAAAATGCAAGTAATACACTTGAATTAGTACCTATTCGATTAAAGTTGCTTAGGTTTATTCTGAATAGCTAAATTACCTGCTCATCAAAGACAATGGCATCAAGTGAAACAACCTTCTTTGGGTACCCACATATTGTACCATGCAATTCATTGTCCGTCCGAGGAAACACACGATCCACCTTAACCAACACCCTCCAAGCACTCTCGAATGGCGAAATGGAATCCAACAACATGTATGCCATCTCAAATGTACAGAACGCCATGAAGAAGAATATTTCAGTTGAAGATGAGCTCCTTTCGAGATAAAGGCATAATTTATAAAAGCACCAAAGTGGTCTAAATCGCCTTTAATCTGCATATCCTAGACCCTCTGCTATAAGTTAACTCAGTTTTAAATGCTACTGAGCCATCCCATCATGCTGACTTTTAGTGTTCATATCCAGCCACGTGTGTGGCTATTTAATGCAAACCCCACCTTATTCATTGACCCAAAAAAAATTGACGAAAAACAAACACTAAACATAAATAGCAATATAAAGTATTATATTGAGTTGCTCTAGATGAAATTTTAAAAATTGTAATATTAAATGAAAATAAATTTAAACGCCCAATGACAAGCCGCAATCGTGGATAGAGCCGATCTTGGCTCTATGAACAGTTACTTGTGAGAGAAGCCAAACTTAGAAGAGGCTTTAGGAACAGTTAATCGCAGAAGGTTTTAATGAAATATTGATACCATTTTTTATCATTATAGTTTACAGTCATTTTGGTTTTGGTCCTTGAAATTTCAAATTGGTGGTTTTAATTCTTCAAGTTTAATTAATTTCAAATCCTTAGTCTCTATAGTTTGAAAAGGACATTCACAGTGTTAAGTTTGATAACGTGGTATTAACACCATTAAAATTGTTTATACGGGTGGTTGACTAGGCAAGGTGACTAGGACTTGTGACAAAAAAACACAAGAAAAAGGATGGATGTTTGATTTTATTTTCAAAAACTGTTTTTTTTGTTTTTAAATACAATAAAACAATAAAACCTGTTTGGTAAGCTGTTTTCAAAAAATTGTTTATGAAAATAAAAAAAACTGTTTTTAAAAACTAAAATCCAAAAATAGTTTTTAGTTGTTTTCTTATTTTTGTTTTCATATTTTTTATTTTTTGTGGCCAGCACTTATCCCCTATCGATACTATACTACCAATAATGACAACTGTCATGTCACCACAGACAACCGCATTACCATGTCACTTCAAAAACAGATTTTTCTGAACAATCTATCTAAACAAATTTTTTTGTTTTTTAATTTTTAAAATTTGTTTCCAAAAACTATTTTATAAAACTGTTTGTGAGAACAAAAAATGGAGAACAAAATCAAACAAGCCCTATATTTCCCTCCATCTTTAATCACGTGGCGTCATTCACCATGAACGTCCTCACCCAAGCCTTTGTCGGTCACCTCAGAGATGTTCAGCTCACTTTCATATCTATCACCAACACTGTCATCATGGGGTTCAACTTCAGCTTCCTTGTATGCTTAATTCATTGATGGCGAGACTTTCTTAGCCTATTTCCTACTATTGTTATGAAATTAATGAATATGATTAATGAAATGTAAAGAGGGAAAGGGAAGGGAGCCAGCTGAAGACCTATATCATTGATTGGGTTTCATTGGAGGGTCTAGTGGTCAATGTTCTCACAAGCTGGCTATTGGTGAACGTTCGGGTTGTTAGAGTGATGGGTGTGGCTATTGCCTATTGCTTTGGTAATCTCGGAGTGGGTTCTAGAGTTCGGCATGTATGCTTGTGGGGCTTGCAAGTTGTAGTGGACACCCTTTGACTTTGACTAGTTTCTCCATGGAATATTGCCTACTTAGCCACCCATATAAGCAACGTTAATGATGTTAATGCCATATTATCAAATTTAACACTATTAACATCTTTTTTAAACTATAGAGATTAACAGTTTGAAATAGAGTAAATTTAAGGGATTAAAATTACCTGTTTAAAAATCCAAGGACCAAAATAAAAATGATTGTAAACTATAAAGACAAAAAATGGTATTAATCCTTATCTAATTGAACATTTATACTTTATTGTGGTTAAAGTTGCAATTATCATATGTATTTCATTTTAATTATGTTTTCCTTTATTTTCATGTTTCTTTTAATGAAAAATGACTTTTTTTGACATCAATCTTGAAGATTTATGTCTTGTACAACAACACACACATATTTAGAAATGATAAATATTTTTCTTCTTTAGTAATACGAGGAGCCAATATTTAGATTATATCTAGAAGTATAAATTTGATTGAAGGCTCTAAAAGAGCTAATATATTATTTCCTGAAGAAACATATGTTTCGCAAACTAGAAGTTTACAATAACAAAGTAAGCCAGAAGTTTGTTAATGCAAATAAGAGGTTTTGCCAATGTAAACTAGAAGTTTACTAATAAGTTTAGTGTTTGGCATGATCGATTAGGGCATCTCGAGTCAATCATGATGCAAAAAATAATTAAGAATTCATATGGAGATATCTTGAAGTGTAAACAAATACCAGCTGCATGTTCCAAGAAAAAGTTAATTATTCGGCCCACACAAAGCAAAGTAGAAAGTGAGTCTTTCACATTTCTAGAACTGATACAAAGAGATATTTGTGGGCCAATATGTAACCCCTCTGTAATTATATCCGAAATACGTGATTAAAATGAAATAGAGACCAACAATAATCAAAACTCATTTACATTCCCATCCTTAAGATAGGGTTTTCACAAATTTCTTTCACAAATACTCTAACTTGGTCTCACAATCATATTTCGAATACAATTATCTCGTGAAGATAAATCACATTCATATAAATATCAAAGTGCACAATAATAATACCGGCAATTCTAGGTTCATACCTTTACTAAAGATACGTAAGGCACAATTGCCCATTACAATTCTTCAACGGGGATTACACAAATCCATCTCCAATACATAACCAAATAACCCAATATACATCCAAGATCCAATTATACATAATCCCAACTACCATGATAACCAACTACCAAAATGACAACCCGAAGGAGTCCTCGTCGCCCTTGGATGCTTGCTTCATCCTTGTTCTACATTCCCGGTCTAAAATGTTGGTAGGGGAGGGTGACATTCTAGAGAATCTCATTAGGAAACAGATACCAATATGCATGTAAGATAAGTGTTTAATGCATGACATGCTTGCATCACAATAACTCGTGCTCACATAATGATATATCCGTATGCTCAATATTTCAACAACATACTCATGGCCATAGCATAAATAGAAACAGAGCTTCAATCATTCATATATGTTTCACATAATCAAGCAAAGTAATAAAATACATCAATACACAAACACAAATATCAATACATGCAGGAGAGGTAAGTTCCCTACACTTATTTTTCCATGTGTGCTCTAGCACAACTTACTGATCAGACGAACATCGAACCATGATTAGGGTGAATATCGAACCCTATAAACTAAAACAAGGACATAGGGTTATTCTCTTTTCCAAATTCTCATTTTCATAACAGTTATAGTTGGTTACCATTCATGACCTTTAGGTGACTAATCGAAGTCTAAACAGATGCCTAAAGGCTTGGGAAAACACTTAACCAAAGACCATTTTGGAAGTCCAAAATGTCATTTTTTAGGGTTAGTCGCGGCCCAAGAATCCACTGGCCGTGGCCAAAAATAGGTTCGAAGCATTTGGGCCGCGGCCAAGAAAAATCCTGTTTCTTGGCTGAACTTCCAAAAATCATAACTAATTCTAGAAAAATATAAATGGGGTGATTCCAAAGCCAAATAAAAGGTATTTAAGTCCTATTTACTGGAAAAATATGGACCATTACTAGAAATCACCACTCAATTTTAAAATTACACAAAATCCACCACTGCCCCCAAAACAGAGTCCAGTTTCCATCCCAAACTTTGGCAAAGCATAACTCTTAGTTCACAAAATGAAATGACATGAATTATATGTCCATTTTGAAGCTTGGGATGTGAAATTTAAGACTGAAAAGTTTTAGAATTTTTGAACACCATTTGTCATTCAAAAATTTTGTGCAAACTAATTGCCCAGAACAGAGTTCACACAAAACAGATTTCCAACTTTTCTACCAAAGTGTCCAATGACTACAAAATCATTAAACAAACCTATTCCCATACAATTTTCCACAAGGAACACAATGATAACCTCAAAATGACTAAAATCACAACCCATTGACATGCCTTGTTTTGCCCAATGTACAAAAACCAACACAAAATGGCCAAACTTCACATTTAAGCTTCAATGCAATTCTATCACTTCAAAACACTAAACAAGGCACCATTTCCATAACAATAACATACCATACTCCCCCATGACCCTAAATCAAGAAAATTAGGGCCAAAATTTCCAGAAATTCAAGGCCCAACAAATGGCCACAAAACTTATATAAAAATGAAACTTTCACTCATCTCAACAACTTTCCTAAAGAAGTTTCTTGATTCACCCAAGTCCACAATTTCGTGAGAGCTCAAACACCACCAAATAAAAAATCTAAAATCATGAAATTGAAGCTCTCAACACAAGGAACAACTTTGTAGAAGAGCATTTTTCCATTAGAAGACATTTAGAGGGTTAAAAGCTCATCTTTTATCAAGAACACTTCCTCTCTCCTTGGAGCTCCAATGGTGGATGGATTTAGAGAGAGAAATGAGAGAGAAGGAGGCTTGAAGAAGGTGAAAAGATAATGCCCATGCTTCCTTGTCTCTTCAGCCAAAATGGGAGGGAAAGAGAGAGAAAAGATTAAACAAATGAGGATTTGACTTTTCTACACTCTCTTGCTTCTTCTCAACATGCCAAGTGTCAGATTTTTATTAGCTATCATAAAGTAATCAACCAATTAATCACCTTAATCCCTCCATTAGTCATTTTAATTTCATATCTCATTTTCGTCTTAGTTAGTAATTAATTACTTCCATTAATTACTAATTTATGGCTATGCTTTCAATTTCTCAATAATTATGGCATATTAATTAAAATTGCCATAAAACCCATAATAATTCCAACTTAAATTCATAAATTAGTCTCATTAATCATCATTAGCCCTTAATCAAAATTTAGGGCATTATACAATATATTTACCATGTGGACCGTTTAAGTACTATATGGTTTTAATTAATGTGTCAACTAAATGGTCGTATGTTTGCTTATTATCTTCTTGCAACTTAGAGTTTGCGAGATTACTTTCTTATTTGATTAGATTAAGATCACATTACCTCGATTATCCTATCAAGAAAATAGGCCTTGATAATGCTAATGAATTTACTTTGTAAGCTTTTAATGAATATTGTATGTTCCTTGGAATTGATATTAAACATCTTGTAGCTCATATTCACATGCAAAATAGACTTGCAGAATTATTGGTTAAACAATTGCAATTAATTGTAAGACCATTACTTATGAGATATAATATTCCAATTTTTGCTTGGGACCATGCCTTTTGGTATGCCGCAATGTTAATTCGCATCAAGTGAACAAATTTAAATATTTCTCCTTTATAATTGGTTTTTGGTCAAGAACCTAATATTTCCTATCAAAAAAATTTTAGGTGTGTAGTATATGTGCTAGTAGCACCACCACAACACACCAAAATAAGTCCTCAAAGGAGGATGAGAATCTATGTTGGGTATGAATCTCCTTTAATAATAAAATATCTAAAATCATCTATAAGAGATTTATTTATGGCTAGATTTGTCAATTTTCATTTTGATGAATCATTTTTCTCAACATTATGGGGGAGAAAATAAGCAGTTGGGTAAAGAGATTAGCTAGAATGAATTATCATTGGCTCATTTACAAAACGATGTGAACTGAAAGTTTAAAGGATAATTCATTTATAGAATTTAGCTAATCAAATGTTAGAAGCATTTACTGATCCAAAGAAGGTGACAAAGTCACATATCCCAGTTGCTAATGCTTCTTTTAGAATTGATGTCCTTAGAGAACAACCTATTATAAATGAATCTAAAGCATGCTTGAAGTGTGGCAGGCCCATTGATTCCAAAGATAAAAATCATCGAAAGAGAAAATGAGCTAAAAATATAAATGGTCAAGTCGAAGATGATCAAGACAAGTTAGTAACTCTAGAAGAGCCATCTCCTAAACATCTATTAACTCTAGAAGAGTCATCTCCTGAAGAGTTATTATTTCCAAAAGAGAATGTCATAGTTCCAAAAGAGATTCAGGTATCTGAAATAGGTGAAAATAATGAGATCTCAATAAATTATGTTTTGAATGGAATCCGATGGTATCGCAATGGAGTCAACATTGATGATATCTTTGTTTATAATACAACATATGATGCAATAAATGACAATGAGGATCATGATCCAAAATCTATTAGCAAGTAATAATAAAGAAAAGATTGGCCTTTATGGAAATATGCCATTGATGGATTTTTAAAATGGGTTAAGGTGCACCCAGCACTCTGAATTATTTTTAGAGATGCAATCATCATTCTAAAGTATTTATTAGTATAATTTTAGCCCTTAAGGGCTTGTTTGATTAGATGGGAGGGGATGAAAAATGAGGCCATCCCTTTGTTTGGTTTGAAAATTTGGAGGAGAGGGGAGCCAAAATATGGGTTTCAAATCCCCCCTATTTAGCTTCCCTCCAATCTGGGGTTTTTGGAGGGGAGCAAATTATTTAGGCTAATTTTCCCCCATTAAGTTTTTAATATTCCCACTGATATCCTACACCACAGAAGCTGAAATTCATTTTGTTATAGCCCTGTTAATAGAAGATGAAAATACATGGTTTTGTGGTTATGAACAGCAATGTGAGAACAAGATCCTGCATTTTTTTGCTACCATTTATAGTAAGAGTTACGATTTGGATCTAAAAAAAAATAGAGAGTTACGATTTCGATAAGAGAAGTTTGGGCATCGAATGAAAAATATTGGAGGGTGATTGTGATGCTTTCATTTCATAAATACTCTTTCATGTACTTAATATGTATAGGCTAGTTGAGTATTGAATTTTTTGTTTTTTTTTGTAATTTGACAAATTTTTATTTTATTATATATTTTCATATTTTATTTAGGGATTTTGTCATAATAAATAAGCTTAAAATACCTTTTTTGTAATTAATTGTGATTGAAAGAGTTTATAAGAAATTAAGGTTGAAAGAGGGAAAACATGTCATATATTTTATAATTTACCTTAATTGATTAATTTTTGAAATATAAGGTATTACATTTTTGGTTCATTTTAATTGTAAATCAGTTTGGAAGAATTACAAAAAGAAACCCAAGCTTTCTGGAAATTACAAGATAGTGAAGGAAGGATTCAGAGCAAAGTCCAGACAAGGACCCAAAAATTCTTCAAAATCATAGCTGGACCAATGAAAGTTTTCAAGTTCTCAATTCAGTCTCTTCTGAAAAAACATTTCAATTATTTCATTTTAGTCCCTTAGTTAAAGCGTAGGGTTTAGACAGACATGGGAGCTGAGGCGGGTTTAGATAGTAGGGGTGTTCAAATCCCGGGACGAGACCGGGATCATCCATTCCCGGTTCCCGTCCCGGGATTGGCCGGGACTGGGATGTCATTCCCGGTCCCGGTCCCGGGAATTGGGACTGGGAATTCCCGGGATCGGGATCAGGAATTCCCGGTCTTAATAATATAATTATATTAGTTAAATTTTTTATAATCTAGTGTTTAAAGTGATTATTTAACACCTAATAAGGTCATAAAAATCACACAAATTGAGTTAGAATTGAAAAATAGCATATTATTATTAATATTATTATCACATTCATCATTTTTGTTATTATCTTTATACATTATATAGTTAGGATTTGTATCACGATATATACGATTTAACTCTAACTAAATATGTGATATATATTTTATCAAATGATAACTTAATTTATGGGGTAAAAAATACAAAAATAAAATAATAACCTATTTTTTAAGGGAAAAAGAAGAAGAAAAAACCGAGACCGGGAATTCCCGGGATCACAAGGTGTGATCCCGGTCCCGGCCCTGGCCGGGAGGGGAAATTCCCGGAATAAAATGTCCGGGACCGGAATACTTTGAACACCCCTATTGGACAGAACAGACAGAAGAGAACGAGGAGCTGAAGGTTGATTGGGGAAAAAGGAGAGGTAGTGGCTGTGAGTAGTGAGCTGGGAGGTCGAGAAGCAGGGAGTTATGAAGAGAGAGAGAGAGAGAGAGAGAGGCGGTCGGAGAGCTCACCTCCTCTACCGCCGGAATCATCTGTTTCTTCACCTCCCAACCACCATTGCACACTCTCTGCCGGACCACTATCGAAGCCATCGCTGGTAAGATCAGATCATATAGCTCAAGTGAGAGATGCCGTAATACCACCTTCTCCCTCACTGTGCTATTGTCGTTGCATTCTCGTTCTTCCACGATCAACAGAGATGGAAGCAGAGCCTGACGACGTGACACTGTGCGGAGTCTTAGATTGGACGTCCATAGTTTCCGTCATCACCATTCATCTATTCTTCCAGTGAGTTTCAACTTCCCACGATCTCTATTGTTCCAAGCTGTGGTTTCTTCTGCTTTTGAATTCATTATAGCCGTAGCTACTCTGGTCTGCTTCTGGGATTACTTTCAGCATCAAGTCGAATTGGTCTCATACTCTCCGGCCCAAAATTCTTCCTTGAATTAGTGCTAATTGTTCATTTTAATTTGTGATTTTATGGCTGGGTGTTTGAATCAGAGCGTGGTTATTTTTCTTGAAGCTATTCTCATGAGTAGCTTGGCAATTTTGTGCTCCTGGAGATAAATTGGAGATGGCTTGAGCTCACATATGCTTCAAAGGGGAATTTATTTTATATATAACTTATTGTATTTGTGATTTCTTAGGATTAGGAACTCGTTTATATAATAAGACTATGATTTTAGTTATGATTTGTATGGATTGAGTTGTTGTGATTTGGAATTTATAATGAGGATTTGTACTCATCAGTATATATGGTTATATATATGTTCTTTATGATTTCTATCTATTTAACATAATATTGTTGGATGGTTTGATTGAAATAGAATTATAGTTGAACCTAATGAATTACTTATTCCATAGTCACTCTTTAAGGGGTTTTAATAATGTTTAAATGAATGGGTTCATGAGTTTAAGCATTAGACTCAATGATAATTGAGGTTTGATATTTTAGAAAACTTAGAGAAACTCATTACACTAAGAGGGCTTAAGAGCATTTCAAGAATAGGAGTTCCTTTCTTATGATGTTAGACTCATTGGTTAATGATGTTTGGAATATTAGAAGCTTAGTGTATGAACTTTCTAAATATTTTAATTGAACAAGGATTGCCATTGAAAAAACCACTTCCAAGAGTATCTTCATCATTTGCATTTTTAACTCATTTCCATTCTTCTTTATTTGAAAATTCCAAAAATATCTCTTTTAATTGTATTCAATTTATAATTTTGAAAACCAATCAATCATGTTTTATCCTTGTCAATTTTGCATTATAATAACATAGTTTATTAGGAATTAATTTCATAATCGACTCCTTAAAGTGAAACGATCCGAGTAATGTACTGTATTGCATTAATTTGGTTTTATTCATGATAACCCTAAAGCGACTAAAGGACTATTTTAAGTACACTTTAATTCATTTTCTTTCTTATATTTATTATTTTTTAAACTAATTTATCTAATTTGTAAGCCTATATATGATTATGGGAAAATTCCAAAAAACTATATTGGAAATATAAAAAGGACAAATTAGTACATTGAAAATGGAAAAAGATGGATCAAGCAGGTGTTGACAAAGTGAGGAATCTATCCTTTTGAAATCTCGGCCAAATGACAAAAATGCCCTTCAGCACTTCATCCCCACTTCAGAATAACAATATGATCCTCGTAATTAACAACTCCGGATTCGATATTAACAACTGCAATTCTTCTTTGACAATTAATAAGGTTCAGGGCTAATAACAACACATATATCTTAATTAATAACTCTGGATTCGATATTAACTGTTAGATCTCATATTTTGATGATAACAAAGAATGGTATGAAAAGAAATTGAGTAATAAATAAGTTTGAATAAAGTAATAACAGGGAAAAGCATTACTTGAAGTTAGCATTAGAGTAATGAAGAAAGGCCAAGAGAAAAAGCTGAGAAACTTGATCAGAAGCAATTTTTCTAAGGCATTACTCGAGTAGGTACTCGAGTAATGAGACAAAACTTGAAGTAACCAGAGGTACCTTCTAGTAACCTGCCAACGTTACTCGAGTAAGTACTCGAGTAATAGTGGAAATGTTTTCAAGCTGCTCTCAGCCTGCCAATGTTACTCGAGTAGCCACTCGAGTAACCAGGTAAATACTTGGAGTTGCTCTCGGCCTGTCAATGTTACTCGAGTAGGTACTTGAGTAACCAGGTAAAAGTTTTCAAGTTCCTCTCGGCCTGCCAATGATACTCGAGTATGTACTCGAGTTACTCTGTTTCAAAAAATGTGTTGCTCTCGGCATTTTGTACCCTGCCAATGTTACTCGAGTAGCTACTCGAGTAACTCACTGAGGTAAGCAAAAACCTGAAGGTAGTACTCGAATAACTTGATCTAATTTTATTTCATTTTCCTCGAGTCATTACTTTAGTATGCAAGTATTTAATGTTTTATTTTAAGTGGATTACTCAAGTATGTACTCGAGTATCCAGTGTTATGATTAAAGGAAAACCTCAAGTCATTACCCGAGTAACTGATGCACCAAAAGTAAGTATACTCGAGTATGTACTCGAGTAACAAGGTAATCAAACTTGAAGTGCTCTCGGCCTTGAAAACCTGCCAACATTACTGGAGTAAAGCATCTAGTAACCCAAAGTTTATTTGAGGTTTACTCGAGTACGTACTCGAGTAACCTATGAAGTTATTAGTGCATTACTCGAGTAGGTACCCAAGTAAACAACTATTCCCAAAGGTTTGAAATTTAGTTTATTTCATGCACTACCCGAGTAATCTTATTCTTGTGTGTTGACTTGCAGTCCATCAAAGTTTTCCCGATGATACTCGAGTATGTACTCGAGTAAACTTAAATGAATACTCGAGTATGCAAGTTCAGAAACTTATAAATCATTCCAATGTTCATTGATTTGTTTCCTATATGATTAACCTTTTATTATATTAGTATTCTGAGCATATCCACAGATAAACAATGAAGAGATCTTACCAAATATGGAAAGTCAAATGCAACGTTCAAATGTCACCGACCGTCACCTACCACAAACGGATGTTTTTCAAATACTGGAAAAGTCAATAGTAGCTGCGCACGCTCCAACGGACATGAAGAAAAACGTTCCAACAATCATTACCAATGTATCTATAAATATGGGAACATCCAAATAGAGAATAACAACAAGATAACACACGAACGTATCATCAAGTTCACTACTCTGTTTTACATTATATTTGTAATTCTATACTTCAGTGATTCTTATTCACTTTGTGAGAGAGATATTTCATTCAAACTAAATATTTGTTGTTGAGGTAACTTAAGGTTGTGGAACCTTGAGTTGGGATTGGATTACAACTTGTAAGGGGGAGCGAGTGTCCAGATGAAGGAACTTGCTTGTACTGAGGTGCCAAGAACCCACTGAATCTTGGAAGTTATAGTGAAACTCTTAGAGATGCTCTGAGGACTGGACGTAGGTTACAGTGGTTGTGACCGAACCAGTATAACTCCCGGTGTACACTTCGGTGATATTTCTCCTTACTCCTTACTGTTTTAATTTCACTGTCAAATTTTATATTTGCAACGAAATTTTTAGTATCACCCAATTCACCCCCTCTTGGGTGAAACGCTTGCTCTAACATTAACAACTCCAATATCTTCTTTCATAATTAACAAGTTTCAGGGCCAATAACAACATCTATATCTTAATTAACAACTCTGAATTCAACATTAACAACTCCAATTTATTCTTTCACACTAAACAAGTTTCAGAGCCAATAATAACACCTATATCTTAATTAACAACTCCGGATTCGACATTAACAACTCTAATTTCTTCTTTCACACTAAACAAATTTTAGGGCCAATAACAACTCTTTTCTCTTTATTAACAACAACGTATTCTACATTAACAACTCCACTTTCTTCTTCCACTTCGGAATAACAACACCCATCTCTTAATTAACAACTTCCGATTCGATATTAACAACTCCAATTTCTTTTTTCACACTTTATAAGTTCTGGGGCCAATAACAACACCCATCTCTTAATTAACAACTCCGGATTTAATATTAACAAGTCCAATTTTTCTTTCACACTTAAGAAGTTTTAGGGCCAATAACAACACTCATCTCTTAATTAACAACTCGGGATTCAAAATTAACAACTCCAATTTCTTCTTTCACAATTAACAAGTTTTATGTCCAATAATAACACCCATCTCTTAATTAACAACTCGGGATTCGAAATTAACAACTCCAGTTTCTTCTTTCACAATTAACAAGTTTCAGGGCTAATAACAACACCCATATCTTAATTAACAACTCGGGATTCGAAATTAACAACTCCAATTTCTTCTTTCACAATTAACAAGTTTCAGGGCCAATAACACCTATCTCGTCATTAACAACTCCGGATTCGCCATTAACAACTCCTATATTGTTATTGCGATTGAGGGCTGAAGGACATTTTCATCATTTGGCCGAGATTTCAAAAGGACATATTCCTCACATCGTCTGACACCCACCTAATCCGTCTTTTCCCATTTTCAATGTACTGATTTACCCTTTTTATATTTCCAATGTAGTTTTTTGAAATTTTCTCTTGATTTTACTCACTGGCATATAAAATGATGAGCAAAGTTTCCCAGATTAAGAAAATATCAAAATAAAAAGGGAAAATTCCAAAAAACAACATTGGAAATATAAAAAAGACAAATCAGTACATTGAAAGTGGGAAAAGATGGATCAGGCAGGTATCAGACGAAGTGAGGAATATGTCCTTTTGAAATCTCAGCTAAATGACGAAAATACCCTTCAACACTTCATCCCCACTTCAGAATAACAATATAATCCTCGTAATTAACAACTCCGGATTCGATCTTAACAAGTGCAATTCTTCTTTGACAATTAACAAGTTTCAGGGCCAATAACAACACATATATCTTAATTAACAACTCTGGATTCGATATTAACAACTCCAATATCTTTTTTCACAATTAACAAGTTTCAGGGCTAATAACAACACCTATCTCTTAATTAACAACTTCGAATTCAACATTAACAACTCTCATTTATTCTTTCACACTAAACAAGTTTCAGGGCCAATAACAACACCTATATCTTAATTAACAACTTCGGATTCGACATTAACAACTCCAATTTCTTCTTTCACGCTAAACAAATTTCAGGGCCAATAACAACTCTTTTCTCTTTATTAACAATGCCGTATTCTATATTAACAACTCTACTTTCTTCCTCCACTTCGGAATAACAACACCCATCTCTTAATTAACAACTCCTGATTCGATATTAATAACTCCAATTTCTTCTTTCACACTTTATAAGTTTCGGGGCTAATAACAACACCCATCTCTTAATTAACAACTCCGGATTTAATATTAACAAGTCCAATTTTTCTTTCACACTTAACAAGTTTCAAGACCAATAACAACACTCATCTCTTAATTAACAACTTAGGATTCGAAATTAACAACTCCAATTTCTTCTTTCACACTTAACAAGTTTCAGGGCCAATAATAAGACCCGTCTCTTAATTAACAACTCGGGATTCGAAATTAACAATTCCAATTTTTTATTTTACAATTAACAAGTTTTAGGGCTAATAACAACACTTATCTCACCATTAACAACTCCGGATTCGCCATTAACAACTTCTATGTTGTTATTGCGATTGAGGGCTGAAGGGCATTTTCGTCATTTGGCTGAGATTTCAAAAGGACAGATTCCTCACATCGTCTGACACCCACCTAATCTATCTTTTTCCATTTTCAATGTACTGATTTGTCCTTTTTATATTTCCAATGTATTTTTTGGAATTTTCCCTATGATTATTCCACAGAAATATTTAAAAAGTATCATGTTACGTTTGTTGTAATTAATAATTTATTTTATTTTCTTAATCTACACAAATTAAGTAACCATCTCTTATACAAAGAATTCATAATAAAAATGAGTATTTTTTTCTAAACAAAGCTTTTTGCCACTCCTTTATTTATTTTTACAATTCTAAATGGCCAAAAAACTAATTTAAATAATTTATATAAGCAAAAAAAATATATATAAGCTAACTTATAAGGATAAAATGGTAAATTAGTTATTATCTCCTCTCTCATCTCCTTTTGAACCAAACAAAAGATCATTAAAAAACATTCCCTTTCTTTCCCCTCCAATCAAACTAAACAAGATGACCCCCTATCCCTCCCCCTCTATCCCCTCCCTTTAAACCAAACAGGCTTGAAATATTAAAATGGGGCAATTATCACCCTAAGTTAACAGACACGTTACCTCCATTAATTTACTGTTAATCATCTTCTCTCCTCCTTCAAAAAGGACTAACAACGATGGCATAAAAAAATGAGCCTCTCCTCTTGTTTGGTATAAAAAATTGGAGAAGAGGGGCCTCAAAAAAGGGGCTTCAAATCCCTCTCATCCTCTCATTTTTATTCTCTCTAAATTGGGAGTTTTTGAAGGAGATGGAAAATGAGCCCCTCCCCTTCCATCCCCTTCTTTTGAACCAAATTGGCCCTTAAGGCCTGTTTGGTTTAAAGGGAGGGGATAGAATGGGAGGGGATGGATGGGAAGATAGAGGATCACTTTGTTTGGTTTGGTTAGAAGGGGAGGAAGGGAAAGATTTTTTAATGATCATTTGTTTAGTTTAAGAGGGGAGGGGAGGGGAGATAATATCTAATTTACCAGTTTACCTTTAAACATTAGTTTATATATTTTTCCTTATATAAATGATTTAAATTAGTTTACACCTCAATATAAATTATATAATTTCATCAGTATTGAAGTGAAGCTCCCCAAATGTAACCTGACAAGACCTAGTTATGCTCCCACTCTTACACTATCATGAATAACACACATAAGATATAAAATTCCAAACAATGCAATACCAACAGGATTTCACTTGTAATATTAGTTTCATAGCATGCAATTGTAGACAATGAAAAAGACAAAATGAAAGGAATGGAGGAAGGACGGAAGGAAATAACAGGGAAAAATGATAAATTCTCTCTGAACCAACCAGGCGACCATTTTATTTCAGTCCCTTTTGAATCTAAGTCATGTTCCTGCTTCTGAGAATCAAAACTCTCAGGTATATCTCCTACATCAAAACTCTCTGGCGTTCATCAATATGCTTTTGTGGATATTCAGAATTTTTGGGCAAATCTCCAGCATCAACTCCATCCAAATGATTGTCTAGAGGATCGTATTTTTCGAATTTCATGAGAAAGACTCAGATCGCAGAACGAAGGAGTGATATTTTTATTTTGGACCCAGGGTATAATTGGAATTATGAAAAGACTATGGGGATAAAATGGTCCCAAATTTTTGACTCCCTCCAAAACCTCCCAATTTGAAGGGAATCAATTTGAGGGAGTGAGAGGGATTTGAGGCCCGTTTTTTTGGACCCCTCCCCTCATATTTTTTATATCAAACAAGGGGAGGGGGTCATTTTTCATCCCCTTCCATCCCCTCATCTCCAACCAAACAAGGCCTTAATGTTACAACTTTTAAACTTTAATTTTTTTTTTGTGATGAATTTTTTGATAGAGTCCAAAGCCGTGATTTTCCCTTATGGACCCACATGGAGAAGGGTGTTGCCCGGGCCTGCCAGGTGTCACTCTCTCAATAAATATAATTTTTCCGCTAAAAGAAAATATTGTTTTCTTGCATTATAAACCATTTTCTCTCACGTACGTTCCTTCGCCTCCATTGTAGGCCTGCCTGGGCAGAGTTTCTACCATCTCGTTGCAAAAATCTATTGGCGATTGCATCTAAGTATGTCCCTGACTGTTACAAATGTTAATCAGGATTTAATCCTTGAAATTTTCGTTTTTCAGTTGAATTTTACACAATGTCGTCCAATCAACCAGTTCAGATTCGATTGAATGTTGCTTTAGGGTTGTGGTGTTGGATGGAACATGATTATTCATTGAAATAGCGGATTTCTTTTTGTCTGTATGAACAGTTCGGTACAATTGATGAATTTCAGATTATTCGCTTCGTGGCGTCTCGAATTCCAAATTTTAGATGCTTAGAACGATCAAGCTTAGTTGATCAGCTATTTCTACTATTCTACGTTTAGTTCATCAGCATTTCTTGATGTTCCATTAATGCCTGATAAAAAGCCCATTTCTTAATGTTGTTCCAGTGTCTTGTTATCAATCTGGGAGTTAAAAACAGGCTTCTCGAAAGATTTATTCTGGATGACTTTGCCACGGGTTATTTTTTTATTTTGTATTTATTTGTGTTTATGATAGTTCATGTTGTCTCGGAATTAGCTTTTGCTGCTATATATCTTTGATAAAGTTGGGCCCCATCAATTTTAGCACAATCATGAAGTCGTTATTTCAGGTGTCTTTCTTATTAACCTGCCTAAATTTCTCTCAGGTGTGTATTAACACTTGATAGTTTAACTTTATACGGCAGAATGGCTGTCAGCTTCACGTTTTGGGATGATTGTGCTGAACCCCAGGACCTGGAGGCCATGTGGAATATACCAGAAGTGAGCTCTGAATGGTTAAAAGCTGGAGAGTCAAAAGGGAAAAGGGTTCACCTCTTGCGAGATCCTGACGGACAGCCATATCTGACACAGACTGAAATGAAGGTAAACATATTTACTGTACTTAAAATAATGGTTAAGCTTGACATTGCTTACTGACTATTGTAACTTCTACTCAGCCGCTGGATGCTGTTGTGCCGTTTGCATTTCAAAATTTAATAATAGATAATCATCTAAAAAATAAATTTTAAAAAATTGTTGTTACTTGAATCATTTGCATTTCTATTTTAGTTTCTTTTAAGGGGATATGTTCTCCTCCGCCCTTTTACTTCTTTCTTTCTGTTCTATCGAAATTTTCTTTATAAGAATGAAACGAAGTTTCTATTTCTTCTATGCATTTGGCTCATCTTTATATTACTTCAGAAAATGGGTACAAAAAGTTCTGAAATAGCATTCATGTGTTTTATAGATTCAAAATATGTTGGCCAATGATGCTTGTAGACTTTTTTATCTTTTTTACTTCACTTCATTTTGTGTGTATTTTCAGGCTGTAGCTGAGGTTGTTATTGGCAGACACTTTCCCTCAAAGATAGATCCTGTATGTCTTATTTTATTTTTAAATTTTAGATCATATAATTTCATTGTTCCTAATCATATTATATTATGAGTTAGAGTGGCTAATAGTCTAACACTAGATTAAATGCAAGGTGTTTCGGGTGTTACTTCTTTTGAGACCAACAATGTGTCAAATTTTCATTTTTATTCCAGAGTATATGGCCTTTTGTTTCTTTTCAAAGGTTGACATTTTGTCGTTTGGTGCACAGGCCATGGTTTGTGCTATTGCTGAACTGGAAAGTGATAGGCTCCTCCTGGTTACACATTCTGAGGGCAAATCTAAAGAGCGTAGGTTTGGGCTCATGCAACTTATGCCAAATGATTCGGAGTGGTTGATAAGGTACTGGGTAGATGCTGTTTGCTTTTTTTCATAGAGCTAAAGTTTCTTAATACTCTTTTGTTTCAGTAAAGTTGACTTTAGCTTACAGTGAATTAGGTTATTCTTCATATCTAGCAGAAGGGAGTTCAGGTGTCCTATACCGACCATTTGTAAATGTATACTTCGGGGCTGCTTATATTAATTGGTTGTCAAATTATGAGGATACGTAAGTGTCAAGTTCTTCTTTCATCTGGTTGCCATGATGGTGTATTTCTGAAATGTTTATTCTCAACGGGCATTACCTGCAGAGAAAGAAGTGAAGAGTTTATAGTAAGGGCATATAAAGGTGGTCCGAAGAAGGCAACTCACAAATCAACTCTGCCCTATTGGAAACGGTATCTTGCAGTCAAAGAAAGTTTTCCATCTAGGTGGTTGTTTCCTTCTTCTTGATATGTTGAAGTTTACGTGAAGAAATTGAAAATTTGCCATCATCAAGTGATGTATATCTTTTGTTTGGTTCCCAGTTATGCATTTTGAACACGGCCAATTATGTGATGGCAATCCAGTGAAAAAGAAACTTGTGATTACAATCTAATGAAAGTCTGAAATGCTGCCAGTACTAACATGGGAGACATTTCTAAATAACAATGGTTTATTAAATGCATTAGAGTCTATTTGTTGGGTTAGAATAAGTGAGTATTTCAAAATGTCTTGATATATTCTTAGAACGTGTCTTCCTTATGCAGAAAATCTGTTGATAATATTCCTCTGCAGAACAATGCTCCTGCTGGATCTCTTTCAACTGCATCAGAAAATTCAGGTCATTTTCTCAACCTTCTCTGAAATACTTGATTCTCCTCTTTCTGCAACGAATTAACTATGTGAGGTTGTGACTAAATAGATTTATGAATGGATAATTAATTCCTTTAGGTATCATTTCCATGATTCAGTATTTCTAATTTTCTTGCAACAATGGCTAGTGGTGTAATTTTTTATATTAATATATTGAAAGGGCAAGGACAAGAACAGGGGGCCCCTGACATAGATGGAAAAACCTAGGAAATGAACCGGGCAGTTAGTTAAAGAAGTCAGGTGAATATTACCACATACAGTGCAAATTGTTAATTAAAAAAACATATATTACTTTGGTGACAGAAAAGACTATGGTCTCCTTCAAATTGTACTTTAATTATTGTGTGATGACAGCCATAAAGATTATGGTTGATGTTTTTCTGGTTTAAACATTGTACTTGGGTGCTATTAAGCTGGCAAATCTGACTGTGTCTTTGATGTAGAGACAAATGTTTACACATTATGGGATTCTAGAGCTTCTCCTGAAGACATGGAAGAGATGTGGAACCATCCTGATGTCCAGAAAGAGTGGACTAAATCTAAAGAGAAAAGGGGACAAGTGCGCTTTTCTCTAGATGACAAGAACAGACCATATCTTTCACGAGTGGAAGTGAAGGTATATGCCTATTAATAAAAAAAATAACTCTATTATACTATCAATAAATAGCCAAATTCATATTAATTATTTTCTTTTCTTCTTTGTCTTTCTTCATCTGCTACATTATGATGATATAAATAATCCTAATCAAAATAATTCCATTTGGTTTTAAAATTTCTGGTGTAGTATGATAACTCCATTGAATATGGGGGTTGGAAACACAGAATATTCAGATTTTATAGTTTGTGATATTAGCCAATCATTTCTTGATTTGGTTAGGCCTTTTGCCAGATATTTGATGGAATGTTTTTCACTGTTCTAATGTTTCCTGCTATTGATTTAATCGTTTCACTAAAGACGATATATTAACTTCTGATTTTCACTTTTCTCCTTGATGAAATAATGTTTATTCTTTATGCTCATAAACTTGAGGAAAAACTTTTAGGCTTTAATTTAACACAGTAAAGCAAAATTATAATTCTGTAGTTTGTTTCTACGTGTAAAAAGGATCTTAACCATTAAAGTGACCTAGAACAAATCAATTGACAATTTATCACGATTGGCGAGTGTGACAAAAGATATAGTTCAATTGAACTGACTCACTGTTGGCAAACAATACAAGGGTACCTATCTGCTGAATAGCTAAAATAGTCTTGAGAAAATTGAAGCAACAATAACATTTGATATGTTTAAATCACAAGGGAAAAATTTTCATTCATTTAAAGATGACAGATATGCCAATTGTTACATCTTTGTAGTGTTGAAGATATTAAACTTACAAAAATGAAGCAAGTGAGTCCTTATTGCAGCAATTTTTTCTTACAGGCAGTAGCGGATATAATTTTATTCAAATACTTCTGTACGAAGGGAATAAAATCTGTAAGTATTTTGTCTGTCCAGAGGAGTTTAATGCTGCCATACACGGATCTTTCCTGTCTCCATTTTGTGACTGGTTAACGACTTCTGCTATTCATATTTACACAAAAAGTAAAAATGAAGATAACACTGAAAAGCAGGCCAAATAACACAGGGCATGTTATAGACATAGGACAAAGTAAATGCTGACGCAGTGAAACATAGTATATAACGATATATCATTACAACAAATATTACTAGTTCAGAAACAGCTTTGGCTGTTAAAAAGTGTAGCCATAGTGTTATCATGAATAAATACATAAACCCAGGAAATATTTGCCCCTTTAATGACCTATATATTCTTTGATGAAATTGTAATTTTTGACAAGTTTCTTGATTATAATTTTCACAGTCCTGCTTGGGAGATTGTATTTTTACAAAACATTAATTTTCATTTTTGACTGATTTTGCAGACAGTTCTTTGTGCTATTTCGGAGGTTGTTAGCATGCGTTTTTTGCATGGCATTGGAGGACGGCCAGGAATAATGGGGATTGACTATTCCACTGCTTTCTGGCTTTATGTGTATGTATTGACCATATCCATGATGAAAATTTTAGAAGTATCTGTGCCTGCATTCTTTCTGGAAATTTTCATAATGCTTTTAGACATTCTTAACTATGTGTTGTTTGTCATTCAATGAAAGAGAGGCTTTTTCCCCTGAAGATTTAGAACAAATGGGTATTAGAGTTAAAGTAAAATGTTGTTGTTAATGCTTGCCTATTTTAACAACCATTTTGTTCAGGGAGATGGGCTACAGGGCTTATAGACTTGAATCTGTCGAGGATCTAACCAAGCCATTTGTGTCCATGTATTTTGGTGCTGCCTTTGTAGCATGGCTATCAGAATTTGAAGGGAGGTATGTCACCGACTGCTCCTAAAATTGTCTACCATACTTCGACTTTCATCAACTAGTTACATGGCAATACTTTGGTATAGAAAATTAAAAAGCAATTGAGAAGAAAAAATGAAAATAGAAAAATGATCATTGTACCCTAAAGAAGTTAAAAAAAATTGAAACTGGCAAGTGTTCAAAGCTCAACTGAATACTGAATAGACTGAACCTATGAATATTCGTGTTGTTGAGAATACAAGAGTACTACAAATCCCATCTAAATATCCTGTGACTGAGTGGCTGGCACAAAAGGGGGAACTGTAAATATAGAGAGGCCCACAAGGCCAGCCTGACCCAACACTTTAAATGGGGTGAGCTGGGCTTGCGTGCCACTATTAGTCCAACCCAGCCCTGTGAATAGGTTACTGTAGCTTGACTGGCATATTATTAGCCTAAACTAGATGTAGGCTTGGTACTTTGCTTGGGATTTGAGTTGAGTCGTAACATTTATAAGATATATATATGTGATGTGACTTCTCTTTTATAGATATATATGTCAAATGTTAAGATATTTCCCCAGGCCCGCATGGTTTTCTCTGCCCAACTCTCTGGAGGATGGGCTTTTTTGTGTAGTCCACCCTCAGCTGGACACAAGTTGTTAATGGCATGTTTCTACTTATTTGTTGACCATATACCATTTTAAAAGAATTGACTGTTTGTTTACCAAGCGGAGGGAAAAAAAAAGAATTGACTACTCTGTTCCCACCTTTCTTACCAAGTCTTTGATGATTGCAACTCAGGGAGAGAACTCCAGAGTTTGTTGTTCAAGCATATCTTGTAGGACCGAAGAATGTGAACCCTCAAGATACTGGTCCCCTCCGTCTCAAATATGAGGATGCTATTAGTAAATACGAAGAAATTAAGAGGTATGAAAGCATGACACACTGATATTTACTCTCTCTGGTCCTTAATATAAAACATGTTTTTTCTAAAACATCTTAATCATCTTCCTTAATTTCCCAAATCTGTCTTATATAGTTATTGTTGAAGGAGCATCAATAGGTGTAAGTTAGGAAAAGATTGACAAATATAGGAAATATGTCTTATATCTTGGATCAAGATCAATTCCTCAATTATGTCTTATATTAAGGACCGGAGGGAGTATAATTTAAAACTGCAATAATAACTGGTTGATCATATGGTTCTCCTCTGCTGTTTACAGAAATCATGGGAGCTGCACCATCATGTAAGCTCACATCAATAGCCTTCCAAAGCATCAATTTTGAGGCCTCATTGTGCAAAGTTGTTTTTTGTTTACTTCTTCGCATGTCATTTAATTTGTCATTCGTGATCAGAGAAGAAAGGGATAGAGAAGAATTTAGACGAAGGAGTGGGTAAAAATGCTCAGCTTAACCGAGTCTGAGTCTGGGTGTGTATTTTCATGGCTATAAATTTATCCTCCATTCTATTGCAATGTGAGCCTCTAGAATACCACCAGGTGTAAAGGATCTTAGCAGACAGAATATTTTGCACAATATTGATAACAAAAGAATGACAATGGAGAAAAAGGGTATAAATACACATATGATTGATTATATGTACTTTGCTTCCTTATTATCAAAGGGCTGCAACACCAACCTGTTCCTGATTATAAAGTGATGAAATTCAGAGGCTTATGTCAGTGTTTTGGGCTAAATGTCAAATGTGTCCTCTTTACTTCAAGAATATATTAAAAGTTGTTAACTGGAACCAACAGTTCATATACAGCTTAGAGCTTAAAGGCTGCTGGTAGGCATTGTTCAATAAAGAATACAGAGTGAAATGGCAAAAATACCTGTGCTAATTTATCAAAAGTGTATTTGGCACCATATTAAAACTTTGGGTGCATAAATGCCCATAAAGATTTAAAATGGCGCAGAAGGATCTCAGCTATCAACTACACCAAACGGCTGTTAATTTAGTTTGGCGGGGCCTACACTCATATCCAAGTGTTCAGAAATGTGCCATATCCTTAGTACACCCCCAAATCAAAACATAACTCATCACACTCATCTCCTAAGTACACTCCCAAATCAAAATATAACTCATCACACTCAAATCTTGCGTATTTCTACCATTTAAAACATTCCTTCTTTCAACAAAAAAATAAAAAAACTTTTCTACTCCTATTTCCTCCACCGATGGCACTCCCTCTCCCAACCATTCATCCATCTCTTCTTCAATGGCAAACCCCTCCACACCCTCCATTGCACTTGACCACCATGAACGTTGTTTCACCCAACACCCGCCGCCTCCAACAACGAAGATCGGACCATCAGCATCCACCATCACTGCCAACAAAGAATGGACCATTGTGAACACCGTCGCGCCCAACACCCATTACCACTGCCGACAAAGACCTGACCACTGTGTAGAATGCCACACCTAGCACCCATCACCACTGCGGCCAACAAAGAATGACCCAACACTCGTCGTCACCTCCGATGATCCGATGATGACATAACCACCATAAACAACACCCGCACCCACCCATCCACCAATGTCTTTGCCCCATCTTTGCCGCCACATCCATAGTCTCCTAGTCCTCATTCTCCTCTTGTTCTTAATATGGGTATTTTTGCCCCTTCACCCAAGAATATATTACTATTACCTCTTGTTCTTAATATGAGATTCATTTTAATAAAGAGATTGAATGACAAAGTAGATCATATATTGCGGGTTGGAGAGAGTGCCTTTAATTTCTTTGCCCAAAGAAAGTGATGTAGAGGAGAACCTTGAGCACAAATCAAAGCATCGCATGTATGCTCCTCGCTATTTTCCGTTTTCAAACAACAATACCCAAGCCGATTGGATTTAATTGGTTGACAAGAGTGACATGTGAAGAACTTTTGAGAAAAATAATATTACCTCTAATCCTTTATATTAGATCTCGTTCGTAGTGTAGATTATAATACGAACAAGATTTTATATTAAAGATGGGAGTTAGTATAGTGTACCCTTCCACTCCTTTTGGTAAATTAATTATACTCTTACAAAATTAAGAAAGTTAGCAGGAGAGGAATAGAAAAACCACAGTTCAAGAGCAATTTTTGAAATTATTTTATAAATATTTTATTAAATTTTGAAAGATCGGACAAATTAAATAGGCAGGGTTTTATAAATATAACTGAGGGAGGAGTAATGAATAAATTAAATTTTTAAAAAAAATTCAAAGGAAAAAATAAAAAATGTTGACAATAGGAAAAGTATAAAATAAGTTAATAAACTTCAAGTTAAAAATTTAATTTCCATTTCATTTACATCATTAAAGTTTTGTAATAGTTTTTCAAAATAATGGTATACTTCCAAATATTTTATTTTAAAATTTTTCATAAAACCAATTTTTATAGAAGAGGGCTGCGAGTATTGAAAATATAATAGAGTTAAAGTAAGTTCTTGGAGAATTCACGTGGGGGAAGAAGAAAGAATTAAACCAGAGAAAAACCCACAAGTCTACTAGAGCATGAAATTCTCAACAATAATAACGAATGGCTTGATTACTTGCGGGAACATGAAAGAATTTGATGGTATTTGCTTAAAATATCATTATTTAATTATTTTTTAATTTTCAAAGCAAATCTAACAACAATTTTTATTAATGAAGGGTAAAATGGTCTAAAAATAGTTACTTTTTAATTAAAGTCTTAAAGTGATAGATGTTGTTGAAAAAACAAGTCAAAAATTCTAAAATGATGGGTATTTTAAAAGGGGAAAATACTTAGGTCAAGTTCTCCATATCCATTTTTTCAAGTTCTCCAATTACATGAGATCATGTGTACTATTTTTGAATTATTATCATATTTAATTATAAACCCATGTAAAAAATAAGACTTATAGTCATATATGATTAGAAAACTTGATGTAATGGATGTAAAGAAATTGATGTAGGTATGATCATTTAAAACGGAGTAGGGATTATTAATTACAATTATTTATATTTAAACAATAATATTATATTTTAGTTTAGAACTAATTTAGACTTGTCTGTTTCTTTTATGGATCTCATACCTTGCATTTAATTTGAAATAGGCTGTACTGTAAGTTAGATTTATTATATACTATTGTTATTGTAATTGCAAATATGCAATGTGTGTTATATATCTTATGAATTTTATTTTCAAGTAATCTCATATCTCTTTTATGTGGAATTTATAATCTCATATCTAATATGTGGGTGTAGTTAATAAATTCATGAAAAGATGCACTATTTATTACAAGTTATGAATGTTCCGTCTTATTATATAGAATGTAATGCATGCACAAGACTCATCATATATTACTGATCATTAATATCAACATAAAATAAAAAATTATAAATTATTGTATTATTCATAACTATGAATAATATTACTTGCTTTTACTTTCAAAACTCTGGAACACAAAAAAAGAAAAACATATGCTGTCACACACACACACACACAAATAAAACAAGTACTACCATTTTTATATCAATGATATTCATCATATTTTCTTAATTTGTGTGCTTTCAGAATTTTTTTTATAGCAAAGAAAGTATATATTTTATGAGATAACTTCAAAATCTCTACGAAACTTGCATTACATTCCACCCTTGAGACATTTCTTAATATCCAGAGACATTACATCTTCAATGCTCTACAAGAAACTAAATAATCATCAAGAAACATATTCAAACACATGATGCTATAAAACATTTGATAAGATCTTAGACAAACAAATTCTAGCCATGCATGAATGAATCAAGCAGACAAAGTTGTTTCAGAGCATTTGCTTGAGTCATCTTGTTCATCATCAGAATCTGAGTCAATAACAATAGGGTTATTCTTGTTATTCTTAATCCAAGAAGGAAACTCAGGTCTAGCCGAAAACAAGTTTCTGATCAACGGAGTCTTTGGAAGATTCAACAATGGCCCTTGATGAGGATTAGTTCTTAAAGAAGAAGAACCATTAATATTGTTATTAGGAGCTAAAAGAGAGCTTCCATGTCTGAATGATGATGATATGGTAGGGAAAATAGAACTGCTTATTGGTTGTTGTGGAAATGGATTATAGATTTTGAGAAGCTCAATGTTCCACCTTGTGGATAAGTCTTGTGGGGTTCTGTTCTTGAAGATGAAACCAGTTGGATCTGTGAGGATTTTTTCCCAATTATTTTGGCCATATCTACGAACACCAACCCACAAAGCATCAAGTTCTAACTCACTCCAATCATGTGGCTTTGTGTTTCGTTTCAGAAATCCAGCAGGTTTCCTTCTTAATAATGGTGGTGTTGGCTTCACATTTTTGTGGAATAATGATGTGTTTGATTGTAAGAAGCTTGATGAAGCTGAAACATTATTCTGAGCCTGACAATAACAATCACAACAAGTTCCTCTAGTTAGCATTGGCATGTGAATTTTTTATGATTAATTGCAATTCTAGCAGTCCCTCTAAGTTATTTATCAAATATTGTTTTTGTAACTCTAATTTCAGCTGGCTTATATACTCCTAGAGCATCACGTCTTCAGTGTTTTACCCAATACAATGATTTTAAATCACACATTGTCGGTCACATAATTCTAACAAAATTTGTTTTCACGAAGAAAGAGGATGAAATTGCATCAAAAATAAAATCCTCTCATTAATTCTATATATATCTATATATATCACATGGGATCATTACATGAGGTAAAATGTAAATGACATAGTACTTTAGAATTAGGGAGAATCATTATGAGGTCCCAATTAAAGATTGAATGTAATCACCAAAAAATCCCAATAAGGCAATAACAAATGAACAACATAGATTGCTTGTCATTTTCTACATCAGAACTTGTCATTGCATATGCTATCACTTGTTCTGAGAGTTTTTAGTGATCACATTCCTTTTGTGGGACCTCATTGTGATTTCCGCTTAGATTTGAACAAATCTTGAATTCTCCTTTTCCTTTAATTACCACTGAAAGTGCTAATTAAATTGCTCTAATCATCAATAAACTAAATAAACAATGTTGTTCAAATATTAACAAGATGAACTATGACTTTTTGAGGGGAAAAACCTAAGCAATCTAATAGTGAAACTGTGCCAATTAAGTTGAATTAATGGAGACACACAAATAGAAAGCATATTCTTAAAACCTGAAGAAGAAAAAGAAAGGAGTAGAACTTAGGTTTACCACTTTAGGCAATGCAGCATTTGGAACGGCGATGCCTTTGCCCTTCAAACTCATTAAAGAAGAAGAAGATGGAGCATTTAAGCCTATTCAAGTCACAACAATTTTTAAGAGTTATAATTAACATGATTTAAGGACCGGCCTATGCACATATATATATATATCTAATTGCTTTCACTATATATATTAATGAAATTCCTTACCTTTCCTTTTGGAAATCTCAGGATCATATCTTTGTTTTGGTGCAAATCTTGAACTTGAGAGAGGCCCCTTGCCTGCATTCTTCAACAGGAGTGTTCCTTTCTGTCTTTTGCGAAGCTTAGCACTGGTTTAATTTAATAAGAAACCCAGTTATAAGAATATGTCAATATTATTAAGAGTATCAACTTATTGTTATTTTTAATCCTAAATACAAGGACCAAAGATATATATATTTATAGGTCTAAAATTAATGACCATAATGTGATTTTAGTCAAATTTTTGAAACTTACTACTTCTCCTTCATGGCTAGACCTAATGGAGTATATGCTGGTGCTAGTCGCGGCACTTCGTTGGACTCTTCATCTTTATTACTCTGTTTGGCATCGGTATTAACAATATATAAGTTTGAAAGTAACATATGAATAATATATGGCAAAAAAGAAAAAAAAAAGAAAAAGAAAAGAAAGTAACATATAATATACCCAAAAAATTAATTGCTCTCAGAATTAAACATTATATTCTCACTTGCCTGCTTTTCCTTGTCAGCCTCTTCCTCCATTGACTTCAGAAAAACTTCCCTATATTTTCCAATACACCATTGAATCATTCATTAAGGGTTATTTTTTTCAAAAAATAAAAAATAAAATACTTTAGGAATTAATGAAATTGTTGAACAATACATTCTGCATTAATATTGACTAAGAACAAGTTATAATAGAATGTGTATGTAGAGCTCCCACAATACATCAACTCAATTATATATATACTCCCTCCAGTCCTTAATATAAGATATATTTGGGGAGTTGATCTTGATCCCAAATGTATGACATATTTGTCAATATTTTCTTAATTTACTCCTATAGATGCGTCCTCAATAATAATCAAGGAGGAGAAGGAAGGAATTAAGGAAGATAACTAGAGTGTTTTAGAAAATACATGTCATATTAACTAACTCAAATAACTTCTTTAATCTAATCAAATTAGGTAAACATGCATTATTTTAAGGACCGAAGGAGTACTATTCTTTTTCGGCCAAAAATATGTACATCTCATTTTTAGGGACTTTTCTTTTCGGAAGGATCCAAAAACATATATAATCACCATGTGTTTGTGGACAACGTGGAACATACTCCTCCAGTCTTTAATATAAGACATGATTAGGGAGTTGATATTGGTCTTAAATGAAATAAATATTTTTCATATTTATCAATCATTTCCTAATTTATCCCTGTCGATGCTTCCTCAACAATGATCAAGGAGGAGAAGGAAGAAGGGAATTAAGGAAAATAACAAGAGTGTTTTAGAAAATACATGTCATATTAACTAATTTAACTACCTTCCTTACTCTAATTAAATTAGGAAATTAAATTTGTTTTTATATTAAAGACCAGAGGGAGTAGTTGCTATTGTACTAGCCTGTTACTGCATAGTAACTTAATTGTAAGTATTTCGAATCTAGCTAAGATAAAGTGATAATGGTAAATAATAGAAGCCATATGAATAGGGTTTGATGAATAAGAAAAACGAATGAATGAATAATCAATATTATTCAAAGCAGAAGTGGAGACAGATAGAGGAGTATGTACCTGAGGGCCAAAAGTTTATCATCTTTGACTTCTTTTGGGGTTTCATGTACCGTTGAACTACCAATTTGAGCATCAGAAGTCGGAGCTCGTCCATGGTGTTCTATTCCACTCTCATCAAACTCTACATTCTTTTTGGGCTGACAATACATGAACGCACAAAAAAAAAAGATAAAAAGAAAAAAAAAAAAACTGGCTTAGAATCCATGTTAAAATTAATTGCAGAAGTGCTCTATGGTTGGACAAGAGGCCTCTAGTGCCCTTTGTAATGCCTTAATCTTCCGAATGTTTTTCTTTCTATTGATAATTAGATTTTACATAAAATGAGCAATATTTTGATATCTTACTGCTATAACGAAATAGCGTTTTTTTTTCTTTTTACAATTTTTCAAAGAAAAACTTTCTAAAATTGTGCAGCTTTGGTTTATTTTTTTGAAAAACCGTAAAAAAATATTCAAAGTTATATCATTTTATGTTTGTAAGATATTAAATTTTCACTCATTATATTTAGAATGAAATAATCAATTAAAAATAAAAAATTGTCAAAAAAAAGTTGGAAATTGAGGCATTACAAGAGATATTAGAGAGTGGAGCGTTAGAGACCTTTTGCCATCATTTATCTAAGTACCTCTGGCCCTTTATTATTAGTAATTAATAAGGTTTACCAATGCAGGGGGGGGGGGACGGGAAAAGCATTAAGCACATAGATGGTTGAAATTAACTTGAAACAAAAGATGAAATTCATACAGAAGATATTAGGGCATGTAACGAGAGAGAGAGAGAGAGAGAGAGAGAGAGAGAGAGAGAGAGACTCAACAATTTAAAAATCAGGATGTTTCATAGTAATTAGTTCTTGTAACTAAGCATAGGAAAGGAGATAGATAACAATTTTTCTTGCAAAAAATAACAAAAACTCACTCTATTATCCCCATCGGCTTCAGGACCACTGGTGCATTTCCTTTTGCATTGGCATGCAATTAACCCTCCATTAATGTCGCAGGTAGATTCAGACTCCATATATATATATATATATATTATATCCTCAAAAATTCTGGGTAACAAGTTAAACAATCACCAATTAAACCTATGAGTCCAAATTCACATTACAATAATACAGTATTGTCATAATTAATAATCTCAAAGGCTCAATCTTTTTGAGACAAGACACCCAATTGCTAGTAAGCCATTATCCCACATAATTCACATCTTTTAAAAGTAATCCCGCGTGTATAAGATTAATTCCTAAAAATAGAAAACCTTGTCATGTTTGTTATATAATGAATTCTACGCTCCAAGTTATATACATAGAAGGCATCGATTACTACACATAGAAATAGACAAAGGCCATCAGGACAACAATTACTCTCGTCATATATAAGAGTTGAGTCTGAATCAAATGAAATGAATACAAATGTTATATGTAGATGCTGAGTTTCGATGTTCTTAAGGTTTCTCCAAGTCTAAGAAAAACTAAGAAAAATCTAGGAAACTATGGACTCTAAGTAACAGGAGAAACTCAGGTAAATCTTAATTTGAAGGGTTAAATCTAACATTTTCATTGTTTAAGACTCAACTCGAATCTAAATCAAACACTTTTGTTCCATAGAGTAAATTTGGATTCGGGAGAATGGATGAGAAGGATTTGTGAAATAATTAAATCCCATCTCCCCTCTGGAAGAAAATCTAAAATTTCAAAAATCTAAGCTAAAAACCCCTTAAACTCAGAGTTCTCAAATATTGTCACCTAACCCTGATTATTCAACAAACAAAACCCTAACAAATTCAAACTCAAACAGATTCTGTATGCTAACACTTCAACCGAGGGACGCAACTCAGAAAATTCTGAAAAACACATTTGCGTTCAAGCAAACAATTAATAAAGAACGAAAATAACACTCAAAGAACATTAATAAGATAAAACCATGCATAGAAATTGACCCATCAGAAGTGACCCACCAGAAGAAGTACTCGAACTATCTGATGTGGATAACAACCAACGAAACCCACAATTCTAAAACCTCGTCACCATTGAAGTTCATCCAAGCAATAAAAAACGAAACGACATTCAAAGAACAAGAACAAGACATAAACGACATACACAGAAATTGAGCGATCAGAAGTGACCCAGAAGAAAAAGACTGGAACTTGTGATAGAGCTATGTCTCTGAGAGAGAGAGAGAGAGAGTATATAAATAAGGAGACAGAGGTTTAATAAACTGGAAAGTGTACAGATAGGTTAGGGTTGTTGCATGAAAGAGGCAGTGAGGAGTTTCGATGTTTTCTTTCTTCCATATTTGCTGCAATCGTGTCAGTTCATGAAACAGCGCTCGTTCAACCTTTTGGAGGAGGGAAAACGTACGCTAAACCTAAATGTTTTTTCACTACTATTCAAACAAGCTAACTTCTTAATTTTTTTGACACCCAAAATTAATGCCTTCAAATTCAATGTATATTGAGTATTGACCCTGCCTTGTTAATTTCTCCGCATTTATTTACTCTGATAAATTATACTCGTTGATTAATTTGAGTCTTACCTCTTCTTCTTGCATTAAACCTGATAAATAGTAGTATTTCTTCATGTCTTAAATATAAAATTAGATAACTAATTTATAGATATTAAAAAAAAAGGGTGTTGTTTTTTATTCATAAAGTACCACTTTTAATCATTTGTCTTGAAAACAAACTATCTTGACAGAGAACTTCTTAATATTGTAATCAACAAGGAGATTTTAAAGAAAACAAGTTATATATTAAAGAGGTAAAGTGGATTGGGGTGTGACATTAATTAAGACCAAATCAAACCTCTCTACTAACTATTACATTTAGGATAACAGGGAATAAGTTGAATTATTTGTTAAATTTTTTTTAATATATATATGAAACGAAGAGTAGGTTTTATAAATAAAAAAGCCATTTCGTAATTTTATTTTTTGAAAAGTCATTTCTCAATTGAATATGATTTTTTTGGGTGTGATGATCAAGTGTAGACGTTAAATTGGTTGTTCAATAATAAAAATTTATATCCTCGAAAAGCTTACAAATTCAACTAAATATAATATTTTTAATATAAAGTATGTGTGTGCATGAGTTGGTGAGGAGAAAAGGTTATTTTCTTTTATTTTTCTTTTTTCACCAAAAATTCTCATTTTTTTAATTTGATCAAGGGTTTTCCTCTCGAGATTTTGAGGGCAAATGGTTCTTACCTCTCCAACAAGTGCGCTTCCCAGGATTTAAACTTATATTTTCATTCTTACGGGGGTGATGCATCTTACCACCTTAACCAATAGCTTGTTGAGAAAATTCTTATTTTCTATTACACATCAAAATGACTTGCCTTAAGAAATCGTACAGTAACTTGTAGATATCTTATAGGTGGGTTGAATATAATCATAAAGTTTTGGATTTTCTACCCACTTTGGTACTTTTTTTTTTGGATAAAAGAGATTGAGAAAATAATATTTTAATTGTGAATGCAGATTGATGTAAGTCAATATGCAAAGAATCCAAATCTTTTATATGTGGTCACAAATTTATTGCATATAATGCTATCAAATATAGTAGTAAAAATTAAAAGATGTGAGTATGACGAAAAAAGTAAAGCTTGTCGCAAATTTTGCTAATCCTTATTTTGCTGGAAGACACGTCCCTGCTAAATACAAATATATATTATGCACGATATAATTAAATCTCTTGTACTAATAGAATTTCTCAGAAAAGCCAATATTAATTAAAACTTTGATAATACATTGTACTTGTATTTTTTTCAGTAATATTTAGCTATTTAATTACAAAATCTTTCTTCATCAAGATATTATCGGTATCAATTTTTCTATCTATATTCAAACTTTAAATTTAAAATAAAGCTTATACTATATATATACACTGACTCTATCATCTCTGTCTATCATTATAAATGGGGAATGAAAATAAATCCACCAAACATTATTTAAAAACACTGTATCTTAATCATAACATTATCGAAAACAAACAATCTAAATGACAGTCCGAAAACACACTTCCACGATGGATTGTCTAAATCTTGGACATTCGAAACATGCATATGCATTCAAGAGAGATATATATATTGTCTTCCACACCTGCCATAAGAAAACAAATTATGGAATGATACTAACAGGTTAATTAGTAATTGATGAAGAATTTTGATTAAAAACAGTAAGTGTGTGTTTTATTTCAAATAATTATTCACCAAGAAACAAATACATGGATGGTTTAAACCATGGATTTTTCCTCCATATAACTAGTGTAAGATTTCTCACAATCATTATTACCCACATATACACATGTACATAAAAATATTGAAAACCAATTTTTCCGGCATATAACGTGTGAATTCTCAAAAATTCTGTAAGTAACCAAATTTTTGTAAGCATTTTCCATTTTCTGCGTTTTTATTAATTTTTAAAAAATGGACTGGGAACTTCTAGCTACTTTGTAATAATAATGACTATGATATTCTCAATCAAAATGTCAAACATATATAAAGTATACATCGATGTTGAGATTAGAGAGATTTAATTAGTAGTTGAGTATTGCTATTTCTTCGCTAATAATGTCAAAATATTCTCATGTATGTATATATTTAACTGAATAAACTTGTAGAAAGATGTACTATATAACTTAAAATACTTTAATTTGTATTATTTATTCATATATTCTAAAAAAAGTTAAGCATGCCACACGATAATACACACAGAAGGCCTACCTAATAAACTAAATACACGATGTGTGTGTGTGTGTGTGTGTATACCCACCTAGTTTAAGTGACGAAATAAAACGACGGTTATATTTTCTTCTTCAAATATGACCATTCAAGCCAACTTCAATGAAGAGGACATTAAATTAAATAATGGAAATAAGGCTGCAAGATGAAGTAACATGAATTATCAATACCTAAAAAGCATAAATATATATACCTAATTAATCCCTCTTTGACGAAGCAGGAGAATATTTCAGTTTTGGGGCAGATGGTTCATCGCTTCCCTTGGAAGCATTAAAATCCCTCATAAGGTATTTTAATGGCTTCGAAAAATCGTCGCAACATCTGGGACATTCCCAGTGTCCTTCTGGAACAGCCTTCATTATTTCAAACTAAACATATTAATTCACACACATATATAATGGAGTTATGCACTATTAGATTTGATATAACAAAACATGTTGAACACAAAGTAATGAGATATATATATATACACACATACACGTGTGTGTGTGTGTGTGTGTGTGTGTAAAGCACAATTAGATTAGATATAGGTACAAACAAACAATAAAGCTTTAGAAATGTTGGTTAGCACACAAATTAGAACCATGAGTGCGTGCGCGCACATGTGTTATACTTCTCTGATCTTGTTTCTAAGTCACTTCTAATTTATTTCACCAGAATCAAACCTTAAATCTCATTAATTCCATTTTAAAATCTAATAAAGTAAATTTTCAACTTAACCCCTATTTAATATACATTTACCACAATGATACAAATTAAAGCCAAAAAATTAAATGAATAGTAAAATTATACATTCATATGAAAGATTTAATGATGTAACTTGTAAATATGATAAAAGAAATCTTCTCCTTTGTCTTATAAATAGGATTAGAGGAGAGGAGTGTATATGTAACTATGTTACACGAGATAGACACAGTAGTGAATTTCACGTATCAAATAAGACCTACACACACACACACACCCCACTATCTCCATGACTCTCTCTCTCTAGTTACATGTATATATATATATATGTTGCAGGATTATAAAGAAACTCATAGATGCACAGTAATTAACTAGATATATAAAAAATGGTTAAATACAAAATAAGATAGATCGATATATAAGAATGTATACCTCAAGTCCCAGGCATTTCAAGTGATATGCTCTTGGGCAACTTTCACAACAAAGGAGTCTGCCCACTTTATAACACATTTCACACTCATAATAGCTCTGCAAAATCAGTGAACATTGTTCAAGGACAATATATAAATTATATATTGCTTTCAATGAATGTTTTCACAAACATATATTTATACACACACACACACACACTCCAGTTCGAAGATTTTCCAGGATTTGACGATGCTCTAAAAGTCTCTTGTTCTGATCATCAGCCTCACCAAAATAATAATGTTCAAATCTTGTAGTATGCTAGCTACATCCAAAAGTAGAATAGATAGATATATTATTCACTGACTCAAAACAACAAACTAATTAAATTCCTTACTTGGCAAATTAATAAACTGTATTGTTCATTGCTAGCTAGCTGATTGGTCATGCTCGTGCCTCACTATGTGGCCAATATAATAATTCTCGTCTTAAGTTTTTAAAAATCATATATGCAATACATAAAGTTCTAGAAATTGCATGTTATATACTACCTCCGGTCTTAAATAAGACCTAGCTAGTTAATTTTTTTTGAAGAGATTAAAGAAGCTAAATAGGTTACTTAATAATATTATATGTTGTGCATGATTAAATTATATATTAGTTTATAAGTAAGACAAATTAGTTTGAAGAAAAAACGATAAATATAAATACTTTAAAATAACTTGGTTAGTTTCTTTAATTTTTCTAAAAAAGTTAACTAGATTTTATATTTAGAACTGGAGGTAGTGTGTGAGTGTATATATATGTTCACGCGCACACAAAGCTCACGTACACCGTCAAGTCCAATAGGACGTTGTGTGGGCTTGTCATAGTCATCAATTTGAGTTGAAGCCGAGGAAATGGTGATTTTCTTGTTTGTTGCTGATGAGCTTTTTCCAGAAGTAATGCCCCTTGTGATTCTTCTCTCAGTTACCTCAACATCTTCACACTTCCTCTTGCCACTGTTCGATTTCATCCTGTTGAACAAGCATTATTAAGGCAGGTCATTATCCTTAATCTGTTCATAATTTCAAGTACAAGACTGAATGTGTGTATATATATATAATGTAAACTACGTAGGAACTAATTATCATACGTTTTGAAATCTTTGAACTAAATGAAGTATATATGTAATGTCAGCAACCAAGTGCCCTAAATAGTTCCCTTCACTTACAAGGAAGGACGACTCAGAAACACTTGTTGGTAGAATCAAGTATTACTTCTAGTCCTATATATAAGACTTAGTTGACTTTTCTTTGGAGAGGTTAAAAAGTCTAAATAAGTTACTTACTATGTTTTGTATTATTAGATTATATAATAGTTTATAAGTTAGGAAAAATAGTTTTGAGAAAAAAGATAAATATAAATACTTTAAAGTAATTTAATTAGATCTTATATTTAAAATCGGAGGTGATAGTGTTCTTTCACTTCTCTTTTTGGTAAAGGCAAGTAAAAGAATCGAAATCACTATGTCGAGGTTGACAAAGACCACCTCGTTCGGAAACAGAAAAGCTGCTAAGAAATCATATGTGAAAGGGTTTCTCACATACCCTAGCATTTTGGTCCTGAAACCTGATGAGCTTCGAAAACTTCAAATTTTATTTGGAGATTAGGGTGTCATGAATCAAACTTTTCAACAAAATTTTGAGAACTTGGGGGAGAAAGTAAGCTAAAGAATAGAGATCAAAATCTTGACATTTCACCTCATTCTAAAAGAATAAAGCTAATTACCAATGTTCGAGTAGGGTGCCTGCTGCCCCATCGGTGATGTGGCCTCTGCTGCCCCTCAAATTTGGGGCACTTCTCAAATGTGTTTTTTCCATTATTTTTTTTATCATTAGATTCTACATGAAATGAATGACATTTTAATGTCTTACGGGAAAAAAAAGGAACTGTCTTTAATTTTTCACAATTTTTCAAAGATTTAAAACTCTAAATGAAAAAGGACTACACAATTTTGGAGTATTAAATCTTTAAAAAATTGTAAAAAATTGAAAACAGTTTCGTTTTTCTTCACACATAAAATATCAAAATATCACTCATTTCATACAGAAAGTAATGATCAAAGAACCAAAAACAAACATTTGGGAATGGCCCCAAAATTGAGGGGCAGGAGTCACCCCTTGGCCGGAATGTTCACAAGGTAGAATCATATGTTCGAAGAGATAAAGCCATATGAAATACACAATTAATTAAACCTCAAGCAATTCCACACAATATAATCACAGTATCCTAAAAATCACTTGGAACCTACTCAAGCATATAACTGACACCAATTAATCACAATGAAGGCCTAAAAACTCAAGATTAGATATTAAAAATAGTAGAACAAATGGGAAATATCACTAATATAATGTTATAGATCTGTGAGCTATCAGCTCGTTAACTAAATATATAAAAGCCGAACAGTTTTGAACTTCTGGCTTGGTCATAAATTTAAGTGATTTCGCATATAGCTATTAAATATCTGGCAGTGCTCCAGAGGAATTTTGCTGAAACCCAACGAAAACTTATCAAACCCTAGAAATTCATCGACATTGAGGGACACCACATATATAAACTCAAAGGCACGAGATGGAATACAAAAAAGTCTGATTCAACATAGGTCCTAACTCAATAGCAAATGAAAATTGAACTGACAAACCCACCTGACTGGAGATCGCTACGAGTAGAGGAAAGCGAGCTAGCTAGGGCTGATTGAAGATGAGAATTAAGAAGAGAAATGTGGAGAGAGAAGAGTCCAAGATAGGAACAATATATATATAAGAACAAGTTCCGAGGGAAACATGAGGGAGCATCGAAGAGAGCAACCAATGGCCTATTGAGTTGTGACTGCGAGGATCGATGAAGAAGAAACGGTTTCTTCTTCATCATCTCCACCGCACACTTGTCATCTCTCACACACGCATTAGGGCTAGGGTTTTTTTTTGTTTTTTATCTCTGAACTCTTACTTTCCTTTACTTCCATTTTTTTCCTTACCGTATTTCAATCTTTCTTGGTTGTTCAAAGATGCTTGTTTTTTTTTTTTCAAAAAAATTTTGAACGTTGCTAGGAGCGGGTAGGGGTAGTGTTTTTGAAGTGTAATGGAGGGAAGCAAAAATTAAGAAATCCTAAATTATTAATTGTATTAAATGTTTCCATTAATTATGTTCAAAAAATGCATGCGTGGAAATAGATTCTTATTTTTTTTTCTCAATTTTATTCTGTCAATGTGTAATAACTCATTAAATATATCAAGGAAAATGATGTTGAGCTGACTTTTAATAGAACTTATTGAAACTGAAAGCTTTAAATAAATAAAATTAATGGCCAAAATGATCATTTCAATTTAATTTTTTCGTCATAACATGCCCAATATTTTATTTTAATTTTGATCTATACGTTGAAAATGAATTATAAACCACTCACCTCATTAAATAGATTTTAAATTAAATTAAAATTAGTTACTGACGTTTGGCCATAAGTTACTTAACTATTCAATAAATTTAATTATGATTATTAATTGAATGTGATTATTGAAGACAAAATAGGAAGAAGAAATGGGGCGAGGATAAAATCATTTATCCTTGATTTGTTTTTAATTTTATCGATCTCACTCAAATACATTAATACAGACAAAGCTAAAGATTAGATATATGTCAACTAAATGTATACCCACATAAAAGATATATACGAGAAAGTAGTGAGCTAGATTTGTTCTTGTAATAAGATATCTTAAATTACTTTAAATTAAACTCTCTCTTTTTAATTTTTTGCCATTAAATTTCTCAACCTCTTATTCCTTCGTACATCAAACTATATCAACTTTACCACGAAGAATCATAAATACTTCGGAAAATGTAATATAATTCTATCATTTCTCCCTGTAAGCTTTGATAAGAAAACGTTATCAATTCTTTCGCTAGTTCTAACTTAACAAAGAAGTAAGTTTAAACTGTAGTCCATGTTTCATAGAGTTAAAAGCACAACAGAATATAATATATTCGAATATATATATATATATAAATAGCAAAATATTTCGCTACAACATAAGAACTCATAAGTCCCTTCGAGGATAATCCGATAAAATTGCAAAACAAGAACTCATAAACAACAGAAGTTTTTTCACTTCTTTTGAGATTTTCTTTCCCATATATATGCATCCTCCAAAGTTGATGTTGCATATATTTTCAATCCCTGTAGCACCATAGAATTATAAGGCACCAAAAGATTAGTAAGTATATACGTGTGTGTGTGTACAGCGATTAGCAAAGGCAATAAAAAATTATCAACAATATAATAAGTCAAATGTATGTGGAGCATTATTCCTGTTCAATGCTACAACTTTGAGATCCCTAAAGACCTATCTTATAATGAGATCTCTAGATGATATATGATTCCTCTAGTTTTGGCCAATTATATGCAATCGGTAGAACATATCCTGAAAGAAACTGTAAATTAATGATCAATCACACACACACACACATGTACACTCTCAATTGAAGCATACCTATATGAATAGTTGATTGGGATGATAGGATCAGATATATATATATATATATATATCTAGTCGCTCTTTGAAGAAGAACGTGAAGGAGAAGCAGCAGCTTTCTGTTTCTTGAAGGATAAAGGTTTTTTAGTACCCAAATCCTTCAGAAAACTTTCCTTTGATGACGCAGCGTTATCACTACAAGTAGGGCACACCCATTCGCCCTTTGGAATAGTCTTCAAGTAAAACAAATGGGCATATATAAATATAAGCTTTGGATATATATATATATATATCTGATATGTTATTATAATAACACACACATACATATACATAAATTGCAAAACGGAGATATAATAATATATACCCGAAGACCCAAGCACTTCCGATGATAGGTTCCTGGACACTTCTCACAACAAATAAGTCTGCCTCCGTCTTCACATAAGAGGCATTCGTAGTAATACTGCAAATTAATTAGAATATCAATATGTTTTACAAGGGAAGGATCAATTATTGCTTTCAAACTTGTAGGAGCCAAAAAGCAACCAACTTTAGCCGGTTAACTAGAACAAATATATTGTCTATATGTTATATTATCCTTACAAGAATGCTCTCATGGAATTTTCATGTTTATTTATGTTCAAGTAATGTTTATAAAGTAGGGTCAAAGTGCACCAGCATCCTAAAATATTTTTTCATATGCATCCCGTGTTTAAAAGTGGTTGATAGTGCAATTTCTCTCATGAAGTATTTAACATAGTGCAATCTCATGTATCCTTAGCAGAACCTTTTTTTTTTGGTCAATTCCTTAGCAGAACCTTTAGTTTGACAGTTAAAGTGAATAGTCAGCAGGAGTTTGACCAAAAAATCTGAGTTGGCATATGGCATAAGCACACGACAAGACATCTGACATGACGTTTTTGTTATTGGAATTTAATTAACGATGAAAAACCCTCATCCAGGTGAGAAAAGTCACATTGCCTTCCCCTGCGTCTCTCTCTCTCTCTCTCTCTCTCTCTCTCTCTCTGATACTTCCCCCTTTCAAAATACAACTGCGGCCAACGCCTTCTTCAACCCTAGAAATCTTCATCTAATCACAGTCACATGGTGTAGAACCTTAGAAATCAAGGATTTGATTTGAGCTATGGAGATGGGGACCCAACGATTGCAGCAGCACTCAGTTATCTAACCCTAAACAATAACAGAAAGGATGTGGTTTTTTTCATCTGGAGACGAGTTTTTCATTGTTAAGTGTCAATAACAAAACCGCCATGTCATACGCCTTATCATGTGTTTATGTCATATGCCAACTCAGATTTTTCGATGAAACTCCCATCACTTTAACTTTCAAAGTAAAGGTTCTATTAGGGATCCATGAATGAGATTGTACCATTTTAAATACTTTAGGGGTGAAATAGCACCATCAATTACTATAGAACATTAGGTGCATCTGAAAAAATATTTTAATATGTTAGGTGAATCTTAACCCTATAAAGTATAAAAAAATACTTTCATTATATATAACAAAACCATATTTTTCATTGAATTATTCAAGAAATTAAACATTTTAAAAGGGATTTTCTGAGGAAGATGCTATATGAATTTGCAGGTAAAAACAATGTTTAATGATAGCACTCTAATTCAAAGATAAGGAAAGAAAGTTTACTCCATCCTTTCCGATTCTCCGTTCCAATTCGCCAAGTATATTTCCGGCAACTGGAGATTCAGATCGGTCAGAATTGTTCTTCTCGGCTCTCGCTGTGCTTCTTCGAGAAGATGTCGTGCTTGTTTTCTTTGATGGTCTTCTCTCTTCCTTCTCAAGAAGTCTCAGAGACCTTCTGCTGTTGCTGGTAGAGGGCTTCATTTTCATAAAGGTACTATGCAAAAGATTCCACCCGAAAAAAATAAAATAAAATTTCAGTTTAGTTTAGTTCGAGTCTCTGTGAATGCAAAAAAAAAAAAAAAACATTTTTGATATAGCTATCCCCAATAATATCTGACAATACTTGAATCTAACCAGCTAGATAGTCATAACAAAAAAATCATAAGAGATGATATGAGATTACAACATCATTTAGCATTTAACAAAACAAAGCAAACGAAGCAAGGTAATTTCTTCAGATCTTCTGTGAAAAACTAACCCTGGTTTCTTATAGGATATAATTCTTCTTTTATTTATTGGTTAATTAACCCCCGGGGTATGCAACGTTAGTCATCAACAATCATTTCTAATAAACCCTTTCCCTTTGAAAGGTACAACCCAATTCCATTTAATCTTGTTAAGATTCAACAAAACCTTAAACCAAACAACGAATTTTGCTAGATTCCAACAAAATACCATACATAAGTATACAACACAAACCCTGGAAACTCAAATTAAACCAGCCAGACAAACAAGAAGTAATGAAATGGCATGAAAAAACATGAACCAGTAAGATTTCTAACATAATCATGAGGAAAATTGAACTCATAAGCCAACCTGAGTGATGAACTGAGAGTGCAGAGAATAATGAACTCGAGCGGTGCAGAAGAACAAAAAGGGGGAGGCTGCGTGAAAATGAAGCGCAGGAAGCAAATTGTTTACCCTAAAACCCTTTATATATAAACATGTATCTTTCTATAAAAAATAATCATGTTCGAGGCACTATCAAGTATTAAATATATAGATATTTTTTCTAGTAGAGATATTCTATAAAAGCCTTTATATTTATTTATTATATAAATACATGAATTTCAAATTCTGGAAATTGAAACAGCCTGTTCATCGGTGGTCACTGTACAGATGTAATTGGTCTGGATTTTGGTTTTTTCCTGATTTGATGAGGTGCATGCATGTTCTTGAGCGTTACAAAGATTTTGGGGGGGGGGGGGGGAACGTGAACGTTAAATTGTTTGAAATTCCCGTTTTGCCCCTTCCCTTGATACTTACCCTGCGCATTACCTGGATATTGTATTGAATTTCTTACCACTATATCCAAGGGTCGCGTCCAGATATTTTAAACCTGGCATTTTTTTTTAAGTTTTTTAGTTTTAACATATATAATCTGCTTCAAATTTTATTAATTAAAGATATACATGATATAAATGTATTATTTTTAATACAAAACTGCAAATTCAATGGCTTAAAAACTAATGAGTATGATCAAATCATCATGACCTCCCACAAGGGCCTTAGAAAGAATTCTCTTTTCTGTTTAATAGCATGCTACCATAGAAATGGTTCAATCGAAGGTACATTGAGTCCAATGGCTAGAAGAGCACATGACGCGTGTTGTTCAGTGTGCCCCCTATCAGCCCTTGAAAATAAGGAGGACTGACTGCTTCCCAAGTTCTAGTATACCTGGGCAAGTCTTAACACATCCAAGACTAGTTTCAGTACATGTTGGCATGTCCTAGCACATGTAGGAGGATGAGCAGGAGAAAATAAAACCATTAGGACTCAAATGTAAACAAGTAGATTTAATTTCGATACAGGTATAAAGTTTTTGAACTACACTAGAACTTGTCCACACAAGTCCTGGATGTGCCTCAATGTGCCAGCACGTACCGGGAGAAGGAAACTTACCCTATGTTTGGATGGAGAGAAAAGTTGGGGAAATAGGGGGGAGGGAACACTAGGATTGAAAACTTCCAAAAATGGTAAAACAAATTTACTATTTTTGGGAGTTTTCCCTCCTAGTATTCTCTCCCCCCAAATTTTCTCTCCATCTAAACATAGAGTTGGTGTCACTGCGAGGCTACAAGATCATTAGCAAATTGCATGTAAATTATTGTTGAACTTCACGAAGTTTTAAGACACTAACTTTAGAGGATCTAGATCACCAAGAGATGGTTTGAGAATATTGAGCTTTTATTTGTTTTGTTGAGTCTAAACTCATCAATACTCCTTATTATATATGTACTTTAAGTCTGTAAATGAAAACAATACATGTGTGTGCGCGCACTGATGAAACTTCCCTTCGTTTGAAGTTCAAGTTTGGCTTGAGTTCGAATTAGTTAGTGGTAAGAAGTATCAAATATTTATGAAAAAAAATTTGCATTTTTTAAATGTGCTTTTATTTTAATAACATTTTTGAACAAGAATAAATTATATATATATATATATATATATCTATATATACGCAAAGAGAATAAAATATTATTATTTTATGTGACTACCCATCTATTTGTTTATTTTAATTCTACAATTGTGAGAGTTTTTAGCTATTGCATCAAGATCTAACATCTCAATAAAAGAATGCAATTACCAAAAAAATCCTACAACAAGATTAAGCCTCATCTCTCCAACATGTACTATGATAATACTGGGTATCTTCGTAATCCTGATATATATGATAGATTTTTCATACAAAGAACTTAAATGTGAAGGATTTTGTAATAAATTATTGAATTAAAGAGACATAAAGTGTTGTCTTTCTTCCCCATTAAAAATTAAACAGGCACAATATTCATAATAGCTTTAAATAAATCTGCAGGCAGACAACATTGAAAAAATATTTCTTTCGAAGGTAACCAAATGAAAATCAATAGAAAAAAAAAATAACAAAATACTTCATCAAATACACCATAAAATTTTTTGGCTTAATTCATGCATTATTCTTCTTCCCCATATCAATCCACGAACTGTAACGCGATGCGATGGAATAAGGTTGAATATAATATTTTTTTGGGGGTTAAATAAGATTTGAACATTGATGTCTTTGAGGAAACATGCAAGAAGCACACGCAACATTCAAAATCATATATTTCCTACATAATGATATATATATATATATATATATATAAAGTCTTCATCAAACACAGCAAAATATTTCATCACAAAATTATTTCTTGATACTATATATCTTGGATTTCGAAAGCACATGATATTAAATACCCTATACCAGTGAGTGGGAGTGTGTGCGTGTTGGGGGAGTATGTAGAAGCGTATATGACAGTTCGTGGATTCCATCGGATTCCTTCATCCCTTCAAGAGGGGTGAGGCAGGGTGATCCTCTGAGTTCTTATCTTTTTGTCCTATGTATGGAGCTTCTCGGCCAGCTTATCCACCAAGAGGTTGATATGGGTAACTGGAGACCCCTTCAAATGAGCACCTCTGGGCCCCGTATTTCTCATCTTTTCTTCGCCAATGACCTTCTTCTTTTTGGTGAAGCCTCGAATGAACAGATGGAGGAGATTAGAAACGTTATGGAATTGTTTTGCAGGGTATCCGGACACAGGATCAACCTGAGTAAGTCTAAAATGTTTGTGTCCAAGAATATTCACTTTAACAGAGCATTTGAGATGAGCCAGATTGTGGGGGTTGGACTCACTTCCGACCTTGGGAAATATTTGGGTGTTCCTCTCCTTCATAAACGTATGGTCAAGATGACCTTTGCTCCGCTTCTCCAAAAGGTGAGATCAAAGCTGTCCAGCTGGAAGGGCAAATATCTGAGCATGGCAAGCCGGACGGTGCTCATCAAGTCGGTTCTATCTGCCATTCCTCAATATCATATGCAATCAACTTTGGTTCCGAAAGGAGTCCTTTCAGCAATCGAGAAATTAAGCAGAGATTTTTTTTGGAATCAACATGACGAGTCCAGGAAAATGCATCTGGTAGCTTGGGACATTCTCAAAAGGAGGAAGCAAGAAGGAGGATTGGGGATAAAGGACCTTCGCTGCCAAAACAAAGCTTTACTCATGAAATTGTGTTGGAATCTAGTCACAAAACCGGAAGCTCTGTGGGTCAAATGCCTTTGTGCCAAATACTCTTGTGGCTTATCCGCGGTTCCTCATGTGCAAAAGTGGCGTAGCCAATCGGCCGTGTGGAGTGGAATTGTAGCGGTTTGGGAGGATTTCCAAAGGGGTCTTGGCAAGAAGCTCAGAAGTGGAAGAAACACGCATACTTGGCAGGATTGCTGGGCCCCTCTTGACAAGCCTCTAAAATTTTTCGTTGATAGGAATTTGCACCTTGTAGATATGGAAGCCCCTGTTTGCTCCTTCACTTCCCCTTCTGGTCATTGGGACAGGGCGCAATAGGAGGTTTTCCTTCCTAATTGGGTGGTTGATAAAATCATGATGCTCCCCCCTCCTATGGGCACTGTAGAAGACGTTGTTTGTTGGCGCAATGCTCCCGATGGTAACTTCAGCGTGAAATCTGCCTACGAAGGTATCTACCACCAGCAATCCCTCACTCATCAACCTCTCTGGCGGCATCTTTGGCACTGGGGTGTTCCTGAAAGAGTCAAACACTTTATGTGGCAGGTTTTCCATGAGAAGCTCCCGACAAATGAGATTAGAGCGAGATATAACCCGAGTGCCCTAAACACTTGCCCTTTTCAGTGTGAGAGAGAAGAAACCATCCTTTATGTTCTGAGAGATTGTGAGTAGGCCCAGAGAGTGTGGATTTCTTTAACTAACCATTTATACTCTACTATGTTTGCTTCTGGTAATTTGCAGGATTGGCTTAAATGGAATTCACAGCATTCCCCCGGAAACAAGAGAATGGCTAGATGGTCATGGCAAAAAGTATTCAGTACCACATGCTGGCTTCTCTAGAAGAACCGGTGCTGTCAGGCATTTGAAGGTAAAGTTGATAAACCAAAGGAGCTTGTTCATAAATGCATCTTTCACCTTTCGGAAAGTGTGGAGAGCGGGCGCTTTCATCACCAGATTTTTCAAGTTCCGGAGAGAGGTCTTCTTAACTGGCTTCCCCCGGAGGAGGGCTATGTTAGAATCGACGTAGATGGTTCGACTGCTAGTGATGGTCAATCAACCTATGGAGGAGTCATCCGCGATCACCTAGGCAACTGGATACGTGGATTTCAACAGAAGTTAGGACTCTCTTTCCCAACTACTGCGGAAATCCACGCAATCCATCGAGGACTCCACCTTTGTAAGCAGTTGGGTTTCAAGAAAATCAGACTATTCACTGACTCTCTTCAGGCCGTCCACTTACTGTCAACACATTGTGAGATTGATCACCCTTTGCACGACGTCATCTTTGATACCAAATCCCTTATCTATGCAGACTGTGACTTGAAGATTTCCCATACACATAGGGAGAATACTCGCTGTGCGGATTATCTTGCACGATCGGCTCACTACAACACCCAGATTTATGCCGAATTAGGGTCACCGCCGGCGGAATGTATCCGTCTTTTTGCGTTAGAGCGTGGCTTGCTGCCACATGAACAATCTTTGGGGTCTAGTCCCTTGACCTTGTAACTTTTTCAAGCTTTGCTTGCCTTTGTATCTCAAAAAAAAAAAAGGAGCGTTTATGACATTCAAATTCTTCAAATATATGCGTATACAAATAATTGGAAATCTATATAGTTGTTTTTATTTGAAGCTGATCAGAAATCATATTTCACTTTCGTTAATGATACACCACCTTTGGAAACAAATCCTGGAAACAAATCCTGAAAAATATTTTCCATCGTATAATCAGTGGCAAATAGTGGGGCATATTGTTATTAAACTCGCAAGTTGACTCTCCTATTTTACAACAAAATCATGTCTGTTTGTACTTAAACTCATACTTTCCATAAACTCAGTTAAACTCGTAAGTTTACACACAAAGTTTACCATTTTTACAATTTTACCTTACAAGATTACATTAACTCGCTCTTAAACTTGTATTATTTTGTTCCTTTTGATCATGTTCAATGGCTTTACATATGAACCTCAGAAATTTTTTTGTTGGATATAATAAATTATAATAGCCCATTTGGTTTGATTTCATAGGAGAAGATTACATGTAATCCTGATGCAACAAGCCGATTACAGCACTTGGTTGAGCTTATATAATGTAAAGAGGATTACATTTTGTGATCCTGATGACATCAGATTACACTACTAGAACTAATGAATGGGAATTATGCATGCATCCTATAATCAAGTAAAAAAGAAACTATTGCCATTATAATTTTTTTAAATTGACCAAAGTGTCTACCCATAAACGCTATTAAAAATTAAATAATTATCACCATTAAATATTAAAAATTTATTTAATAATATACAAATATAAAAAATATTCCCCATTAAAAAAATTATATTCCTGTTTTAAAAAATATTAAAATATCTCATTAAATAATATTCTCACCATTAAAAATTAAAAAATTACCATGAACCCAACCTATACACTGCATAATATTTACACCATATATACTTTTAACACATATTCATTGGTAAAGGTATACTTTTACAAGTTTATAATTCGAATTCGCGATCGAATTTACAATCTCATCACGCAAGTTTAACTTGGTGGGGCATATAACCAATGACTCCCCTTTAGGAACAGATTTAAAGTACAAAGAAAATAGATATAAGCTTTCGACATCATGGTCGTTAGCACACATAGACACTACACAAATCAAGACAACTAAGAGAACGTGTACAGTAATGGTAAAACAATGATGTAAGCATATGTGCCACGGCAGTTTTGTGGCACATCGTGCATTTATAGCTGTTTTTCTTTTCTTTTTTGGCCAAAGCATTTAGGGTTTGTTTGGTCTGAGGGGAGGAAAGGAAAAGTGGGCGGAGGAAAAATTTTTTTGAGTTGAATTTAAAAAAATTAGAGAAGTGGGGTTAAAAATTTTTAATTAATTTTTCTTACTCTTTTATGTTATATATTCTCTTTATTAAAATTTTATTACCCCACTTCTTCAATCTTTTATAATTCAACTCATAAAAATTTTCCCTCCCCTCTAAATCCCTCACACCAAACAGACCCTTATAGTTGTTGGGATATACCTAGTTCATCCTTTATGGATTAAAGTTTCAGCCCAATTCAAGTGGGGCTACTATGCAAATATGGAGAGATAAAGGTTCATAAACAGATATTTTTCTTTATAGTTTAAGAGTTATGTCTATTCTCCCGTAACCATACATTTAAAAGTTACTCCTCCGGTCTTTAATATGAGATATTTTTGGAGAGTTGATCTTGATCATAAATATAAGATATAATTATCATATTTGTCAATATTTTTCTAATTTACCCCTATTGATGCTCCCTCAACAATAATTAAGAATGAGAGGGAATGAGGGATTAAGGAAAATGACTATGATGTTTTAGAAAATACATGTCATATTAATTAACCTAATTAATTTTTTTAATCTAATCAAATTAAGTAAGTATATCTTATATTAAGAACCGAAGGAGTATATATATTCTAATGTAACCATACATATGTGATATATAGGATATGGGATTGATGAAATAAGTGTATTAAATAATAATACACATAGAATAATGCTCTCCTCCCTCTAAAAAAGTTCTCTCGCAAGAGTATTCTTTTCTCTTACTTAGAAAAGGACGTCAACTTTCTGTTTAAATCTTGGGAAAATTACAGCTAGGTCCCAAGCAAGAAAGGAAATAAAAAAATAGTCCATTGAAATCTCAAAATAAAAAAATAGTCTCAAGAAGTTGTCAATGGGCGCTCTTGGAGTTGTCAACGACTTACACCTAGGGTTGTTAATAGGACCATTTTTTCATTTTTCTTCTTATTTGGGACCTGACTGTAATTCTCCCTAAATCTTTCTTCACTCACTTGCTTAACGAGTCTGATGTTTTATTCCAACTTCATGAACTTGGACCAGACCGGCCGGTCCGGCCCAGAAACCAGCGAACTGGCCTGTTAACCGGTCCTGTCCGGGTTCTAATTTTTTAAAAAAATTATATTTTTCTTTTAGAATTTCATACTATAAGCCTAAAATTTTCAATTTCTCACCAGTTTGGCCCTGGTCTGACCCACTGACCCTTAACCCAATACCCCAACCGGTTCAATACCTGGTCTGATTTTTAATACCTTAATTATTCTCCTAATTTTACAAGTACCAACCTTAGTCAAATAATCTTTTTCATTTTATATATATAATAAAAAAAAAAGTCAAGTGTATATATCTACTCTTTAAATGCATTCCAAATATTGAGTTACTATCGATTGAAAGAATGTGTTTGCGGTGGCCTTTAATTATAAGATGGAAATATATAGTAAGAATCAGGATAATAAGAAATGCAAATTTTATGATGATGATAATAATGAGGCTAAAGTACACTTTTAGTCTTTTAAATTTATATAAGGTTTACTCTCAGTCCCTTAGGTTTTTAAAGTGCACTTTTAGTCTTTAGAATTTAACGTCGTTAATGTTAATAGTGGAAAATGCTGACTGAGCAAAGCTAAATGATGACTGTATAATTCTGATGGAGCAAACTTAAATTTTTTAAATGGAGAAATACTTACATGTCATTTATTCAACTTATCTTATTTGGTTTTGAGAAAAATAAATTTTTTTGATCTACCCTCTTTTCTTCATGGTCCGGCAGTGCCTTTCTTCTCAACCCTATCGTCGTCTTCTCCAAGAAGGTCCGTTGCCTCTGGAAGAAGTTCCTCATGATCCCGTAGAAGCTTGCTGAGCCGAACTCTTGATGTTATCACTGCACGACTGGGCCATTGTCTGAAAGCATTAGGGCTCAGATTTGAACTAGGCGTGCTTAATTTTCAGTTTGATGGCGTTCCAGAGGAGGTTGATGCTCAGCTTGGTGCTTAAATCAATCTGAATATTTGATTGTGCTGACTGTTGAAATCAATCTCTAATCGTGGACTAATGGCAGGAATGGACTAAAGTGTTCTCAAAATTCTTTCTTTTCTCCAACGTTGGGATTGAGGAACAAGTGCTAATTGTTATGAAAGTTTCCCAAAATTCATCCATGGTGAAAATTTTCTGAAAATTTCTGAAATGGTTGTGCAAGTGTTCTGAGAGTTTCCTGGGAATTTATGAAATGGCTTGTGACAAGGGCCAATTGTGATAAGTTTCTACTTCTGAGAATGGCTTGTTCAAATTTGTTTTAATTTCTGGTATTGATATGGATTATATATTGCAAGAGAAGAGGACTGAAAATCAAGAAAAGAGGGGTACTAACGTAGAGTTAGTCTAGTGGTTTAAACCCCGCTAAATCCTTTTGGGTCTCAACTTCGAGTTCCATAGAAGTCACTTGTGTTTGGAGGGGCTGTCTCGAATCCTAAACCGAATACTGGATGATAATATCAAAAAAATCAAGAAAAAAGGGGTGAAATGGCAATATGAGTGTTCAGGGGAGTTTTCTAAAAAATTTTATCTTTGTCCAACAACGCTGAGCGTTTTCCAGTGAAGAGCGTACATGAAATATTGATTAAAATAATTTATTCGAGTTAATATTTTAAAGAACTAAATAAGACAAACTGAATAAATGACATGTAAGTTTTTTTTTTTCATTTAAAAAATTTTAAGTTTGCCTCAACACTGCACAGTCACCAACTTAGCTTTGCTTAATTAGTATTTTTCGTTAGTAACATTAACAATGTTAAATTCTAAGGACTAAAAGTGCAATTTATAAACTTAAGAGACTAAAATCAAACCTCATGTAAAACTTAAAAGACTAAAAGCATATTTTAGCTTAATAATGAAGATATAAGAAATTAAGAAAAGGAACATTATATTAGAGGAAGAACAAGTCAAGCAATTAGGAAAATAGTTAACTCAGAGAGACCTCAAGCAATTGGCATTTGACAAAATGCCTTTGTAGGGTACCATGCATTATTGAATATGCATAACCAACTGAAATAGTCCGTTCAAAAAAGATGTTTAGGGCTTGTTTGGTATAAGGAGAGGGTAGGAAAAATGAGCGAAGACAAAAAAATTTTGAGTTATATTTTAGAAATAAGAGAAATGAGATTAAAAATTTTTAATTAATTTTTTTTATTCTTTTATCTTACATCTTCTTTTTATTAAAAATTTATAACCTCATTTCTCCAACTTTCTTAAATTTAACTTATAAAAATTTTCTCTCTTCTCCCTCCAAATCCCTCATACCAAACATACCCTTAATGAATAATATCATAAAGCAAACGAAAAAAAAAATCAACCTTTTTCCCGGATTCGATACTATAATCACAATAAAAATAACTAGTTCTTAATTATCGTCATTTTTTGCCAAAACAAAAAAGCAAGGAAATTACAGAGATACTTTTACCTAAATTGGATTGAAATGTTGTGCATAAATATTAATTTTAGTGAGTTAATTTACAGTGTTAAGAAAAGAATTAATAATTTTAAAAGTTAAAGGATGGGTTAAAAAAAGAAACTTTTGTAAAGTTTGAGAATGAAAATAAAACGTTTAATTGGGAGAATAACAACTGAAGACTCTGTAAGAAGATTAATGTAAAATAAATATTTTTAAATTGTAAAAACAAAAGTTTGGGAGTAGTAAATTTAGAAATTCAAATAGTACAAATGTAATAATTTTATATTAATTTGTTTGGTAGCATCTTCACTTGTTATTCTCCCAACTTAAGAGGCTTAAAATGTACGTTCCTCTTCATAAAATTTCTCAAGCCTTTCTCACAAATAATTTGTGAGAAACTCCTCAGATATTAATGAATCCAAGAGAATATTATCACGTATAAATGCAATTGCAAGTGGTTTATCAGGGATAAATAATTAAATATACAAAATAAACTTCTTATGGAAATATATATCCACAGAGAAAATGCATCACTTAGATAAGCTCACTCATTCGAGAGACAAAAAATCCTTTACACTTTAAGTTTTAAAATGGATGCAAGTTCAAAGTGACCCGGGCATCCCTTGATCCAATCAAATTAAGGGTGTGTTCTTATTAGCTTTTGGAGAATAGATTCTGGAGAAAATAGCTTTTGGATAATAGATTATAAGGATAATAGATTATGGAAAAAAGTGATTTTGATAAAATGAGAGTGTTTGGATGATTTACTATGAATAGCTTTTTTCATAGTCAAATGACTAAAAAGGACATTAACTTTTATGATAATTACATATAAAGAATAAGATTATATTTTATGTATTATTTAAGGGGTTAAGGTCCAAATTTAACAGCCAAGTTTTTCCTGAGGGGTGTCTAATACAAATAAGTTTTGGAATAAGAAAAATAATAATGAACAATTAAAAAGGATGTAAATTTAACAAAACCATTAATTTTGATCTAACGATGTTAAATTATAAAAGAAGAAAATCCCTAACGGCATTAAAAATGATGCATCTTAACCCATTATTTAACAGTAAATTTTATAATTAATACCAAAAATGAAATAAATTTGTTTATATGTAATGTTAATTAACTTTATTATTTTTTCTAATATAATTAAATTAGATAAATAGATCTTATATTAAAGATAAGAGGGAGTATTAAAATTTTAAAATATTTTAAAAAAAACAAAGTAACAGAGAGGAAAACGGAAAAAAAAAAAGGAGGGAGAGAGTGTCTGTGCGTGGGACCCACAGTGAAAATGAGCCAATAAGAAAGAGTCAGTGGGGCCCACATAGCAAGAAAATAAAAAAATAGTGTCAGTGGCGTGGGACCCACAGTCTGAATTTTCTTGCTCAAAAGTGGTTCAAAATAGCTTATGAAGATAATAGCTTTTTTTACTCAAAATGGTTTTTGCTTCAATGTGAATGTGAATAATCAGTTTCCTGTTCTATCTCCTATCAAAACCTTTCATGGTTGAAATCTATATAACCTGCCTAGTTGCAGGTATCAAAGTATGCTTTTAAAGGTTGGTTTTGGTCTTCCACATGGTTAGGCTCCATAATGAACTTAAAAAAACCAAGAAATTTAGTGGTTTGGAGACACATTATCTTAGAATTAGATTCTACCAACCAGCGCTTATTTTAGTGGAAGAGATTTTGGCAAATTAATCACGAGATCTTGAGTTCAAGTTAGCATGAGTGCAGAAAACGCCTTTGAAGAGCTATTATCAATTGGGTCCGACAATACTAAAATATAACTCAATCAGATAGCCATATGAAAAAAAAAGATAGATTGATGAGCATCCAATCTATCTAAGGTTGAATGTTTGTCTTTGTTTAGCATACACAAGTCATAGTATATTTGATCAATGGGGGACAAACTTTTTTAAACATAAATTCTCTTATTACCATCTACAGTAGAAAATAATGCATTAGATATCTTCACATGTCTGGTGCAAATCAACCTTGACAGCTTGAATAAGATATACATGTGGGAAAAGAAAATGTCCTAATTTTTTTTTTGGTCAAATAAAATGTCCTAAATTTAAGAGAGAGAAATGTCAAAATAACCTCCTCCATCAAAATTTATTATTGGATGATGCTTCAATAACAAATATACGATTATTATTTTTCTTTTCTTTTGTTGAACCAAAAAGTGACAGTCAAAACACTATGTTGACAGTCACCATGGACTTTGAAGATCTATAACTACTGTCACATTATCAATTACTATCAATAAAGGCCATTCTTGGGTTGATATTTTGCAGACTGCGATAATATTGCCCATACAAATTTTAGTAATTTCCCATTTTCTTTTTAATATTTCTTCTCTCACTTCTTCATTCAAATATGTAAATTGAATTGATTTTCACAAGAAGTGTGTTTTTCTTCTTTAAGCTATTTTTTTCTGGTTGCTGCAACTTAAGCAGAAGAATTAGTAACCCAATAGCTAGAATTGTCAATATGACAAAGGATATATCATCCCACCTGACTGCCCATCAAGTGAGGAGTGAAGTGCCCAAAATGGTGTTTTGGCAATCCTTTTATATTTGCAGCACTATCTGTTTAGTCATGAAAATTGAATGTGGCAAAAACATACTTGTGTTTGAGATGATACCTATTTTATGAGTAAAATGATCAAGTTCGACCGACAATTTTATTCTAATTAATTTATATAAGTACTAATATATATTAGTTAGTTAACTGTCGCATGCTAAAACACTTACTTTTTATTGAGTTTATAGATTATTTTTTTATTGTTTTTACCCTAGAAACAATAGATTAGATACTTTCACGTGCTTTGCATGTATCAACATGATATATCTATGTGCCAAGAGAAATTGATGGTGTCCTAAATTTAAAATAAAAGACGTGTATTTTTTTATCAAAATACTACCCACAATACAGTAACTTACACTCAAATATAGCGTGAAAAGGATTTACCAATATATTATATTAAATGGATATATGGACATTTTTATCAAAATAAAACACAATAATCTCAAATAAATAGTTTTGGAACAGACATAAGCTCAAATTCCATGTGTTCCGTTCGGAGCAAAAACAACTGAATTTCACATGCTGCACACAATAAAATAACTTACTCAAATACAATAGGGTGAAAAGTATTTACCGATATATTACATTAGATGGTTGGGAATTTTTATCAAAATAAAACACAATAATCTCAAAAAACAAAAAAAAGTTGTGGAACAAGCCTAAACATAAGGTCAAAAGGCAGATGACATGCAAGAATATCATAGGGGTGCTTTTCTTCTTTTCAAGCCCATGGAAATTTAAGGGCCCGTTGGGTTCGACACAAATGGAGGGAAGGGAAAGAAAAATAGCTATTTTTCGTCCGGCTGCAGCTATTTGGTTCCCATTTTCTCCGGAAAATGTTTTCTGGTGGCGGGGCATCTTCCCTTATTCATGGAAAAATCAGTTCCCACCATTTTTTTCCGGCGAGCTTACAAAATGGAAGAAGACCAACTTACCCCTCTTCGACGGTGGTGATGATGCGAAGAGGTTGACGGAGGAGGAAGAAGAAGCCGTCAGTGGGCTCTTTGCCAACGTCGTTGCAGATCTGTCAATGCTGAGGAGGAGGAAGAGGTCAATGGTGGTGGTGATGCGGAGAGGGTGATGGTTTGACGGATGAGGGAGAAGAAGTTGACAATGGTGATTATGTCAACTGATAGGGATGGGGTTGATGATAATGATGATAATAAGGGCAAAATTGTGTTTTGCTTATTTTTCTATCTCATTTTCTTTTGACTAAACAAAAATTTTCCTATCAACCTTTTTTTTTTCAGTGCGAATCAAACAAGTTAATGACAAAATATTTTCCCTTTTTTCCATTCTTTTTTTTTTTTTTTTGTATTTTCTTTTCCATTCCTACCTCTTCTTTGAACCCAACGGGCCCTAATGCGATCGAACTTGAACACCTGCTCGCTAGGTAAGTTAAGTAAGCCCATTTACACAACAAGGATCCACAAAGCTAATTGCAGGTTTGATTTGCAACTTTTTTTTTTTTTTTTTTTTTATGGAGTATGTTTGTGTAGTTTTTCTCCCGGCTCTCTCCAAGACAATTAGACAAGCATGCCTCTAGCCGAAAACAATATAAGCAACAACCATATGTCTCTTGTAACAAAAAAGAAAAAAACAAACAAACAAACATATGTCTCGGCTAAGATCGTGTACTTATGTATTGCAATTGTTTTTTTTTTCCCCAAGAAAATGTCGAAACTGCGAAACAATAGCTAATCAAATCTGGATCATCCATAATTGATATGGACTGTCTAGAATAAAGTTTTTTTTTTAAATGTGATTTTTAGATAAAAAATTACTTTTTTAAAAAAATAATAATTAAAAGATTATCTTTATTTTAGAATTTATACTTATTAAAATAATTTTATTAAAAACTTATAATTTTAAAAAATTAAATATCCATGGTCAAAATCGAATTAGCTCTCCCTGCTTAGTCAGGAAACTGGTTCCATATCATATATCCGAATTGGATTGTCTTTACCAATTAAAAGAAATGCATCTTCCAACGTAATAATACTTCATTTGGGATTGTGTTTTATAACAAGATCATTCTCCATCCAATCTTTAATATAAGATATATTTATTTAATTTAATTAGATTAAGAAAATTAATTAATATGGTATTTATTTTCTAAAACACCTTAGTCATCTTCCTTAATTCCTTCATTCTTTCTCCTCCTTGATTATTATTTAGGAAGTATCAATATGGGTAAATTAAAAAAATATTGATAAATATGTCTTATATTTAAAACCAAAATCAACTCCCTAAATATATCATTTATTAAGGACAAGAGGAAGTATTTTTGTGTTCAAGCAAGTAAAATTTAATATTTTATAATTATTTGATGAGTACTACCTCATGTTTTATTTATAAGAGTGCCCAAAATTTGAATTGTTTTAATTCTTTTCATAAGAGCCCAACAAAAATTGTTTGAACATTTAATTATTTATTTTTTCATTTATACCCCTCATTAACTATATGTATTGCATTAATTAAAATGTTAGTTATACTTATATTTATTTTATTTCTCCCTCTTACTTGCCTCTCATAAATAAAAATATACTTAGAAAACTAAGTTTATTTAAGATGTACTCCCTCCGGTCTAAAATATAAGTCACTATAACTAGTTTATCAAAACCAAAAAATAGTGATTAACTAATTAAATTTATCTTAAATTGAAAGAAATTTCAAACTTTAGCCACATTAATTAAATAAAATATTAAATGAGAGAGAGAGATATAAAGTTATATTTAAACATAAATTATAAAGACAAAATTGATAAATAAATATTAATTACTCTCAATAATGATTTATATTATAGATCAAACCCCTTTTCTAGAATCGATTTATATTATTAATAGAAAAGTACTTGTTTTTTTTAATTAATTTTAACCTAAGTCTCCTATGAGAAAGGATTAAGAATTAAAAAGACAACGGTGGAATCTTCACTACCCATTCATCACTCAGAGCGGGCATTTCAATGCGATTATCATTTCTGCCACCTTTAGGAGCCCATATTTGTCCCATGGACTCGAACTCTAAATTCCAGGGTAGATCATTAACCATTAACCATTAATTAATGAGATCCACGAAGATGAACTTAGGTTTTTCTCTTCCCATTATAAATGCTCCAGAGTACAAAGAACCAAGTGATGTGGGACTAATAACACGCTAGCAATTGTTGTTTTTTTCTCTTTGATTAAAAACAATTATATAAGGAAGTCCAGGGAATATGAAATAAAAAAAATATCAGTTTTTCAGGTCAAAATATAAATAAAACATCGATTTTAAATAGAGAACGATGGGAGAAAGAATGAAGCTAAGCTAGGTGCCACTGAAATTGGAATGATCAAGGAGACTATATTAAGTAAAATTTTACGTGATGAAACGAGGGTTAGAAGATCATAATTTCACTTATGGGTTTGGATTTCATCATGAGCAAGAAAAAATTATAGCAGTACAAGATCTATGTCTTCGAATCTTCACTTTTCTCATATAGATTGTCTCTTTTCCATAAAAACGTTATCTAGTCTTGAGTAGACATGAGAATATTATGAATTTTGTAACTGGTATGTAGGGGTTGAATATAAAACATTAGAAACTTATCTCCTAACTTCCTCATGTACTCACATTGATTCTTATTATAAGACTCTGTCGGCTTCTAACTAACTCATTTATTACTATTTTTTTTTCATTATACCCTCATTTTTAATTAACTCATTTAAATCCATATCATTAAAGTAGGGATAAAGTTGGAAACATTTATCAATTTTGGATCAATTTAATAACTTAACTGCCATTCATTAGTGCATGAGAAATGGTAGTTGATGCATTATAATAAGTATAAGAGGAAGTAGGTGATTTAGGTTCAACAATAGCATGAACAATATGTAGATATAGACAACATTTAGGTCAAGTTCCTCATATTTATTATGTCAAATTCTCCGATCAAGCATGATAATGCGTCATATTTTTGAAATATCATCATTTAATTATAAATTTCAAGGTTATTAAACTTGGACTGGCCACTGAACCAATCCTGATATTGGGCCAAGTGTCAGCAGGTCAGATCGGAGTCAACTCGAGGCTAAACCGGTGAGGAGTGCATAAAACATCTTTAGAGAGCTACTATCAATTGGGTCCAATACTTAAATATAACTCAATCAGATAGCCATATGAAAAAAAAAAAAAGATTGATGAGCATCCAGTCTATCTAACTTGGTTGAATGCTTGTCTTTGTTTAGCAATCATAAGTCATAGTATATTTTATCAATGGGGGACAAACTTTTTTAAACATAAATTGTCTTATTATCATCTACAGTAGAAAATAATGCATTAGATATCTTCACATGTCTGATGTAAATCAACCTTGTCACCTTGAATAAGATATACATGTGGGAAAAGAAAATGTCCTAAATTTAAGACAAAAAAATGTCAAAGTAACCTCCTCTATCAAAATTTATTGTTGGATGATGCTTCAATAACAAATATACGATTATTATTTTTCTTTTCTTTTGTTGAACCAAAAAGTGACAGTCAAAACACTATGTTGACAGTCACCATGGACTTTGAAGATCTATAACCACTGTCACATTATCAATTACCATCAATAAAGGCCATTCTTGGGTTGATATTTTGCAGAGTGCGATAATATTGCCCATACAAATTTTAGTAATTTCCCATTTTCTTTTTAATATTTCTTCTCTCGCTTCTTCATTCAAATGTGAAAATTGAATTGTTTTCACAACAAGTGTGTTTTTCTTCCTTGAGCTTTTTTTTTTTTCGGTTGCTGCAACTTAAAAAGAAGAATTAGTAACTCAATTGCTAGAATTGTCAATTTGACAAAGGATCTATCATCCCACTTGACAACCATCAAGTGAGGAGTGAAGTGCCCAAATTGGTGTTTTGGCAATCCTTTTATATTTGCAACACTATCTGTTTAGTCATGAAAATTGAATGTGGCAAAAACATACATGTGTTTGAGATGATAAGTATTTTATGAGTAAAATGATCAAGTTCGACCGACTATTTTATTCTAATTAAATTATATAAGTACTAATATATATTAGTTAGTTAACTGTCTCATGCTAAAACACTTACTTTTTATTGAGTTTATAGATTATTTTTTATTGCTTTTACCCTAGAAACAATAGATTAGATACTTTCACGTGCTTTGCATGTATCAACATGGTATATCTATGTGCCAAGAGAAATTAATGGTGTCCTAAATTAAAAATAAAAGATGGGTATTTTTATCAAAATACTACCCACAATACAATAACTTACACTCAAATATAGAGTGAAAAGCATTTACCAATATATTAAATTAAATGGATATATGGACATTTTTATCAAAATAAAACAGTAAAACACAATAATCTCAAATAAATAGCTTTGGAACAGACATAAGCTCAAATTCCATGTGTTCCGTTCGGAGCAAAAACAACTGAATTTCACATACTACACACAATAAAATAACTTACTCAAATATTATAGGGTGAAAAGTATTTCCTGACATATTACATTTGATGGATGGGAATTTTTATCAAAATAAAACTAATCTCAAAAAAAGAAAAAGGTTGTGGAAAAGGTCTAAACATAAGGTCAAAAGGCAAATGACATGCAAGAATATCACGAGGGTGCTCTTCTTCTTTTTAAGCCCATGGAAATTAAAGGGCCCGTTGGGTTCGACACAAATGGAGGGAAGGGAAAGGAAAGAAAAATAGCCATTTTTCGTTAAGCTGCAACTATTTGGTTCCCATTTTCTCCGGAAAATGTTTTTTGGCGGCGAGGCATCTTCCCTTATTCATGGGAAAATCAGTTCCCATCATTTTTTTCTGCGCAAGCTTACAAAATGAAAGAAGACCAACTTACCCCTCTTCGACGGTGGTGGTGATGTGGAGAGGTTGACGGAGGAGGAAGAAGAAGCCGTTGTGGGCTCTTTGCCAACATTGCTGTAGATCCGTCAATGCTGAGGAAGAAGAAGAGGTCGATGGTGGTGATGATGCAGAGAAGGTGACGGTTTGACAGATGAGGGAGAAGAAGTTGACAATGGTGATTATGTCGACTAATGGGGATGGGGTTGTTGATGATCATGATGATGATGATAGGGCAAAATGGTGTTTTGCTTGTTTTTCGATCTCATTTTTTTTCAACCAAACAAAAATTTTTTTATCAACCGATTTTCTTTTCCAGTGTGAATCAAACGAGTTAGTGACAAAATATTTTCCCTTCCTTTTCATTCTGGTTTTTTTTTTTTTTGGTATTTTCCTTTTCATTCCTACCTCTTCTCTGAACCAAACGGACCCTAAGCACATCCTTATGTGATGGAATTTGAAGACCTGCTCGTTAGGTAAGTTAAGTAAGCCCAATTACACAACAAGGATCCACAAAGCTAATTTGCAGGTTTGATTTGCAACTCTTTTTTTTATGGAGTATGTTTGTGTAGTTTTTCTCCCGGCTCTCTCCAAGACAAGCATGCCTCTAGCCGAAAACAATATAAGGTATAAGCAACAAACATATGTCTCTTGTAACCAAAAACAAAAAAAACAAAACAAACATATGTCTCGGCTAAGATAGTAAGATCGTGTACTTATGTATTGCAATTGTTTTTTTTTCCCCAAGAAAATGTCGAAACTGCGAAACAATAGCTAATCAAATCTGGATCATCCATAATTGATATGGACGGTCTAGAATAAAGTTTTTTTTAAAAATGTGATTTTTAGATAAATATTAATTTTTTAAAAAAATAATAATTAAAAGATTATCTTTATTTTAGACTTTATACTTATTAAAATAATTTTATTAAAAACTTATAATTTTAAAAAATTAAATATCCACGGTCAAAATCGAATTAACTCTCCCTACTTAGTCAGGAAACTGGTTCCATATCATATATCCGAATTGGATTGTCTTTACCAATTAAAAGAAATGCATCTTCCAACGTAATAATACTTCATTTGGGATTGTGTTTTATAACAAGATGATACTCCATCCAATCTTTAATATAATATATATTTATTTAATTTGATTAGATTAAGGAAATTAATTAATATGCTATTTATTTTTTAAAACACCTTAGTCATATTTCTTAATTCCTTCATTATTTCTCCTCTCTGATTATTATTTAGGGAGTATCAATACGGGTAAATTAAAAAAATATTAATAAATATGTCTTATATTTAAAATCAAAATCAACTCTCTAAATATATCATTTATTAAGGACAAGAGGGAGTATTTTTGTGTTCAGACAAGTAAAATTTAATATTTTATAATTATTTGACGAGTACTACCTCATGTTTTATTTATAAGAGTGCCTAAAATTTGAATTATCTTAATTCTTTTCATAAGAGCCCAACCAAAATTGTTTGAACATTTAATTATTATTTTTTCATTTATACCCCTCATTAACTATATGTATTGCATTAATTAAAATGTTAGTTATACTTATATTTATTTTATTTCTCACTCTTACTTGTCCCTCATAAATAAAAATATACTTAGAAAACTAAGTTTATTTAAGATGTACTCCCTCCGGTCTAAAATATAAGTCACTGTAACTAGTTTATCAAAACCAAAAAATAGTGATTAACAAATTAAATTTATATTAAATTGAAAGAAATTTCAAAAGTTAGCCACATTAATTAAATAAAATATTAAATCAGAGAGAGAGAAATATGAAGTTATATTTAAGCATAAATTATAAAGACAAAATTGACAAATAAATATTAATTACTCTCAATAATGATTTATATTATAGACCAAACTCCTTTTCTAGGATGGATTTATATTATTAATAGAAAAGTATTTTTTTTTAATTAATTTTAACCATTTTTTCGTAACAGAGGATTAAGAATTAAAAAGACAACGGTGGAATCTTCACTACCCTTTCATCACTCAGAGCGGGCATTTCAATGCGATTATCATTTCTGCCACCTTTAGGAGCCCATATTTGTCCCATGGACTCGAACTCTAAATTCTAGGATAGATTATAAACCATTAACCATTAATTAATGAGATCCACGAAGATGAACTCAGGTTTTTCTCTTCCCATTATAAATGCTCCAGAGTACAAAGAACCAAGCGATGTGGGACTAATAACACACTAGCAATTGTTTTTGTTTTCCTTTGATTAAAAACAATTATATAAGGAAGTCCAGGGAATATGAAATAAAAAAAAAACATCAGTTTTTCAGGTCAAAATATAAATAAAACATCGATTTTAAATAGAGAACGATGGGAGAAAGATTGAAGCTAAGCTAGGTGCCACTGAAATTGGAATGATCAAGGAGACTTATATTAAGTAAAATTTTGTTTACATGTGATGAAACGAGGATTAGAAGATCATAATTTCACTTATGGGTTTGGATTTCATCATGAGCAAGAAAAAATTATAGCAGTACAAGATCTATGTCTTCGAATCTTTACTTTTCTCATATTGGTTGTCACGTTTCCATTAAAAAGTTATCCAATCCTGAGTAGACATGAGAATACTTTGAATTTCGTAACTGGGTAAAATATATGTAGGGGTTGAATATAAAACATTAGAAACTTATCTCCTAACTTCCTCATGTACTCACATTGATTCTTATTATAAGACTCTGTCTGCTTTTAACTAACTCATTTATTATTATTTTTTTTCATTATGCCCTCATTTTTAACTAACTCATTTAAATCCATATCATTAAAGTAGGAATAAAGTTGGAAACATTTATCAAGTTTGGATCAATTTAATAACTTAACTGCTATTCATTAGTGCATGAGAAATGGTAGTTGATGCATTATAATAAGTACAAGAGGAAGTAGGTGATTTAGGTTCAACAATAGCATTAACAATATGTAGATATAGACAACATTTAGGTCAAGTTCCTCATATTTATTATGTCAAATTCTCCGATCAAGCATGATAATGCGTCATATTTTTGAAATATTATCATTTAATTATAAATTCCATGGTTATTAAACTTGGACTGGCCACTAAACCAGTCCTAATATTGGGCTAAGTGTCAGTAGGTCAGATTGGAGCCAACTCGAGGCTAAACTGGTGAGGAGTGCATAAAACATCTTTAGAGAGCTACTATCAATTGGATCCACCAATACTTAAATATAACTCAGTCAGATAGCCATATGAAAAAAAAAAAAAAAAGATTGATGAGCATCGGGTCTATCTGACTTGGTTGAATGCTTGTCTTTGTTTAGCAATCATAAGTCATAGTATATTTTATCAATGGGGGACAAACTTTTTTAAACATAAATTCTCTTATTATCATCTACAGTAGAAAATGATGCATTATATATCTTCACATGTCTGGTGTAGATCAACCATGTCACCTTGAATAAGATATACATGTGGGAAAAGAAAATGTCCTAAATTTAAGACAAAAAAAATGTCAAAGTAACCTCCTCTATCAAAATTTATTGTTGGATGATGCTTCAATAACAAATATACGATTATTATTTTTCTTTTCTTTTGTTGAAACAAAAAGTGACAGTCAATAAACTATGATGACAATCACCATGGACTTTGAATATCTGTAACCATTGTCACATTATCAATTACTATCAATAAAGGCCATTCTTAGGTTGATATTTTGCAGACCACGGTAATATTGCCCATACAAATTTTAGTAATTTCCCATTTTCTTTTTAATATTTCTTCTCTCGCTTCTTCATTCAAATATGAAAATTGAATAGATTTTCACAAGAAGTGTGTTTTTCTTCTTTAAGCTATTTTTTTTCCGGTTGCTGCAACTTAAGCAGAAGAATTAGTCACCCAATTGCTAGAATTGTCAATTTGACAAAGGATATATCATCCCACTTAACTGCCAATCAAGTGAGGAGTGAAGTGCCCAAAATGGTGTTTTGGCAATCCTTTTATATTTGCAACACTATCTGTTTAGTCATGAAAATTGAATGTGGCAAAAACATACATGTGTTTGAGATGATACCTATTTTATGAGTACAATGATCAAGTTCGACCGACAATTTTATTCTAATTAATTTATATAAGTACAAATATATATTAGTTAGTTAACTGTATGTCTCATGCTAAAACACTTACTTTTTATCGAGTTTATAGATTATTTTTTGTTGTTTTTACCCTAGAAACAATAGATTAGATACTTTCACGTGCTTTGCATGTATCAACATGATATATCTATGTGCCAAGAGAAATTAATGGTGTCCTAAATTTAAAATAAAAGATGGGTATTTTTACCAAAATACTACCCGCAATACAATAACTTACACTCAAATATAGCGTGAAAAGCATTTACCAATATATTATATTAAATGGATATATGGACATTTTTATCAAAATAAAACACACAATAATCTCAAATAAATAGTTTTGGAACAGACATAAGCTCAAATTCCATATGTTCCGTTCGGAGCACAAACGGCTGAATTTCACATACTGCACACAATAAAATAACTTACTCAAATACAATAGGGTGAAAAGTATTTATCGATATATTACATTAGATGGATGGGAATTTTTATCAAAATAAAACACAATAATCTCAAAAAAAGAAAAAGGTTGTGGAAAATGTCTAAACATAAGGTCAAAAGGCAGATGACATGCAAGAATATCACGAGGGTGCTCTTCTTCTTTTTAAGCCCATGGAAATTAAAGGGCCCGTTGGGTTCGACACAAATGGAGGGAAAGGAAAGAAAAATAGTCATTTTTCGTTAAGCTGCAACTATTTGGTTCCCATTTTCTCCGGAAAATGTTTTCCGGCGGCGGGGCATCTTCCCTTATTAATGGGAAAATCAGTTCCCACCATTTTTTTCTGTGCAAGATTACAAAATGGAAGAAGACCAACTTACCCCTCTTCGACGGTGGTGATGATGCGGAGAGGTTGACAGAGGAGGAAGAAGAAGCCGTTGTGGGCTCTTTGCCAATGTCGCTGCAGATCCGTCAATGCTAAGGAGGAAGAAGAGGTCGATGGTGGTGATGATGCGGAGAGGGAGACGGTTTGACGGATGAGGGAGAAGAAGAAGTTGACAATGGTGATTATGTCAACTGATGGGGATGGGGTTGATGATGATGATGATGATAATAATAAGGGCAAAATGGTGTTTTGCTTAATTTTCTATCTCATTTTCTTTCAACTAAACAAAAATTTTCCTATCAACCCATTATTTTTTCAGGGAGAATCAAACGAGTCAATAACAAAATATTCCCTTCTTTCCATTCCTTTTTTTTTTTTGTATTTTCCTTTCCATTCCTACCTCTTCTCTGAACCAAACGGGCCCTAAGCACATCCTTATGCGATGGAACTTGAAGACCTGCTTGTTAGGTAAGTTAAGTAAGCCCATTTACACAACAAGGATCCACAAAGCTAATTTGCAGGTTTGATTTGCAACACTTTTTTTTTTTTTATGGAGTATGTTTGTGTAGTTTTTCTCCCGGCTCTCTCCAAGACAAGCATGCCTCTAGCCGAAAACAATATAAGCAACAAACATATGTCTCTTGTAACAAAAAAGAAAAAAAAACAAACAAACATATGTCTCGGCTAAGATCGTGTACTTATAAAAAATTACTTTTTTAAAAAAATAATAATTAAAATATTATCTTTATTTTAGACTTTATACTTATTAAAATAATTTTATTAAAAACTTATAATTTTAAAAAATTAAATATCCACGGTCAAAATCGAATTAGCTCTCCCTGCTTGTCAGGAAACTGGTTCCATATCATATATCCGGATTGGATTGTCTTTACCAGTTAAAAGAAATGCATCTTCCAACGTAATAATACTTCATTTGGGATTGTGTTTTATATAACAAGATGATCCTTCATTCAATCTTTAATATAAGATATATTTATTTAATTTTATTAGATTAAGGAAATTAATTAATATGGTAATATTTATTTTCTAAAACACCTTAATCATCTTTCTTAATTCTTTCATTCTTTCTCCTCTTTGATTATTATTTAGGGAGTATCAATATGGGTAAATTAAAAAAATATTGATAAATATGTCTTATATTTAAAATCAAAATCAACTACCTAAAAATATATCATTTATTAAGGACAAGAGGGAGTAATTTTGTGTTCAAGCAATTAAAATTTAATATTTTATAATTATTTGATGAGTACTACCTCATGTTTTATTTATAAGAGTATATAAAATTTGAATTGTCTTAATTCTTTTCATAAGAGCCCAACAAAAATTGTTTGAACATTTAATTATTATTTTTTCATTTATACCCCTCATTAACTATATGTATTGCATTTATTAAAATGTTAGTTATACTTATATTTATTTTATTTCTCCCTTTTACTTGCCCCTCATAAATAAAAATATACTAAGAAAACTAAGTTTATTTAAGATGTACTCCCTCCGATCTAAAATATAAGTCACTGTAATTAGTTTATCAAAACCAAAAAATAGTGATTAACTAATTAAATTTATCTTAAATTGAAAGAAATTTTAAACTTTAGCCACATTAATTAAATAAAATATTAAATGAGAGAGAGAAATATAAAGTTATATTTAAACATAAATTATAAAGACAAAATTGAAAAATAAATATTAATCACTCTCAGTAATAATTTATATTATAGACCAAACTCCTTTTTTAGAATCGATTTATATTACTAATAGAAAAGTACTTGTTTTTTAAAATTAATTTTAACCATTTTTTCGTAACTAGGTCTCCTATGAGAGAGGATTAAGAATTAAAAAGACAACGGTGGAATCTTCACTACCCATTCATCACTCAGAGCGGGCATTTCAATGCGACTATCGTTTCTGCCACCTTTAGGAGCCCATATTTGTCTGATGGACTCGAACTCTAAATTCCAGGGTAGATCATTAACCATTAACCATTAATTAATGAGATCCACGAAGTTGAACTTAGGTTTTTCTCTTCCCATTATAAATGCTCCAGAGTGCAAAGAACCAAGCGATGTGGGACTAATAACACACTAGCAATTGTTTATTTTTTCCCTTTGATTAAAAACAGTTATATAAAATTATATAAGGAATTCCAGGGAATATGAAATAAAAAAAAGCATAAGTTTTTCAGGTCAAAATATAAATAAAACATCGATTTTAAATAGAGAACGAAGGGAGAAAGATTGAAGCTAATCTAGGTGCCACTGAAATTGGAATGATCAAGGAAACTATATTAAGTAAAATTTTGTTTACAAGTGATGAAACGAGGATTAGAAGATCATAATTTCACTTATGGGTTTGGATTTCATCATGAGTGAGAAAAAATTATAGCAGTACAAGATCTATGTCTTCGAATCTTTACTTTTCTCGTATAGGTTGTCAATACCCGTTTCTATTTCGATAATCGAAGAGTAATAAAGATGGAATTTAATGGGTATACAGAAAGGTACAATTATACTGATAAAAATATTTATTTACAATATCGATATCGTTCGTCAACGAAAGACAGAAATACGACGGAAACTTAATATATACAGGATAACCCAAAATATCTAAGGCATAAGCTAATTATAACCACTATCTTGCCCTTGCCTTGAGACACGAGCTAATTACTTCTCGGCATCTACACCTTTGCCCTTCGATCCACTGGCACCAGTTGAGATATTTGTTTTTGAAAAAGGGTGAAATTCCGAAGAATCCTTGTAGAGACATACGATCGACATATAAAATATGAAAATTAAATATGCAATGCACTATATTAGGCAAAAATGAAAGTTCGATTCGATTCACATATATTTACCTCTGCTGAGTCACTGATCACAGCTAGGATTTCCGATAATATACCTCAACTGAGTCATTGACCACAGCTAGGATTTTCTAATTAATCATTCAACATTTGACTTCAGTTTAAATTCTCATGTTATATAGCCCATAGGTATATAGAGTATACACTACTTTTCCACCTCATAAGACCAAGACAGGGTATCAGAAAAAAACCAGAAAATTATTTTACTAGTTGTGACTTGTTGTTACATATAAACAATTGCTTCTCTTTCTTGTTTTAAAAGCTTTCCATCACTATGAACTACATGTATATTAAAGGTCAATTTTTGTCTACACTTGTGGTTATCTTAAGTAATACTTCTTGTTCTGATTTATACTGTGAATACTTATATAAGAGAAACAGCTTCTAATTTTAGAAACAGGATTCAAGACATCTCACTCTGAACTAAGAGCAACAAAAAGAAGGAGAAACTTGTACTTAAATGTTCGCTTAGCTTTGCAGCAACTCATGCTCTTGATTTTTCCCCCCAAAAGATTAGTTAAGTTTAATGTACAAATCTGGGATGTGTTATTAGTATATTAGCTGCTCTTGTTAGTTAGCTTCTGTTATAAGTAGTTAGCATTGTTAGAAGTTAGTTAGACTTAGATCTGATGGTTAAGTTTAATTTGGTGTAGGGTCTAAGAGTTAGAAGTGTGACACTTTGGTTTAAATGAAATCCTGTGAACTAAGTTTGAGCAAGTAAAGAATATTGACATAAACATATACTCCTCTAGTTCTTAATATAAGACATATCTGGGGAGTTGATCTTGATCATAAGTATAAGACATAATTTTTATATTTATCAATCTTTTTATAATTTATTCCTGCTGATGCTCCCTCAACCATAATTAAAGAGGAGAGAGAATGAGAGAATTAAGGAAGATGGTTAGGGTGTTTTAGAAAATACATGTCATATAAACTAACTTAACCAACTTTTTTAATCCAATCAAATTATGTACAAAAGTCTTATAATAAAGACCGGGGGAGTATATATATGTATATATATATATATATATTCTTCTTCCTCTTCCTTCTTCTGCAACATCTCAGTTCTGCTTCTATCATATTCAACATTGAAAAACCTTCTATTTAGTATGCTCTGTGATGATTGATGAGCACTTTACACGGTACAAAATGAATGTTTTTGGTGTTACTTAACATAGTGGAAATGGTTGTTGCTTCAATGTGAATGTGAATAATCAGTTTCCTGTTCTATCTCCTATCAAAACCTTTCATGGTTGAAATTTATATAACCTGCCTGGTTGCAGGTATCAAAGTATGCTTTTAAAGGTTGGTTTTGGTCTTCCACATGGTTAGGCTCCATAATGAACTTAAAAAAAACCAAGAAATTTAGTGGTTTGGAGACACATTATCTTAGAATTAGATTCAACCAACTAGCGCTTATTTTAGTGGAAGGGATTTTGGTAGATTAAGCACGAGATCTTGAGTTCAAATTAGGATGAGTGCAGAAAACGTCTTTGAAGAACTACTATCAATTGGGTTTGACAATACTTAAATATGACTCAGTCAGATAGCCATATGAAAAAAAAAAAAGATTAATGAGCATCCGGTCTATATCTAACTTGGTTGAATGCTTGTCTTTGTTTAGCATACACAAGTCATAGTATATTTGATCAATGGGGGACAAACTTTTTTAAACGTAAATTCTCTTATTATCATCTACAGTGGAAAATAATGCATTAGATACCTTCACATGTCTGGTGTAAATCAAGCTTGTCACCTTGAATAAGATATACATGTGGGAAAAGAAAATGTCCTAAATTTAAGACAAAAAAAATGTCAAAGTAACCTCCTCTATCAAAATTTATTGTTGGATGATGCTTCAATAACAAATATATGATTATTATTTTTCTTTTATTTTGTTGAAACAAAAAGTGACAGTCAATACACTATGATGACAATCACCATGGACTTTGAAGATCTGTAACCATTGTCACATTATCAATTACTATCAATAAAGGCCATTCTTGGGTTGATATTTTGCAGACTGCCATAATATTGCCCATACAAATTTTAGTAATTTCCCATTTTCTTTTTAATATTTCTTCATTCGCTTCTTCATTCAAATGTGAAAATTGAATTGTTTTCACAACAAGTGTGTTTTTCTTCCTTGAGCTTTTTTTTTTTGGGTTGCTGCAACTTACGCAGAAGAATTAGTAACTCAATTGCTAGAATTGTCAATTTGACAAAGGATATATCATCCCACTTGACTGCCCATCAAGTGAGGAGTGAAGTGCCCAAAATGGTGTTTTGGCAATCCTTTTATATTTGCAATACTATCTATTTAGTCATGAAAATTGAATGTGGCAAAAACATACATCATGTGTTTGAGATGATACCTATTTTATGAGTAAAATGATCAAGTTCGACCGACTATTTTATTCTAATTAATTTATATAAGTACTAATACATATTAGTTAGTCAACTGTCTCATGCTAAAACACTTGCTTTTTATTGAGTTTATAGATTATTTTTTATTGTTTTTACCCTATAAACAATAGATTAGATACTTTCACGTGCTTGCTTTGCATGTATCAACATGATATATCAATGTGCCAAGAGAAATTAATGGGGTCCTAAATTTAAAATAAAAGATGGGTATTTTTATCAAAATACTACCCACAATACAATAACTTACACTCAAATATAGCGTGAAAAGCATTTACCAATATATTATATTAAATGGATATATGGACATTTTTATCAAAATAAAACACAATAATCTCAAAAAAAAAAAGTTGTGGAACAGGCATAAACATAAGGTCAAAAGGCAGATGACATGCAAGAATATCATAAGGGTGCTTTTCTTCTTTTCAAGCCCATGGAAATTTAAGGGCCCGTTGGGTTCGACACAAATGGAGGGAAAGGAAAGAAAAATAGCTATTTTTCATCCGGCTGCAGCTATTTGGTTCTCATTTTCTCCAGAAAATGTTTTCCGATGGCGGGGCATCTTCCCTTATTCATGGAAAAATCGGTTCCCACCATTTTTTTTCCGGCGAGCTTACAAAATGAAGAAGACCAACTTACCCCTCTTCAACGGTGGTGATGGAGTGGAGAGGTTGACGGAGGAGGAGGAAGAAGCCGTCGGTGGGCTCTTTGCCAACGTCGCTTCAGATCCATCAATGCTGATGAGGAAGAAGAGGTCGATGGTAGTGATGATGCGGAGAGGGTGACGGTTTGACGGATGAGGGAGAAGAAGAAGTTGACAATAGTGATTATGTCGACTGATGGGGATGGGGTTGAAGATGATGATCAGGGCAAAATGGTGTTTTGCTTATTTTTCTATCTCATTTTCTTTCAACTAAACAAAAAATTTCCTATCAACCCATTTTCTTTTCCGGTGCGAATCAAATGAGTCAATGACAAAATATTCCCTTCTTTCCATTCTTGTTTTTTTTTTTTTTGGTATTTTCCTTTCCATTCCTATCTCTTCTCTAAACCAAACAGGCCCTAAGCACATCCTTATGCAATGGAATCTGCTCGTTAGGTAAGTTAAGTAAGCCCATGAACACAACAAGGATCCACAAAGCTAATTTGCAGGTTTGATTTGCAACTTTTTTTTTTTTATGGAGTATGTTTGTGTAGTTTTTCTCCCGGCTCTCTCCAAGACAAGCATGCCTCTAACCGAAAACAATATAAGCAACAAACATATGTCCCTTGTAAAAAAAAAAACAAACAAACAAACATATGTCTCGGCTAAGATCTTGTACTTATGTATTGCAATTGTTTTTTTTGGGGCAATTACAATGAAATCCCATACAAGAGAAAAAATGAAGAAATGGTCCCTGAAGTTGTCTGTGTAAGCTCCCCAACTTGTTAATGGATGCTCCTCGACTTGTCACTAACAACTTCAGGAACCATTTTTTCATTTTTTCTCTTGTGTGGGACTTCATTGTAATTGTCCCTTTTTTTTCCCAAGAAAATGTCGAAACTGCGAAACAATAGCTAATCAAATCTGGATCATCCATAATTGATATGGACGGTCTAGAATAAAGTTATTTTTAAATGTGATTTTTAGATAAAAATTAATTTTTTAAAAAAATAATAATTAAAAGATTATCTTTATTTTAGACTTTATAATTATTAAAATAATTTTATTAAAAACTTATAATTTTAAAAAATTAAATATCCACAGTCAAAATCGAATTAGCTCTCCCTGCTTAGTCGGAAAACTGGTTCCATATTATATATCCGAATTGGATTGTCTTTACCAATTAAAAGAAATGCATCTTCCAACGTAATAAACTTCATTTGGGATTGTGTTTTATAACAAGATGATCCTTTATCTAATCTTTAATATAAGATATATTTATTTAATTTAATTAGATTAAAGAAGTTAATTAATATGATATTTATTTTCTAAAACACCTTAATCATCTTCCTTAATTCCTTCATTCTTTCTTCTCCTTGATTATTATTTAGGAAGTATCGATATGGGTAAATTAAAAAAATATTGATAAATATGTCTTATATTTAAAACCAAAATCAACTCTCTAAATATATCATTTATTAAGGACAAGAGGGAGTATTTTTGTGTTCAGGCAAGTAAAATTTAATATTTTATAATTATTTGACGAGTACTACCTCATGTTTTATTTATAAGAGTATATAAAATTTGAATTGTCTTAATTCTTTTCATAAGAGCCCAACAAAAATTGTTTGAACATTTAATTATTTTTTTTTCATTTATATCCCTCATTAACTATATGTATTGCATTAATTAAAATGTTAGTTATACTTATATTTATTTTATTTCTCCCTCTTACTTGCCCCTCATAAATAAAAATATACTTAGAAAACTAAGTTTATTTAAGATGTACTCCCTTTGGTCTAAAATATAAGTCACTCTAACTAGTTTATGAAAACCAAAAAATAGTGATTAACTAATTAAATTTATCTTAAATTGAAAGAAATTTCAAACTTTAGCCACATTAATTAAATAAAATATTAAAAGAGAGAGAGAAATATAAAGTTATATTTAAACATAAATTATAAAGACAAAATTGATAAATAAATATTAATTACTCTCAGTAATAATTTATATTATAGACCAAACCCCTTTTTTAGAATCGATTTATATTATTAATAGAAAAGTACTTGTTTTTTTAAATTATTAACCATTTTTTCGTAACTAAGTCTGCTATGAGAGAGGATTAAGAATTAAAAAGACAACGGTGGAATCTTCACTACCCATTCATCACTCAGAGCGGGCATTTCAATGCGATTATCGTTTGCCACCTTGAGGAGCCCATATTTGTCCGATGGACTCGAACTCTAAATTCCAGGGTAGATCATTAACCATTAATCATTAATTAATGAGATCCACGAAGATGAACTTAGGTTTTTCTCTTCCCATTATAAATGCTCCAGAGTACAAAGAACCAAGCGATGTGGGACTAATAACACACTAGCAATTGTTTTTTTTCCTCCCTTTGATTAAAAACAATTATATAAAATTATATAAGGAAGTCCAGGGAATATGAAATAAAAAAAAAGATCAGTTTTTCAGGTCAAAATATAAATAAACCATCGATTTTAAATAGAGAACGAAGGGAGAAAGATTGAAGCTAATCTAGGTGCCACTGAAATTGGAATGATCAAGGAAACTATATTAAGTAAAATTTTGTTTACAAGTGATGAAACGAGGATTAGAAGATCATAATTTCACTTATGGGTTTGGATTTCATCATGAGCGAGAAAAAATTATAGCAGTACAAGATCTATGTCTTCAAATCTTTACTTTTCTCATATAGGTTGTCAACACTCGTTTCCATTTCGATAATCGAAGAATAATAAAGACGGAATTTAATGGGCATACAGAAAGGTATAATTATACTGATAAAAATATTTATTTACAATATCGATATTGTTCGTCAACGAAAGACAGAAAATACGGCTGAAACTTAATATATACAGGATAACCCAAAATATCTAAGGCATAAGCTAATTATAACCACTATCTTGCCCTCACCTTAAGACACGAGCTAATTACTTCTCGGCGTCTACACCTTTGCCCTTCGATCCACTGGTATTAGCTGAGATATTTGTTTTTGAAAAAGGGTGAGATTCCGAAGAATCCCTGTAGAGACATATGATCGACATATAAAATATGAAAATTTAATATGCAATGCACTATATTAGGCAAAAATGAAAGTTCGATTCGATTCACATATATTTACCTCAGTTGAGTTACCGATCACAGTTAGGATTTCCGATAATATACCTCAACTGAGTCATTAACCACAACTAGGATTTTCCGATATACCATTGTTGGGTAGCGAACCACAAGGTACTGTACCTCTAGCACGCAATCATATCATGAAATATAGTAACAAATACATATAATTATTTACATAGTGTATGAAAGATGGTAGTCCCTACCTCAAAGTTTGTCAAACCCCTTTTTCAGTGTGCCTCATAATACGTGTCGTTTCCGGCGTTCGACTCGGTCCTAAAATATTAAATGTACCAGAAATAGGTCATAACCTATCCAAGTATCATTTTAAACTCTTCTATAGTGTTTCTTGTGGTTATATTAGTCTATGATGAAATTTTACCAAAATGCCGCCGTGACTTCGACCCGGCCCAATGGCACGTTTTTCCAAAACTTTGACCAAGGCTATTCTGACTTATTTTCACCCAAGAAATCCATTTACGGGATTGAAATCACCAAATACACTATCAAATTATGAAAATACCTTTGACAGCCCCTATTTAGGGATTTTAGTGGCGTTTCGTAATTATGCTTTTTCGGCCTTTATCGGAAAAGTGCCCAACTGTAACCTTACCTGTTTTTGCCCATTGAGTCTAATGGAATCATTTATTTCATGAAAATTTAACTCTTGCCCTCAGTTCTGGTTCTGGCCAAAATTTAAGAAAAAATGAAAAAAATGGAATTTTGTGTTCTAGCTTCCAAAACTTGTACTCTTCCACTTCTAATCCTTGATTAACTCACTTAAACACTTCTTAATCATGATTTAAAGAAATTTGGGCAGCATAACCCCTTAGAATTAGGACTTTCCAAATTTACAAACTCAACAAAATAACCAATTCTAACCACAATCATCACAACAATCACATACTAGCATAGTTGTAGGATTTGAGAAGTTACCTCTTGAGTTTGTTTCCTCTCACTCTCTAAACGTCCTCCTCCCTCTCTCCTTGAGCTCAAGATGAGCTTGCTAAACCATGGATTTCATAGAGAAAATAGAGATTAGAGAAGAAGCTTATGTTAGTTTAGAAGGAAATCTTAAGAAATCACAAACCTACCTTAATCCTTCTCTTCCTCCTTCTCTCTAAAGCTTGAGTTCCCTTAAGCTTCTCTCTAAAGCTTGAGTTCCCTTAAGCTTCTCTCTCTCTCTCTTTTCTCTTGGCTCAAAACGAAAATGGACAAAGTAAGAGGAAGGGAATGGCTTCATAAATTTCCTCCCTTAAATCTACATCATTGATTTCATCAAGGGTTGACATGGTGACATTTGCCAACCACCATACTTCTTCACTTTATGCCTTACAAGCTCCATTAATTTTTCCCTTGTCTTGCTCACAAAAAAAACGTGCTCCCCCTTCTCATGCTTTAACCAAATCAAGTGTCCGTATATTAAATGGATATATGGACATTTTTATCAAAATAAAACACAATAATCTCAAATAAATAGTTTTGGAATAGACATAAGCTCAAATTCCATGTGTTCCGTTCAGAGCAAAAACAACTGAATTTCACATACTGCACACAATAAAATAACTTACTCAAATACAATAGGGTGAAAAGTATTTACCAATATATTACATTAGATGGATGGGAATTTTTATCAAAATAAAACACAATAATCTCAAAAAAAAAAAAAAAGAAGTTGTGGAACAGGTCTAAACATAAGGTCAAAAGGCAAATGACATGCAAGAATATCACGAGGGTGCTTTTCTTCTTTTTAAGCCAATGGAAATTAAAGGGCCTGTTGGGTTCGACACAAATGGAGGGAAAGGAAAGAAAAATAGCCTGTTTTTGTTAAGCTGCAGCTATTTGGTTCCCATTTTCTCCGGAAAATGTTTTCCGGCGGTGGGGCATCTTCCCTTATTCATGGGAAAATCAGTTCCCACCATTTTTTTCTGGGCAAGCTTACAAAATGGAAGAAGACCAACTTACCCCTCTTCGACAGTGGTGATGATGCGAAGAGGTTGACGGAGGAGGAAGAAGAAGCCGTTGTGGGCTCTTTGCCAACGTTGCTGCAGATCCATCAATGCTAAGGAGGAGGAAGAGGTCGATAGTGGTGATGATGCAGAGAAGGTGATGGTTTGACAAATGAGGGAGAAGAAGTTGACAATGGTGATTATAAGTATGTTTGGAACAGTGATTGTCAATTGGGCTTGTTGTGATATTACTTTTGATAAAAGCTAAATTATGTAATGTGATTTGTGTTTGGATTGGCGATTGTCAATTGGGCTTTTGCAAAAATAAAAAAAGGGTGTATTTGGAATAGCGATTGTCAATTGGGCTTTTGTGATAATGATAAAAGAGAAATGTAATTAAAAATTATAAAAAATTTATAATAGTTTAAGTTGGGAAATTAGACAATTAAAAAATGCACAATCTAATTAAAATAATATTACATAACCAATTGGATCACATGTTTCGTACAATTTGATCTCTAATTGAGTGACGAATTTGATTCATTTTAGAGGAAGATCGCCTGCCATAATTTGTCGTGGAAGATTGTTCAGCTACACTATTATTATCTATCAAAAATATTTTAAGGGGTTAAAAACACTCAAAAAATATTTTTTGAGTGGGTGTAACTTGAAAGTGCGTAAAATTGTAATCAGTCTGATAACACACTAGGTAATGGATACAACTAGAAAAATATTTTAAGGTTTAAAAACATTCAATGTCAGAACTCATGAGAACCCGAGGTTCCGGATATGCGGGCCCCACCTCCATTGCATTTCTGTTCATTCTTGATAAGCTTGTGGGTCCCATAGAAGTTGAAGTTCATGATAATTCACATGAAAGAAAAACCTTGGTGGGTCCCACAGATTTATAAAAGCCCAATTGCAAAAGCTCAAAGCTCCTATTTGTGGTTTTTAACAAACGTGGATGTACAGTATAAATTTTCTCAAAAGTCCAATCCCTAATCTAACCAACCAAACATGAAAAAAAAAAAAAATCATTGCCAGCAGTTGGGCTTTTGAAGCTCCAATTGGGCTTAAGGCCATCCAAAAGTTGCAACCAAACACACACTATATCGATTGATGGGGATGGGGTTGATGATGATGAGGAGGGCAAAATGGTGTTTTGCTTATTTTTCTATCTCATTTTTTTCCAACCAAACAAAAATTTTTCTATCAACCGATTTTCTTTTCCAGTGCGAATCAAACGAGTGAGTGACAAAATATTTTCCCTTCCTTTTCATTCTTTTTTTTGTATTTTCCTTTCCATTCCATTCTCTTCTTTGAACCAAACCGGGCCTAAGCACATCTTATGCGATGAAACTTGAAGACCTGCTCGTTAGGTAAGTTAAGTAAGCCCATTTACACAACAAGGATCCACGAAGCTAATTTGCAGGTTTGATTTGCAACTTTTTCTTTTTTGATAGAGTATGTTTGTGTAGTTTTTCTCCCGGCTCTCTCCAATACACGTATGCCTCTAGCCGAAAACAATAATCAACAAACATATGTCTCTACCCCGTGTCTTAGGGTTCAGCGGCTGAAGGGGTCAGATACTCTTATTAATGAGAGAGGGTTTGATCCACGAGAGAGGGTTCGATCCTAGGGAAGTCCACTTAGTTGTGGTTCAATTAAGGCGTTGGGGGAGGCATTCCAACTTGGAGTCCTGCCCTTGGATCGTGGGTGAGCCTAACCCTTTTCTTAAAATTTTTGTACCAAAAAAAAAACATATGTCTCTTGTAACAAAAAAAAAAAACACATATGTCTCGGCTAAGATCGTGTATTTATGTATTGCAATTGTTGTTTTTTCCCAAGAAAATGTCGAGACTGCTAAACAATAGCTAATCAAATCTGGATCGTCCATAATTGATATGGATGGTCTAGATTAAAGTTTTTTTTAAAATATGTGATTTTTAGATAAAAATTACTTTTTTAAAAAAATAATAATTAAAATATTATCTTTATTTTAGACTTTATGCTTGCTAAAATAATTTTATTGAAAAACTTATAATTTTAAAAATTTAAATATCGACGGCCAAAATCGAATTAGCTCTTCCTACTTGGTCAGGAAACTGGTTCCACAACATATATCCGAATTGGATTGTCTTTACCAGTTAAAAGAAATGCATCTTCCAACGTAATAATACTTCATTTGGGATTGTGTTTAATAACAAGATGATCCTTCATCCAGTTTTTAATATAAGATATATTTAGTTAATTTAATTAGATTAAGAAAGTTAATTAAGTTAATTAATATGGTACTTATTTTCTAAAATACCTTAGTCATTTTCCTTAATTCCTTAATTCTTTCTCCTCCTTGATTATTATTTAGGGAGTATCAATATGAGTAAATTAAAAAAATATTAACAAATATGTCTTATATTTAAAACCAAAATCAACTCCCTAAATATATCATTTATTAAGGATAGGAGGCAGTACTTTGGTGTTTAGGCAAGTAAAATTTAATATTTTATAATTATTTGACGTGTACTACCTCATGTTTTATTTATAAGAGTGCTCAAAATTTGAATTATCTTGATTCTTTTCATAAGAGCTCAACAAAAATTGTTTGAACATTTAATTATTATTTTTTCATCTATAACCTTTATTAACTATATGTATTGCATTAATTAAAAGGTTAGTTATACTTATATTTATTTTATTTCTCCCTCTTACTTGCCCCTTATAAATAAAAGCAGACTTAGAAAACCAAGTTTATTTAAGATGTACTCCCTCCGATCTAAAATATAAGTCACTCTAACTAGTTTATCAGAACCAAAAAATAGTGGTTAAGTGCTAACTAGTTAAATTTATCTTAAATTGAAAGAAATTTCAAACTTTAGCCACATTAATTAAATGAAATATTAAATGAGAGAGAGAAATATAAAGTCATATTTAAACATAAATTATCGAGCTAATATTTATTATTTTTAATTAATTTTAACTACTATGAGAGAGGATTATGAATTAAAAAGATAACGGTGGAATCTTCACTACCCTTTCATCACTCAGAGCGGGCATTTCAATGCGATTACCGTTTCTGCCACCTTTAGGAGCCCATATTTGTCCGATGGACTCAAACTCTAAATTCTAGGGTAGATCATTACCCATTAACCATTAATTAATGAGATCCACAAAGATAAACTGACATTTTTCTCTTCCCGTTATAAATGCTCCAGAGTACAAAGAACCAAGCGATGTGGGACTAATAACAAATTAGCAATTTTTTTCTTTCTTTGATTAAAAACAATTATATAAAATTATATAAGGAAGTCCAGGGAATATGAAACAAAAAAAACATCAGTTTTTCAGGTCAAAATATAAATAAAACATCGATTTTAAATAGAGAACGATGGGAGAAAGATTGAAGCTAAGCTAGGTGCCACTGAAATTGGAATGATCAAGGAGACTTATATTAAGCAAAATTTTGTTTACATGTGATGAAACGAGGATTAGAAGATCATAATTTCACTTATGGGTTTGGATTTCATCATGAGCAAGAAAAAATTATAGCAGTACAAGATCTATGTCTTCGAATCTTTACTTTTCTCATATAGATTGTCTCTTTTCCATAAAAAAGTTATCTAGTCTTAAGTAGACATGAGAATATTATGAATTTTGTAACTGGGTAAAATATATGTAGGGGTTGAATATAAAACATTAGAAACTTATCTCCTAACTTCCTCATGTACTCACATTGATTCTTATTATAAGACTCTGTCTGCTTTTAACTAACTCATTTATTACTATTTTTTTTTCATTATGCCCTCATTTTTAACTAACTCATTTAAATCCATATCATCAAGAAGGAATAAAGTTGGAAACATTTATCAATTTTGGATCAATTTAATAACTTAACTGCTATTCATTAGTACATGAGAAATGGTACTTGATGCATTATAATAAGTACAAGAGGAAGTAGGTGATTTAGGTTCAACAATAGCATGAACAATATGTAGATATAGACAACATTTAGGTCAAGTTCCTCATATTTATTATGTCAAATTCTCCGATCAAGCATGATAATGCGTCATATTTTTGAAATATTATCATTTAATTATAAATTTCAAGGTTATTAAACTTGGACTAGCCACTGAACCAGTCCTAATATTGGGCCAAGTGTCAGTAGGTCAGATTGGAGTCAACTCGAGGCTAAACCGGTGAGGAGTGCATAAAACATCTTTAGAGATCTACTATCAATTGGGTCCACCAATACTTAAATATAACTTAGTCAGATAGCCATATGAAAAAAAAAAAAAGATTGATGAGCATCGGGTCTATCTAACTTGGTTGAATGCTTGTCTTTGTTTAGCAATCATAAGTCATACTATATTTTATCAATGGGGGACAAACTTTTTTAAACATAAATTCTCTTATCATCATCTACAGTAGAAAATAATGCATTATATATCTTCACATGTCTGGTGTAAATCAACCATGTCACCTTGAATAAGATATACATGTCGGAAAAGAAAATGTCAAAGTAACCTCCTCTATCAAAATTTATTGTTGGATGATGCTTCAATAACAAATATACGATTATTATTTTTCTTTTCTTTTGTTGAAACAAAAAGTGACAGTCAATAAACTATGATGTCCGATAAAAAAAATAAATAAATAAACTATGATGACAATCACCATAGACTTTGAAGATCTGTAACCATTGCCACATTATCAATTACTATCAATAGAGGCCATTCTTGGGTTGATATTTTGCAGATTGCGATAATATTGCCCATACAAATTTTAGTAATTTCCCATATTCTTTTTAATATTTCTTCTCTCACTTCTTCATTCAAATATGAAAATTGAATTGATTTTCACAACAAGTGTGTTTTTCTTCTTTAAGCTATTTTTTTCGGGTTGCTGCAACTTAAGCAGAAGAATTAGTAACCCAATAGCTAGAATTGTCAATTTGACAAAGGATATATCATCCCACCTGACTGCCCATCAAATCAAGTGAGGAGTGAAGTGCCCAAAATGGTGTTTTGGCAATCCTTTTATATTTGCAACACTCTCTGTTTAGTCACGAAAATTGAATGTGGCAAAAACATACTTGTGTTTGAGATGATACCTATTTTATGAGTACAATGATCAAGTTCGACCGACAATTTTATTCTAATTAATTTATATAAGTACTAATATATATTAGTTAGTTAACTGTCGCATGCTAAAACACTTACTTTTTATTGAGCTTATAGATTATTTTTTATTGTTTTTACCCTAGAAACAATAGATTAGATACTTTCACGTGCTTTGCATGTATCAACATGATATATCTATGTGCCAAGAGAAATTAATGGTGTCCTAAATTTAAAATAAAAGATGGGTATTTTTATCAAAATACTACCCACAATACAATAACTTACACTCAAATATAGCGTGAAAAGCATTTACCAATATATTATATTAAATGGATATATGGACATTTTTATCAAAATAAAGCACAATAATCTAAAATAAATAGTTTTGGAACATACATAAGCTCAAATTCAATGTGTTCCGTTCGGAGCAAAAACAACTGAATTTCACATACTACACACAATAAAATAACTTACTCAAATATTATAGGGTGAAAAGTATTTACCGATATATTACATTAGATGGATGGGAATTTTTATCAAAATAAAACACAATAATCTCAAAAAAAAAAAAAGTTGTGGAACAGGCCTAAACATAAGGTCAAAAGGCAGATGACATGCAAGAATATCATGAGGGTGCTTTTCTTCTTTTCAAGCCCATGGAAATTTAAGGGCCCGTTGGGTTCGACACAAATGGAGGGAAGGGAAAGAAAAATAGCTATTTTTCATCCTGCTGCAGCTATTTGGTTCCCATTTTCTCCAGAAAATGTTTTCCGATGGTGGGGCATCTTCCCTTATTCATGGAAAAATCGGTTCCCACCATTTTTTTCCAGCGAGCTTACAAAATGGAAGAAGACCAACTTACCCCTCTTCAACGATGGTGATGATGCGAAGAGGTGGACGGAGGAGGAAGAAGAAGCCGTCGGTGGGCTCTTTGCCAACGTCGCTTCAAATCCGTCAATGCTGAGGAGGAAGAAGAGGTCGATGGTAGTGATGATGCGGAGAGGGTGACGGTTTGATGGATGAGGGAGAAGAAGAAGTTGACAATGGTGATTATATCGAATGATGGGGATGGGGTTGTTGATGATGATGATGATGATAAGGGCAAAATGGTGTTTTGTTTATTTTTCTAGTATCTCATTTTCTTTTAACCAAAAAAAAATTCCTATCAACTCATTTTCTTTTCCCGTTCGAATCAAATAAGTCAATGACAAAATATTCCCTTCTTTCCATTCTTTTTTTTTTTTTTGTATTTTCCTTTCCATTCCTACCTCTTCCCTGAACCAAACGGGCCCTAAGCACATCCTTATGCGATGGAACTTGAAGACCTGCTCGTTAGGTAAGTTAAGTAAGCCCATGTACATAACAAGGATCCACAAAGCTAATTTGGAGGTTTGATTTGCAACTTTTTTTTTTATGGAGTATGTTTGTGTAGTTTTTCTCCCGGCTCTCTCCAAGACAAACATGCCTCTAGCCGAAAACAATATAAGCAACAAACATATGTCTCTTGTAACAAACAAACAAACATATGTCTCGGCTAAGATCTTGTACTTATGTATTGCAATTGTTTTTTTTTTCCCAATAAAATGTCGAAACTGCGAAACCTAATCAAATCTGGATCATCCATAATTGATACGGACGGTCTAGAATAAAGTTTTTTTTAAATGTGATTTTTAGATAAAAATTACTTTTTTAAAAAAATAATAATTAAAAGATTATCTTTATTTTAGACTTATAATTATTAAAATAATTTTATTAAAAACTTATAATTTTAAAAAATTAAATATCCACAGTCAAAATCGAATTAGCTCTCCCTGTTTAGTCAGGACACTGGTTCCATATCATATATCCGAATTGGATTGTCTTTACCAATTAAAAGAAATGCATCTTCCAACGTAATAATAATTCATTTGGGATTGTGTTTTATAACAAGATGATCCTCCATCCAATCTTTAATATAAGATATATTTATTTAATTTGATTAGATTAAAGAAATTAATTAATATGGTATTTATTTTCTAAAACACCTTAGTCATCTTTCTTAATTCCTTCATTCTTTCTCCTCCTTGATTATTATTTAGGGAGTATCAATATGGGTAAATTAAAAAAATATTGATAAATATGTCTTATATTTAAAACCAAAATCAACTCCTTAAATATATCATTTATTAAGGACAAGAGGGAGTATTTTTGTGTTCAGGCAAGTAAAATTTAATATTTTATAATTATTTGACGTGTACTACCTCATGTTTTATTTACAAGAGTGCCCAAAATTTGAATTGTCTTAATTCTTTTCATAAGAGCCCAACAAAAATTGTTTGAACATTTAAATTTTTTTTTTTTCATTTATACCCCTCATTAACTATATGTATTGCATTAATTAAAATGTTAGTTATACTTATATTTATTTTATTTCTCCCTCTTACTTGCCCCTCATAAATAAAAATATACTTAGAAAACTAAGTTTATTTAAGATGTACTCCCTCCAGTCTAAAATATAAGTCACTGTAATTAGTTTATCAAAACCAAAAAATAGTGATTAACTAATTAAATTTATCTTAAATTGAAAGAAATTTCAAACTTTAGCCACATTAATTAAATAAAATATTAAATGAGAGAGAGAGAAATATAAAATTATATTTAAACATAAATTATAAAGATAAAATTGATAAATAAATATTAATTACTCTCAATAATGATTTATATTATAGACCAAGCCCCTTTTCTAGAATCGATTTATATTATTAATAGAAAAGTACTTGTTTTTTTTAATTAATTTTAACCTAAGTCTCCTATGAGAGAGGATTAAGAATTAAAAAGACAACGGTGGAATCTTCACTACCCTTTCATCACTCAGAGCGGGCATTTCAATGCCATTATCGTTTCTGCCACCTCTAGGAGCCCATATTTGTCCGATGGACTCGAACTCTAAATTCCAGGGTAGATCATTAACCATTAACCATTAATTATTAATTAATGAGATCCACGAAGGTGAACTCAGGTTTTTCTCTTCCCATTATAAATGCTTTAGAGTACAAAGAACCAAGCGATGTGGGACTAATAACACACTAGCAATTGTTTTTTTTTCTTTGATTAAAAACAATTATATAAAATTATATAAGGAAGTCCAGGGAATATGAAATAAAAAAAACATCAGTTTTTCAGGTCAAAATATAAATAAAACATCGATTTTAAATAGAGAACGATGGGAGAAAGAATGAAGCGAAGCTAGGTGTCACTGAAATTGGAATGATCAAGGAGACTATATTAAGTAAAATTTTGTTTACATGTGATGAAACGAGGGTTAGAAGATCATAATTTCACTTATGGGTTTGGATTTCATCATGAGCAAGAAAAAATTATAGCAGTACAAGATCTATGTCTTCGAATCTTTACTTTTCTCATATAGATTGTCTCTTTTTCATAAAAAAGTTATCCAGTCTTGAGTAGACATGAGAATACTATGAATTTTGTAACTAGGTAAAATATATGTAGGGGTTGAATATAAAACATTAGAAACTTATCTCCTAACTTCCTCATGTACTCACATTGATTCTTATTATAAGACTCTATCTGCTTCTAACTAACTCATTTATTACTATTTTTTTTCATTATGCCCTCATTTTTAACTAACTCATTTAAATCCATATCATTAAAGTAGGGATAAAGTTGGAAACATTTATCAATTTTGGATCAATTTAATAACTTAACTGCCATTCATTAGTGCATGAGAAATGGTAGTTGATGCATTATAATAAGTACAAGAGGAAGTAGGTGATTTAGGTTCAACAATAGCATGAACAATATGTAGATATAGACAACATTTAGGTCAAGTTCCTCATATTTATTATGTCAAATTCTCCGATCAAGCATGATAATGCGTCATATTTTTGAAATATCATCATTTAATTATAAATTCCAAGGTTATTAAACTTGGACTGGCCACTGAACCGGTCCTAATATTGGGCCAAATGTCAGTAGGTCAGATTAGAGTCAACTCGAGGCTAAACCGGTGAGAAGTGCATAAAACATCTTTAGAGAGCTACTATCAATTGGGTCCGCCAATACTTAAATATAACTCAGTCAGATAGCCACATGAAAAAAAAAAAAGATTGATGAGCATCGGGTCTATCTAACTTGGTTGAATGCTTGTCTTTGTTTAGCAATCACAAGTCATAGTATATTTTATCAATGGGGGACAAACTTTTTTAAAAATAAATTCTCTTATTATCATCTACAGTAGAAAATAATGCATTAGATACCTTCACATGTTTGGTGTAAATCAACCTTGTCACTTTGAATAGTGTGTGTTTGAATTAATTTTTGAGAAACGATTTATGAGGTAAGTGTGTGAGAGAAGTTTTGTCTCGGGTTGCGCAAACCTAGGTTTGGGATCTTCCCAAACACTCACTAAGATATACATGTGGGAAAAGAAAATGTCCTAAATTTAAGAGACAAAAATGTCAAAGTAACCTCCTCCATCAAAATTTATTGTTTGATGATGCTTCAATAACAAATATACGATTATTATTTTTCTTTTCTTTTGTTGAAAAAAAAAGTGACAGTCAATACACTATGATGACAATCACCATGGACTTTGAATATCTATAACCATTGTCACATTATCAATTACTATCAATAAAGGCCATTCTTAGATTGATATTTTGCAGACTGCGATAATATTGCCCATACAAATTTTAGTAATTTCCCATTTTCTTTTTAATATTTCTTCTCTCGCTTCTTCATTCAAATATGAAAATTGAATTGATTTTCACAACAAGTGTGTTTTTCTTCTTTAAGCTATTTTTTTCCGGTTGTTGCAACTTAAGCAGAAGAATTAGTAGCCCAATAGCTAGAATTGTCAATTTGAAAAAGGATATATTATCCCACTTAACTGCCAATCAAGTGAGGAGTGAAGTGCCCAAAATGGTGTTTTGGCAATCCTTTTATATTTGCAACACTATCTGTTTAGTCATGAAAATTGAATGTGGCAAAAACATACATGTGTTTGAGATGATACCTATTTTATGAGTAAAATGATCAAGTTCGACCGACAATTTTATTCTAATTAATTTATATAAGTACTAATATATATTAGTTAGTTAACTGTATGTCTCATGCTAAAACACTTACTTTTTATCGAGTTTATAGATTATTTTTTGTTGTTTTTACCCTAGAAACAATAGATTAGATACTTTCACGTGCTTTGCATGTATCAACATGATATATCTATGTGCCAAGAGAAATTAATGGTGTCCTAAATTTAAAATAAAAGATGGTTATTTTTATCAAAATACTACCCAGTACCTAGGGGTGAGCATGGTGCCCAGTGGCCCGGTGCGCCCACCCTGGCCCTGCAAAAAATTGCCCAGCCCAGCCCTAAAAAATTGGCCCGAAAAAATTTTGGATAGCTTTGGGCGGGTTAATAACCGAGCAGGGCCGGGCATCGGACAAGAGGTGCTGCCCTGCCCATCTGGCCCTGCCCTGAAAATTATGTTCATTTATTTAAAATATAAAATTTCATATCAATTAAATATTATTTCATATATTTTTTTTTATTTAAAATATATATTGTCTATTGTATAATACTCTTCTGGTTTTCTCTTTTTTGCCCTAGTTACTAAACACTATTTACAAGTAGATTTCTTTCTTCCTTCTTTACTTTGTGATGTATTAAACTATAGTTCTTTTATTTTTTTTTCTAGATGCTTCATCATTTGATCAACTTTTGGGACATTGAATTGATGCAAACTACTTTAACTTCACGGCTTTAATTACAATCATTTTATTTTCTTATTTATAATGGATTATGGATGTTTAATTTTTAAAGTATGGATATTTGTTAAGATATATGATAGTTTTTAAATTTCAAGACTCAAGTTATAGACTTATTTTGAAATATCCCAAGATGTGGAATCATCAAATGTATTTGAAATTTATATTACTTACGGCGAAGTTAAGACATATGGTATTGGTAACTACAGGAATATTCATGAAATTTATATGGACTTATTTTTTTTCATATGTAGACAAGACAAGGCGTTATCACTTGGGCAGGGAAGCCCACCCTGCCCAGCCCACCCTCACCCAGCCCAAAATGGTTAGGGCTTTTAGTGGGCAGGGCAGGGCATCGGGCTAAAAAATGTAACCCGTTCATCCTTCGGGCTGGGCATCGGGCAGGGGTCTCGCCCTGCCCAGCCCTGCCCATGCCCACCCCTACAGTACCCACAATACAATAACTTACACTCAAATATAGCATGAAAAGCATTTACCAATATATTATATTAAATGGATATATGGACATTTTTATCAAAATAAAACACAATAATCTCAAATAAATAGTTTTGTAACAGACATAAGCACAAATTCCATGTGTTCCATTCGGAGCAAAAACAACCGAATTTCACATACTGCACACAATAAAATAACTTACTCAAATACAATAGGGTGAAAAGATATATTACATTAGATGGATGGGAATTTTTATCAAAATAAAACACAATAATCTCAACAAAAAAAAAGGTTATGGAATAGGTCTAAACATAAGGTCAAAAGGCATATGACATGCAAGAATATCACGAGGGTGCTTTACTTCTTTTTAAGCCCATGGAAATCAAAGGGCCCGTTGGGTTCGACACAAATGGAGGGAAATGAAAGAAAAATAACCATTTTTCGTCAAGCTACAGCTATTTGGTTTCCATTTTCTTCAGAAAATGTTTTCCGACGATGGGGTATCTTCCCTTATTCATGGGAAAATCAGTTCCCACCATTTTTTTCCGCACAAGCTTACAAAATGGAAGAAGACCAACTTACCCCTCTTCGATGGTGGTGATGATGCGGAGAGGTTGACGGAGGAGGAAGAAGAAGCCGTCGGTGGGCTCTTTGCCAACGTCGTTGTAGATCCATCAATGCTGAGGAGGAGGAAGAGGTCAATGGTGGTGATGATGCAGAGAAGGTGACGGTTTGACAGATGAGGGAGAAGAAGTTGACAATGGTGATTATGTCAATTGATGAGAATGAGGTTGATGATGATGATAAGGGCAAAATGTTGTTTTGCTTATTTTTCGATCTCATTTTTTTCTAACCAAACAAAATTTTTCCTATCAACCGATTTTCTTTTCCAGTGCGAATCAAACAAGTCAGTGACAAAATATTTTCCCTTCCTTTTCATTCTTTTTTTTATATTTTTCTTTCCATTCCTGCCTCTTCTTTGAACCAAAACGGGCCTAAGCACATCTTATGTGATGGAACTTGAAGACCTGCTCGTTAGGTAAGTTAAGTAAGCCCATTTACACAACAAGGATCCACGAAGATAATTTTGCAGGTTTGATTTGCAACTTTTTCTTTTTTGATTGAGTATGTTTGTGTTGTTTTTCTCCCGGCTCTCTCCAAGACACGCATGCCTCTAGCCGAAAACAATATAATCAAGAAACATATGTCTCTACCCTTTGTCCTTGGGTTTAGCTGGTGAAGGGGTTGGACACTCTCATAAATGGGAGAGGGTTCAATCCCAGGGAAGTCTACTTAGTTGTGGTCCAGTCGAGGCGTTGGAGGAGGCATCCCAATTTAGAACCCTATCCTTGGATAGTGGGTGAGTCTAACCTCTTTCCTAAAATATTTGTACCAAAAAAAAAACATGTCTCTTGTAACATAAAAAAAAACATACGTATTGTGTACTTATGTATTGCAATTGTTGTTTTTTCCCAAGAAAATGTCGAAACTGCTAAACAATAGCTAATCAAATCTGGATCGTCCATAATTGATATGGATGGTCTAGATTAAAGTTTTTTTTAAAAAAAATCGTGATTTTAAGATAAAAATTACCTTTTTTAAAAAATAATAATTAAAAGATTATCTTTATTTTAGAATTTATGCTTACTAAAATACTTTTATTGAAAAACTTATAATTTAAAAAAATTAAATATCGACGGTCAAAATCAAATTAGCTCTCCCTACTTGGTCAGGAAACTGGTTCCACAACATATATCCGAATTGGATTGTCTTTACCAGTTAAAAGAAATGCATCTTCCAACGTAATAATACTTCATTTGGGATTGTGTTTAATAACAAGATCATCCTTTATCTAGTCTTTAATATAAGATATATTTACTTAATTTGATTAAATTAAGGAAGTTAATTAAGTTAATTAATATGATATTTATTTTCTAAAATACCTTAGTCATCTTTCTTAATTCCTTAATTATTTCTCCTCCTTGATTATTATTCAGGGAGTATCAATATAGGTAAATTAAAAAAATATTAACAAATATTTCTTACATTTAAAATCAAAATCAACTCTCCAAATATATCATTTATTAAGGATAGGAGGGAGTATTTTTGTGTTCAGCCAAGTAAAATTTAATATTTTATAATTATTTGACAAGTACTACCTCATGTTTTATTTATAAGAGTGCTCAAAATTTGAATTGTCTTGATTCTTTTCATAAGAGTGCAACAAAAATTGTTTGAACATTTAATTATTTTTTTTCATTTTTAACCCTAATTAACTATATGTATTGCATTAACTAAAAGGTTAGTTATACTTATATTTATTTTATTTCTTACTTGCCCCTCATAAATAAAAGCAGACTTAGAAAACCAAGTTTATTTAAGATGTATTCCCTCCAGTCTAAAATATAAGTCACTTTAACTACTTTATCAAAACTAAAAAATAGTGGTTAACTAGTTAAATTTATCTTAAATCAAAAGAAATTTCAAACTTTAGCCACATTAATTAAATGAAATATTAAATGAGAGATAGAGAAATACAGAGTCATATTTAAACATAAACTACAGAGATAAAATTGACAAATAAATATCAATTATTCTTAAAATGATTTATATTATAGACCAAACCCCTTTTCTAGAGTCAATTTATATTATTAATAGAAAAGTACTTATTATTAATTAATTTTAACCATTTTTTTCATAACTAAGTCTCCTACGAGAGAGGATTAAGAATCGAAAAGGCAACGGTGGAATCTTCACTACCCTTTCATCACTCAGAGCGGGCATTTCAATGCGACTACCGATTCTGCCACCTTTAGGAGCCCATATTTGGCCGATGGACTCGAACTCTAAATTCCAGTGTAGATCATTACCCATTAACCATTAATTAATGAGATCCACAAAGGTAAACTGAAGTTTTTCTCTTCCCATTATAAATGCTCCAGAGTACAAAGAACCAAGCGATGTGGGACTAATAACACACTAGCAATTGTTTTTTTTCCCCTTTGATTAAAAACAATAATATAATATTATATAAGGAAGTCCAGGGAAAATGAAATTAAAAAAAACATCAGTTTTTCAGGTCAAAATATAAATAAAACATCGATTTTAAATGGAGAACGAAGGTAGAAAGATTGATGCTAATATAGGTGCCACTGAAATTGGAATGATCAAGGAGACTATATTAAGTAAAATTCTGTTTACATGTAATGAAACGAGGATTAGAAGATAATAATTTCACTTATGGGTTTGGATTTCATCATGAGCGAGAAAAAAATTATAGCATTACAAGATCTATGTCTTCGAATCTTTACTTTTCTCATATAGATTGTCAACATCCGTTTCCGTTTTGATAATTGAAGAGTAATAAAGACAGAATTTAATGAGCATACAGAAAGGTACCATTATACTGATAAAAATATTTGTTTATAATATCGATATCGTTCGTCAATGAAAGATAGAAAATACGGCGGAAACTTAATATATACAGGATAACCCAAAATATCTAAGGCATAAGCTAATTATAACCACTATCTTGCCCTCGCCTTGAGACACTAGCTAATTACTTCTCGGTGTCCACGCCTTTGCCTTTCGATCCACTGGCACCAGCTGATATATTTATTTTTGAAAAAGGGTGAGATTTCGAAGAATCTCTATAGAGACATACGATCGACATATAAAATATAAAAATTAAATATGCAATGCACTATATTAGGCAAAAATGAAACTCCGATTCGATTTACATATATTTACCTCAGCTGAGTCACCGACCACAGCTTAGATTTCCGATAGAATACCTCAACTGAGTCATTGACCACAGCTAGGATTTTTCGATATGCCATTGTTGGGTAGCGAACCACAACTAGGTACTGTGCCTCTAGCACGCACTCATATCACAAAATACAGTAACAAATACATATAATTATTCACATAGTGTATGAAAGATGGTAGTCCCTACCTCGAAGTTTGTTAAACCCCTTTTTCAGTGTGCCTCGTAATATGTGTCGTTTCCGACGTCCGACTCGATCCTAAAATATTAAATGTACCAGAAATATGTCATAATTTATTCAAGTATCATTTTAGACTCTTCTATAGTGTTTCTTGTGGTTATATTAATCTATGAAAAAATTTTACCAAAATGCCGCCGTGACCCCGGCCCAGCCCCGCCGTACCATGCCATATGGCACGTTTTCCCAAAATTTTGACCAAGGTTATTCTGACTTATTTTCATCCAAGAAAACTATTTCCGGGCTCGAAATCACCAAATTCACTATCAAATTACAAAAATACCCTTGACAACCCCTATTTAGGGATTTCAGTGGTGTTTTCATAATTATGCTTTTTCGGCCTTTACCGAAAAAGTGCCCAATTGTAACCTCACCAATTTTTACCCACTGAGTCCAATGAAACCATTTATTTCATGAAAATCCAACTCCTACCCTCAGTTCTAGTTCTGGCCGAAATTTAAGAAAAAATGAAAAAAAAATTGGAGTTTTGTGTTTTAGCTTCCAAAACTTGTACTCTTCCACTTCTAATCCTTGATTAACTCACTTAAACACTTCTTAATCATGATTTAAAGAAATTTGGGCAGGCTAACCCCTTAGGGTTAGGACTTTCCAAATTTACAAACTCAACAAAATAACCAACTCCAACCACAATCATCAACAACAATCACATACTAGCATAGTTTTAGGATTTGAGAAGTTACCTCTTGAGTTCGTTTCCTCTCACTCTCTAAACGTCCTCTTCCCTCTCTCCTTGGGCTCAAGATGAGCTTGCTAAATCATAGATTTCATAGAGAAAATAGAGGTTATAGAAGAAGCTTATGCTAGTTTAGAAGGAAATCTTAAGAAATCACAAACCTACCTTGATCCTTCTCTTCTTCCTTCTCTCTAAAGCTTGAGTTCCCTTAAGCTTCTCTCTCTCTCTTTTCTCTTGGCTCAAAACGAAAAGGAAGAGGAAGGGAATGACTTCATAAATTTCCTCCCTTAAAACTACATCATTGATCTCATCAAGGATTGACATGGTGACACTTGCCAACCACTATACTTCCCTCCATGCTTCCACCCATACTTCTTCACTTTATGCCTTACTTGCCCCATTAATTTTTCCCTTGTCTTGTTCACAAAAAAAAAAAATGTGCTCCCCCTTCTCATGCTTTAACCAAATCAAGTGTCCTTCCAACTAAACCAAAATCGCACTCAATGTAGCATATCATTTCATCATTATTTGTCCATGTAGCATTATTTTAATGCAATTTGACATGTGCTCATAAAAATCCATTATAATTTAATCCCCTCCTTATATGATCATGACACTTGGCAATTTAATTCCATTAATCAATTTCTAACACATTTTATTTTCAATTTTTGAAATAATGCCAACTCTGGCATATTTTGTGCCCTAACTTTGAAAAATCATAACTAATTTTGTAGACATTGTTTTGGAGTGATTCCAAAGGCTATGACCCCTTAAGTCTAGTTTCAAGAAAAAATATGGAATTTTACTAGCTGGGATCATATCATTCCCAGATTTTCAATCTTTGACCGCTACTTCAGAAACTTTCCATATTTTGTGGACTAACTTCACAAATTCATATTTTTTTGTACATAACTTCAATTGATTCATATGACCTATCAAATTAAAGCTTAGGATGTCTACTTTCACCCTGTAAAATTTCATAATTTTTGCTCATCATTTGGTCTTCCAAAACCATATGACAATCTCACTGCCTCGCATGCGATTTCATTGAAAACACAATCACTACTACAAAATATAGATTTTACGTCCCTAAAGGATGTCTCTTTTTAAAAAAGGGAAGTAAAAAATAAAGGCAGTGACATTTTTATAATTATGGGTGAAAACTGAATAGCTTTAGACATTCCCAATTTAAATAAAAACGTCTAAAGTGTAACTTTACAGACTTCAGACGTTCCTAGACATCCCTATATACATTGGGGACGTCTAAAGTTTTTAAAATTTTTTTTTAAATGAGGGACGCCAAAAGGGAATCCCTCATATATATTAGGGACGCCATTTTGGCGTCCTTACTATTATTTTGGCATCCCTCATGTATCATCAGGGACGCCCTTTGGCATCCCTATATATATGAGGGACGCTAAAGGGTGTCCCTTGGTTTAAAAAAAAAATTTAACCACTTTAGACGTTCCTATTTGAATTGGGGACATTTAAAGTAAAATAAAACTAGATAACTTTAGGCCTCCCTAAATTAAATTGGGGATGCCAAAAACAATTCAAATTTTTACTGACAGTCTTTATTTATCAGTTTTATACTACTTTTACATTCATCTTTCTCTTCCCATCGCCTCAAACACAAGAAGAGCCACTACCACTACTCCTTTTAACTCTTGGTTCTTCTTCTTTATATACTATTTTTACTCTTGCTTCTTCCTTTCTCTCTCTTTTTTTTTACCTCCAGATCTGTTATGCTTTTTTACCACTTTTTATTATTTTATACTCTTTCTCTTTTTTCTTTGAATTTCCCTTTTATTTTATCTTCTAACTCGTATTGTTATGCCTTATAGATCATGACTCTAAAACATGCTTCATGGCTACATTCCCGCTGAGAAAACGAGATTCTTCTCTCTCTGTCACTCTTTTCTATTCATTATTATGAGAAAATGAATTTCAATAATAGAAGGAGATAAGTTATTTGCAACTAATTCCTCTTATTGTTTTCATCTTCTGCCTATGAGATTTCAGCTTTGAAGTTATTATTGTGTAGATTTTGGATTTGGATTTCAGATACTAGATCTGTAATTTTATTGACGATGATCTGTATTTTCTGGTTTTAAATACTGTTTAGTCCAGATCTGTAATATAAACGATTTTTTTTAAAAAAAACCACTTTAGACGTCCCCATTTTAAAAAGGGACGTCTAAAGTAAAGTGCCACACTGACACTTTAGACGTCCCCATTTTAAAATGGGGACGTCTAAAGTGTCAGTGTGGCACTTTACTTTAGACGTCCCTTTTTAAAATGGGGACGTCAAAATACTACCTGCAATACAATAACTTACACTCAAATATAGCGTGAAAAGCATTTACCAATATATTATATTAAATGGATATATGGACATTTTTATCAAAATAAAACACACAATAATCTCAAATAAATAGTTTTGGAACAGACATAAGCTCAAATTCCATATGTTCCGTTCGGAGCACAAACGGCTGAATTTCACATACTGCACACAATAAAATAACTTACTCAAATACAATAGGGTGAAAAGTATTTATCGATATATTACATTAGATGGATGGGAATTTTTATCAAAATAAAACACAATAATCTCAAAAAAAGAAAAAGGTTGTGGAAAATGTCTAAACATAAGGTCAAAAGGCAGATGACATGCAAGAATATCATGAGGGTGCTCTTCTTCTTTTTAAGCCCATGGAAATTAAAGGGCCCGTTGGGTTCGACACAAATGGAGGGAAAGGAAAGAAAAATAGTCATTTTTCGTTAAGCTGCAACTATTTGGTTCCCATTTTCTCCGGAAAATGTTTTCCGGCGGCGGGGCATCTTCCCTTATTCATGGGAAAATCAGTTCCCACCATTTTTTTCTGTGCAAGATTACAAAATGGAAGAAGACCAACTTACCCCTCTTCGACGGTGGTGATGATGCGGAGAGGTTGACAGAGGAGGAAGAAGAAGCCGTTGTGGGCTCTTTGCCAATGTCGCTGCAGATCCGTCAATGCTAAGGAGGAAGAAGAGGTCGATGGTGGTGATGATGCGGAGAGGGAGACGGTTTGACGGATGAGGGAGAAGAAGAAGTTGACAATGGTGATTATGTCAACAGATGGGGATGGGGTTGATGATGATGATGATAATAATAATAAGGGCAAAATGGTGTTTTGCTTAATTTTCTATCTCATTTTCTTTCAACTAAACAAAAATTTTCCTATCAACCCATTATTTTTTCAGGGAGAATCAAACGAGTCAATAACAAAATATTCCCTTCTTTCCATTCCTTTTTTTTTTTTTGTATTTTCCTTTCCATTCCTACCTCTTCTCTGAACCAAATGGGCCCTAAGCACATCCTTATGCGATGGAACTTGAAGACCTGCTTGTTAGGTAAGTTAAGTAAGCCCATTTACACAACAAGGATCCACAAAGCTAATTTGCAGGTTTGATTTGCAACACTTTTTTTTTTTTATGAAGTATGTTTGTGTAGTTTTTCTCCCGGCTCTCTCCAAGACAAGCATGCCTCTAGCTAGGGGTGGAAACAGGCCAGGCCGGCTGACAAGGGCCTGCGGCCTGGCCTGTTAGAGGCCTGTTCAGGCCTGGCCTGTCAGGCTAAAAGGCCAGGCCAAGGCCTCTTTATAAGCCTGTTTATCTTAACAGGCCAGGCCAAGGCCTATTGACAGGCCTGTGAGGCCTGTCAGGCCGGCCTGAGCCTGTTAAGATTTTATTAAAAAAAAAATATTGAAGTAATGTAAAATTACAAATCTGCCACTCCCTCCCTCCTTATTTTTTTTTTTGATCGGCCCCCTCATCCTTGATTTACTAACCTAATTCCCAAAATTTCACAAACTTGTTTCAGTTGAACTTGAAATCAGCCTCCGCGAGAGCTCGTGTCGCGACTCCCTCCCAGATCTGGACCTCCGAGTGTCCGACCTTCGATTCCTGTAGACCCCTCAGTGAGTGACCGGCTATCGGCTGAGCAGAAGTCGGCAACCAGTCCGCCGACCGCCGTCCCTCCTCTCTCCGTCTTCTCCCACTCTCTCCGCCGTCTCTCACGCTCAATCCGTCAGATTTGTGGTCCACCGTCGAAGACTCTCTCCGCCGTCTCTCACCCTCAGTCCGTCGTCTCTCACCGTCGAAGATTCACTGTGTTTCAGTTCAGCACCACTCTTTCTCGGTGGTCCACCGTCGAAGACGCTCTTCGCTGTGTTTCAGGTAAGTGTTTGTTATTTTAATTTGTATGTTTATTATTGAAATGTGCTCTGATTCAAGGCTTGAAATCGTTAAGCTTGAGCTCTGGACTGATTATCCCTTGAGCAATATATATTCACCTTGAGCAATATATACATCAGGGAACACATAATTACCCTGCTAATCTTATTATATAGGGTCAATTTGGATTGTTATGAATACTAATTTAGAAAGTAAATATCTCTAGTATGCTTTTGCCCTTGGCACTACCAAATGATTTAATAAGGGAGGGACTACCACACATGCGTTTCCCGATTCAGAGAATGTCAAACTTGGCTGGGCTAGGGGTCATGATAAGTTAACCTAGGGTTTTCTGACATATAACTTGATTTTGAGTCACGTCACTTGCCACTTGCTTGGTGTAATCAATCTATTCTTGATTTGCATACATTGATCAAACTCCTGCTTTTCAAGCAAACTGTCCCGGAATTCTGTATGAAATAGTTTGGTTTTAAGGACTGATGTAGATTTCCTTCTTGCAGGTATACTTGTCAGATTTAACAGAACTTTTTACTTGGACATGCTCTAGAGGCGAAGGTTTGACCAAGGTGTTGAAAATATCACTATGAATGTGAACTTTACTTGTTAAACTTGGTATCCAAGTTAATTTTGAATTGTTTTAATGATTCTATATTTGATCCCTTGATCTAATGATCTTTTGATGGAAACAGGGATTTGAAATTATAGAATTGGTGGTTGATGTTCAACATTGCTTACAGGTAGACTCTCATCACTATTAAAATGTTCCTTTAACTTCTAGAATTTGTTCATTCTCTTCAATCTCCCTTTTCATTCATGAAATTTGTTCTAATATCTAATTAATTATGACTATCTGAAATTTGTTAAAATCATATTACTTCTTTTACATGTTAAATTGTGTTATGATCTAATCCTATATATTTCATTAATTTTTTTCAAGGCCTTTGAAGGAGAAGAAGAAATTATTTTGAAGATTTGATGTGAAAGTGAGAAGAATTATTAGCTTTTCCCAAAGTGGGAAGATTTGGTGCATTTATTTAGTGCATTTTTGCTTGGAGTATGAGGTGTTATGTATCTGCATTATAGTGGTGCATTTTTGCTTAGAGTATGAGGTGTTATTAAACTGATTATAGTGGTGCATTCTGAGCTATTATTTCTTAATGTAACTTTTCATGGTACAACCATTCTTATAGTGGTGCATTCTGAGCTATTATTAATGTAACTTTTCATGGTACAGCCATTCTTATTAAACTGTTTTTGTTGCTGGACAGTCTCTCACACACTTTGTTGCTGTCATCGCTGTATCTGGAATTGCGGAAGGATAAAAACACACACACATATATATATTTGCTTGCTGTTACTTGAATTCTATTGTGGCAAAGACTTCGAAATTAGGAATCTGAAGTTGTTGGAATTTTGGATCGGTCATTTACTTTTGAGAGCCTTGAAAAAAAAATTTGTAACTAGGCCTGTTTTCGGCCTGTTTGTGTGGGCCTGTTTAGGATGTCGGCCTGTTTAGAATGTTGGCCTGTTTGGCCTGTTTAGGGTCTTACAAATTCAGGCCTCCTTAACAGGCCACAGGCCAGGCCAGGCCTGTGTACAGGCCAGGCTCAGGCCTAATAGTAAGCCTCCAACAGGCCACAGGCCAGGCTCAGGCCGTTTTGTGCCTTAACAGGCCTGGCCTGTTAAGGCACAAGCCTGGCCTGGCCTGACCTGTTTCCACCCCTACCTCTAGCCGAAAACAATATAAGCAACAAACATATGTCTCCTGTAACAAAAAAGAAAAAAAAAACAAACAAACATATGTCTCGGCTAAGATCGTGTACTTATAAAAAATTACTTTTTTAAAAAAATAATAATTAAAATATTATCTTTATTTTAGACTTTATACTTATTAAAATAATTTTATTAAAAACTTATAATTTTAAAAAATTAAATATCCACGGTCAAAATCGAATTAGCTCTCCCTGCTTGTCAGGAAACTGGTTCCATATCATATATCCGGATTGGATTGTCTTTACCAGTTAAAAGAAATGCATCTTCCAACGTAATAATACTTCATTTGGGATTGTGTTTTATATAACAAGATGATCCTTCATTCAATCTTTAATATAAGATATATTTATTTAATTTTATTAGATTAAGGAAATTAATTAATATGGTAATATTTATTTTCTAAAACACCTTAATCATCTTTCTTAATTCTTTCATTCTTTCTCCTCTTTGATTATTATTTAGGGAGTATCAATATGGATAAATTAAAAAAATATTGATAAATATGTCTTATATTTAAAATCAAAATCAACTCCCTAAAAATATATCATTTATTAAGGACAAGAGGGAGTATTTTTGTGTTCAAGCAATTAAAATTTAATATTTTATAATTATTTGATGAGTACTACCTCATGTTTTATTTATAAGAGTATATAAAATTTGAATTGCCTTAATTCTTTTCATAAGAGCCCAACAAAAATTGTTTGAACATTTAATTATTATTTTTTCATTTATACCCCTCATTAACTATATGTATTGCATTAATTAAAATGTTAGTTATACTTATATTTATTTTATTTCTCCCTTTTACTTGCCCCTCATAAATAAAAATATACTAAGAAAACTAAGTTTATTTAAGATGTACTCCCTCCGATCTAAAATATAAGTCACTGTAATTAGTTTATCAAAACCAAAAAATAGTGATTAACTAATTAAATTTATCTTAAATTGAAAGAAATTTCAAACTTTAGCCACATTAATTAAATAAAATATTAAATGAGAGAGAGAAATATAAAGTTATATTTAAACATAAATTATAAAGACAAAATTGAAAAATAAATATTAATCACTCTCAGTAATAATTTATATTATAGACCAAACTCCTTTTTTAGAATCGATTTATATTATTAATAAAAAAGTACTTGTTTTTTAAAATTAATTTTAACCATTTTTTCGTAACTAGGTCTCCTATGAGAGAGGATTAAGAATTAAAAAGACAACGGTGGAATCTTCACTACCCATTCATCACTCAGAGCGGGCATTTCAATGCGACTATCGTTTCTGCCACCTTTAGGAGCCCATATTTGTCCGATGGACTCGAACTCTAAATTCCAGGGTAGATCATTAACCATTAACCATTAATTAATGAGATCCACGAAGTTGAACTTAGGTTTTTCTCTTCCCATTATAAATGCTCCAGAGTGCAAAGAACCAAGCGATGTGGGACTAATAACACACTAGCAATTGTTTATTTTTTCCCTTTGATTAAAAACAATTATATAAAATTATATAAGGAATTCCAGGGAATATGAAATAAAAAAAAGCATCAGTTTTTCAGGTCAAAATATAAATAAAACATCGATTTTAAATAGAGAACGAAGGGAGAAAGATTGAAGCTAATCTAGGTGCCACTAAAATTGGATTGATCAAGGAAACTATATTAAGTAAAATTTTGTTTACAAGTGGTGAAACGAGGATTAGAAGATCATAATTTCACTTATGGGTTTGGATTTCATCATGAGCGGGAAAAAATTATAGCAGTACAAGATCTATGTCTTCGAATCTTTACTTTTCTCGTATAGGTTGTCAATACCCGTTTCTATTTCGATAATCGAAGAGTAATAAAGACGGAATTTAATGGGTATACAGAAAGGTACAATTATACTGATAAAAATATTTATTTACAATATCGATATCATTCGTCAACGAAAGACAGAAATACGACGGAAACTTAATATATACAGGATAACCCAAAATATCTAAGGCATAAGCTAATTATAACCACTATCTTGCCCTTGCCTTGAGACACGAGCTAATTACTTCTCGGCATCTACACCTTTGCCCTTCGATCCACTGGCACCAGTTGAGATATTTGTTTTTGAAAAAGGGTGAAATTCCGAAGAATCCTTGTAGAGACATACGATCGACATATAAAATATGAAAATTAAATATGCAATGCACTATATTAGGCAAAAATGAAAGTTCGATTCGATTCACATATATTTACCTCTGCTGAGTCACTGATCACAGCTAAGATTTCCGATAATATACCTCAACTGAGTCATTGACCACAGCTAGGATTTTCTAATTAATCATTCAACATTTGACTTCAGTTTAAATTCTCATGTTATATAGCCCATAGGTATATAGAGTATACACTACTTTTCCACCTCATAAGACCAAGACAGGGTATCAGAAAAAAACCAGAAAATTATTTTACTAGTTGTGACTTGTTGTTACATATAAACAATTGCTTCTCTTTCTTGTTTTAAAAGCTTTCCATCACTATGAACTACATGTATATTAAAGGTCAATTTTTGTCTACACTTGTGGTTATCTTAAGTAATACTTCTTGTTCTGATTTATACTGTGAATACTTATATAAGAGAAACAGCTTCTAATTTTAGAAACAGGATTCAAGACATCTCACTCTGAACTAAGAGCAACAAAAAGAAGGAGAAACTTGTACTTAAATGTTCGCTTAGCTTTGCAGCAACTCATGCTCTTGATTTTTCCCCCCAAAAGATTAGTTAAGTTTAATGTACAAATCTGGGATGTGTTATTAGTATATTAGCTGCTCTTGTTAGTTAGCTTCTGTTATAAGTAGTTAGCATTGTTAGAAGTTAGTTAGACTTAGATCTGATGGTTAAGTTTAATTTGGTGTAGGGTCTAAGAGTTAGAAGTGTGACACTTTGGTTTAAATGAAATCCTGTGAACTAAGTTTGAGCAAGTAAAGAATATTGACATAAACATATACTCCTCTAGTTCTTAATATAAGACATATCTGGGGAGTTGATCTTGATCATAAGTATAAGACATAATTTTTATATTTATCAATCTTTTTATAATTTATTCCTGTTGATGCTCCCTCAACCATAATTAAAGAGGAGAGAGAATGAGAGAATTAAGGAAGATGGTTAGGGTGTTTTAGAAAATACATGTCATATAAACTAACTTAACCAACTTTTTTAATCCAATCAAATTATGTACAAAAGTCTTATAATAAAGACCGGGGGAGTATATATATGTATATATATATATATATATATTCTTCTTCCTCTTCCTTCTTCTGCAACATCTCAGTTCTGCTTCTATCATATTCAACATTGAAAAACCTTCTATTTAGTATGCTCTGTGATGATTGATGAGCACTTTACACGGTACAAAATGAATGTTTTTGGTGTTACTTAACATAGTGGAAATGGTTGTTGCTTCAATGTGAATGTGAATAATCAGTTTCCTGTTCTATCTCCTATCAAAACCTTTCATGGTTGAAATTTATATAACCTGCCTGGTTGCAGGTATCAAAGTATGCTTTTAAAGGTTGGTTTTGGTCTTCCACATGGTTAGGCTCCATAATGAACTTAAAAAAAACCAAGAAATTTAGTGGTTTGGAGACACATTATCTTAGAATTAGATTCAACCAACTAGCGCTTATTTTAGTGGAAGGGATTTTGGTAGATTAAGCATGAGATCTTGAGTTCAAATTAGGATGAGTGCAGAAAACGTCTTTGAAGAACTACTATCAATTGGGTTTGACAATACTTAAATATGACTCAGTCAGATAGCCATATGAAAAAAAAAAAAGATTAATGAGCATCCGGTCTATATCTAACTTGGTTGAATGCTTGCCTTTGTTTAGCATACACAAGTCATAGTATATTTGATCAATGGGGGACAAACTTTTTTAAACGTAAATTCTCTTATTATCATCTACAGTGGAAAATAATGCATTAGATACCTTCACATGTCTGGTGTAAATCAAGCTTGTCACCTTGAATAAGATATACATGTGGGAAAAGAAAATGTCCTAAATTTAAGACAAAAAAAATGTCAAAGTAACCTCCTCTATCAAAATTTATTGTTGGATGATGCTTCAATAACAAATATACGATTATTATTTTTCTTTTATTTTGTTGAAACAAAAAGTGACAGTCAATACACTATGATGACAATCACCATGGACTTTGAAGATCTGTAACCATTGTCACATTATCAATTACTATCAATAAAGGCCATTCTTGGGTTGATATTTTGCAGACTGCCATAATATTGCCCATACAAATTTTAGTAATTTCCCATTTTCTTTTTAATATTTCTTCATTCGCTTCTTCATTCAAATGTGAAAATTGAATTGTTTTCACAACAAGTGTGTTTTTCTTCCTTGAGCTTTTTTTTTGGGTTGCTGCAACTTACGCAGAAGAATTAGTAACTCAATTGCTAGAATTGTCAATTTGACAAAGGATATATCATCCAACTTGACTGCCCATCAAGTGAGGAGTGAAGTGCCCAAAATGGTGTTTTGGCAATCCTTTTATATTTGCAATACTATATATTTAGTCATGAAAATTGAATGTGGCAAAAACATACATCATGTGTTTGAGATGATACCTATTTTATGAGTAAAATGATCAAGTTCGACCGACTATTTTATTCTAATTAATTTATATAAGTACTAATACATATTAGTTAGTCAACTGTCTCATGCTAAAACACTTGCTTTTTATTGAGTTTATAGATTATTTTTTATTGTTTTTACCCTATAAACAATAGATTAGATACTTTCACGTGCTTGCTTTGCATGTATCAACATGATATATCAATGTGCCAAGAGAAATTAATGGGGTCCTAAATTTAAAATAAAAGATGGGTATTTTTATCAAAATACTACCCACAATACAATAACTTACACTCAAATATAGCGTGAAAAGCATTTACCAATATATTATATTAAATGGATATATGGACATTTTTATCAAAATAAAACACAATAATCTAAAAAAAAAAAAAGTTGTGGAACAGGCATAAACATAAGGTCAAAAGGCAGATGACATGCAAGAATATCATGAGGGTGCTTTTCTTCTTTTCAAGCCCATGGAAATTTAAGGGCCCGTTGGGTTCGACACAAATGGAGGGAAAGGAAAGAAAAATAGCTATTTTTCATCCGGCTGCAGCTATTTGGTTCTCATTTTCTCCAGAAAATGTTTTCCGATGGCGGGGCATTTTCCCTTATTCATGGAAAAATCGGTTCCCACCATTTTTTTCCGGCGAGCTTACAAAATGAAGAAGACCAACTTACCCCTCTTCAACGGTGGTGATGGGGCGGAGAGGTTGACGGAGGAGGAGGAAGAAGCCGTCGGTGGGCTCTTTGCCAACGTCGCTTCAGATCCATCAATGCTGATGAGGAAGAAGAGGTCGATGGTAGTGATGATGCGGAGAGGGTGACGGTTTGACGGATGAGGGAGAAGAAGAAGTTGACAATAGTGATTATGTCGACTGATGGGGATGGGGTTGATGATGATGATCAAGGCAAAATGGTGTTTTGCTTATTTTTCTATCTCATTTTCTTTCAACTAAAAAAAAAATTTCCTATCAACCCATTTTCTTTTCCGATGCGAATCAAATGAGTCAATGACAAAATATTTCCTTCTTTCCATTCTTGTTTTTTTTTTTTTTTTTGTATTTTCCTTTCCATTCCTATCTCTTCTCTAAACCAAACAGGCCCTAAGCACATCCTTATGCAATGGAACCTGCTCGTTAGGTAAGTTAAGTAAGCCCATGAACACAACAAGGATCCACAAAGCTAATTTGCAGGTTTGATTTGCAACTTTTTTTTTTTTATGGAGTATGTTTGTGTAGTTTTTCTCCCGGCTCTCTCCAAGACAAGCATGCCTCTAACCGAAAACAATATAAGCAACAAACATATGTCCCTTGTAAAAAAAAAAACCAAACAAACAAACATATGTCTCGGCTAAGATCTTGTACTTATGTATTGCAATTGTTTTTTTTTTTTGGGAAATTACAATGAAATCCCATACAAGAGAAAAAATGAAGAAATGGTCCCTGAAGTTGTCTGTGTAAGCTCCCCAACTTGTTAATGGACGCTCCTCGACTTGTCACTAACAACTTCAGGAACCATTTTTTCATTTTTTCTCTTGTGTGGGACTTCATTGTAATTGTCCCTTTTTTTTCCCAAGAAAATGTCGAAACTGCGAAACAATAGCTAATCAAATCTGGATCATCCATAATTGATATGGACGGTCTAGAATAAAGTTATTTTTAAATGTGATTTTTAGATAAAAATTAATTTTTTAAAAAAATAATAATTAAAAGATTATCTTTATTTTAGACTTTATAATTATTAAAATAATTTTATTAAAAACTTATAATTTTAAAAAATTAAATATCCACAGTCAAAATCGAATTAGCTCTCCCTGCTTAGTCGGAAAACTGGTTCCATATTATATATCCGAATTGGATTGTCTTTACCAATTAAAAGAAATGCATCTTCCAACGTAATAAACTTCATTTGGGATTGTGTTTTATAACAAGATGATCCTTTATCTAATCTTTAATATAAGATATATTTATTTAATTTAATTAGATTAAAGAAGTTAATTAATATGATATTTATTTTCTAAAACACCTTAATCATCTTCCTTAATTCCTTCATTCTTTCTTCTCCTTGATTATTATTTAGGAAGTATCGATATGGGTAAATTAAAAAAATATTGATAAATATGTCTTATATTTAAAACCAAAATCAACTCTCTAAATATATCATTTATTAAGGACAAGAGGGAGTATTTTTGTGTTCAGGCAAGTAAAATTTAATATTTTATAATTATTTGACGAGTACTACCTCATGTTTTATTTATAAGAGTGCCCAAAAATTGAATTGTCTTAATTATTTTCATAAGAGCCCAACAAAAATTGTTTGAACATTTAATTATTTTTTTTTCATTTATATCCCTCATTAACTATATGTATTGCATTAATTAAAATGTTAGTTATACTTATATTTATTTTATTTCTCCCTCTTACTTGCTCCTCATAAATAAAAATATACTTAGAAAACTAAGTTTATTTAAGATGTACTCCCTTTGGTCTAAAATATAAGTCACTCTAACTAGTTTATCAAAACCAAAAAATAGTGATTAACTAATTAAATTGATCTTAAATTGAAAGAAATTTCAAACTTTAGCCACATTAATTAAATAAAATATTAAAAGAGAGAGAGAAATATAAAGTTATATTTAAACATAAATTATAAAGACAAAATTGATAAATAAATATTAATTACTCTCAGTAATAATTTATATTATAGACCAAACCCCTTTTTTAGAATCGATTTATATTATTAATAGAAAAGTACATGTTTTTTTAAATTATTAACCATTTTTTCGTAACTAAGTCTGCTATGAGAGAGGAGCCCATATTTGTCCGATGGACTCGAACTCTAAATTCCAGGGTAGATCATTAACCATTAATCATTAATTAATGAGATCCACGAAGATGAACTTAGGTTTTTCTCTTCCCATTATAAATGCTCCAGAGTACAAAGAACCAAGCGATGTGGGACTAATAACACACTAGCAATTGTTTTTTTTTCTCCCTTTGATTAAAAACAATTATATAAAATTATATAAGGAAGTCCAGGGAATATGAAATAAAAAAAAAGCCATCAGTTTTTCAGGTCAAAATATAAATAAACCATCGATTTTAAATAGAGAACGAAGGGAGAAAGATTGAAGCTAATCTAGGTGCCACTGAAATTGGAATGATCAAGGAAACTATATTAAGTAAAATTTTGTTTACAAGTGATGAAACGAGGATTAGAAGATCATAATTTCACTTATGGGTTTGGATTTCATCATGAGCGAGAAAAAATTATAGCAGTACAAGATCTATGTCTTCAAATCTTTACTTTTCTCATATAGGTTGTCAACACTCGTTTCCATTTCGATAATCAAAGAATAATAAAGACGGAATTTAATAGGCATACAGAAAGGTATAATTATACTGATAAAAATATTTATTTACAATATCGATATCGTTAGTCAACGAAAGACAGAAAATACGGCTGAAACTTAATATATACAGGATAACCCAAAATATCTAAGGCATAAGCTAATTATAACCACTATCTTGCCCTCGCCTTAAGACACGAGCTAATTACTTCTCGGCGTCTACACCTTTGCCCTTCGATCCACTGGTATTAGCTGAGATATTTGTTTTTGAAAAAGGGTGAGATTCCGAAGAATCCCTGTAGAGACATATGATCGACATATAAAATATGAAAATTTAATATGCAATGCACTATATTAGGCAAAAATGAAAGTTCGATTTGATTCACATATATTTACCTCAGCTGAGTTACCGATCACAGTTAGGATTTCCGATAATATACCTCAACTGAGTCATTAACCACAACTAGGATTTTCCGATATACCATTGTTGGGTAGCGAACCACAAGGTACTGTACCTCTAGCACGCAATCATATCATGAAATATAGTAACAAATACATATAATTATTTACATAGTGTATGAAAGATGGTAGTCCCTACCTCAAAGTTTGTCAAACCCCTTTTTCAGTGTGTCTCATAATACGTGTCGTTTACGGCGTCCGACTCGGTCCTAAAATATTAAATGTACCAGAAATAGGTCATAACCTATCCAAGTATCATTTTAAACTCTTCTATAGTGTTTCTTGTGGTTATATTAGTCTATGATGAAATTTTACCAAAATGCCGCCGTGACTCCGACCCGGCCCAATGGCACGTTTTTCCAAAACTTTGACCAAGGCTATTCTGACTTATTTTCACCCAAGAAATCCATTTACGGGCTTGAAATCACCAAATACACTATCAAATTATGAAAATACCTTTGACAGCCCCTATTTAGGGATTTTAGTGGCGTTTTCGTAATTATGCTTTTTCGGCCTTTATCGGAAAAGTGCCCAACTGTAACCTTACCTCTTTTTGCCCATTGAGTCTAATGGAATCATTTATTTCATGAAAATTTAACTCTTACCCTCAGTTCTGGTTCTGGCCAAAATTTAAGAAAAAATGAAAAAAATGGAGTTTTGTGTTCTAGCTTCCAAAACTTGTACTCTTCCACTTCTAATCCTTGATTAACTCACTTAAACACTTCTTAATCATGATTTAAAGAAATTTGGGCAGCATAACCCCTTAGAATTAGGACTTTCCAAATTTACAAACTCAACAAAATAACCAATTCTAACCACAATCATCACAACAATCACATACTAGCATAGTTGTAGGATTTGAGAAGTTACCTCTTGAGTTTGTTTCCTCTCACTCTCTAAACGTCCTCCTCCCTCTCTCCTTGAGCTCAAGATGAGCTTGCTAAACCATGGATTTCATAGAGAAAATAGAGATTAGAGAAGAAGCTTATGTTAGTTTAGAAGGAAATCTTAAGAAATCACAAACCTACCTTAATCCTTCTCTTCCTCCTTCTCTCTAAAGCTTGAGTTCCCTTAAGCTTCTCTCTAAAGCTTGAGTTCCCTTAAGCTTCTCTCTCTCTCTCTCTTTTCTCTTGGCTCAAAACGAAAATGGACAAAGTAAGAGGAAGGGAATGGCTTCATAAATTTCCTCCCTTAAATCTACATCATTGATTTCATCAAGGGTTGACATGGTGACATTTGCCAACCACCATACTTCTTCACTTTATGCCTTACATGCTCCATTAATTCTTCCCTTGTCTTGCTCACAAAAAAAACGTGCTCCCCCTTCTCATGCTTTAACCAAATCAAGTGTCCTTATATTAAATGGATATATGGACATTTTTATCAAAATAAAACACAATAATCTCAAATAAATAGTTTTGGAACAGACATAAGCTCAAATTCCATGTGTTCCGTTCAGAGCAAAAACAACTGAATTTCACATACTGCACACAATAAAATAACTTACTCAAATACAATAGGGTGAAAAGTATTTACCAATATATTACATTAGATGGATGGGAATTTTTATCAAAATAAAACACAATAATCTCAAAAAAAAAAAGAAGTTGTGGAACAGGTCTAAACATAAGGTCAAAAGGCAAATGACATGCAAGAATATCACGAGGGTGCTTTTCTTCTTTTTAAGCCCATGGAAATTAAAGGGCCTGTTGGGTTCGACACAAATGGAGGGAAAGGAAAGAAAAATAGCCATTTTTTGTTAAGCTGCAGCTATTTGGTTCCCATTTTCTCCGGAAAATGTTTTCCGGCGGTGGGGCATCTTCCCTTATTCATGGGAAAATCAGTTCCCACCATTTTTTTCTGGGCAAGCTTACAAAATGGAAGAAGACCAACTTACCCCTCTTCGACAGTGGTGATGATGCGAAGAGGTTGACGGAGGAGGAAGAAGAAGCCGTTGTGGGCTCTTTGCCAACGTTGCTGCAGATCCATCAATGCTGAGGAGGAGGAAGAGGTCGATAGTGGTGATGATGCAGAGAAGGTGATGGTTTGACAAATGAGGGAGAAGAAGTTGACAATGGTGATTATAAGTATGTTTGGAACAGTGATTGTCAATTGGGCTTGTTGTGATATTACTTTTGATAAAAGCTAAATTATGTAATGTGATTTGTGTTTGGATTAGCGATTGTCAATTGGGCTTTTGCAAAAATAAAAAAAGGGTGTATTTGGAACAGCGATTGTCAATTGGGCTTTTGTGATAATGATAAAAGAGAAATGTAATTAAAAATTATAAAAAATTTATAATAGTTTAAGTTGGGAAATTAGACAATTAAAAAATGCACAATCTAATTAAAATAATATTACATAACCAATTGGATCACATGTTCCATACAATTTGATCTCTAATTGAGTGACGAATTTGATTCATTTTAGAGGAAGATCGCCTGCCATAATTTGTCGTGGAAGATTGTTCAGCTACACTATTATTATCTATCAAAAATATTTTAAGGGGTTAAAAACACTCAAAAAATATTTTTTGAGTGGGTAAAATTGTAATCAGTCTGATAACACACTAGGTAATGGATACAACTAGAAAAATATTTTAAGGTTTAAAAACATTCAATGTCAGAACTCATGAGAACCCGAGGTTCCGGATATGCGGGCCCCACCTCCATTGCATTTCTGTTCATTCTTGATAAGTTGGTGGGTCCCATAGAAGTTGAAGTTCATGATAATTCACATGAAAGAAAAACCTTGGTGGGTCCCACAGATTTATAAAAGCCCAATTGCAAAAGCTCAAAGCTCCTATTTGTGGTTTTTAACAAACGTGGATGTACAGTATAAATTTTCTCAAAAGTCCAATCCCTAATCTAACCAACCAAACATGAAAAAAAAAAAATCATTGCCAGCAGTTGGGCTTTTGAAGCTCCAATTGGGCTTAAGGCCATCCAAAAGTTGCAACCAAACACACACTATATCGATTGATGGGGATGGGGTTGATGATGATGAGGAGGGCAAAATGGTGTTTTGCTTATTTTTCTATCTCATTTTTTTCCAACCAAACAAAAATTTTTCTATCAACCGATTTTCTTTTCCAGTGCGAATCAAACGAGTGAGTGACAAAATATTTTCCCTTCCTTTTCATTCTTTTTTTTGTATTTTCCTTTCCATTCCATCCTCTTCTTTGAACCAAACCAAGCCTAAGCACATCTTATGCGATGGAACTTGAAGACCTGCTCGTTAGGTAAGTTAAGTAAGCCCATTTACACAACAAGGATCCACGAAGCTAATTTGCAGGTTTGATTTGCAACTTTTTCTTTTTTGATGGAGTATGTTTGTGTAGTTTCTCTCCCGGCTCTCTCCAATACACGCATGCCTCTAGCCGAAAACAATAATCAACAAACATATGTCTCTACCCCGTGTCTTAGGGTTCAGCTGCTGAAGGGGTCAGATACTCTTATTAATGAGAGAGGGTTTGATCCCCGAGAGAGGGTTCGATCCTAGGGAAGTCCACTTAGTTGTGGTTCAATTAAGGCGTTGGGGGAGGCATTCCAACTTGGAGTCCTGCCCTTGGATCGTGGGTGAACCTAACCCTTTTCTTAAAATTTTTGTACCAAAAAAAAAACATATGTCTCTTGTAACAAAAAAAAAACACATATGTCTCGGCTAAGATCGTGTATTTATGTATTGCAATTGTTGTTTTTTCCCAAGAAAATGTCGAGACTGCTAAACAATAGCTAATCAAATCTGGATCGTCCATAATTGATATGGATGGTCTAGATTAAAGTTTTTTTTAAAATATGTGATTTTTAGATAAAAATTACTTTTTTTAAAAAAATAATAATTAAAATATTATCTTTATTTTAGACTTTATGCTTGCTAAAATAATTTTATTGAAAAACTTATAATTTTAAAAATTTAAATATCGACGGCCAAAATCGAATTAGCTCTTCCTACTTGGTCAGGAAACTGGTTCCACAACATATATCCGAATTGGATTGTCTTTACCAGTTAAAAGAAATGCATCTTCCAACGTAATAATACTTCATTTGGGATTGTGTTTAATAACAAGATGATCCTTCATCCAGTTTTTAATATAAGATATATTTAGTTAATTTGATTAGATTAAGAAAGTTAATTAAGTTAATTAATATGGTACTTATTTTCTAAAATACCTTAGTCATTTTCCTTAATTCCTTAATTCTTTCTCCTCCTTGATTATTATTTAGGGAGTATCAATATGAGTAAATTAAAAAAATATTAACAAATATGTCTTATATTTAAAACCAAAATCAACTCCCTAAATATATCGTTTATTAAGGATAGGAGGCAGTACTTTGGTGTTTAGGCAAGTAAAATTTAATATTTTATAATTATTTGACGTGTACTACCTCATGTTTTATTTATAAGAGTGCTCAAAATTTGAATTATCTTGATTCTTTTCATAAGAGCTCAACAAAAATTGTTTGAACATTTAATTATTTTTTTTTCATCTATAACCTTTATTAACTATATGTATTGCATTAATTAAAAGGTTAGTTATACTTATATTTATTTTATTTCTCCCTCTTACTTGCCCCTTATAAATAAAAGCAGACTTAGAAAACCAAGTTTATTTAAGATGTACTCCCTCCGATCTAAAATATAAGTCACTCTAACTAGTTTATCAGAATCAAAAAATAGTGGTTAAGTGGTAACTAGTTAAATTTATCTTAAATTGAAAGAAATTTCAAACTTTAGCCACATTAATTAAATGAAATATTAAATGAGAGAGAAAAATATAAAGTCATATTTAAACATAAATTATCGAGCTAATATTTATTATTTTTAATTAATTTTAACTACTATGAGAGAGGATTATGAATTAAAAAGATAACAGTGGAATCTTCACTACCCTTTCATCACTCAGAGCGGGCATTTCAATGCGATTACCGTTTCTGCCACCTTTAGGAGCCCATATTTGTCCGATGGACTCAAACTCTAAATTCTAGGGTAGATCATTACCCATTAACCATTAATTAATGAGATCCACAAAGATAAACTGACATTTTTCTCTTCCCGTTATAAATGCTCCAGAGTACAAAGAACCAAGCGATGTGGGACTAATAACAAATTAGCAATTGTTTTCTTTCTTTGATTAAAAACAATTATATAAAATTATATAAGGAAGTCCAGGGAATATGAAATAAAAAAAACATCAGTTTTTCAGGTCAAAATATAAATAAAACATCGATTTTAAATAGAGAACGATGGGAGAAAGAATGAAGCTAAGCTAGGTGCCACTGAAATTGGAATGATCAAGGAGACTTATATTAAGTAAAATTTTGTTTACATGTGATGAAACGAGGATTAGAAGATCATAATTTCACTTATGGGTTTGGATTTCATCATGAGCAAGAAAAAATTATAGCAGTACAAGATCTATGTCTTCGAATCTTTACTTTTCTCATATAGATTGTCTCTTTTCCATAAAAAAGTTATCTAGTCTTAAGTAGACATGAGAATATTATGAATTTTGTAACTGGGTAAAATATATGTAGGGGTTGAATATAAAACATTAGAAACTTATCTCCTAACTTCCTCATGTACTCACATTGATTCTTATTATAAGACTCTGTCTGCTTTTAACTAACTCATTTATTACTATTTTTTTTCATTATGCCCTCATTTTTAACTAACTCATTTAAATCCATATCATTAAAGTAGGAATAAAGTTGGAAACATTTATCAATTTTGGATCAATTTAATAACTTAACTGCTATTCATTAGTGCATGAGAAATGGTAGTTGATGCATTATAATAAGTACAAGAGGAAGTAGGTGATTTAGGTTCAACAATAGCATGAACAATATGTAGATATAGACAACATTTAGGTCAAGTTCCTCATATTTATTATGTCAAATTCTCCGATCAAGCATGATAATGCGTCATATTTTTGAAATATTATCATTTAATTATAAATTTCAAGGTTATTAAACTTGGACTGGCCACTAAACCAGTCCTAATATTGGGCCAAGTGTCAGTAGGTCAGATTGGAGTCAACTCGAGGCTAAACCGGTGAGGAGTGCATAAAACATCTTTAGAGAGCTACTATCAATTGGGTCCACCAATACTTAAATATAACTTAGTCAGATAGCCATATGAAAAAAAAAAAAGATTGATGAGCATCGGGTCTATCTAACTTGGTTGAATGCTTGTCTTTGTTTAGCAATCATAAGTCATAGTATATTTTATCAATGGGGGACAAACTTTTTTAAACATAAATTCTCTTATTATCATCTACAATAGAAAATAATGCATTATATATCTTCATATGTCTGGTGTAAATCAACCATGTCACCTTGAATAAGATATACATGTCGGAAAAGAAAATGTCCTAAATTTAAGACAAAAAAATGTCAAAGTAACCTCCTCTATCAAAATTTATTGTTGGATGATGCTTCAATAACAAATATACGATTATTATTTTTCTTTTCTTTTGTTGAAACAAAAAGTGACAGTCAATAAACTATGATGTCCGATCAAAAAAAAAAAATAAACTATGATGACAATCACCATAGACTTTGAAGATCTGTAACCATTGCCACATTATCAATTACTATCAATAGAGGCCATTCTTGGGTTGATATTTTGCAGACTGCGATAATATTGCCCATACAAATTTTAGTAATTTCCCATTTTCTTTTTAATATTTCTTCTCTCGCTTCTTCATTCAAATATGAAAATTGAATTGATTTTCACAACAAGTGTGTTTTTCTTCTTTAAGCTATTTTTTTCGGGTTGCTGCAACTTAAGCAGAAGAATTAGTAACCCAATAGCTAGAATTGTCAATTTGACAAAGGATATATCATCCCACCTGACTGCCCATCAAATCAAGTGAGGAGTGAAGTGCCCAAAATGGTGTTTTGGCAATCCTTTTATATTTGCAACACTCTGTTTAGTCATGAAAATTGAATGTGGCAAAAACATACTTGTGTTTGAGATGATACCTATTTTATGAGTACAATGATCAAGTTCGACCGACAATTTTATTCTAATTAATTTATATAAGTACTAATATATATTAGTTAGTTAACTGTCGCATGCTAAAACACTTACTTTTTATTGAGCTTATAGATTATTTTTTATTGTTTTTACCCTAGAAACAATAGATTAGATACTTTCACGTGCTTTGCATGTATCAACATGATATATCTATGTGCCAAGAGAAATTAATGGTGTCCTAAATTTAAAATAAAAGATGGGTATTTTTATCAAAATACTACCCACAATACAATAACTTACACTCAAATATAGCGTGAAAAGCATTTACCAATATATTATATTAAATGGATATATGGACATTTTTATCAAAATAAAGCACAATAATCTAAAATAAATAGTTTTGGAACATACATAAGCTCAAATTCAATGTGTTCCGTTCGGAGCAAAAACAACTGAATTTCACATACTACACACAATAAAATAACTTACTCAAATATTATAGGGTGAAAAGTATTTACCGATATATTTCATTAGATGGATGGGAATTTTTATCAAAATAAAACACAATAATCTCAAAAAAAAAAAAAAAGTTGTGGAACAGGCCTAAACATAAGGTCAAAAGGCAGATGACATGCAAGAATATCATGAGGGTGCTTTTCTTCTTTTCAAGCCCATGGAAATTTAAGGGCCCGTTGGGTTCGACACAAATGGAGGGAAGGGAAAGAAAAATAGCTATTTTTCATCCGGCTGCAGCTATTTGGTTCCCATTTTCTCCAGAAAATTTTTTCTGATGGTGGGGCATCTTCCCTTATTCATGGAAAAATCGGTTCCCACCATTTTTTTCCAGCGAGCTTACAAAATGGAAGAAGACCAACTTACCCCTCTTCAACGATGGTGATGATGCGAAGAGGTGGACGGAGGAGGAAGAAGAAGCCGTCGGTGGGCTCTTTGCCAACGTCGCTTCAAATCCGTCAATGCTGAGGAGGAAGAAGAGGTCGATGGTAGTGATGATGCGGAGAGGGTGACGGTTTGATGGATGAGGGAGAAGAAGAAGTTGACAATGGTGATTATATCGAATGATGGGGATGGGGTTGTTGATGATGATGATGATGATAAGGGCAAAATGGTGTTTTGTTTATTTTTCTAGTATCTCATTTTCTTTTAACCAAAAAAAAAATTCCTATCAACTCATTTTCTTTTCCCGTTCGAATCAAATAAGTCAATGACAAAATATTCCCTTCTTTCCATTCTTTTTTTTTTTTTTTGTATTTTCCTTTCCATTCCTACCTCTTCCCTAAACCAAACGGGCCCTAAGCACATCCTTATGCGATGGAACTTGAAGACCTGCTCGTTAGGTAAGTTAAGTAAGCCCATGTACATAACAAGGATCCACAAAGCTAATTTGGAGGTTTGATTTGCAACTTTTTTTTTTATGGAGTATGTTTGTGTAGTTTTTCTCCCGGCTCTCTCCAAGACAAACATGCCTCTAGCCGAAAACAATATAAGCAACAAACATATGTCTCTTGTAACAAACAAACAAACATATGTCTCGGCTAAGATCTTGTACTTATGTATTGCAATTGTTTTTTTTTTCCCAATAAAATGTCGAAACTGCGAAACCTAATCAAATCTGGATCATCCATAATTGATACGGACGGTCTAGAATAAAGTTTTTTTTAAATGTGATTTTTAGATAAAAATTACTTTTTTAAAAAAATAATAATTAAAAGATTATCTTTATTTTAGACTTATAATTATTAAAATAATTTTATTAAAAACTTATAATTTTAAAAAATTAAATATCCACAGTCAAAATCGAATTAGCTCTCCCTGTTTAGTCAGGACACTGGTTCCATATCATATATCCGAATTGGATTGTCTTTACCAATTAAAAGAAATGCATCTTCCAACGTAATAATAATTCATTTGGGATTGTGTTTTATAACAAGATGATCCTCCATCCAATCTTTAATATAAGATATATTTATTTAATTTGATTAGATTAAAGAAATTAATTAATATGGTATTTATTTTCTAAAACACCTTAGTCATCTTTCTTAATTCCTTCATTCTTTCTCCTCCTTGATTATTATTTAGGGAGTATCAATATGGGTAAATTAAAAAAATATTGATAAATATGTCTTATATTTAAAACCAAAATCAACTCCTTAAATATATCATTTATTAAGGACAAGAGGGAGTATTTTTGTGTTCAGGCAAGTAAAATTTAATATTTTATAATTATTTGACGTGTACTACCTCATGTTTTATTTACAAGAGTGCCCAAAATTTGAATTGTCTTAATTCTTTTCATAAGAGCCCAACAAAAATTGTTTGAACATTTAATTTTTTTTTTCATTTATACCCCTCATTAACTATATGTATTGCATTAATTAAAATGTTAGTTATACTTATATTTATTTTATTTCTCCCTCTTACTTGCCCCTCATAAATAAAAATATACTTAGAAAACTAAGTTTATTTAAGATGTACTCCCTCCAGTCTAAAATATAAGTCACTGTAATTAGTTTATCAAAACCAAAAAATAGTGATTAACTAATTAAATTTATCTTAAATTGAAAGAAATTTCAAACTTTAGCCACATTAATTAAATAAAATATTAAATGAGAGAGAGAGAAATATAAAATTATATTTAAACATAAATTATAAAGATAAAATTGATAAATAAATATTAATTACTCTCAATAATGATTTATATTATAGACCAAGCCCCTTTTCTAGAATCGATTTATATTATTAATAGAAAAGTACTTGTTTTTTTTAATTAATTTTAACCTAAGTCTCCTATGAGAGAGGATTAAGAATTAAAAAGACAACGGTGGAATCTTCACTACCCTTTCATCACTCAGAGCGGGCATTTCAATGCCATTATCGTTTCTGCCACCTCTAGGAGCCCATATTTGTCCGATGGACTCGAACTCTAAATTCCAGGGTAGATCATTAAACATTAACCATTAATTATTAATTAATGAGATCCACGAAGGTGAACTCAGGTTTTTCTCTTCCCATTATAAATGCTTTAGAGTACAAAGAACCAAGCGATGTGGGACTAATAACACACTAGCAATTGTTTTTTTTTCTTTGATTAAAAACAATTATATAAAATTATATAAGGAAGTCCAGGGAATATGAAATAAAAAAAACATCAGTTTTTCAGGTCAAAATATAAATAAAACATCGATTTTAAATAGAGAACGATGGGAGAAAGAATGAAGCGAAGCTAGGTGTCACTGAAATTGGAATGATCAAGGAGACTATATTAAGTAAAATTTTGTTTACATGTGATGAAACGAGGGTTAGAAGATCATAATTTCACTTATGGGTTTGGATTTCATCATGAGCAAGAAAAAATTATAGCAGTACAAGATCTATGTCTTCGAATCTTTACTTTTCTCATATAGATTGTCTCTTTTTCATAAAAAAGTTATCCAGTCTTGAGTAGACATGAGAATACTATGAATTTTGTAACTAGGTAAAATATATGTAGGGGTTGAATATAAAACATTAGAAACTTATCTCCTAACTTCCTCATGTACTCACATTGATTCTTATTATAAGACTCTATCTGCTTCTAACTAACTCATTTATTACTATTTTTTTTCATTATGCCCTCATTTTTAACTAACTCATTTAAATCCATATCATTAAAGTAGGGATAAAGTTGGAAACATTTATCAATTTTGGATCAATTTAATAACTTAACTGCCATTCATTAGTGCATGAGAAATGGTAGTTGATGCATTATAATAAGTACAAGAGGAAGTAGGTGATTTAGGTTCAACAATAGCATGAACAATATGTAGATATAGACAACATTTAGGTCAAGTTCCTCATATTTATTATGTCAAATTCTCCGATCAAGCATGATAATGCGTCATATTTTTGAAATATCATCATTTAATTATAAATTCCAAGGTTATTAAACTTGGACTGGCCACTGAACCGGTCCTAATATTGGGCCAAATGTCAGTAGGTCAGATTAGAGTCAACTCGAGGCTAAACCGGTGAGAAGTGCATAAAACATCTTTAGAGAGCTACTATCAATTGGGTCCGCCAATACTTAAATATAACTCAGTCAGATAGCCACATGAAAAAAAAAAAAGATTGATGAGCATCGGGTCTATCTAACTTGGTTGAATGCTTGTCTTTGTTTAGCAATCACAAGTCATAGTATATTTTATCAATGGGGGACAAACTTTTTTAAAAATAAATTCTCTTATTATCATCTACAGTAGAAAATAATGCATTAGATACCTTCACATGTTTGGTGTAAATCAACCTTGTCACTTTGAATAGTGTGTGTTTGAATTAATTTTTGAGAAACGATTTATGAGGTAAGTGTGTGAGAGAAGTTTTGTCTCGGGTTGCGCAAACCTAGGTTTGGGATCTTCCCAAACACTCACTAAGATATACATGTGGGAAAAGAAAATGTCCTAAATTTAAGAGACAAAAATGTCAAAGTAACCTCCTCCATCAAAATTTATTGTTTGATGATGCTTCAATAACAAATATACGATTATTATTTTTCTTTTCTTTTGTTGAAAAAAAAAGTGACAGTCAATACACTATGATGACAATCACCATGGACTTTGAATATCTATAACCATTGTCACATTATCAATTACTATCAATAAAGGCCATTCTTAGATTGATATTTTGCAGACTGCGATAATATTGCCCATACAAATTTTAGTAATTTCCCATTTTCTTTTTAATATTTCTTCTCTCGCTTCTTCATTCAAATATGAAAATTGAATTGATTTTCACAACAAGTGTGTTTTTCTTCTTTAAGCTATTTTTTTCCGGTTGTTGCAACTTAAGCAGAAGAATTAGTAGCCCAATAGCTAGAATTGTCAATTTGAAAAAGGATATATTATCCCACTTAACTGCCAATCAAGTGAGGAGTGAAGTGCCCAAAATGGTGTTTTGGCAATCCTTTTATATTTGCAACACTATCTGTTTAGTCATGAAAATTGAATGTGGCAAAAACATACATGTGTTTGAGATGATACCTATTTTATTAGTAAAATGATCAAGTTCGACCGACAATTTTATTCTAATTAATTTATATAAGTACTAATATATATTAGTTAGTTAACTGTATGTCTCATGCTAAAACACTTACTTTTTATCGAGTTTATAGATTATTTTTTGTTGTTTTTACCCTAGAAACAATAGATTAGATACTTTCACGTGCTTTGCATGTATCAACATGATATATCTATGTGCCAAGAGAAATTAATGGTGTCCTAAATTTAAAATAAAAGATGGTTATTTTTATCAAAATACTACCCAGTACCTAGGGGTGAGCATGGTGCCCAGTGGCCCGGTGCGCCCACCCTGGCCCTGCAAAAAATTGCCCAGCCCAGCCCTAAAAAATTGGCCAGAAAAAATTTTGGATAGCTTTGGGCGGGTTAATAACCGAGCAGGGCCGGGCATCGGACAAGGGGTGCTGCCCTGCCCATTTGGCCCTGCCCTGAAAATTATGTTCATTTATTTAAAATATAAAATTTCATATCAATTAAATATTATTTCATATATTTTTTTTTATTTAAAATATATATTGTCTATTGTATAATACTCTTCTGGTTTTCTCTTTTTTGCCCTAGTTACTAAACACTATTTACAAGTAGATTTCTTCCTTCCTTCTTTACTTTGTGATATATTAAACTATAGTTCTTTTATTTTTTTTTCTAGATGCTTCATCATTTGATCAACTTTTGGGACATTGAATTGATGCAAACTACTTTAACTTCACGGCTTTAATTACAATCATTTTATTTTCTTATTTATAATGGATTATGGATGTTTAATTTTTAAAGTATGGATATTTGTTAAGATATATGATAGTTTTTAAATTTCAAGACTCAAGTTATAGACTTATTTTGAAATATCCCAAGATGTGGAATCATCAAATGTATTTGAAATTTATATTACTTACGGCGAAGTTAAGACATATGGTATTGGTAACTACAGGAATATTCATGAAATTTATATGGACTTATTTTTTTCAAGGAGGTAGAAAGATTGATGCTAATATAGGTGCCACTGAAATTGGAATGATCAAGGAGACTATATTAAGTAAAATTCTGTTTACATGTAATGAAACGAGGATTAGAAGATAATAATTTCACTTATGGGTTTGGATTTCATCATGAGCGAGAAAAAAATTATAGCATTACAAGATCTATGTCTTCGAATCTTTACTTTTCTCATATAGATTGTCAACATCCGTTTCCGTTTTGATAATCGAAGAGTAATAAAGACAGAATTTAATGAGCATACAGAAAGGTACCATTATACTGATAAAAATATTTGTTTATAATATCGATATCGTTCGTCAATGAAAGATAGAAAATACGGCGGAAACTTAATATATACAGGATAACCCAAAATATCTAAGGCATAAGCTAATTATAACCACTATCTTGCCCTCGCCTTGAGACACTAGCTAATTACTTCTCGGTGTCCACGCCTTTGCCTTTCGATCCACTGGCACCAGCTGATATATTTATTTTTGAAAAAGGGTGAGATTTCGAAGAATCTCTATAGAGACATACGATCGACATATAAAATATAAAAATTAAATATGCAATGCACTATATTAGGCAAAAATGAAACTCCGATTCGATTTACATATATTTACCTCAGCTGAGTCACCGACCACAGCTTAGATTTCCGATAGAATACCTCAACTGAGTCATTGACCACAGCTAGGATTTTTCGATATACCATTGTTGGGTAGCGAACCACAACTAGGTACTGTGCCTCTAGCACGCACTCATATCACAAAATACAGTAACAAATACATATAATTATTCACATAGTGTATGAAAGATGGTAGTCCCTACCTCAAAGTTTGTTAAACCCCTTTTTCAGTGTGCCTCGTAATATGTGTCGTTCCGACGTCCGACTCGATCCTAAAATATTAAATGTACCAGAAATAGGTCATAATTTATTCAAGTATCATTTTAGACTCTTCTATAGTGTTTCTTGTGGTTATATTAATCTATGAAAAAATTTTACCAAAATGCCGCCGTGACCCCGGCCCAGCCCCGCCGTACCATGCCATATGGCACGTTTTCCCAAAATTTTGACCAAGGTTATTCTGACTTATTTTCATCCAAGAAATCTATTTCCGGGCTCGAAATCACCAAATTCACTATCAAATTACAAAAATACCCTTGACAACCCCTATTTAGGGATTTCAGTGGTGTTTTCATAATTATGCTTTTTCGGCCTTTACCGAAAAAGTGCCCAATTGTAACCTCACCAATTTTTACCCACTGAGTCCAATGAAACCATTTATTTCATGAAAATCCAACTCCTACCCTCAGTTCTAGTTCTGGCCGAAATTTAAGAAAAAATGAAAAAAAAATGGAGTTTTGTGTTTTAGCTTTCAAAACTTGTACTCTTCCACTTCTAATCCTTGATTAACTCACTTAAACACTTCTTAATCATGATTTAAAGAAATTTGGGCAGGCTAACCCCTTAGGGTTAGGACTTTCCAGATTTACAAACTCAACAAAATAACCAACTCCAACCACAATCATCAACAACAATCACATACTAGCATAGTTTTAGGATTTGAGAAGTTACCTCTTGAGTTCGTTTCCTCTTCCCTCTCTCCTTGGGCTCAAGATGAGCTTGCTAAATCATAGATTTCATAGAGAAAATAGAGGTTATAGAAGAAGCTTATGCTAGTTTAGAAGGAAATCTTAAGAAATCACAAACCTACCTTGATCCTTCTCTTCTTCCTTCTCTCTAAAGCTTGAGTTCCCTTAAGCTTCTCTCTCTCTCTTTTCTCTTGGCTCAAAACGAAAAGGAAGAGGAAGGGAATGACTTCATAAATTTCCTCCCTTAAAACTACATCATTGATCTCATCAAGGATTGACATGGTGACACTTGCCAACCACTATACTTCCCTCCATGCTTCCACCCATACTTCTTCACTTTATGCCTTACTTGCCCCATTAATTTTTCCCTTGTCTTGTTCACAAAAAAAAAATGTGCTCCCCCTTCTCATGCTTTAACCAAATCAAGTGTCCTTCCAACTAAACCAAAATCGCACTCAATGTAGCATATCATTTCATCATTATTTGTCCATGTAGCATTATTTTAATGCAATTTGACATGTGCTCATAAAAATCCATTATAATTTAATCCCCTCCTTATATGATCATGACACTTGGCGATTTAATTCCATTAATCAATTTCTAACACATTTTATTTTCAATTTTTGAAATAATGCCAACTCTGGCATATTTTTTGCCCTAACTTTGAAAAATCATAACTAATTTTGTAGACATTGTTTTGGAGTGATTCCAAAGGCTATGAACCCTTAAGTCTAGTTTCAAGAAAAAATATGGAATTTTACTAGCTGGGATCATATCATTCCCAGATTTTCAATCTTTGACCGCTACTTCAGAAACTTTCCATATTTTGTGGACTAACTTCACAAATTCATATTTTTTTTGTACATAACTTCAATTGATTCATATGACCTATCAAATTAAAGCTTAGGATGTCTACTTTCACCCTGTAAAATTTCATAATTTTTGCTCATCATTTGGTCTTCCAAAACCATATGACAATCTCACTGCCTCGCATGCGATTTCATTGAAAACACAATCACTACTACAAAATATAGATTTTACGTCCCTAAAGGATGTCTCTTTTTAAAAAAGGGAAGTAAAAAATAAAGGCAGTGACATTTTTATAATTATGGGTGAAAACTGAATAGCTTTAGACATTCCCAATTTAAATAAAAACGTCTAAAGTGTAACTTTACAGACTTCAGACGTTCCTAGACATCCCTATATACATTGGGGACGTCTAAAGTTTTTAAAATTTTTTTTTAAATGAGGGACGCCAAAAGGGAATCCCTCATATATATTAGGGACGCCATTTTGGCGTCCTTACTATTATTTTGGCATCCCTCATGTATCATCAGGGACGCCCTTTGGCATCCCTATATATATGAGGGACGCTAAAGGGTGTCCCTTGGTTTAAAAAAAAAATTTAACCACTTTAGACGTTCCTATTTGAATTGGGGACATTTAAAGTAAAATAAAACTAGATAACTTTAGGCCTCCCTAAATTAAATTGGGGATGCCAAAAACAATTCAAATTTTTACTGACAGTCTTTATTTATCAGTTTTATACTACTTTTACATTCATCTTTCTCTTCCCATCGCCTCAAACACAAGAAGAGCCACTACCACTACTCCTTTTAACTCTTGGTTCTTCTTCTTTATATACTATTTTTACTCTTACTTCTTCCTTTCTCTCTCTTTTTTTTTACCTCCAGATCTGTTATGCTTTTTTACCACTTTTTATTATTTTATACTCTTTCTCTTTTTTCTTTGGATTTCCCTTTTATTTTATCTTCTAACTCGTATTGTTATGCCTTATAGATCATGACTCTAAAACATGCTTCATGGCTACATTCCCGCTGAGAAAACGAGATTCTTCTCTCTCTGTCACTCTTTTCTATTCATTATTATGAGAAAATGAATTTCAATAATAGAAGGAGATAAGTTATTTGCAACTAATTCCTCTTATTGTTTTCATCTTCTGCCTATGAGATTTCAGCTTTGAAGTTATTATTGTGTAGATTTTGGATTTGGATTTCAGATACTAGATCTGTAATTTTATTGACGATGATCTGTATTTTCTGGTTTTAAATACTGTTTAGTCCAGATCTGTAATATAAACGATTTTTTTTAAAAAAAACCACTTTAGACATCCCCATTTTAAAAAGGGACGTCTAAAGTAAAGTGCCACACTGACACTTTAGACGTCCCCATTTTAAAATGGGGACGTCTAAAGTGTCAGTGTGGCACTTTACTTTAGACATCCTTTTTTAAAATGGGGACGTCTAAAGTCCAGACCTTAGACGTCCTTTTATCTACTGACGTTATTGCCATTTTTTACTACGTCGCTCACATAGACGTCCCCTTATTTTCAGACGTTAAAAGGCCTAAAAAAGGGGATGTTAAAAACATTTTTTGTAGTAGTGTATTCACTTTTCAATTTTCAATATTTAATTCAATTGGCCTTAAATATCACCATTTTATTGAATATATATAATAATCACAATATACTCTTGGTAAATAAAATTTGGGGTGTTACATAAGATGTCTCGTTTCCATAAAAAAAGTTATCCATTCTTGAGTAGACACGAGAATACTATGAATTTCGTAACTGGGTAAAATATATGTGGGGGTTGAATATAAAACATTAGAAACTTATCTCCTAACTTCCTCATGTACTCACATTGATTCTTATTATAAGACTCTGTGTGCCTCTAACTAACTCATTTATTACTATTTTTTTTTATTATGCTCTCATTTTTAACTAACTCATTTAAATCCATATCATTAAAGTAGGGATAAAGTTGGAAACATTTATCAATTTTGGATCAATTTAATAACTTCACTGCCATTCATTGGTGCACAAGAAATGGTAGTTGATGCATTATAATCGGTACAAGAGGGAGTAGGTGATTTAGGTGCAACAAGAGCATGAACAATATGTAGATATAGACAACATTTAGGTCAAGTTCCTCATATTTATTATGTCAAATTCTTCGATCAAGCATGATATTGCGTCTTATTTTTGAAATATCATCATTTAATTATAAATTCCAAGGTTATTAAACCTGGACTGGCGACTGAACCAGTTCAGGTATTGGGTCAAGTGTCAGTTGGTTAGATCAGAGTCAACTTGAGGCTAGATCGGTGAGAAGTAAAAAATAAAAAAAAACTGTAATTTCTCATCACACCATCCAAATTATGAATACTATATATCCAAATTCCAAATACTAACAAAATACTAAAAATATCAAGATAATTATATAGTTATCAAATGTTTTTTACAATTTCCTTCACGAATTGACATCATTGGATCATATATATATATACCACCTAATGACACTTGCTGTAATCTGTAATCCCAAAATGACAAAATATTCATTATAATAAAATATCAAAACATGTTTATGATAACAAAATAGTCCCAAATTCAATCACAAAACTAGTAAACTAATAATTATTATCATTCAAATAAGTATCAACTGCATCATTCAACTCTTTAGGTATTCAGACATTATGAGGTGGAGTTGTAGGAGGAAAAGTAAAGGCACTAGGAGCAACGAAGTCATCAGTTAAAGATGAAGCCCCAGCAATATCGTCATCACCTATATATCAAATGAATAAAATTAATAACAGTTATGCTAAAAACATGGTGATCATTTGTGTAAGAATATAATCTTAGATAAGAGAAGAGATAATTAGAAACCTCCATAATCTTTCGTCATTTGTTTAAATTGAAGAATTGTCGCATCTACATTATCAAATTCAGGAGTTGAATCTTCTTCAAGTGTAAAATCCTTTCCTTATACACAGTAATTCACTACAAATTTGATAAAACCATTTTTTTTATACATTATTATAATCATTTAAAAACTCTACCATGATAATAAAAAGATTACAACTCATCTTTCAAAAGATTATCATGGTAGAAAAGAGTTCAACTAACCATTTAAAAACTCTTTAACTGAAGAATATCTCATCATATATTAAAATATTCATATCAGACCAAATTATGATTCCACTAATTCAAAATACATCATAAGGCCTGTAGGCCATTCAACATCATCAAGAGTAATTAAAAATATATGGTTAAAATATCAAATCTCCAAAATAAATTAGAGTATACAAAATGAGCCCTAATGTGACAATATACTATAATCCAACATATATTATAAAGTTAGAAATACTACTTTTAGCAAAAGTGGTTTAAGCTTTCAGAGTATTCCCTAATGGATCCACACAACAACTATCACATAAAAAAAATGTTAAATCAACGTGGTGAGACAAAATCTTCAGCAACCAACAATCCATCTCATCGAGCATATGAGTAAGTGCCCATAAGGTGCTGAGTGGGACAGTTATAAAATCATAACATTATTAGAGTGTCACATATCCACATGTATATATACACATTAATTCACCATATCATAATCTCATTATCATATTTATCACATAAGTGTATAAGAATCAATACACAATAATTTATTCTTTGTCCTCCGTTATTTCCTCTCCTGCCTTATTTCCTTTGACTGAACTCATGGGCTAACACTAACCCATATGACTGGTATTCTAACCTAACAAGCTCACCAATCAAGTGATATGGACCAGCCAAAATCCACAGAGCATGAGATCGGACCATAGGTTCCCCCTCTAAATATATTAATGGGGTGTCAAGGCCCTACTGTACACAATTGGGCCAAAGGACTAACCAGTGTACACCTAGAAGTCCACCACCTTATTACCTCATTTTGTACAAAAATTCACCCCCTTATTTCCTCTTTAAGTAACAACCCATCAAATCAACATTCACTATCCCCTCTCATCTCATTATGTGTGATTATAACAAATCATTATCAATTCTCAATTATCAAAAGGATATTTTCAATCTCATAAATACATATCAATTCATATAATATAATATCACTAGTCATTTTCTCAACGAAAATAAGTCCCACAAGACTATTTCATAACAACATATTTTCAAAATCCACATCATATATCAATAGCCAAATTTATAATTCTATATAGTTAAAAATTACTCATAAACATCATACAAATACGCACAACAGTGGTTACATCTCGCCAAAACAAAATTATAACCACAAGCTCCTAATCTAAGAGCTCAAATACACGCCAAAAATTAATCTACAGCAATCAATTTATTATACATTAAGTGCTCATTTGGAATAGCTTATTTTTGGGTAATAAGTGCTTATAAATCGTGATTCATGGTATACGAGGTAAGTATGTGAGAGGAGTTTTATCTCAATTTGCATAATAAAGACTTATTATCCAAATATAAGTGATACCAAACATAGGCTAATAATTCCTTAATTTATTGGAAAAATTAATTTCTTTAACTTAATTTTATAATTTCTAAATTTTGAATTACTTACTCCTAAAAATTTCAATTTCACACTAAAATCCCAATTATTATTTTAAATATTTTTCTTAACTCAAATAACCTATTCAAGTTATTAATTATTATTAATTTCATTCCTTTACACAAAATCCCCAATTTTAAGTTTAAGACATAAAATAACTAAATTATAAATCTTCATCTTAAAAATATATCTAACCTGATTAATACCTCTAGAATACCTCCAATAATCCAAATAAATTATTTAACCCAAATTTAATTGGTTAAAAAGTCCAATATATAATTATTTATAAATTGATTATACAGAAAGTTCATTATAAAATCTTATACCAATTGAATAACAAAAATAAACCGAATAAAATTCACCATTAATCATCCTCTACATTCCTATAGTTATATACTGATAAAATTTAAACTTGCCCAAAATTCTAATCCTAAAATATTTTGCTAATCAGTAAGAAATTACTATCATAAGCAAGATAAAATTATTTAGAACATTTTCATAAAAAAAATTTTGTGATCAGAAATGAATTTGAATGCCTTATTGATATCTAAAACTACAAAAACTGAGGCTTTACAGCTCTCCTTTCCCCAGAATCTCTACTTCGTCTCTGTGACGAAATGAAAGAGGATTAGGGGTATTTATAAACCCCTCCTCATTTCTCTTGTGGCGCCACCTATCACAATATAATAATAATTTTGTTTACACACCTACCCCCTTTTTTTATTACACACACATATGTGTGTGTATTTTAAAAAATGTATTTTAACCAAATTCTTCCTTTTTTATCTCAAAATAAATTTATAATTATCTCTAAATTATAATTATATCCTATAAATAAAAATCAAGCTGTTACATCAACCATCCAAAAGTCTAATCTATTAATCGACTCATAATCAAGGAGATCATAATTATCTTTTTTCTTTGGTTGATTCCTATAATGCTAGCATGAGAGAAGATCAATATTTAATAAAACTATATAACAACTATTCAAAAGCCATTACTTTTAAGATTACCTAAACTTTAACTTCACGCTATAGTTTGTGAAAACTAAATCATTAAGCCTTTGATGCTCCAATCTGTTTCTTCTTTTAGTATGAATACACTCAAATAAGCTCCAATTTCTTTCACAGACAGAAGGAAAAAAAGTTTGACTAAGAATGCGTATAGCAATTTGTTGCAATTCGAGTACTGAACCCACATAATACAGCCACCACTCATCTGCAAAATAAAATAAAAGACATTTGGGTTGTTTTTTCACATGAAACCTTGTCAAACTATTCTTTATGTTCACGGTTGACACTGATTTGTTGCATCATTGTAACATAATGATCATTATTGTCAGGGGATTTTGCCTCAAACAAATTGACCACAACATTCATCAGTCTATACTTTCGAACAAAGTCGGGACTATACAGAAATGCAGGATTCAACATATATACCGCTACATGTAGTTCATTTTTCAAATGCTTATCCCAACAACTTTGAATAATATCCGTGTAAGTCTTGTATAGTTCATTCTTCTTTTGAAATATGTCCTTGATTACATTTTTAGCTCTCTGCATGCCTTCATAGACATAAGGTATTTAAGGTTTCTCATCCGAATCAACAATCCTCAACAATTTTATCAACGGAGACACAAGTCTCAACACTTCAAAGCAATCCTCCCAAAAACTGATTATTTAGAATGATTGTACTAAAAGTTTTCCCAGATTTAGTGCTTGCTAATTTGTGTTGCACAAAATGCTGATCAACAATCAAAGCTTGTAAGTCATGTTTGTGTGAATATATGCTATGAATGGTGATGAATGTGGTGAAGAATCTTGTTGCACCATGACACACAATTCCCTTCCAACATGATATATTCATTAACCATGACAAGAAGATCATATGATTATATGTAAATACAGTGATTTTAGATGCTTTTTTTTACAAGGTTTGACACATGAGACATGGGTGTAATGTCTTTCAAAATAAGATTCAAACAATGAGCTACACAAAGTGACCAATAAATATTTTTATATTTTTTTAATCAATTTACCACATGCTACATAATTAGCTGCATTGTCAGTCACCACATGAACTATATTTTGAGGACTAACCTACTCACTAACTCCTGTGAACAGTGAAAATAAAGTGTTGGAATCTTTTACTAAATCCTAAGCATCAACTTATTTCACAAATACCAAATGATTTTAATCACACGCCAAATGATTTTTCACATCCTCATCATAAATGGGAAATAAATTATTGAATCACACGGACGAGGATTATTCAATGTGTCAGACAACAACCAAGAATAAGAATAAGAATATAATTAAATCACACAAGGTAATCAATATACTCCATTTGTTCCATTCGGAGCAAAAACAACTGAATTTCACATACTACCCTCAATAAAATAACTTACTCAAATCCTATAGAGTACTTACCGATATATTACGTTAGATGGATGAGAATTTTAAAAAAAATAAAACACAAAAATCTCAAAAAAACAGAGAGAGAGAGAGTTGCGGAACAACCCTAAACACAAGGTCAAATGACAGATGACATGCAAGAATATCACGAGTTTGCTTTTCTTCTTTTCAAGCCCATGTAAATCTTTTTTTTTTTTCATATTAACAAGCCCATGTAAATCTAAGCACATCCATGTGTGATGTAACTCGAAGACCTGCTCGTTCGGTAAATTAAGTAAGCCCATTTGCACAACAACGATCCACGAAGCTAATTTGCAGGTTTGATTTGCAATTTATTTTTTTATGGAATATGTTTGTATACTCCCTCTTATCCTAAATATAAGATAAAGTCGATTTTTTTTTGAAAAAATTAAGGAAACTAAATAAGTAACTTAATTATATCATATATTGTGTATCCTTAGATTATATATTAGTTTATTAGTTAAACTAATTAGTTTTGAGAAAAAAATAAAAATAAAAATATTCTAAAGTAATTTAATTGATTTTCTTGATTTCTCAAAAAAATCAACTTTATCTTATATTTATGATCGGAGGAGGGAGTAGTTTTTTTCCTGACTCTCTCCAAAACACACATGGCTCTAGCCGGAAACAGTATAATCAACAAACATATGTCTCGGCTGACATAGGGTACTTATGTATTGCACTCGTTATTATTCCCAAGAATGTATCGAAACTGATTTCCTTGCCAAGCAAGAGCTAATCAAATCTGATGGCAAGAAAAAAAAATACAAAAAGAGCTAATCAAATATTGATAGTCTATAATTGATATGGACGGTCTAGATTAAGGGTTTTTTTTTAAAATGTGATTTTTTAAATAAAAAATCATTTTTTAAAAAAAATTAACAGTTAAAAAATTATCTTTATTTTAAATTTTATACCTATTAAAATAATTTTATTAAAAACTATAGACTTTAAAAAAATTAAATATCTACTGTCAAAATCGGATTAGCTCTCCCTACATATATAGTCAGGAAACTGATTCCACAACATACATCCGAATTGGAATGTCTTTACGGTTAAAAGAAATGCAGCTTCCAACGTAATGCTTCATTTGGGATTGTGTTTTATAACAAGATGATTCTTCATTTTGTCTTTAATATAAAATATATTTATTTAATTTAAATAGGTTAAAGAAGTTAGTTAAATTAATTAATGTGGTATATATTTTCTAAAGCATCCTAGTCATCTTTCAAAAATTCCTCCATTCTATCTCCTTCTTGATTATTATTGAGAGAGTATCAATAGGGGTAAATTAAAAAAATATTGATAAATATGAAAAATATGTTTTATATTTAAAATCAAAATCAACTCCCTAAATATATCATTTATTAAGGACAGGAGGGAGTATTCTTGTGTTCAGGCAAGTAAATTTTTAATATTTTATAATTATTTGACAGTACTCCCTCATGACCTATTTATAAGAGCATCCAAAATTTGAACTGTCTTGATCCTTTTTATAAGAGCCCGACAAAAGTTGTTTGAACATTTAATGAATTTTTTTCATTTTTACCCCTCATTGACTATGTATTACATTAATTAAACGGTTGGTTATACTTATATTTATTTTATTTTTCTCTCTTACTTACTTCTCATAAATAAAGGTATACTTAGAAAACCAAGTTTATATAAGATATACTCCCTCCAGTCCACAATATAAGTCACTCTAACTAGTTTATCAGAACCAAAAAATAGTGGTTAACTCATATTAAATTGAGAGAAATTTTAAACTTTATTCACATTAAATGAGGTATCAAATAAGAGAGAAAAATATAGAGTCCTATTTAAACATAATTTACAGAGTCAAAATTGACAAACAAGCTTTAATTACTCTCCAAGTAATTTATAATATGCATCAACTATTTTTTTAGAATCCCGTTATATTATGAATTGGAGATTACTTACTTGTAGAGCTGGGAAATCGAGTTGAGCCTGTCGGCCAGCCCATTTAGGCTTGAGCTCGTCAAGGGCCAAGCTTATAATTTAATGTTTTATTAAATTTAAATAATATTTATGTTTTAAATTAATTTTGATGATATTTATGTTTTAAATTAGGTATTTTAGTATTTAAAAAATAAAAAAAAATCTGAACTGGCCTAACCCACAGGCTTCATCTAAACGGGTCGGGCCGTTGATTTCAGTGCTTTTTTTAGACTCGACCTAAGTGGGCCGGCCTACCTGTTTAGATATGAGCCTATCACTCAACGGCGCGTTTTCTCGGTGTTACTTATTGGTGGAGTATTATTTTTAATAAATTTAAAATGTTGGATAAAGTTTCTTAAAGATTTCGGTTGTTGAGGTCTGTAATTAAATACCACTCTGGTCCCTATTATAAGTCTTTTTTTACCAAAAAATTTGGTCCTATTTATAAATTCACTTTCAGTACATAAATGAGCTTATGACAATTTTGCCCCTATTTATTGTACCCATAAAGAAATAATTTAAAGAGAGATAAAGAAGAAAAAGTTGAAAAGTACGCATTCATAAATGAGGGTATAGTTGGAAATTTACCCTATAATCATTGGGCTAACTACTTTTTCTTGGTATGTGGGATTTAGGTAAAAGAGACTTATAATAGGGACCAATGAGTGGTAGGATCTAAGGAGAGTAATAGTTGAATACGTCTCCTATGAGGAGATAAAAAAACCACGGTGGAACTCTACTATCCTTTCATCACTCAGAGCGGGGATCTCAAAGCGATGCGATAACCGTTATGCAAAGATCACCACCTTTAGGAGCCCATAAATCTGGTTTGCCCGATGAAACTTGAACTCTAAATTCCAGGATAGATAATTAACCATTAATTAATGAGGTCCACGAAGTTAAACCGAAGTTTCTCTCTTCCCATTATAAATGCTCCAGAGGACAAAGAACCAAGCGATGTGGGACTAATGACACACTAGCAATTGTTTTTTTCTTTGATTAAAAACAATTATATAAAATGAAGAAAAATTATATAAGGACGTTCAGGAAATAAGGAATCAATAAAACATCAGTTTTTCAGGTCAAAAAATAAATAAAACATCAATTTTAAATAGAGAATGATGGGAGAAAGATTGAAGCTAAGCTAGGTGCCACTGAAATTGGAATGAACAAGGAGAGTGTATCAAGTAAAATTTTGTTTACATGTGATGAAAGGAGGATTAGAAGATCATAATTTCACTTATAGGTTTGAATTTCATCATGATTCATGAGTAAGGAAAAATTATACGCTTGTTTAGGATTACGTTTGGGATCCCCAAAAATATTTATTTACATAAATCGAGACGAAATTCTTCTAACATACTTACTTTGTATTAGAGCCGGGAATTCGGGCTGAGCCCGTCGGGCCGGCCTGTTTAGGCCTGAGCCATTCAAGGATCGGGTTTATGATTTAGAGGCTAAAAAGAGAAGCGGGTCTAAAAGGGCTGGCCCTATAGGGCCGCAAGCCCTGTAGGGCTGGTCCTGCAGCCTTGAGGGCCGGCCCTTTTAGGCCCGTTTAATATTTTTTTAAAAAATAAATTAATAAATATAATATCATTATATCAAATTATCAATATGAGAGACACCTACATACCTAATAGAGTATTAATAACAGGCAAATACTTATTAATTGGTTTGATTTATTTTATTTTCCACAATGATTTATTAATTTAAACTTTAAAAAATAGGCTAATTTGGACATTAGATGATTATTTTAACTAAAAATTTATGAGTTTTAAAAATAATGTATCTCAATTTAAAGCAAAATAATAAATAAATTGTAAAACTTGAAAAAGAAATTTTTTTAAATTAAAATTAGTTTAAGCCCGTTTAGACCCAAACCCGTGAAGGGCCAGCCCTGTAGGGCCGATGGTGTAAAAAATATTGTATTTTTTTAGCAAATGGGCATAAACGGGCCGGCCCGTTTAGGCCCGAGCCCGTGAAAGGCCGGCCCGTATTCCCGGCTCTACTTTGTATATAATAAATCATGATTGAAAATCTGCTTTTGAAGGCTCCAATCGTTATTCTAAAAGTTCTATAACAATACAAGATCTATGCCTTCGAATCTTTGCTCTTCCCTTATAGGTTGTCTAGTTTCCATAAAAAAGTTATCCAATCCTGTGTAGATATGAGAATACTATGAATATCATAACTGGGTAAAATATATGTAGGGGTTGAATATAAAACATTAGAAACTTATCTCATAGCTTTCTCATGTACTCACTCTAATTCTCATTATAAAGCACCAACGGCCTCTAACTAACTTATTAATTACTATTTTTTCATTTTGCCCTCGTTTTTAATTGACTTGTTTAAATCCACATCATTAAAGTAAGGGTAAAGTTGGAAACATTTATCAATTTTGGACTAATTTAATGAGTACCAGAGGGAGTATGTGATTTAGTTTCAACAACAGCATGAACCATGTGTAGATATAGACAACATTTAGGTCAAATTCCTCATATTTATTATTTTGTAACAATGATTTTTAAAATAAAAGTTGTCCCAGTAATTTAATTACATGTAAGAATCAGTTATATGTGCATTATTAAAAAATTGATGAACAATACCCGCTCTCCCTCTTGTCTTTAATACAAGATATTTATATTTAATTTGATTAGATTAGGAAGCTAATTAAATTAATTAATATGAGACGTATTTTCTAAAACACCCGAATTATTTTATTTAATTGCTTCATTTTCTCTCCTTTTTTATTATTGTTGAGAGGCATCAATAGGGATAAATTAGTAAAATATTAACAAATATAAAAATTATGTCTTATATTTAGGATAAATATAAAAACTATTCCTAAATTTTTCTTATATGAAGGACCACACGAACTTAAAAAAGAAAGAACGAACTAAAAAAAGAAAGAACCAAACAGGAATGGAGTAGAGAGAAGTGAAGAGTGAAACATGGGCTTGATAATCCGTGAAGAAGAATGGAACATCATGAACCTCTCCTCAGCGATAAGAAGCAATCTCGAAAATCCCAAATAATACCCAATCGTTCCCTTTGTGTTCTACGTCCACATCTTCCTCCTTTTTCTCTCTTCCCTTTCCCTCCTTCTCTCTCTGTCCCTTCTTCACTTGTTTTTCCTATAAGCCTCCTTCTTCTCCGTCCTCTCTCTCTCCCCCTTTGAGTCTCTCCCTAGAAACTTCTCCAATGGCCTCAGCTAACGCTCTCACTACCCTCTCTCTCCTCCCTTCCACCAATTCATCTTCCACCAACTCCTCCGCCGTTCGCGCATCACTTCACATCTCGCCTTCCTCCTCCTCCTCCTCCTCCTCCTCCTTGCGCCTCCGCGCCGGCAGTCTTCGCCGCCTCGGATTCTCTGCCGCCGACCCACTGTTTGCTATCCATGTGGCTTCCAGTGTTCGATCAATGGGTGTATCTGGGAAGGCAGTGAGAGGGGTGATTTCGATGGCGAAGAAGAGTGTTGGCGACTTGACTGCGGCTGACTTGAAGGGAAAGAAGGTGTTTGTTAGGGCTGATTTTAATGTGCCTTTGGATGACAATCAGAATATCACTGATGACACCAGGATTCGCGCAGCCATTCCCACAATTAAGCATTTGATTCAGAATGGAGCTAAAGTCCTTCTTTCAAGCCATCTGGTATGCCTTTAATGGGATTTTAATCGACTATTTAATCACTGTTTGTATTTCTAATTTTTCTCCCAAATGCGTTTGTCTGATTCTCTTTAAGAACCCTTTCGGATTTTTCCTTTGTTTAAGTGCGTGGTTATACTACTATAAATCAAAGCGTACACTTGTGGGATAGATCCTTGAAGGATCACAGAAAAACAATGTTATCGTCTGGAAGTCACAAATTCACTGTTCGTAGTTGTGGATGGTGGGATATGTACTAAAACTGCTCATTTCCACCTTTGATGAACACAAGCCTTTTTAGTTGACCCAAGAACTTTGTTATATTGTTGGTGGCATTGGTGATAGGCCTGGAGACTTAAAGTTAAATTATTATAGATTAAATAAATGGGTTTATAATATTGGTGTGTGCTTATTACTTAAATGTGTGGATCTGCAGAAACACTGATGCCCCTTTTGTTGCTTGTATAGTTTTCCTGGCAATTTGTGGTTTCAATTTCTAACTTAGAAATCATTGTGATATTTTGAATGAAATTTCAGGGACGGCCAAAAGGCGTCACTCCCAAGTTCAGCTTGGCGCCTCTTGTTCCCCGTCTCTCAGAACTCCTTGGCATTCAGGTATGCTCATGTCTCACGGAGAAGCTGAGAAGGCACAAGGAAGAGATTAATTTCTTTATATTGTATTCTTAGTTGATCACTGAAATGTTTTTTGTCTTTCTATTTGTATATGGGTATTTTCAGGTTGTCAAGGCTGATGACTGTATTGGTCCAGAGGTAGAAAAGTTAGTGGCTTCCCTTCCAGATGGAGGTGTTCTTCTGCTAGAAAATGTGAGATTCTACAAGGAGGAAGAGAAAAATGAGCCAGAATTTGCAAAGAAACTTGCCTCTTTGGCTGATCTTTATGTTAATGATGCATTTGGTACTGCACATAGAGCACATGCATCAACCGAGGGTGTCACTAAATACTTGAAGCCTTCTGTTGCTGGTTTCCTTTTGCAGAAGGTGGGGTTTTCTCTGTTTTTTTCTAAAATCTGAATGAGGATTATGATGTATGAGTTTGATATGAAGCAGAACCTTATTGTCTCTTGTTATGTTTTAGGAACTTGACTACCTTGTTGGGGCAGTATCAAACCCCAAAAGGCCATTTGCTGCCATTGTGGGTGGTTCAAAGGTCTCATCCAAAATTGGAGTGATTGAATCGCTTCTTGAAAAATGTGACATACTACTTCTTGGTGGAGGTATGATCTTCACATTTTACAAGGCACAAGGTCTCTCAGTGGGTGCATCCCTTGTAGAGGAAGATAAATTAGATCTTGCTACATCACTCCTCGCAAAAGCCAAGGCGAAGGGTGTGAACCTCTTGTTACCCAGTGATGTGGTAATTGCGGACAAATTCGCTCCCGATACAAACAGCAAGGTTTGTTTTTCTAAGCTCCCTATAGATGGTATATATTCCTCAGTCCCGTAGGCGATCATTGCTATTGTTAGTTACTGACATTTTTGGCCTGTTATCGAATTTTCTGATCCAAAGCTTTTGAATAATCATTTTAATTCTCATATCATTGCAGATTGTGCCAGCATCTGCCATCCCTGACGGCTGGATGGGATTGGATATTGGACCAGACTCCATTAAAACATTCAATGAAGCTTTGGATACTACCAAAACCATCATATGGAATGGACCCATGGGAGTGTTTGAGTTCGACAAGTTTGCTGTTGGCACAGTGGTATGCAAGGATGCTTGTGCATGGAGTTCATGTTCAGTTCATACTTTTATGCTTTAGTCTTCTTGCTGTCAAATTTGCATACATGTTTTAAAATTTAAGATTTCAAATGCAACCTAGTTTATTGCCAATTATCCCCACTCAACCTTGTAGAATAGAGTTTCAGGAAGATATGTGCCCTCTAAAACCCACTTCTTCCTAAAGTGAACTGTATGTTACCCGACCCTTTAATTTGTTGAGTCAGGGAAGATTCAGGTTACAACTGCGGTTACTGCAATATCTCATTATTTTATTTGGTGCCCATCTTCCAGGCTGTTGCTAAGAAACTCGCAGACCTGAGTGGAAAGGGAGTGACAACCATCATTGGAGGAGGAGATTCTGTTGCAGCCGTGGAGAAAGTTGGAGTTGCCAATGTTATGAGCCACATTTCCACTGGTGGTGGTGCCAGTTTGGAGTTGTTGGAAGGCAAAGAGCTTCCTGGTGTCCTTGCTCTTGAGGAAGCCACACCGGTCGCCGTGTAAGACAATTTTCAATTCCCGAAAGTTTTCCCAAACCCTTGTTCATCGTCACGCCATTGTTCTTACAGAAGCTTGTAATAGAGCATAATATTGTAGGATCCTGCCCGGTTTCCTTGTGTAAATTGTATAATGTCATGGTTCTTGAGTTCTTTGCTTCCAGCACAAATTGCGTTAATTTAACTGTAACCCAGGCGGAGAGCCATAGAAGATTCAAATAAATTTACGAGTTGCCTACCACAAGTTCCTTGCATTTACTTTTCTTCATGTCTCTTTTTATGACTGACCAAGTGACCAAATCTATCCATGAAGTATAGGGCATGTTTGTTTTAGCGATATTGGTTGTTTATAAGTAGCTTTTCAATAGTGATTTACGGTATACGAAGTAAGTATGTGAGAGGAGTTGTGTCTCGATTTACGTAAAAAGCAACTTATAAGAATCGTAACGCCTAAACAAACATGCCAAGGTGTTCAGAGTGACTTTAAAAGTGCAGCTTCTTGTATATTTAATTATTTATACAATATACTACTTTTGGTTTTTCTTAATATAAAAGTTAATTGACTAAATTAGTTTTGTTAGTTACTAATAACAAATATATGTTAATTTTCTTAAAATATATTTTTTCATTATGACTATTGTAGGATAAAATAGGGATATTTTGAGAAAAAATTATAAATTTGAGAGACAAATTGAGTTGAAATCTTATATTTAAAACTAAATCTAATCCAAGTAGCTTGTATTTTAAGGACTGTTGGAATCTTACATATATAGTATAATTAGAAAGAAATAAAGAAGCATATCAAAGGGTGAAAGTAAATTTTACATTTTATCTTTGCAAATGTAGAATTGTCTGATGATAAGAGATTCAATCAATTGAAATTATTAAAATGCAATGCTACATGTAACAATGTAGTGTTGGAAGAGAGATGATCTGATTGAATACTTTGAAAGGATCGGATAATGGAAGCCACAATCTCTCTATGAACTCTCTGAGCCACAGAAAAATCTCACAATCCCTATCATGTGGTCTGCGATTTGATTTTACCACTTTAATGCCTCTAAGCCACAAAACTAAGACCCCATCTTTGTCCAAAAACAAAACTAAGATTTGTGGTCCAAGTGCGGCAGAGCATGACGGAAATGCTCCATTATTTATCCTGAATACATAAAGCGTTTTTTACTCTTCCCCAGACAAAAATTTAATTTTATAATTATTTAACAAAAATAAGTGAACAGTTTTTTAACTTGATATTATTTTTTTTTGAAAACTTGATATTATGTTATTCACTACCATATACTGCCAATGAACATAGCTTGTTCTCAACATTGTTCAGGCGCCCCAAGTTCTAGTTCTGCCTCTGCCCGGACCTCCGTTTCGTCGTCAAAATTTTTGTTTCTCCAACATCTTAAGTAGGTTAGTACTATTTTGTCTAGATTAGTGGTAGAAGTTGTTTTTCCAACATAATTTACAGTTTACAAGGTAAGTACTCCCTCCAATCCTTTTTTTAGCAACTTTCACTTTTTATCTGAAAATGGAAGCTTCTTTGTCCTATTTTACTCTTATTAAATACTTATTCTTTCTCATATTTTATACTCATTATCTCTTATGCTTTTTATTTATTCTGTCTTATATTATTTTCATAAATAGGGGCATATATGGAAAAAACATGGCATTTTTGACATACTTATTGCTTTTAACTACCAGTTCGTTTTGAGCAATCAAGGGAAAAGTTGCTTATAAATAGGACTGGAGGGAGTACGTGAGGGGAGTTTTGTCTCCGTTGACTTGAACGTGCTTCTTAAATTCTAATTAAAACAGTCACTAAGTAATTTAAATATTCTACAATCACAAATATAAAATGTATTTAATATTTGTTAAGAAAATAAATAGAGGGGATAAATGTGCTCTATTTATTGGCAAAAAAAAAATTTAGTGGATATATGGGGTATTTAATTCTTATTATCTATTTTTACGTTTTTAGAACAATTTTGCTGAACAAGTTTTGGAAATCAAAAATTTAAAAAAAACAACATGTTTGAATTATTATTTCTATCTAAAATAATGTAGAGGGTGAAATAATGATTTTCTATATTTTCATAATTGCTCTTAATGAAAATAAAATTCTTTGTCTCTTCTTCAATTTTGTAAGACAAAAGGTAACAACTTCAAAAAATGTTCTAATTTTTTTAAGAAAAATGTAAGTAAAAAACTGTTTTGAAAACAGTAAATCAAGCATGCCATAATCACCCTATTCTTTCATATCACTTGTCTTTCCTAGTACATTATTACCTTATTGCCTAGTTTTTTTTTTGGCCGAAAGGACAATTCCATTATAATAAAAACTGAGTACAGACACAGAACAGACCCTGAAATTCAAAAACTGAAACAAAAGCTAGCTAGCAAGCAAGAAGAACAACCAAAACAGATAAAAAAGCTAGGACAAATGCTTAAACCATACGGATTAAAGGTGAGAAGGCTAACTTTCATTCCACCATGATCAAAGGAAAGAAACAATAGAGGGTGGTTGTCCAAGGACATGCTCTCCTGAGCCCATCCCCTTTGATGCCAATGCTGCGAAACTAAATGTAGCTTCCAAACACCTTCTACATTAGAAGGGTAACGAAACAAATGGAACTTGAGAACAAATTCCATAGCACCAGTAATCATGGTAGAATAAAGCCAGCATCCATCATAGACAAAATTAATCCATGGAGAAAGGCAATAACAAAACCAAATAGACAACCACAATAGATACACAAACAAAACACAAAGCATAACTTTAACAACTGACAGGGGTGACCAAGACTCTAAGTGCAAAACCAGAGGCCCCCTCCACCCCTAGTAGCACCAAGAAGCAACTCTCATGGAACCTTGGTGGCTGTAGGGCAGCCACCAAACATCAGAGAAAAAACCATTGGAGGGTCATCCTGAGCAGTAGACCAGCCTTGCATACCTTCCTTCTTCCTTTTTCTCAGAACTTCTCCACGCTTCATCCCTGGCATCTTCAGATTCTTTAGAGTTTTGGCCGCAACCCACCTTGCAACTCCAATTAGTAGCGCTGAAATCTTAGTCCCTTTCACCCTCGCTTGCAGAACTGAAGAGCTGTAGCGTCGATTGGCAAGAGGAAATCCAATGAGCCATGGAGTCGCAACCACCGAACCCTAGTTGCAAAATTTAATTTAATTACAAAACTTTATAATTTAATTAGACAGAAGAAAATGATTCTCGTATAAATTAAATGATGATTGTATTTTTCTTTTTTGGCCATAAGTGATGATTGTATTTTAAAAAGAATCTATTCAAGCGGTGTAGTCAAATTTGGGAGAGGAGCTTCTCCATTTCCCTTACCGTTCACTTTTCTCAACTTCTTTATTGTTACTGTTAGATTAACTCTGAACGGTTGAGATTCAATATCCTATAAAAAGTAAAAATATATATATATATATATATATAATACTTTAATAAAAGTATAAAGATATTAATTAGTTATATCAAATTTTAATGATTTAAATTTATTTATATACATTTTTTGTTATTTAATATTATAATAATATTTTTATAAAATATTAAATCTCAACCATTCAGATTTAATATAACAATGAGGATAAAGAAGTGAAGGGAAGTGGAATGGAGAGGCCCCTCTCCTATCAAACTTAGACCTCAGTCCTAATGCGACCAAAAAAAAAAAAAAAAACTTAGTCCTAATTAAAATACGGGTCATGTTACCAAAAACAAAATTTTTGAGTATAACAATCACAGAGATGCGTTCCTCGGACCGCAGATAAAGGAAGAGAGCTGTTGATGCTTGATACTTGTTTGATTTTCTTGACTTTCACGGATATTTTTTAATTAAAAGAGCCTATAACAGGACATACATATAACAAAAAAAAAAAAATATGCGCATTGTAAAGTAAATTTATTGAAAATCAATAAATAGTATTAGTGTGAATTTTTGAGACTCCAGGATTTTTTGTAATTTTTATTTATATGTTTTTTTTTATAATTTTTCTCTTTTTTTCATTTTTTTTCTAAATTATATATAACTTTCTGAATTTTAAATTATGTGCAAACAATGTTATTAACTTTTAGGGTCTATTTGGTGCGAGGGATTTAGAGGGGAAGGGAGGGGAGGGAATTTTTTTATGAGTTGAATTTTAAAAGATTTAAGAAGTGTGATAATAAAATTTTAATAAAGAGAATATATAAGATAAAAGAGTAAGAAAAATTAATTAAAAATTTTTAACCTCACTTCTCTATTTTTTTTTAAATTCAACTCAAAAATTTTTTTCCTCCACCCACTTTACCTCCCTTCCCCTCATACCAAACAAGCCCTTAATGAGGAAAAAAATTCCGTCCAAAAAACAATCTGATTGACTCTTAACAAGTGAAGATATCCCTTCAACTATATAAGGGATACATTTTTTTTTTTCATTCCATTCTTGTTCCAGAACATTCTCAAATTAAAAAGATTCAAAACGATTGATTATTTGTGGGGGGTGTTTTGGGGATAGGACGGAATCAGGAAATCTCATTTCCAATCCCGAGCCTTTTCTTTCTTTTTTAAAATTTTTCTCTGTATTGAATTTTTTTGTTGTGTTTCCTTTAGTCTATGATAATATATAATTTATCTAATATTATATTGTATTAAATTAGTCCAATACAAATATTTAAAGTGAATTAAAAGAAATGATAGATTTCATTGTAGGCCTGAATCATTTGGTACCAAATGAAAGAATAAGAAAACTAACCATTTGTTCTTATTTTGGAAATCAAAACAGCGCCATTTGATTAGTTGTTTAATGCTTGCTTTTCGTGTGACATACTTGAAGTTGCCAATTCAACTACAAAAAGGATAATGACAAGAATAAAAAATTAGAATTATTTAATAAATAATAAATAAAAGTAACTAAACAAACTAAAAAATAAATATTACGTTAAGGGTATTAGAGATTTTCGAATTTTTTTTTACATTTGGTCTTACCGTCTTGGATATTTTTTTAAAAAAATGTGTGTGTAAGTGTGTATTTGGGATATGGAAGTCCCATTCCTGATCCCTAATAATTTTGCCTGTCTTCAAATTTTTGAGACGGAAAACGTTGAACACCCCTAAATATGTGAGAGTGTCTTTTTCTATTTAAATTTTTTATTGGGAAAATTGTATTTAGGCTTGGATAAAAGAAAATATGATAAAATGATCCTTTAAAACCTCAAAATTATATTTAAGTCTCATAAAACTTTTTTACAATAAATTTCAATTGTCAAATACTCATAAACTTGTGAATATAAGCGCCTATAGACTTGTCAGTAAACTCTCCTAAACTTTTTAGTAGAATTGAAATTTATTACAAAAAATCAACAGAACTTAAATATAATTTTGAAATTTTAATAAATATTTTATTATATTTTCTCTTAGAACCAAAATACAATTTTCCCTTCTTCATTCAAAGTTGAAACTTGAAAGTTGAAACACAAGTCCCATATTTTGAACAAAAAAAAAACACAAGTCCCATACTCGTTACGAATATTCTGCGTAATATTCTCTTTCTATGATCTGGTGTCCTTTCCGCACCCGGTTTAATTTTTATTGTTTCTTCCAGGATTCTTAGTTATCTATTGCTTTTCTTGGGGTCAAATATTATTTTAATAAATACTCATAAAGTATTTATTTTCATAATGATTTTTCTTGGAAGATAAATTTATTAAAAAGCAAGTAAAATTAAACCCAGGTTAATGGGCTTCTTTACATGGATAACTATATATAAAAAATAGAGGTGAACAAAAAACAAAACTATATATAAAAAACAAAGTCTTTGATTCTTTAAATTTGCCCCCATATTAATTTTGGTCCCTTAAGTTTTTAACCATAGATTTTAGTTCCTCAAGAGGTAAAATGTTTCAGGTTTTATTAACTTATAGGAACTAATATTTTAAATAGAATGAAATTTGAGAAAATAAAATCAAAATAAAGTAAATTTAAGAAACGGAAAATTATATTAACCCTTACCAATTATTACAAAAACCAAACTCCAAGTTGTACATAACAACAACACAAATTAGAAGCAGGGAAAATATAAACGAAGAGCTCCATAGAAAAGCCGAGACACATCCTAAATCACAAGTGCTGAAAAAAAAAAAACAAGACAGACAAGAGGAAGGACTAAAAACGAGGTTAGGAATGTATTTGGATTAGCTTATAGAGAATAACTTCTGGAGAATAGCTTTAGAGAATAAATTATGAACAGAATAGATTATAAAAAAAAAGTGATTTTGATAAAATAAGAGTATTTAGATATTATAATTAGAATAACTTTTTTTAATAGTCAAATTACTAAAAAGGACGTTAACTTTTATAACTTTTATAGGGTTTTCTTCAAAAAAAGAAAAAGAAAAAAGAGTTCTCTATTATTGTGACTCCCATCTCCTCTTTCCTCAACATCATTTGTTTTCCCCTATGTCCCCATGTATTGTTTTCCGAGCAAAAGAAAGAAAGCACAGCGAAAGAGAAAAAAAATAGATTGTGTCAAACCATGGTTTTGGTAAAATTGGGATTCTTTCATTTTGTTCAGTGTTTGCATATATTTTGGTAAAACTATGGTTTTCTTAAAAAAGCTCTTTTTGTTTTGGAATCCAAACACACAGTAGATACAAGAAAAGACGTCTTTATTGATTTTTCTATTTATTTTCTCTCCATTTTATGTATTTACCCTTGGCAACAAACCACTGGCTATAATGCCCTTAAACTTATTGAAGGGACCCGGGGAAAAGGCACTGAAGTCAATAGTAGTAATTGATGAACCTCCAGAAGCAGCACCACGATCCAGAGTCACCAAAGAACCTATAAAAAACTTGCAAGTGAAAAAAAAAATATAAAATTGAAAAGGAAGATCTTGACAATTGTCAATTAGAACCTAAGACTTTTTTTTTTTGCCCAAAAATTAGAACCTAAGACTTGAAGCATAAAAAGGAGAGGTAATTACAATTTACAAGGTCATTTAGTCATCCAACAAAGTTGGTCTAATCGATACTCCCTCTTGTTCTCAATATAGGATCTAACTGGTTGAGTTGACTTGATTCTAAATATAAGATATATTTATTATATTTGTTAATTATTTTCTAATTTATCTCTATTGATACTTCCTCAATAATAACCAAGTAAAAGAGAAATTAAGAAACTTAAAGAAGATGATTAAAGTGTTTTAAAAAGCCATGTCATATTAATTAACTTAACTATCATTTTTAATCTTATCAAATTAGATAAATATGTTTTATATTAAGGACTGAGTGAGCCATGATTTGACTCATAACTCACAAGGTTATAATATGAGTTCAAATTCTGCAGTCAATATAAGAATTTAGTTGGCAACCAGCATATATATAGCTCTGTCAATACTTTTTGAGTTCAGAGGTATACTTTAATTCTAGTGAACTCCTAAACCCTAACTCCCCATATACATTGATGTGGACCGGTAATCCCTCTAGATACTATATAGTGAAGGATGGTGTGAACTTTCTATTACAAGCTGCCATGCCTGATGGTATTAATGATGATCATTTCTGTGGAGGTTTAATTGCCATACATGCAGATTCTTTTCATTTGGAAGTTGTTTCACAATGCCTTGCCATCCAATGACATCCTTACCTGACATCACCTCCCTTCTTCTACCTTGTGTTTATTTGGGTATGATGCAACAAAGTCATTGAATCATTTCTTTGTTGAATGTCCTTTTACCAGAAGCTTATGGTTTGGATGTTTTAATATTAGAATTCCTTCATCATCTTTCATTGCTTTCAAGGAATGGCTTAAGGGCACATTACTCAATCTCCATAAGGAAGGTCTTATGCATTTAATCTCTCAAATGATACTCCCTCCGGTCCTAAATATAGGACAAAGTTTGTAGTGCAAATTACACTACAAACTTTATCCTATATTTAGGACCGGAGGTAGTATGTCTTTTGTACACTATTTGGAGGAAAAGGAATTAGGTTTTACATAATGGAAAAAGAGATAGTCACATGACAATCATTAGGGAGTAAAGCAAATTGTCAATTTTAGGATCTAGCTTCCTCAACTTCTTCGATTTTAAAGGTTGTTGTGCCAAAATCTACAGTTGCTTCCTGTCTTCCTTTACACAATGATGGATGGAGTATTCTCTTTCACAAGTACAAGAGATTAGGAAAAAACTTTTGCCATGAAATTATTTGTCATAATGGATTCCCCACGAATGAATTCTTGTGGGAAAACAAATTAATTTGAGGGACTACTTTTCTTTCCAATTGTTATTGTGCTACTCTTTTATGGATTCATAACACAGGACTCTTTCAAATGAATCTTAAGGCTACATTAACAAGTTACTGTGTTGGGAAAGCTTTCCTCCAAATTCCTCCACAACCTTCTTCAATTCTCAACATTACTTGGTAGGAGATTTTAACTTTGCTTTTTGATTTTTCTATTGTCAACATTAGGGTCATTCCAATAACTTTGTTTTACAGTTTTCTAGAAACTCATTTTAGTTCACTGACTATTTGTAATTTGTAAACTTATGTTTTTTAATGTCATTTTGTAAAAACCTAATTTTTTTACAAATAAAAAAAACTTATTCTCGCAAGCATGCATGATGACTTCATAGGGACGGTTGGCCTTTACTTTAGTATTTTCTTGTAAATAAAATATTTTACTCTCCCAAAGATGTAGCATGTTTTTTTTTTTGGGAAAATCCCTTAAAAATACCACCGAAATCCCAAATCAGTGCAGCGAATTTGAAAATTCTGGTTCAGTTCTGTGTCAGTACGGATGAATAGTATCGGGTATGCGAAAAGACGATTTTGCCCTTCAACATCCTTCTTGCCACTTCAAAATAACAACACGAAACTTTTAATTAACAACTCCTGTTTCTTGATTAACAACTCCAGTTTCTTCTTTTTATTTTCACAATAATAACATCGGTCTTGTTATTAACAACATCATATTCTACATTAACAACTCTCATTTCTTGTTTCACAACTTCGTAATTTAAGTTTCAGGGCCAATAACAACATTTCTTTCTTTATTAACAACACCGTATTTTATATTAACAACACTATATTTTTGAGATACGAATATGTGAAAAAATAAAACGAAGTTGTTAATCAAGAATTCAGAGTTGTTAATTAAGAGTCATTTGTTGTTATTCTGAAGTGACGAGAGGGAGGTTTGAATGGCAAAATCGTCTTTTCGCATACCTTGCACTGTTCATCCGTACTGACATAGCACTGAACCAGAATTTTCAAATTCGCTGCACTGATTTGAAATTTCTGTATTTCAGTGGTATTTTATAGGAATTTTCCCTTTTTTTTAATTAAAACAAATTTGGGGGATTTCCTCTTCTCTGCTAGGATTTCAAATCTCCTACCAATTTGGTGGATTTCCTTTTCCCTTTTGGTGAGGGCTCCCTTTCCCCTTCATGTGAGAGTTTTTCCTTATGCCCCTGTGGTGTAGTTCTCCAATGTTTCTCCTCGGTAGCCGTCGAGTTAGAGTGTTTTTCCCTTCCATTGTTAGATGTGGGGTTGGGTTGGTGTGTGGTGCATTGAAGACAATTTAGAGGCATGGCTACTCAGTGGTGTAGTGGTGAAGCAGGGTAGGTTGGCGATCTGGGTTTAGGGTTTAGGGCCTCCTTCAACAAGACGACTTCGGAGGTAGCAAATTTGGTAGTACTGCTCCTGAATGCAAGGTCGTCTCTATGTTGTGGGTATAGTGGATGATTTTAGATAGGTGCCTCTAGGGTTAGTGTAGCTGAGGCTTGTAAATGGAAAAATGAGGTCCCACCTTCAATGGAAGACATCATAAGAGATGAAGGAAAAAATAACTAACAATGATGACAATTATGATGGTTGATGGTGACTATGGTGCTTTGAAGATGTTGATTTCCAAAGCACAAACTGCCAAAATAGAGGAACAGAGATGCATGGAACATAGGAGTTCAAAAGTGTTGACTTTTGATGATAATCTCCGACGGGTGCCCTAAGGGTCTAGTCGGTGATATTCGACTCACTTTAAATGGTCTGTAAGGCTTAATTTGAGGTTTTTGCATGTGGAAGGGAGGTAACATATTGTGTTGTTCAACCTTCTAAGGAAAAAGGTAATAGCTAGACAGTTGAGAATCATTAATTTGGGTTTGCTCAATGTGGTTGTATATGCTGTTTTTTATTGGCTTAACATGCGCCTGTTCAAGGTGTTGATCACCATTGTTGATTTTAGTGCTAGACACGAGTCTGTTTAGTATGTATGGAAATACTGTTCATCCTTGAGCCAGAGTTGTGATTCTCTTCTTCATTGTCATTTGGTTTGTGCTTTCTCTGCTAATATCATGAGTGCTGTTCTCCTTGAGTCCACTCTTATCTTAAAAAATTTGATCAGGAACCATTCTAGTTTATACTTTCTGATGGAAGAAAATGTGGTAGCCGAGTGGAATGCCAAAGCTTTATTGGAATGGTTTTGCCTTATTGATTGGGTATCTTGACCTTCGTCCCAGCTGCATGTCTTTTTGGCGTATGGTGTTGAAGAAACTTCAAGTGAATTATTATGTTTTTGCTATTTGAAGAACTTTTGAATACCTTTTTTTTCCCTAATTTGTTTGCTGGTGTCAATCATTTAAAGCCCGTTTGGTTCAATCCCATTACATGTCTGCAATGATAATCATGATTGCATTACCAAAAGAAGAGTGTTTGGTTACTCTTTAGCATGGTAATAGGGTTTACCATGATAATGATGATTACCAAAAAATTGGTAATCCTCATTCATACCTCCCCCCTATGAATTCTCATTATCATCACATTGCATGATTTAAAAAGTTCAATTTACCCTTTAGTTTCCTTTATCTTTGTTTCACTTATCTCATTTCACTTGCCGTATCACACCACAACTGCTGCCATCACAACCTCTTCCTCCTCCACCCTCTGCCTCCACCGCCGTCACCTCCACCTGTTGCTGCCATCGCCACCTCCTCCTCTACCCCTGTTGCCGCCCATCGCCACCACCGCCACCTCCTCTTCTGCCGCTGCCACTTGGCCCCGCCACCGGCCCACCGCCTACCGCCACCACCTCCTCCTCCTACAACCCCGCCTCCTACCGCCACCACCTCCTCCTCTGCCACCACCCTGGCCCCGCCACCTGCCCACCGCCCACCGCCCACAGCTACCGCAACCACCTCCTCCTCTACCCCCGCAGCCCACAGCCACCATCACCACCTCCTCCTTAGCCGCCACCCCCAACCACACCACCGGCCCCACCGCCCACCACCACCGCCTCCTCCTCTACCCCCACCGCCCACCGCTACTGCCACCACCTCTTCCTTTGCTGCCACCCTAAACCTCGCCACCGGCTCACCGCCCACGGCCACCACCTCCTCCTTCGCCGCCACCCCCGGCCCCGCCACCGACCCACCACCCACCTCCACCCCGCTGCTACCACCACCTCCTCCTCCCTTGCCACCCCCATCATTGCCGCCGCCACTACCTCCTCCTCCTCCATCCCCACCGTCAGCGGCTTTTAACTATTTTTTCTACAAAGATTATATTAAGGGGTAAAATAGGCTTTGTGTAATATATTAATTTTAAATAATTGTTAAAATATTAACTCATTGCACGTTGCTTAAAAATCAAACCAAACACTATCCCTGTAATTAATATTGCATTGCATTACTATTGCATCGCATTGTACTATACCGCAGGGTGTAATGGGATTGAACCAAACGAGCCCTTAGTTTCTTTTTGTTTGTTTGTTTTGGTTGTTTATCTTCTACTTACGAGACATTGTAACTTTGTTTGAATTAAATACTATTATCTTTGTTGGTGGGAAAAAAAAAAAGACGAACCAAGGAAGCCACGTATATCCCCACTATTTGATTCATATAATTTTTTTCCCTAGGAAAGTATATTTGAAAATGGAAATAAGAACAGAAATGAAATGAGTTTTTAACTTGACATAATATTTATTTTTGGTACATTATCCCCATAAACACATCTTATTCATTTTTTTAGCAGGATATTAAGATAATATATGACATGGAAAGAAAATATGCTCAAATGACTACGATACTCTTGATATAAAAATATAAATAAATTTTTTAAATTTTTTGAAAATATATTCTTAAATTCTGGAAAAAATTAAAAAAATATTTTTAAATTATAATTAGTGAAATAACAGTTTCAAGTAATTAATAAGAATAGTTTGACAATAATTTTCTTCAAATAGAAAATTCACTAGATAGTGTTTTTATATACTTGTTATTAATTGATTTAATAACAACATAAATGGATATTTATATTTTATAAATAACTATTTAATTTTAATAACACGATATTTACAAGTGTTTCAAAATGAAATAATTAATAAAAAATGATACTATTTTTCAAAACTAAAAAGGCTAAATTATAGAAAGCCCCCTTAAACTTTGAGTTAGTTACATATAAACCCCTTGACATTTCAAAGTTTAAATTTAACCCTCTGACTTTTTATTTTTTAACTATTAATCCCTGCTGTTAAGTGATCATTATGTTTTTAACGAAAAATGCCACGTCAGATTATGAGATGCCACGTTATCCTACGTGACTTCTTATATAAATTACTAATTTTATAAAACCTCTATGAACTTTGAATAGTTGAAGAGAACCCCTAAACTTTGAATATTTGCAGAGAACCCCTTGAACCTTAATCAATTACAAATAACCCCCTAACATTTCAAAATTTAAACTTAATTCCCTTAAAATTTTGATTTTGTAATATTAAACCACTTGCCGTTACTTTATATCATTTTAGTAAATTTTTTAAAATTTTTGCTATATTTGTCAATTAAAATAGTTCTTTTGTATCACAAAAACTAAAAGAATAATATTTAAAAAAATATAAAATGAACATTGAACATCTAATTCAAAAAAAAAAAGCATTACTAATAAAAAATTAAAGAGGGCAAGAACTATCCTCTAACAAAAATGTAATATTTTAAACTATTAATATTCAATCATCTCAAGAATATATTTAATACAAATGATGACAATTTTATACTTTCAATGCTTAATTAACCCAAAAAAATAAGTAAATGTTATACAAATGATGACATTTTTTTTTATATTTTTTAAATATTATTCCTCTAGTATTTTCCATACAAGAAAACTATTTTAATTAACAAATGATAGTAAAAAAACTTAATAAATTTATTAAAACGATTAAATTAATAACATGAGGTTTATTTATTATAAATCAAAATTTTAAGAAAGTTAAATTTAAATTTTGAAATGTTAAAGGGGTTATTTATAACTGATCAAAGTTCAGAAGGGTTATTTGTAACTGTTTAAAGTTCATGGAGTTTTATGAAATTAGTAATTTACACAGGCTGCCACGTAGGATGACACATGTCATCTCATAATCTGACGTAACAATTTCTGTTAAAAAGATAATGGTTACTTAACGGCAAGGGGTTGATAGTTAAAAAAATAAAAGGTCAAGGGGTTAAATTTAAACTTTAAAATATCATGGGTTATATACAACTGACTCAAAATTTATGGGGTTTTGTATAATTTAGCTAAATAAAAAATCATATATACATCTAATAATTTATTAATGGAGATGCTTTTTTTTTTTTGGATATAAAGATACTTTTCTTTATTGCAAAGTACTGATGGATGTAATTGGAAATCATGAATTGTTGAGACATGCATGTAATAAAAAAATAGGGCGGGCAAAAAATATGTAATAAAAATAAGATGATTGTTGTAAAATACTAATTAAAATGGATGTCCATGAGCTCCCAACTCTTGACCTTTCATTTTCTACATCCCATAACCTCTCCAATGAATGATCTTTTGGAGTTTTCATGCCCATAATTCAAAGGTTATAATGTGTGCACTCATGAGGATTAAAGTTTGCCATTTACTTTGTGTAACTCTTGGTTGTGATTGAAGGCCTATAAATAGTAGGGTTCCGGAACCCGGACTGGACCGGCCGGTCCGGCCCGGGAACCAGTACCTAAACCGGTTCGGTCCGGTAACTGAACCAGTTCACTTTTTTTAAAAAAAAATTATTTTTTAATATTTTTCCTTAGAATTTCATATTAATAAGCCTAAAATATTCAATTTTTCACTGGTTTAGCTTCGGTTTGGCCTCGGTCTGACCCATTGACCCTTAACCCAGTACCTTGACAGGTTCAATACCCGATCCGAGTTTTAATACCTTCATAAATAGAGCATTATGTACTACATTTTGGTGGCATCCAAATGAATAAGATATTGCTCCATCTTTCTCTTTAGTTCCCTCTTCATCTCTCTTCATTTCTTACTTGACATCTCTTGTATTTTCCCATTTTTATAACACGTTATTAGCATGATTCTCTAACTAAGATTATGCATGTTTCGATCATTGGATACAAGAATGAAGATATATGTCTCATAGATAGTGCTACAACACACACCATACATAGAGATAAAAAATATTTCTCACATCTAACAAGAAGTAGAGCTGGGAATCAGGGCCGGCCCTTGACGAGCCAGGGCCGGCCCTAAAGGGCTCGGGGTCAGGAAAATTGCAGTTTTTCAAGGCCCGGTCAGAAAACATCAGGGCCAGGGCCGGCACGCAGGGCCGGAAAATCCTTTTCACAATATTTAACTATTTTTCCTGCGTATTTTCCCCAAAGAGATATAATTAGTAAATAACAACGATTAAAGTTTTAATTTAATACATAAATGTTGTCAACATTAAGGTTTAAATAACACGTGTCTTACAACAAACAAACATAGTTACTAATGTATAATCAAAGGTAAAATCATGACCATAAATAACGCACACAAAGGCCAAAGTATAAGAAGGCAAGAAGCTAAATACTCTAACATCTAAACAACAAGAGTATGATGACTATCATTTTCACCTTCTTCGCCACTATCATCAATTTCAAGGACATTTGATTGTGTTTCACTTTGAGCAGTAGGTTCAAGTAGTCAAATAATCACAACCTCCATAAAAAATCATACTCTATCAGGCATAATAGTATATAATATGATTTTAGTCTAAATAGGCAGAACAATATACTCAAAAATCATACTCAAAAATCACAATATGATTCAATTAGAAAAAACAATATACTCAAAAATCATACTCTATACAATATGAGGACAGAATGACATATAGATTCAATAAGGTAATTTAAAAATGTAATATGGTTCCTTTCCAAGTATAAAAAATAAAAAATAAACGGGCCTAAAGGGCCAGCCCGAGGCCCTCCAGGGCCGGCCCTTTTAAGCCCGATGCCCTACAGGGCCAGCCCTTTTAGGCCCGACTTCCTTTTGAGGCTCCAATTTATAAGCCCGGCCCTTGAAGGGCCAGGGCCTAAAAGGGCCGGCCCACGTTTTTCCAGCTCTAACAAGAAGTAGTGCAAGCATCAATACCATTGCAGGTAATACAAAATTAATTGAAGGCTCCGAAAGAGCAATTATAATATTACCCAAAGGAACGAAATTTGTTATTAATGATGCTTTATATTCCCTCAAGTCTCTCAAAAATTTATTGAGTTTTAAGGATATCAGCCAAAATGGATATCATATTAAGACTATAAATAAGAAGAATATGGAATATTTACAAATTAAAATTGTTAGATTTGGTGAAAAATGTGTCCTAGAAAAAGTACCAACATTATCTTCTTGTTTGTACTATACAAATATTAGTACAATTGAAACAAATGCTACAATAAACCAAAAGTTTGCTGATAAAAATATATTTATTGTTTGGCATGATCGGTTAGGCCATCTCGGATCAACTATGATGAGAAGAATTATTGAAAATTCACATGGACATCCATTGAAGAGCCAGAAGATTCTTCAATTTAAGGATTTTCCATGTGCTGCTTGATCTCAAGGCAAATTAATTACAAGACCTTCTTTGACAAAAATTGGGCTTGAATCCCCTATTTTTCTAGAGCGTATTCAATGGGACATATGTGGGCCTATTTATCCACCATGTGGACCATTTAGATATTTTATGGTTTTAATAGATGCATCTACAAGATAGTCACATGTGTATTTGTTGTCAACACGTAATTTAACATTTGCTAGATTACTCGCTCAAATAATTAGGATAAGAGCACAATTTTCAGATCATACAATTAAGACAATTCGTCTTGATAATGCTTGTGAGTTTTCAATCTCAAGCTTTTAATGATTATTGCATGGCAATTGGAATAATAGTAGAAAAATCTATTGCTCATGTCTACACTCAAAATGGTCTAGCAGAATCGTTCATTAAACGCCTTCAATTGATAGCTAGACTAATGCTTTTGAGAACAAAGCTTCCCATATCAGCTTAGGGGCATGCAATTTTACATGCGGTAGCAATTATATGCATCAGGCCAACAAGTTATCATGAATTCTTCCCATTACAATTGGCTTTTGGTCAGAAGCTAAATATTTCCCAACTTAGAATTTTTGGATGTGCGGTATTTGTTTCTATTACTCCACCATAACGCACAAAGATGGAACCTCAAAGGAGGTTAGGAATATATGTTGGCTATGAATTTCCTTCTATAATCAAGTATTTAGAGTCTTTAACTGGAGATTTATTTACGGCACATTTTGATGATTGTCATTTTGATGAGACAATTTTTCCAACATTAGGGGGAGATAATAAGCAGCTGAATACATAAATTACATGGAAAACATCATCACTATCACATATAGATCCTCGTATACAACAATATGAGCTTGAAGTTCAAAAAATAATTTATTTGCAAAATATTGCAAATCAACTGTCAGATGCATTTACTGACCTTAAAAGAATTACCAAATCTCATATTCCAGCTAAAAATGCTCCAATTAGAATTGATGTCCCAGTAGGACAACCATCAATTGCAAATGAAACTAAGCCATGTTTGAAGCGTGGTAGGTCAATTGGTTCCAAAGATAAAACTCCTAGAAAGTAAAAGGGAGCAATTAACCAAGATGGTCAAGTTGAGGAGGCAGACATAACTAATCAAAAGACCCCAGAAGAGGTCCAGGTACCTGAAAATAATGAAGAGATCTTGATGAGTTATGTCACTACGGGAAAAATATGGAACCGAGAAAGTATAGTTATCGACAACGTATTTTCATATAATGTTGTAGTTGAAATAATTAATTAGAATGAGGATCTTGAACCTCGGTCAGTTGAAGAATGTATAAATAGAAATGATTGGTCAAAATGGAAAGACACAATTCAAGCATAGTTAAATTCACTCTCAAAACGTGAAGTTTTTGTACCTGTAGTCCAAATGCCAAATGGTGTAAAACCTATTAGGTATAGATGGGTATTTGTACAAAAACGAAATAAACAAAATGAGGTTGTTAGATATAAAGCACGATTCGTAGCACAAGGATTTTCATAAAGACCCGACATTGATTATGAAGAGACATATTCTCCTGTGGTGGATACAATCACTTTAAGGTATTTAATTAGTCTGGCAGTGAGTAGAAAATTGGATATGCATGTTACAACCTACTTATATGATACTTTAGATACTAAAATTTATATGAAAATCCCTGAAGGATTTAAATTGCTAGAAGGATGTAAGAATTCTCGAGAAAATTGTCCAATTCTTTTGCATAAATCCTTATATGGATTGAAACAATCTGGAAGAATGTGGTATAACCGTCTCAGTGAATATTTGTTAAAAGAAGGTTATAAAAATGATCCTATTTGCCCATGTGTTTTCATAAAAGGACATGGATCAGAGTTTGTGATAATTGCTGTATATGTGGATGATTTGAATATAATTGAAACTCTTAAAGAGCTTCAAAAAACTGTTGATTGTTTAAAGAGAGAATTTGAGATGAAGGATCTTGGACGGACAAAGTTTTGTCTCAGCCTGCAAGTTAAACACTTAACAAATGGAATTCTCCTTCATCAATCAACTTATATTGAAAAAATATTAAAGCAATTCTATATGGATAAAGCACATCCATTATCTACTCCAATGATTGTAAGATCACTTGATAAGGAGAATGATCCTTTTCGTCCTCAAGAGAAAATGGAAGAACTTCTTGATCCAGAAGTACCATATCTTAGAGCTATAGGTGCACTAATATATCTTGTCAATACGACACGACCTGATATTACATTTGCTGTGAATTTATTGGCAAGATTTAGTTCTTCTCAAACAAGACGGCATTGGAACAGAATTAAACATATATCCCGATATCTTCGAGGAACAAATGATATGGGATTATTTTATTCTAATGATGAATCTGGATCATAATTGATTGTTATGCAGATGCATGGTTTTTATCAGATCCACACAATGGTAGATCTCAAACAGGATATTTATTTACTTGTGGAGGTACACCTGTATCTTGGCGATCAACAAAATAGACTTTAGTAGCTACCTCATCAAATCGTGCAGAGATAATTGCAGTTCACGAGGCAAGTCGAGAATGTGTTTGGCTAAGGTCAATAACTCAACATATCCAATCAGTGTGTGGTTTGTTTCCTGAACAAAAGATTCCAACAATACTATATGAAGATAATACAGCATGCATAGCTCAATTGAAAGGAGGGTACATTAAGGGAGATAGAACAAAACATATATCTCCAAAATTCTTTTTCACTCATGATCTTATGAAGAGTGGTGACACAGATGTTCATCAAATTCGCTCATGTGACAACCTTGCAGATTTGTTTACCAAGACACTGCCAACTAGAACATTTAAGAAGTTAGTGCATGGTATTGGAATGCGTAGGCTTAAAGACATAAAGTGATGTTGTCATCCGGGGAAGTAAACATTGTGTACTCTTTTTCCTTCACTAGGTTTTTGTTCCAATGAGTTTTTTCTAGTAAGGTTTTAATGAGGCACAATATTTTTTTATGGACATCCAAGGAGAAATACTAATTAATGTGGATGTCCATGAGTTTCCAACTCTTGACCTTTCATTTTCTACATCCCATAACCTCTCCAATGAATGATCTTTAGGAGTTTTCATGCCCAGAACTTAAATGTTACAATGTGTGCACTTATGATGATTAAAGTCTGCCATTTACTTTGTGTAACTTTTGGTTGTGGTTGATGGTCTATAAATAGAGCACTATATACTACACTTTGGTGGCATCCAAATGAATAAGATATTGCTTCATCTTTCTTTCTAGTTCTATCTTTTTCTCTAATTCCCTCTTCATCTCTCTTCATTTCTTACTTGACATCTCTCTTGTATTTTCCCATTTTTATAATAATGAGAATAATTTTTAAAATTAAAATTGGTAATTCATATTTATTTCACAAAATAATAAAATTTTAATAGCTAATAAACCCGACAAAAATTAAAAATTATAATTAGTTATTCACGTTAGTAGGATAAGCAATTAAGCACAATGGTTAATCTCAATTTCTCTTCAATACCAGTGGATCGTTTTGGCTGCACTCTAGTCCCCGGATTTCTTTGCGCCCATCGAGTTGAGTTGGTGCGCTCCGGAATCGGCTCGCAGTTCGCGAAAGTGGAAAGGTCACTCACGTGTCTGGCCAAGCTCCCCTCCTTTTCGCACACTTCACGCTATTACACTTTGCCTTTTGGCTATATATATTCTGGAACCTTCCCTAACCTTGCGCTTGCTTGTTCTCCCACTTTGTAAAGTTCACTTCTTCCATTTCTGATCTGCATTTGTCCCGTATATTTCTCTATTCTAAATCTGATATTTAGGGACAGGTTTTGTGTTTTGTTAATCTCTGATCGGTGTGGTTTCTGGGTTTTCGACTTGTAGGTATTTCAATGGCGACCAAGAGGAGCGTGAGTACTTTGAAGGAGGCTGATTTGAAGGGTAAGAGGGTGTTTGTGAGAGTTGATCTGAACGTGCCTTTGGATGATAACTTGAACATCACCGATGACACCAGAGTTCGTGCTGCTGTGCCCACTATTAAGTACTTGATGGGTTATGGTGCCAAGGTCATCCTTTCTAGTCACCTGGTATGCTTCGACATTCATCAGTTTTCAGACAGATGCTTAGATTGTTGTGGATATCTATGCCTCTGATTCTTTCTTTTGATGTAATTGGATTTTGATTTGTCCTCGCTTGGATTTACATTTTCGATCTTGTGCTATCACTATTTTGGATCATTTTTTTTTCTGATTCTACTTTTGTTCGGTGGTTGCGATCCAGATGGATATTCTCTCTTTGCAGTGATTCATATGAAATTGCTTTCTTGTATAGCTTGATGAATCCTCAACTTGTTTTTCCTTTAATATCTCAACATTATATTCATTTATTTAATCTGAGATCTGCAAGTGCATCTTAAATTTTTTTGTTCAGGGCTTTCTGGCTCTCCGTTCTGTTTCCTAAAGAACTTGATAGTTTGTTTTGTGATTGTCATCGTTCTAGCAAGTGTAAATTCAATTTAATGCAAGTGTCAATTCAAATTTATATGCTTTTTCGTCGTGATGGGCTGACACGATTTCTATTCTTTTCTATCTCTTGCTTTCTTTTTAATATTTCGTAATTATTAATGTGATATTAGCCGCCGATTACTTGAACTTTAACGAATATGTTATAAGCTGATTTCCCTGAATTGCTGCTTCATTTGTAACTTGCGAAGTGATTTTGCCATGTAAATTCTGTATCCAGGGACGTCCAAAGGGTGTGACACCTAAATACAGCTTGAAGCCTCTTGTGCCTAGGCTCTCTGAACTTCTTGGCGTTGAGGTGCGTCTTCTTCACTGTTCCGTTTATTTTTGGATTTTCTCTCTTTTCTATAAATTTGGTAATAGTATTTGCTGGGCATCCTTTATAATTATCCTTTCCATTTCTCTTTGTAATAGGTTAAAATGGCAAATGACTGCATTGGGGAGGAAGTTGAAAAATTGGTTGCTCAACTTCCAGAAGGTGGCGTCTTACTTCTTGAGAATGTTAGGTTCTACAAGGAGGAAGAGAAGAATGATCCTGGATTTGCAAAGAAGTTAGCTTCTCTTGCTGATCTCTATGTAAATGATGCATTTGGCACTGCCCACAGAGCTCATGCTTCGACAGAAGGAGTCGCTAAATACTTGAAGCCCTCTGTTGCTGGATTTCTTATGCAGAAGGTATGTAAATGATATATAGTGATGCTAATAGCATCATCTGCTGGGCAACTTATGTGATTGAATTGATCTATAACCTGTTTAATTGTTTCAGGAGCTTGATTATCTAGTCGGAGCTGTAGCCAACCCCAAGAAGCCATTTGCAGCTATTGTGGGTGGGGCAAAGGTGTCTACCAAGATTACTGTTATTGAATCCTTGCTGGAGAAGGTTCAGATTATCTTGCTCGGTGGAGGAATGATCTTCACATTTTACAAGGCCCAGGGTCATTCAGTTGGATCGTCTCTTGTGGAGGAAGAACAACTTCATCTTGCAACTTCTCTTCTTGAAAAGGCCAAGACTAAAGGCGTTTCTATGTTGCTTCCAACTGACGTGATTGTAGCTGACAAGTTTGCTGCTGATGCTGACAGCAAGGTACTGGTGTTTTTATCCAACCACAACCATGTCATTATAAACTTGCAAAACACTAGACTTATAGTTGCTCTGAACTGACGTTATATTTGGATGATCATCTGTACCCTTTTGGTAGCTACATCGTCTAAAGTAAGGAAATTATGGATGAACCCTTTTTTTTTGAAACACAATTGTAATGGGAGTTGTTGTCTTGTGAATCATTCTTAGAAACTTTAGCAGAACACCACATTTAGGAACTCTTCAAGTGCCCTCTGACCGTATACTTGTGATGTCAGTTTGTTTTTGGAATTTGTATTATCTGAACCTAGGAAATATAAGAATGATCACTTGTAGTTATTTGATCAAAGTGGTGCTTAGATACTAAAGCTTTGTTTGCATGCATGCAGGTTGTCCCAGCATCAGGCATCCCAGATGGGTGGATGGGATTGGATATTGGACCTGATTCTATCAAAATATTTAATGAAGCTCTGGATAAGAGTCAGACCATCATCTGGAATGGACCGATGGGTGTTTTTGAGTTTGAGAAGTTTGCAAAAGGAACAGAGGTATGGAAGTTACACACCATTTAAGTCTGCACATTTAGGGCATAGTTGGTAGGGGAGGAAAGATTTCTTTGAAACTTCCGTGTTTTTGAGTCATGAAGAAAGAAAGGGAGGATTTTCAATCAATCATTCCAGAATCCTCCAGCCTATCTTTTTATGCTTTTCCCCAATTTGAGAAAATTTTGGAATTTTGCCATACGAGAGGAAGGAAGATGGTCACCCAGTGATCCATTTCTCTATTTCTCTTTTCATTTTCTTTGGATTCCTTCCTTCCCCTGTCTTCCTAACTCCTAAAATCTTATTATAACTTCAAGGGTCAACTATTTTTTGTATATTGAACAATTTTCACTCTGCAACGTTCATTTCCATTTCCTGTATTACCGATTCAGTTGGAACTCTTTTGAACCTGTCTACTGACCTTAAAATGCATTGCATTACATATTTTCACTCGATTTTGTGTTTGTGATCTTGATTCCTTCAAAGCCTGCTTAACTGTGCATCGCCAGGAACTTGTTGAGATCTACAGACTAAGTTTGCTAGGTTAATGCTTTTATATATGATATTTGGTCGACTAAACTAGATAGGCCAATTCTAATAAACATTTTGTTTGAAATAAGGCGTGACTAACAAGTACTGAAGACTATTCTCTTCTGTGCAGGCAATAGCCAAGAAGTTGGCTGAGCTAACCGGCAACGGGGTGACAACCATCATCGGAGGAGGTGACTCAGTGGCGGCAGTAGAGAAGGCCGGTCTGGCTGACAAGATGAGCCACATCTCCACTGGTGGTGGTGCAAGCTTGGAGCTTCTTGAGGGGAAATCACTCCCTGGTGTGCTTGCCCTGGATGACGCTTGAGCAAAAAGCTCGTGATTTGAGCAGCCCTTGGTGTATTACTGTTTTGTGCTTGTTATTATGGTTGGGGGTTTCAACCAACAATGGAGTTAGTTGCTCTTGTAGAGGCTAGTGTAGGATAGGTTTCAGAATAAAGAGATTTTGTGAGGTCCTCGGAGATGACACTGCTGTTGGTTAATTTTTTCCCAGAACGTAATGTTAATGTGCAAAGCCTCGGTTTGTTTAATTAGTCTGCCTTCTTTTGGCATCAGCCGGCAGGCCACAATATATTTCTCCAGTTAGCATGCATTTTATTTTCTGATTTAACCTGGTCGTGAACTTATATATTAACTTAAAAAAAGTCTTCATGAGCTGTGTAAATGAACTCACAGCCACAGGATCATCAAATAGTATATAAAATGAAAGTTTTAGCAAGGTGTATTGTTCGTGTTGGAATGGTTAGAATAATCAGGAATAATATCCCTATAATCAGGGATCCTAACAGCTATTAGTGATAGTGCCATATGTATATAAATAGGGTACTTTGTACATGATAACTCAAGGAATTAAGATTATTGTTTTTCCTTCTTAGATTATATGGTACTAAAGCCTTAGGCTTTCAGATTTTTTTTCCCTTCTGCCTTCAGAGTTTTCGTTTTTTTTTCAGAACCCAGAATGCACCACTCACGTCTCAGATCTCCCTCGCCGGTGTCTCGCTTGACAACACACGCCCCTCCCCGTGCTCCACCGGCGTCAGATCGATGCAACCCTGTGGCGGTGTCTAGATCCGGTGACGCGTGCTGCCTCACGCCCCTTCGCGTCCTCCGCCGCCCTACACATGCGCCGTCGCGTGTGACTTTTCCGGTGACCGTTTCAGCTGCCTCTTCACTGCATTTTGATCGACTCCTTTAGCTCATCCCTTCCCTGGTAGCTATCTGATCCAATTCTGATCTTGAAGTGTCGGGTATCTCTTGTTTTTTGCCTCTGCTGTGGTCTTGTTCCATTTAAGTCTCGTCTGTGGCATTCTGTTGGCTTGGCATTTTTTTGGTATTTTGTGGTTTGCTCTTGTGACATAATTTTGTTGATCCACGGTCTCTTGCAATATTTTTTATGGCTGCCTCTATGAATTCTGATATGTTACCTATGTCTGCTAAGATTACTACTTCCCAATTGAACTGGACGAATTATAGTGATTGGAACAAAACTGTTCGGGTTTATATTTTGGGTGTTGAGAAGGAAACCCATTTGACTGAGGATCCACCCTCTGGTGATGAAAAACAACTCTTGGCTTGGAATAGAGCCGATGCTAGAATCCTTTTTCAAATTCGGAACTCTATTGAATCACGGATTCTGTCTTCTGTTAGTCACTGCAACACTGTAAAGGAACTTATGAGTTATCTTGAATTTATGTTCTCTGGTAAAGGGAATATTACTTGGGTTCATGAAGTCTGTAAAGGCTTATATCGTTCTCAGCAGCAGGGTCGTCCCTTGAAGGACTTCTTCTTGGACTTCAAGAGGTTGTATGAGGAGATGAAAATACTCATGTCTCCGTAGGCAGATCTTCCGACCCGTATCAAGAATTTGGAACTTCAGGCTATCATCAGTTTTCTTGAAGCTCTTGACCCTTCTTATGAGACTATTCACTCTCAAATTCTGTCTAGTCAGGAGCTTCCCTCTCTTGAAGATGTGTTCTCACGGGTTCTTCGTGCTGATAGTTTGGTTAGTTCGTCTGTTGATCCAAACGCCAGTGCTCTAGCTGGACGTGGCCCCTTTGACAACAAGAATTATGGGTCCAAATATGGAACTAGTTCTCCAACCATGAATTCTGGCAGTTTTATCTGCAATTATTGCAAGGAACCTGGTCACATTAAGAAGAATTGTCGTAGATTGCAGAATAAACAGCAACGTGATCAGCAACGTGGTCTTGCCTATATTGCCCAAAGCCATGATCAGTCTGATTCTGGACCATCCTCTGCAGGGGCCCTCGCTACAGGTACTTTATATTCTGATCTTGCTACTGCTTCCACGAAGTGGGTCATTGATTCCGGTGCCACCGATCAAATGACAGGTAACCATCATTTATTTTCATTGTATGCCCCGTATGCCAACCCATCCTCCATATTCATCGCCAATGGTTCCTCGGTCCGTGTACTTGGATTAGGCACTATTAAACCAACTCCATCTCTTTCACTATCTTCTGTTCTTAATGTTCCCGATCTCACGTTTAATCTTTTGTCGCCAAGTAAACTGACCCGTCGTTTGAACTGTTTTATCTCACTATTTCCTGACCATTGTTTAATTCAGGATCTTTAGACGAAGCAGATTATTGGTAGAGGCTATGAATCTGGTGGGCATTACATCCTTGATGATCAGGCGCCGCGTTCTGTTGCTTGTTCTGGTGGTTTGTCTCCCTTTAAAATTCATTGTCGTCTAGGTCATGTGTCCCTTTCAACCCTTAAAAGATTGTATCCTCAGTTTTCGTCTGTGTCAACTTTAGATTGTGAGTCCTGTCAGTTTGCCAAACACCATCGTGTTCATTTGGCACCTCGAGTCAATAAACGGGCTGCGTCCCCCTTTGAGTTAGTTCATTCTGATGTTTGGGGTCCTTGTTCAATTTTGTCTCAGACTGGTTATCGTTATTTTGTCACTTTTGTTGATGATTTTTCCCAAACCACTTGGCTTTATTTCATGAAACAGCGTTCTAAATTATTTACTCATTTTCGTAATTTCTGTGCTGAAATTCAAACCCAATTTAATACTCCAGTGAAAATCCTTCGAAGTGATAATGCAAAAGAATATTTTTCCGCCTCGTTCACCGATTATATGCCTAGTCATGGCATTCTCCACCAATCCTTCTGTGTTGATACACCTGCTCAAAATGGTGTTGCCGAACGAAAGAACCGTCATCTCTTAGAAACTGCCCGAGCCCTCATGTTTCACTCCTGTGTCCCTAAAACCTTTTGGCCTGATGCCGTGTCTACTGCTTGCTTCCTCGTCAATCGCATGCCTTCGACTGTCCCTAGTGGTGAGGTTCTATATTCTGTTTTGTTTCCCACCACTAAGTTGTTTCCTGTTGATCCTAAAATTTTTGGCTGTGTCTGCCTTGTTCGGGATGTCCGTCCGAGTTTCAGTAAACTCGATCCCAAGTCCTTAAGGTGTGTCTTTCTTGGTTATTCTCGGGTTCAGAAGGGTTATCGGTGTTACTCTCCTGATCTCCGTCGTTACCTTGTATCCACTGATGTCACCTTTCATGAGTCTTCCCTTTTCTTTACGTCTTCGGTTTTGTCTGGGTCTCCCTCCGTCGTTGACGAGTCTGATGATGTCTTGGTTTATCATGTCCCTGTCTCACCAGTCCAAGCTGCTGCTCCGGAACCTGATCTCATCACTGATGCTGATGTTGCCAATGTTCAGCCTTTACCAGTGACTATTTCGCCGATGGATCCCGTTCATGACTCCCTGCCTACTAATCCTCCTTCCTCAGATCTAGTTGTCCCTGATTCTGCCATTGATCAACCTGATGACCTGCCTATTGCCCTCCGAAAAGGTACCCGTCCTCATTGTCCTCCCAAAAGATATGCTGACTGTACCTACCCTATCTCCTCCTTTGTCTCCTACCAGCATTTGTCCCCTGTATCCTCTTCCCTTGTGGCCACCCTTGAGTCTATTTCCACCCCAACTTCCCTTCATCAAGCCTTGCCTTACCCTGGTTGGCGTGCAGTGATGGAAGACGAAATGATGGCCCTTGAAAAGGCTGGTACCTGGACTCTTGTTGATCTACCTTCTGGGAAGAAGGCCATTGGTTGTAAATGGGTGTTTGTTGTTAAGACTAAGGCTGATAGTTCCTTGGAACGGCTAAAAGCTCGACTTGTTGCCAAAGGATATGCCCAGACTTATGGCGTTGATTATTCTGAGACTTTTTCCTCTATGGCTAAGCTCACATCCGTTCGTCTTCTTGTTTCTCTAGCTGCTACCTATCATTGGGATTTGCATCAGTTGGATGTTAAGAATGCCTTTTTGAATGGTGATCTCCTTGAGGAGGTTTATATGGAGCAACCACCCGGTTTCGTTGCTCAGGGGGAGCATAGGAAAGTGTGCTACCTCTGCAAGTCATTATATGGTCTGAAACAAAGTCCTCGTGCCTGGTTTGATAGGTTTTGTGGTGTGGTTAAGAAGTTTGGATTAAGCCAAAGTAAGTGTGATCACTCTGTGTTCTACCAGCAGTCCGATACAGGCATGATTCTTCTAGTAGTATACGTTGATGGTATTGTTATTACTGGGAGTAACATTTCTGGAATCTCAGAACTTAAAGTCTTCCTTAACTCTCACTTTCAGACAAAAGACTTGGGCTCATTAAAGTACTTTCTTGGTATTGAGGTTTTGAGAAACAAGAAGGGCATCCTTTTGACTCAGAGGAAGTATGTTCTCGATCTCTTAAAGGAGACTGGAAAGCTTGGAGCTGCACCAAGCAGCATTCCCATGATTTCGAATCCGTTTCTGGATCTTAATGATAGCATGTTTGATGAGCTTCCTGATGATCTGAAGAAGAAGATTGATTTAGAGAAACTGAAGCCGTTTGCATATCCATAAAGGTATAGGCGCCTCATTGGGAAGCTGGATTATCTGACAATGACTCGTCCTGATATAACATTTTCAGTCAGTGTACTCAGCCAGTTCATGACATCTCCAACAGTGGCACAGTGGGAAGCCTTAGAGCATATACTGCATTATTTGAAAGGTTCTCCAGGTTATGGAATTCTCTATACAGATTATGGGCACACTAAAGTCGAGTGCTTCTGTGATGCAGATCATGCAGGATCTAAGGCCATAAGACGGTCCACTACGGGTCACTGTGTGTTTGTTGGTGGAAACTTGATATCTTGGAGAAATAAGAAACAAAGTGTTGTGTCAAAGTCAAGTGCAGAAGCAGAATATAGATCCATGTCACAATCAATACAAGAAATTGTGTGGGTATTTCAACTCATGAAGGAAATTGGCATCGCCATGACATTACCTGCGAAACTATGGTGTGACAATAAAGCAGCACTTCATATTGCATCGAATTCTGTGTTCCATGAGCGTACGAAGCATATTGAAATTGACTGTCACTTTATTCGTGACAAGATCAAAGAGAATGTTGTATCTATAGGGCACGTGCGATCAAACGACCAACTGGCAGATCTTCTGACGAAAGCCTTAAATGGCACACGGGTTGAGTATCTTTGTAACAAGTTGGACATGATCAATATATATGCTCCAACTTGAGGGGGAGTGTTAGAATAGTTAGAATAATCAGGAATAATATCCCTATAATCAGGGATCCTAACAGCTATTAGTGATACTGCCATATGCATATAAATAGGGTACTTTGTACATGATAACTCAAGGAATTAAGATTATTATTTTTCCTTCTTAGATTACAGTTCGAAAATCGTGAAAGGGAAGATTAATTTTCAAATTTAATGAATGGAAAAGCATGTTCAATCCAAAAAAAAAAAGTCTAATTTTTAGAAAAAAAATTGAAAGTTGTCGGGATGATTTTTATGATTTAATTATCATTTTTATCTCTTAATTTATGTTTATCTTAATTGAATATTTAATTTTGACCTTTTATAATTACATTGATATAAGATCGTCAAGAAATAATATAGCGATAGAAACATTAAATAAATCTAGTGAACTAAAAGTCTAAGAATTGATTTTATTTTATTTTTCCAGCCAAATATGAGATCAATGTTTGGACGCAAAATCATAATAGAATCGGTTTATGGGCCTTAACTGGTCAAAAATGAATGGGCCTTAATAGCCTTATATTCAAACTAACGCATGCTCTTGCCCCAAAAAAACCAACGCTGGCTGTACTGTTGGTCTATTTACTTGTATGAATCCGATACGTGTGGGACACGGTTTGAAATGGACCTAGATTCGGTGCTCAGTGACAAGTAATGCGTTACAACAAGTTCTTGCATCAACTAGTTTCGGTTTAACTACTAGTCTCGTGTATGAGTCCTAAACATGCAGCCGTAATAATTATTTGGAGGTAATAATTACTTAGAGGTAGTTATGATTCCTTATTGTTAGCCTATATTCACACAAAACGGACTAGTCGATTGTTTGTGTAACCAAATATAGGTGGATTAATCCAAAAAAGGTGATAAGTAATGCATTTTTTATTTAATTTGATTGGATCAAGGATGCCCAAGTCACTTTGAACGTACACTAATTCATTTTGAAACTTGAAGGGTAAAGGATTTTTCACCGTGGATTTATATTTCCATAAGAAAGTTTCTTTTGTATATTTAATTATATATCCCTGATAGACTACTTGCAATTGCATTTATCCGTGATAATATTCTCTTGGATTCATTAATATATGAGGAATTTCTCCGAATTATTTCTGTGAGAAAGGCTTGAGAAATTTTATGGAGAGGAACGTGCATTTTAAGCCTTTTAAGTTGGGAGAAGAACAATTGAACATCCTACCAAATAAATTAATATAAAATTACTACATTTGTACTATTTGAATTTCTAAATTTACTACTCTCAAAATTTTGTTTTTACAATTTAAAAATATTTATTTTACATTAATCTTTTTACAGAGTCTTCAGTTGTTATTCTCCCAATTTATATAATGTTTTATTTTCATTCTCAAACTTTACAAAAGTTTCTTTTTTTTTCCCATCCTTTAACTTTAAAAATTATTAATTACTTTCTTAACACTGGAAATTAACTCACTAAAAAGAATATTTATGCACAACATTTCAATCCTTTAACTTTTAAAATTATTAATTTTCTTAACACCGTAAATTAACTCACTAAAAAGAATATTTATGCACAACATTTCAATCCAATTTAGGAAAAAGTATTTCTATAATTTCGTTGTAAATTAACAAGTGTTCTCATGTGTGAGTCTTGAGTATGCAGCCGTAATAATTATTTGGAGGTAGTGATGTTCCCTCATTGTGGTTTTACATTCCTACGAAATGGACTAGTCAATTACTAATAGTAGGGGTGTTTTCAGGATGGGATAGGATCGAGAAATTCCATTCCCGATCCCAATCCTAAGAAGGGTTCAGAAATGAAAATCATTCCCGATCCCGATCTTAATCCCTTTCTTTCTTTCTTTTAAATTTTTCCCTATATTGAATTTTTTGTTGTGTTTCCTTTAGTTTAGTTTAAATATATAATTTATCTAATATCATATTATACTAAATTAGTCCGATACAAATATTTAAAGTGAATTAAAAGGAACAACAGATTTCATTGTAGGCCCAAATGGCTGAATCTGTTTGGTATCAAACAAAAGAACAAGAAAACTAACTATTATTCTTATTTTGAAAATCAAAACAGTGCTTAATTAGTTGTCTAGAGCTTGCTCTTCATGTGATATGCTTAACGTTGCTGATTTAGCTATAAAAAGCACAAGGAAAAGAACATAAAATTAGAATTGTTTAATAAATAATAACTGAAATTAACTAAATAAACTAAAATAATAGATATTATCTTAAGGGTGTTAGAAATTTTCATATTTTCTTTTACATTTGGTCTTGTCGTCTTGAATATTTTTTAAAAAAATGTGTATATATCTATATTCAGGATTGGGAAGTTCCATTCCCAATCCCAAATTCGGGAAAATCCCATCCCAATTTGCTCGGGATTGGGATGGGGAAAAGTTGAACACCCCTAGCTAATAGAGCCCAATATTGATAGATTAATCCAAAAAAAGTGATAAGTAATGTGTTTTTTATTTAGAGTGTGTTCGGGCAGACCCCAAAAAAAGTTATTATTAGCCCAAACCATGGTTTTGTCTTCTGGCCTACCGAACACCCAATATGTTAAGTAACACCAAAAACATTCATTTTGTACCGTGTGAAGTGCTCATCAATCATCACAGAGCATACTAAATAGAAGGCTTTTCAATGTTGAATATGATAGAAGCAGAACTGAGATGTTGCAGAAGAAGGAAGAGGAAGAAGAATATATATATATATATACATATATATACTCCCCCGGTCTTTATTATAAAACTTTTGTACATAATTTGATTGGATTAAAAAAGTTGGTTAAGTTAGTTAATATGACATGTATTTTCTAAAACACCCTAACCATCTTCCTTAATTCTCTCATTCTCTCTCCTCCTTAATTATGGTTGAGGGAGCATCAGCAGGAATAAATTATAAAAAAATTGATAAATATAAAAATTATGTCTTATACTTATGATCAAGATCAACTCCCCAAATATACCTTATATTAAGCACTAGAGGAGTATATGTTTATGTCAGTATTCTTTACTTGCTCAAACTTAGTGCACAGGATTTCATTTAAACCAAAGCGTCACACTTCTAACTCTTAGACCCTACACCAAATTAAACTTAACCATCAGATCTAA